>CM036754.1:72420254-73620254 GCA_020796225.1 Arion vulgaris | reverse complement strand
TCCTGCATGGAACTGAGAATGATATGTCTTGCCTCTCTCAGCAAATCTTGTTTCAGGGTCTCCTTATGTCGTGCTCTCTTTCTTGAACCCTCTGCATCCCACTTCAATGCCTGCTTTGATATTCTTTGATCATTTCTTCTCAAGGTGTGTCCAACACATCTCCACCTTCTCTTTCTTATAACAGTTGTCACTAGTGGTTGACCAGACATTTCTCTAATTTTATCACTTCTCCTGAATTCGTTCCATTTTATATTCGTTATTTTTCGCAAACATCTATTTTCAACTGCAGTCAACTTGCTGGTAACGAACTTTACTGAGAGAAAAAATAAATATCGAACTAAAAACATAGAAGAGGTTAAACGAGTAGCCCAGGATAGAGCGGGATAAAAAAAATGTCTTGCAGGCCATATGAATACAAAAGGAATAAACGCCCCAAAAATTAATCTAATATCTCAAGAATCACTACTGCGCGGATCCCCATGATTGTTTGCGAATATTTTCATATTATTTTCATATCATGATATTCTAATGTACAATTATCTTGATATGGCGAATCACATAAAAACAAAACTATGTAATTTTAAAAATACAAAAACAACAATAAACAACAACGTTTCGACCAAAAGTCCTTTATCAAGCAAATAATATATTTATGTTGATGCAATAGCTTTCTTAAAGTGTCATGAGACGACGCAATTATAATATTTATGCAAAGTATAATTTACTGTAACTGCTCAAAATCTCACATCTGGGAAGATTTCTAAGAGTATCTCCAGTTGTGCACTGCCGTTGAGATATCAAACTATGTAATAAATAGATAGAAGCACACATGGCTACTCACCGAAGTACAAATATGATGTTCATATCAATCAATCAATCAATGAGTTGTCACTTGATACGATTTATTTATCTGTTTTTATATGATTTACAATCAGTCTATTTTACAGATATATTTAAGAATGTTATATGTGCTTTTGAATATAAGTGTTACAGAAGAATCCTTCGTACATCATTGACAGAGAAGAGAACAAATAGATCTATCCAGAAAGAACTCAAAATTAAAGAAAACTGGCTGATGATACAAATAAGAAAGAGAAAGGTGAGATATTTTGGACATGTAAAAAGACACGTAGGGCTGGAGAGGACCATCATGGAAGGAGGCATACCGACAAATAGAAGAATAGGAAGACCACGAAAAAGATGGATTCAGGATGCAACTGATGGTTTGTACATGTCGGCTGCAGAGGCGGGACATCTAGCCTATGAGAGGGACTGTTGGGGTGGAAAAGTTCTGCTCAGGACAAGCTATTTTCTACTTCTTCTGCATTCTCACTAGATTGGGATTTCAGATTCTCTAATAAAGGCAGAAGTCTACCTCAGATGTCAACCACGCCATACAGTTTGTCTTGGATGCTAGTGTAAGTGAACCATCTCTTTCTTCTCAAGTCTGCATACTGGGGGCATTTCTGTAGGATATAATTCCTATGATTTCTGCTTCCCCGTTTGTACCGACCTCTTCCAGCAGTAAGTTTTGGCCACCCTCGTGATGGTAGGTCTGACATTCTTACTGCGTCGCTAAATCTCCGAGGCAGATTAGCGACCGTAGAATCCATTATCCCATTCCTCATTGTGAGGGTCGTTGCACCATGTTATACGCCTTACGGCCTGGTGCATCCATTTTCTGCAAGCATTTGTTTCGGGTTAGCATTCCCTAGCGGACACGTGCATCCGATTTCAGCCAAACCTCCTTATTCGCCTCTTACGACATATGTGGCAGGTAACAGTGGTTCTATTCTTTACACCCCAAATTTGGGCCCCTGTAACCACTCGGGCGGGACAAGCTATTTGATGATGTTGATATATAAGAAATAACATATAACAAAGTTTGTTGACATGATCATCTATATATCTTTATCCTCTTCATGTCCCGTTTGATATATACACAGCTTCTGTAAGAGATTTCTACTGATGTCATTCTGTCGTCTTTCTACCAATTGTTTCCCATGTCAGACCACAATCTTTCAATTCTCTTTCCATAATTGTTTCTCATGTCAGACCACAATCATTCAATTCTCTTTCCATAATTGTTTCTCATGTCAGACCACAATCTTTCAATTCTCTTTCCATAATTGTTTCTCATGTCAGACCACAATCTTTCAATTCTCTTTCCATAATTGTTTCCCATGTCAGACCACAATCTTTCAATTTTCTTTCCATAATTGTTTCCCATGTCAGACCACAATCTTTCAATTTTCTTTCCATAATTGTTTCCCATGTCAGACCACAATCTTTCAATTCTCTTTCCATAATTGTTTCCCATGTCAGACCACAATCTTTCAATTTTCTTTCCATAATTGTTTCTCATGTCAGACCACAATCTTTCAATTCTCTTTCCATAATTGTTTCTCATGTCAGACCACAATCTTTCAATTCTCTTTCCATAATTGTTTCCCATGTCAGACCACAATCTTTCAATTTTCTTTCCATAATTGTTTCCCATGTCAGACCACAATCTTTCAATTTTCTTTCCATAATTGTTTCCCATGTCAGACCACAATCTTTCAATTCTCTTTCCATAATTGTTTCCCATGTCAGACCACAATCTTTCAATTTTCTTTCCATAATTGTTTCCCATGTCAGACCACAATCTTTCAATTCTCTTTCCATAATTGTTTCCCATGTCAGACCACAATCTTTCAATTCTCTTTCCATAATTGTTTCCCATGTCAGACCACAATCTTTCAATTATCTTTCCATAATTGTTTCCCATGTCAGACCACAATCTTTCAATTCTCTTTCCATAATTGTTTCTCATGTCAGACCACAATCTTTCAATTCTCTTTCCATAATTGTTTCTCATGTCAGACCACAATCTTTCAATTCTCTTTCCATAATTGTTTCCCATGTCAGACCACAATCTTTCAATTTTCTTTCCATAATTGTTTCCCATGTCAGACCACAATCTTTCAATTTTCTTTCCATAATTGTTTCCCATGTCAGACCACAATCTTTCAATTCTCTTTCCATAATTGTTTCCCATGTCAGACCACAATCTTTCAATTTTCTTTCCATAATTGTTTCCCATGTCAGACCACAATCTTTCAATTCTCTTTCCATAATTGTTTCCCATGTCAGACCACAATCTTTCAATTCTCTTTCCATAATTGTTTCCCATGTCAGACCACAATCTTTCAATTATCTTTCCATAATTGTTTCCCATGTCAGACCACAATCTTTCAATTCTCTTTCCATAATTGTTTTCCATGTCAGACCACAATCTTTCAATTCTCTTTCCATAATTGTTTCCCATGTCAGACCACAATCTTTCAATTCTCTTTCCATAATTGTTTCCCATGTCAGACCACAATCTTTCAATTCTCTTTCCATAATTGTTTCCCATGTCAGACCACAATCTTTCAATTCTCTTTCCATAATTGTTTCCCATGTCAGACTACAATCTTTCAATTCTCTTTCCATAATTGTTTCCCATGTCAGACCACAATATTTTAACACTCTTTCCACAGTTGTTCTCTATGTGTACTTTACATGTTCAGACCTTCTTTTCCCATCCGCTGTCCCTTGAAGAGCTGTTCCAGCCAATGTCCCCTCTATCATAGGATCTCCATGACCAATTCACCTCCATCTTCTCCATTTACTGATGGTTTCCAGTGACGCACAGTTTGTTCTTTTGAAAGGGAAGGAGCATATATAGAAGCTATTTCATACATTATTCAGAGTCAGATGAGTCTAGAAGATTGATAACTGCAGTAGGATGAATTATTTCCGCAAATCATTATTTCTTCAGTGTCATCTTCCGTCAAAATTTGGCACTATGAGTGAATCCATGTGAATCCATGAGTCCAGTGGCGGCTCGTGGTTATTTTTGTTGGTGGGGCCAGACAAACATTTTCGGAAAAATCATGGTTTTGAGTTATTATATTTTAATTTATAAAATAATAAATACACGTTACACATTCTTTTTGTGGGGCCCGGCCCCAGTGGCCCTTAATGACGAGCCGCCACTGCATGAGTCTATCTATCTATTCTCTAATCCTGTTTGCCTTTCAGCGTCAGGTCGAAAAAGGAGACACATGGAGCGAGTCTCTCTATGCACCGTTACTTTCTTTCTTTTCTCCAGTCCGGATTTACCTCACAGCTTCAGGGTAAGAAGAGATTTCTAGATCGAGCACCATGTGTGCTCTTCATAAATAGTGTCTTTCGTCGCCTCTGTTATCTCTGAGGCCCACCTTTTGCGTGGCTGGACTTTTGCGTTGTATCCACTGTATCGGCAGAACATTGCTCTCTGCAGTGCACTGTCTGTTGGTAATCTGCTTATGAATATGATTCATAAAATCGAAATAGGAATGGTAAGAAGAAGTTGGTGGGATGGGTGGGAGGGGGTTACTGGTACGGGCAGTGATCAGAGTAAACATCTTTATTTTAGTCCTTGAGAACGTCGGGTTCATGGGTAGTTAACGAGCTGTTAGATTTGCAGGCTCAGCTACAATAGTAGAGGGCACTGCAATAGACCTAAATGACATTCCTAACGCAATGAGAGTCTTTTCGAACAGAGAAGATTCAGGGTTGTGAATCCCACTCGTTGACCAGATTGTGCGAGATGGGTGTCGATATTGGTACAGCACGAAAAGAACGATAAACCAAACATGCACACAAAAAACATGAATCACCATAGAGCCTGCATGTTGGGCTATTGGATTCTACTGGATTTGTTAGAACGAGGATCGGAGCACCCATGGTCATGTCCGGAGTGCTATGATGATATCTCTCATTTATCCGATAACGTCCCACACAATCTATATTTAAATTGACCAAAACAACAACAACTGATAACACAAGCACATCAAATGATAATTGTATGTATGAAAATATACATATCACCATCTACATTATTTGAAAACATACACGTAACACATCACCATATGTATTGTATCAGAGAGCTGTACCGCTGTTGTATCAGAGAGCTGTACCGCTGATGTATCAGAGAGCTGTACCGCTGGTATATCAGAGAGCTGTACCGCTGTTGTATCAGAGAGCTGTACCACTGTTGTATCATATAACTGTACCGCTGTTGTATCAGAGAGTTGTACCGTTGTTGTATCAAAGAGTTGTACCGCTGTTGTATCAGAGAGCTGTACCGCTGTTGTATCATATAACTGTACCGCTATTGTATCAGAGAGTTGTACCGTTGTTGCATCAAAGAACTGTACCGTTGTTGTAACAGACTTGTACCGCTGTTGTATCAGAGAGTTGTACCGTTGTTGTATCAGAGAGTTGTACCGCTGTTGTATCATATAACTGTACCGCTGTTGTATTATATAACTGTACCGCTGTTGTATCAGAGAGTTGTACCGCTGTTGTATCAGAGAGCTGTACCCTGTTGTATCATATAACTGTACCGCTGTTGTATCAGAGAGTTGTACCGTTGTTGCATCAAAGAACAGTACCGTTGTTGTATCAGAATTGTACCGCTGTTGTATCAGAGAGTTGTACCGCTATTGTATCAGAGAGTTGTACCGCTGTTGTATCAGAGAGTTGTACCGTTGTTGTATCAAAGAGTTGTACCGCTGTTGTATCAGAGAGTTGTACCGCTGTTGTATCAGAGAGTTGTACCGCTGTTGTATCAGAGAGCTGTACCGTGTTGTATCAGAGAGTACTGTACCGCTGTTGTATCAGAGAGTTGTACCGTTGTTGATCAAGATTGTACCGCTGTTGTATCAGAGTTGTACCGCTGTTGTATCAGAGAGTTGTACCGATGTTGTATCAAGAATGTACCGTTGTTGTATCAGAATTGTACCGTTGTTCCATCAGAGAGTTGTACCGCTGTTGTATCAGAGAGTTGTACCGCTGTTGTATCAAAGAGTTGTACCGCTGTTGTATCAAAGAACTGTACCGCTGTTGTATCAGAGATTGTACCGCTGTTGTATCAGAGAGTTGTACCGTTGTTCCATCAGAGAGTTGTACCGTGTTGATCAAGAGATTGTACCGCTGTTGTATCAGGAGTTGTACCGCTGTTGTATCAGAGAGTTGTACGTGTTGCATCAAGAACTGTACCGTTGTTGTATCAGGAGTTGTACCGCTGTTGATCAAGATGTACCACTGTTGTATCAGGAGCTGTACCGCTGTTGCATTCAGAGAACTGTACCGTTGTTGTTTCATAGAGCTCTTAATACAGGGTACGAAGATGGACGTTGTCCATAACCTATGAACTGACCACTTACTGGACGATACATGACAGTTGGCCGCATATATGTGTCTTCAATAGTCCTGACCACAGCAGTCGAAGAATGTGATTTATTTGATTTCCTTGACTGCGAAATCTTACTGTTATTTGATCTCAGTGATCGCTGATCAAACTTTCCATTCCATGTTCCTCGTAATACCCTTACTGGAACGAGGTCAGGTTGTATAGGTACTCTCCCGTGTGATGTGGGTGTGTTTCCATAATATACTACAGGATATTCCATTCTAGTCTCGTATGTTCTTGGGTGTGCTCTATAAATAACGGGCTGCAAAGGTATCCCACCTACTGATGATGATGATGAATAAACAGTACTTCTCGGTGGAATTACGTTCTGTCCTGTATATATTTGAAAGTTTCTTGTTTCTTGGAGGTTGCTGACTTCTTTGAGATCTCTATTTGAAACCGGTCTATGCGTTGTTCTAAACCTTTCTATCTCATCCATATTTTGTCTTGCGTAGTTCTCATTTGTTGCGTTTATTTGTGTTTGTCTAATTTGTGTTTGAGCTGTGGTGTGTGGCTGTGTTTGTGTTGTTTGGGTTTGATTTCTGGTGTATTTGTTGACCGAAGGTCGAGAACTCGAGCGTTGTTCTGTCTTTGATGACCAAGAGGAAACCTTGGTGTGTGGGTGTGGGAGTATCTCAGTTTCAATGACAAAATGGTTGTCGCTATCACGAGATTTGCCACCATTAACTCTTTTACTTGTTAACGTATTGTAACTGCTGCTTTCATAATTGCCTTCTTTGGTATACGAGTGCGGCAAAATTGTGCTTCCAAAAGCAGAATTGTTGATACTATCACTACTACTCCTGATATGACTGTCGGCCGTTTTCTTTTGTAACGTGTAGCCAGTAGTATGTCCAGTTTTGTTCTGCATTGTATGTGCGTGTGGAATAATTTCGGTTTCAATGACGTATTCGTTGGTGACGCCATCTTTGTTATCACTGTCGATCCATTTTCTAGGTATCCTGTAACTAGTACTGCTTCCAGTGCTGGTATACATTGTGGGTGCGTGTGGATTAATCTCGGTTTCAATAACATAATCCTTGTTGGCACCATCTTCACTATTCTCACGGTCGATCAATTTTCGACGTATCCTGTCGCTAGTACTGTTTCCAGCGTTGCTACGCTTGATGTATACACCTTTGTGGTAGCTTCTAATTGTATGACCATCATCATTGCGACTAGTTGACCCATTTTCCGGATGACTATCATTACCTTTACTTTCTGACCCTTGTTCAAGATATCCATTACTACCTTCTCGTTCTGACCCGTGTGCCAGGTGACCAACACTACCTCCATGTGCCAGATCACCATTTATTTTTGTAGTCAATTCTTCATTTGGTTTGTATTCACTGAAATCCTCTGCCGAATTTCTGTTCAAACGATGAACATGTATCTCTTGAAGATTCCAGGTGAAGTTATCTCCATTCTTCAGAACTACGTTCCCCGATTGCTGTTTTCTTTGGATTTCGGCACATATATTAATCAGTTGTAGGGCATCACTGTCAGAAGCACACCGTAGAGCAATGATCTTGTGTTTTGTGTCCGAATCAAACAGAATAAATAAAACAGACCGAGAATCTTCTGAATTTCTTGTAGCAATCTCCAAATCTTTCATTGGAAAAAACGTTGTTTTGTTTTCTTTTAAGAATCTGAAGCGGATCAATTTAATGCCTGTCTCATTCACAATGACCTTCAACTTTTTACCCTTCTGTGTTTTAGCGCTAACGGCAATACTCTGGACGATTTCATCAGTTAAAGCATCAACAGTCCAAGATCCTAACAGACTAACTTTCTTAGAAGTCACAAGATCAGACATGGTATAATGCTTCTGTTTAGTATGATGGGGTGTAGCTGTATAAGTTCTTACGATATCTGTGAGCAGCCATTAAACTTATCACAACGTCACAACTTTAGCTGGTCATTTCTGAAATAAAATAGAAACAAATTATTCAATTATTTGCAACACTTGTCACGGTGGTTTGGAGAGAACGGTAATGGAAGGCATGGTTCTAAGTAGTAGACAGGACGACATCAAAGAAATATTGATCATGACTTGGAAGAGGCAGGAGAACTTACTAGAGACAGAGAGTTTTCAGATGGTCTGTGACGAAAGCGATGTTCCACAAGGACATTTACTACTGAGAGTATCACTTTATGTACTAAGGACAAAATAGGAAAAGAGGATGAGAATGTGATTTCTACGTGGTGTTGAGATACGTGCTAATCCACACTTCAAGACAAGTCTGTTATTTTATATCTGCTCTTGGGAGAAATCGGGCTATTTTTCAGTGACCCTGATCTTCTTTCTTCTTCAGCGAACGTTCCATATCGTTCACTTATTAAACCACTTAACAACAATTATGTCAACAAAATTACATTTCTATTGATTGTCACGATTGTCACGATTCTCAAAATTACATCGATGACTTGGTCAGTGTTAAGCATTATATATTTCATGATCCAAAATTCATTTCTTATTTCACATTCAAAATCATTATTATCCATTTAAATTACATTTTATGATTCATATTTCAATTCATTTATGATTGTCACATTTCAAAATTACATTTATATTCCATCTCAATTAATAAGATCGTCGTGCAATGTCACTGAGCCAAACAGTTACATTTATATTAACTATCTCATAAACATCAATCTGATATAAAGAATCCTTGTTATACCTCGAGGTATATTTGCCAATATGCTGTTAGGCCCGTATTGTTCATTGACCGTCGGAACACGATGGGTAATGTAGTCCACATCAAATCGGCATCCCTTTACTTTCCAGGGCTTTTCCTGGTACCCAATTGAAGCTGGGTCGTCCTGAGAACTGTTACAGTCGGAAACAAATCCACGACTGTTGTGGAATTAAACCCAGACCACCAGCCTAAGAAGTGATTGCACTAATCTGGCATAACCAGTTAAATTAATGTAAAACATTTTACTTATACACAATTTGACATAAACAGGACCTTTAAATAACTTAATAATTTGACTAACCTGTTAAATCCTTCCTTCCTTTCGTTCGCTTGAAATATGTCTATATATTCAATGTTGTCTCTTGTATGAACTTCACTGTCTTTTGTCTATGAACTTCACCTGTTAAATTACTCACGTCATATGAAAATAAAATTTATAAATATGCAACTCCATGTTGTTATTTCCTATAATTTAATCACTTTGTACTCAGGACTATTTACAACGTATAGCTGGCAATCCTTACATTTGACGTGTATTGTCAAACACCAGAACCGAAAGATTTAATATACTGCACTCTACATTCTAAACACACCATTCATGTGATATTTATTTATATGCGTTTGTGAAATATTGGGGCACTACTTGTTCACACCCACACATACTCATAACCCTTATTATATAAGGCAGAAGTTCAGGCATTGATTTCTCTGAACTTGTTTGAAGAACTATTTGGTTATTTACATAGATTGTTCGGTGGTTCAACCAATCTTCTCCATCTTCAGCGATCTCTGGTCATGCGCTTAATTTACTGTGGACCACAAACTGGGCGGTCAGCTTCGGATCTGTCAGGTTTCCCCAAAGCTTAGTTTTCAGGTCGAATGGGTGTGGCCACATGTTGCTTCTCAGCTCACCAAGGAGAGGACAGTCTTGCAGGATTTGCTCCGGTGTCTGCTCCGCCTGCTGATACTGGCAGAGAGCTGTTTGACTTATTTCTAGTCTATATTAGTGTTTGTTGAGTCTGCAGTGTCCGGTGCGTAGTCGAAATATAATGACCTGATCTGTTCTGCTTAGGTCTTTGAGGGAGTCTTTTCCATAATCATATCCAGTGTTTGTCTTCCAGTCTACTGCAGATTTTCTCTGTATGAGGGTTTTGACCTCTTGAAAAGACAGGGGTTGGTAAATTTGCTCTTTGGCACTGCCCTCCTTAGCTAAGACATCAGCACTCTCATTGCCTGCAATGCCACAGTGAGATGGAATCCACTGCAAGTGAATTTCTGCCTTTTCTGAAAGCTGAGCAAGTTCTCTTTATGAACTTTCACTGCTCAGGACAGAGGGGGTATTGTGAAGAACGACAATCTACAACTTCAACACTGGACTTATGGAGTTTTCGTCCATCTCCGATAAGACTAGGAATTGCAAGTATCCTACCTCCACGTCACTGATACCACTACGACACCATCACATAGTCTCAAATCACTACACCACGGACAACCTTATCACTACATCACAGACGCCCGAGTGGTTACCGGGGCCCAAATTCGGGGTATAAAGAATAGAGCCACTGTTACCTGCCATGCATGTCGTAAGAGGCGACTAAGGAGGTTTCCCTGAAATCGGATGCACGTGTCCTAAACGTGTAGAAGTCTATGCGTTTAGGGCCTACCAAATCAATGTGAAACGTATACACGTTCTTGGCAAAGACCAAACATATCACAAAGAGTGATTAAATTGGTCGTAAAGAACGAACGCAAAGAAGAAGAAGAACTACATCACATAGATCCCTATCACTACATCGCATAGACCCCCATCACTACATCACATAGACTCATATCACTACATCACATAGACTCATATCACTACATCACATAGACTCATATCACTACATCACATAGACTCCTATCACTACGTTACAGAGTACCCCTACCACCACTCCAGGGGGAAAAAACATACTCCCCGTCACAAAGACCCCGGCTTCCATGTCACAGAGACGCATACCTCCACGTCACAGAGACGCATACCTCCACGTCACAGAGAGGCATGCCTCCACGTCACAGAGACGCATACCTCCACGTCACAGAGACGCATACCTCCACGTCACAGAGACGTATACCTCCACGTCACAGAGACGCATACCTCCACGTCACAGAGACGCATACCTCCACGTCACAGAGACGCATACCTCCACGTCACAGAGACGCATACCTCCACGTCACAGAGAGGCATGCCTCCACGTCACAGAGACGCATACCTCCACGTCACAGAGAGGCATGCCTCCACGTCACAGAGACGCATACCTCCACGTCACAGAGACGCATACCTCCACGTCACAGAGACGCATACCTCCACGTCACAGAGACGCATACCTCCACGTCACAGAGACGCATACCTCCACGTCACAGAGAGGCATGCCTCCACGTCACAGAGACGCATACCTCCACGTCACAGAGACGCATACCTCCACCTCACAGAGACGCATACCTCCACCTCACAGAGACGCATACCTCCACCTCACAGAGACGCATACCTCCACCTCACAGAGACGCATACCTCCACGTCACAGAGACGCATACCTCCACGTCACAGAGACGCATACCTCCACGTCACAGAGACGCATACCTCCACGTCACAGAGACGCATACCTCCACGTCACAGAGACGCATACCTCCACGTCACAGAGACGCATACCTCCACGTCACAGAGAGGCATGCCTCCACGTCACAGAGACGCATGCCTCTATGCCACGAAGACCACTACCATCACTTCCCAAAGATCCCTACCACCATTCACATAGATCCCTACCACCACTTCACAAAGATCCCTACCACCACTTCACAAAGACCCCTACCACCACTTCACAAAGACCCCTACCACCACTTCACAAAGATCCCTACCACCACTTCACAAAGATCCCTACCACCACTTCACAAGATCCCTACCACCACTTCACAAAGATCCCTACCACTACGTCACAGAGTCCCCAAATATATACACAAAAATGTTGTATACAAAGAAATGCAAGTAAAATAACTCCACCTGTCATATTATATACTCGTTTTGAACTAGTCAAATAATAAAGACAGAAATAAAACAGAAAGGGCGAAACTATATTTAAATAGAACAATTAAAAAGCTCTTTATATTTGTACTCGTGTTCAACTGAGTTATGTAGTCAGACCGGTTGTTGAAGATTTTGTTTGAAATAAGCGCGAAAATTGTTGAAGACATGTGACTGCATATAAATACATGTACAGTAGTTTTTCTCAATATGGGCATTACGATTCACAAGGGAACAATTTGAATAATTTAGAGAATAAAAATCGCCCGAATGGTGCCGGAGCCCGCAAGGGAAGCAAAGAATAGTACCACTGCGATCTACAAGACATGTCGTAAGAGGTGACTGATGTAGGACCTAGGGAAGCTACCCTAGTAAATAAAAAGCAGAAATCGGATGTGCTGGCCTACTTGTAGGCGCATAACTGGCACACGGTACAATCGCTCTTAGGCTCAGATCACATACAAATCACACAGAGTGGTTATCAAGTAGTCGATATGGAGCGTTAGAAGAAGAAGAAGAAGAGAATAGCAATGTCACAGATATAGCGAAAATAGGACAACGGTAGGTGATAAATTATCGTCGTTACAATCCTAACTTGATGAGAAAATAAAGCTGGAAACACTAGCACAACAGGCAATATTAATTATTGGATGCATGTTTTTTTAATTGAGATGTTGATATACAGAAACGTTAAGATTGGAGCAAAGAAAAGATAATTTTTAGAATGGCTAAACCAGTTAGGGAAAGGGGAAAAGAAAATTGCTAAAAAATACAATTGAGACACATACATCATTTAGGTCATATTGAAAGACATGACTTCTTTTGTCATAGATTCAACACCGCTCGGTTTTGTGCACTTCAGCTAATTGCTATGTAAACAAAGTATTGGAGAACGGGTGGTAGTTGTCGATTTTTTTTTATCCATCCCGAAGATGAGCCAGAAATGACAGATTTAGCACAAGGAAACAAGCGTGCTCCTACCCTGCTACCAGATTTCCTGCTGGTCAGGCCGAGCTATGCGATAATCTAGACATGTGTGCTAATGTTCATGACAAAAGTATCTCAGTCAATGAGCCTCTACTATGGATATCAGTCATCAGAACGCTGCACATATTGGTTCTCTTTCCTCAGATCTAGTCTGTATCATTCTACTGGAATCTCCATCAGATCTAGTCTCTATCATTCTACTGTGATCTTCCTCAGATCTAGTCTCTATCATTCTACTGGGATCTCCCTCAGATCTAGTCTCTATCATTCTACTGGGATCTCCCTCAGATCTAGTCTCTATCATTCTACTGGGATCTCTGTGACATAGCGATTCGGTGCTCGCCTCTCCTTTCAAAGGAGCCCGGTTCGTTCCCTCGTGGAGCCATTGGGATATTTCTCCAGAGATCCCTGATCTCAGTGTAGATGAGATTGAGTTCCTATTCACATCGGAGACGGACGATACAATGTAGGTCCCGTGTTCAATTTGAGTACGTAATAGAACCCTTGGCAATTCAAAATTGAATAGAGCAGGCTGGGAAGCCGCTGCACAGGTAAAATTTATTTTTAAAATATCAAAAACAAAATTCCTACAAAATATCTTCAAAATTACATCCGGGACACTCGCCAGTGCTACGGAATTTGTTCACTGCAGCTGAGATCCTCCTGTGTAAGAAAGAGATCGGAGCACACATGGCTACTCACCGAAGTGTACTGATAATGGTCCTATTAATCTATCAATCATTCTGGTTTCTTCTCAACCAAAGCGTCGTTGTATGTTGTCTAATAGGACACACATTTACATAGATGAGACACTACTGGTAACATTTACATAGATGAGACACTACTGGTAACATTTACATAGATGAGACACTACTGGTAACATTTACATAGATGAGACACTACTGGTAACATTTACATAAATGAGACACTACTGGTAACATTTACATAGATGAGACACTACTGGTAACATTTACATAGATGAGACACTACTGGTAACATTTACATAGATGAGACACTACTGGTAACATTTACATAGATGAGACACTACTGGTAACATTTACATAGATGAGACACTACTGGTAAGATTTACATAGATGAGACACTACTGGTAACATTTACATAGATGAGACACTACTGGTAAGATTTACATAGATGAGACACTACTGGTAACATTTACATAGATGAGACACTACTGGTAACATTTACATAGATGGCAACTACTTGTAACATTTGACATAGATGATACACTACTGGTAACATTTACAAGATGAGACACTACTGGTAACATTTGCATAGATGAGACACTACTGGTAACATTTTCATCAGATGAGACACTATGGTAAGATTTACATAGATGAGACACTACTGGTAACATTTACATAGATGAGACACTACTGGTAACATTTACATAGATGAGACACTACTGGTAACATTTACATAGATGAGATACTACTGGTAACATTTACATAGATGAGACACTACTGGTAACATTTACATAGATGAGACACTACTGGTAACATTTACATAGATGAGCCACTACTGGTAACATTTACATAGATGAGACACTACTGGTAACATTTACATAGATGAGACACTACTGGTAACATTTACATAGATGAGACACTACTGGTAACATTTACATAGATGAGACACTACTGGTAACATTTACATAGATGAGACACTACTGGTAAGATTTTTCGAACTGAAAACGTAATTTTATAGCACCATATCTACTGAGAAATACTGTAGTATGGTTTTCAGATCTGATTTGTCAAATCGGAGACTGATAGAGTTGACTCATGCAAAAAGGCAATACGAGAGGAGTTAGTTGAGGGCAAGAGAGCAAGAGGAATATATATATATATCTATGAACGAAACTTCAAGAGTTGAACTAGCCTCATTCTGTCACATTGTATCATCAGATCTCCCACATGATGATGATAATCTAGTTCTTTAATACTCGACATTCATTAATAATAATTCCTCTCGTATCGTTATACGTTACATAGGGCCTGCAAGTAATTTTTCCATCCCGCTCTATCCTGACCAACTCGTTTAACCTCCTCCATGGAACTGAGATCGATATTTCCTGCCTCTCTCAGCAAAGTTCGTTTCAGGGTCTCCTTAGGTCGACCTCCTTTCTTGATCCCTTTGCATCCCACTTCAATGCCTGCTTTGATATTCGTTGATCATTTCTCCTCAAGGTGTGCCCAACATATCTCCATCTTCTCTTTCTTACAACAGCTGTCACTAGTGGTTGACCAGACATGTCTCTGATTTCATCACTTCTCCTGAATTCGTTCCATTTTATATTCATTATTTTTCGCAGACATCTATTTTCAAATGCATTCAACTTGCTTTCTATATCTTTAGTCATTTTCCAACTCTCGCTGGCATATGTTAGGATTGATACAACATTTGAATTGAAAATTCGTAATTTAGTTTTAATACTATATAACTTGCAATTCCATATTTTATTTCGACTTTTAAAAGCTGATGTTGCTTTGCCAATTCGTATCATAATTTTTTTTAACATTTCCTGTGCAATCAAAATTGCTACCTAAATAGGTGAACTGCTCTGTTATTTGTATCATTTTATATTCCAGTGTGATATCTGCATTACTTGCATAGGTGTCTTCATTATATTTGTTTTTCATAGCTTATCTGCAGTTCAACTTTTGATGCTATAGATGACAAGTTGTCTGTTTTTCTTTGCATATCTTGGTTGTTTCTACTTAACAAGGCAATATCATCTGCAAAATATATGCAATCTCGACATTGATTACATATATATACATCACTACATCACATAGAGTTAATATATATATATATGCAATCATATCTGCGTGTGTTCATTTCCCCTAACACCTGCATTAACTAGCACATTTTTTATCCAATGGGACCCTCATGGCTTGAAAATAAATCCACAAAAAAGAAAATAAAGAAATGTATCTAAATAGGCCAAATGAGAAAACTGTAAGAAATGTCTACAGACACAAAAATAATAATAATTCCTCTCGTACCGTTATTAGTTACATATGGCCTGCAAGAAATGTCTCCATACTGCTCTATCCTGGGCAACTCGCTCAATCTCCTTCATGGAACTGAGACCGATATTTCTTGCCTCTGCAGACCCATGATCAACCTGAATCCCAATGACAACATCAAACACCTTACATACAAGAAGAGATATTTGAACTTTGAACTCTGCAGATAAATGTACTGCAAACTACGAATTTCGATAGAGAAATAGAGACAAGGTATCAGAAAGCAAATGCAGTGACCTACCAGCTGATACCATTACTACAACACCCAAAGATCAAGATGGAAGTGAAAAGACAGATGATAAAAGTATTTTCCTACCAACACTTTGTTACCAGTACCAAACTTGGTCTCTTACAGCAATACACCACAGAAAGCTCACTACGTGTGAAATGAAATGCTTGAGGAAGGCAGTGGAGTCACCAGGAAAGACAGACTACGAAATGAGGACATCAGAAGCAGAGTGGGTATAACGTCATGTACCGAATACATCGAAAGACAACAAATGCAGTGGTTTGGACATTTAATGAGAAAGAAATACAACCAACCAACAATAACAGCATACAATAAAAAGAGATCGGGTACTAGAGCTCAGGAAGACCAAAAAAGATGGATAGACAATATTAAGACCACACTACATAAGCACGGATACAACACAACAAGGGCTACTCATCTAGCCCTAGAACGCAAATCAAAGCTCCCATCCCTACGCTTAACGGCAAGAGTGGACAGCCAACTACATCTTCCACATCTTGGGAATAGACAATAGATAGATAGAACTACGAAATGTAATCACACGAACAGAATGTAACCATTAACACACTTCCGAATGCTAGCTGTGTATTAATGAACCCTTTCATACCTCGTGGTATATAGGTCAATACAGTGTTAGGCCTGTATTTTCATTGACCGTCGGCACACGATGGGTGATGTGGTGATGGGTGATGTGGCTAGCTGTGTACTTATCATTAAAAACTGTAGACCATTTCTTCCTCGAATTTCAAAAGTTGGATGATACCAGAAAGATCGTTCTCTCTCCAAGACCGTATAAAGAGAACATAGTAAACGATACAACGCAACAACATACAATCAAATGGGGCATACAGGACAACTACTTCTAGTATGAGGATGGAGGTTGAGGCCGTTACTGCTGCCCTCCATTGGATTTCTGGGACTTCATTTACTGGGGCAGTTGTTGTATCTAACTCTCAGTCGATGCTTCACAAGATCCAGAAGGGCAGGTTTCGGTATGAGTGGATGTCGTCTATAGAAGTTTCTAACCTCCAGCGGCTTACGTGGATATACTGTCCTGGGCATGCGGGTGTTTACGGTAATGAGAGAGCGGACATGCTTGCATCAACAGCATCGATTGTTGGGGAGTTGAAGATGGATAAGGGGATATTCTTCGGTCTCTTCGAGACTCTCTGTTGGATAAGGACACTAAAATCGATGTTGAATCGATCAAGCGATTTAAGCAGTTTGGAATTACCCGTTGTTCAAGTCGAACTGGATGCCTGAGAGGCAGAGTGAGAGGTGTGTTTAATCAGCGAGCCACAGGAACCATCAGTATGCATACTCTTCGATATCTGTTGGGGAGACTGAGCACCTATGGGTTTGCCCGGAGTGCAATGACGTCAGTTTAGTAACCAATAACCAATAACCAATACAATCAAATCAGATAATATAATGCAGATAATAATTCGTGTCATTAAATTTCAGTTTGGAATATCTTCATTGCACTTCAGACATGGCCATAGGTGCTCCGATCTCTTCCGCAATACCTCCAACAGCGTCCAGCGACTAACCGCACTAGTTCAGATGTTGATTGATGAGCCTACTCGTACACCTGTTGTGCTGTTATTTTCTGGCCACTCCAATCTTGAATACAAACACTTTCAATCTAGCAGTTGATGTGGATTGGTTTAAATGAAAATCCTCTTTGCGGTCAAACTCTATGAGGGCGTTTAGAATGTCAACTCTACCCATTGGCTGACCCCTAGTATGATGGCAGAGCCAGCCAGCCTGTATGATCTCTCATTGCCATCGACACCCAAATGTGTACGGGACCGAAGATAAGTGTAATTCTGCAAATTGTTGACGCTTGTAGTGATTCAGTCTATTACCTGCGCACCAAACCAGCCTCTGCCTTTCTGATATTTCTTAATGAATCATTCACAATGCACACATAATTCTGTCAAAAATCAAGAGCCCAAACGTGCAAGATTAATGGAGATAAAGAAGTTAAACAATAATGGAGTTTAGACTTACTTGTGTCTTGCATTCCTTAGTTACTTGACTTGACTTAATTCTCTCCGCTCCTAGTGCAGCATCAAGAATCAACAGATGTTCGCCACTTTTCCCAACAGGATAGTCGAGCACTCTTCAGTTCCACAATAAAATTTCGTTTCCAGGTCTGTTTAGGACGTCCACTATTCCGTAGCTAATAAATACCTTTCAATTTGTCTAGCATTGTACCTTGTCAAGCCACCTTACTTTGTGCTGTGATATATCTCATATTTATATTTTAGAAACATTTTGGCAAATACCATCTAGACTAGGTTATATTCTCAAACTTCTATAATTTCGTTACAAAATAAATAAGAGGTATCATCGAAACTGACAGTCTCTGCTGTATGTAAAAAGTTAAACACTAATTCTGAACATATTTCATTGTGTATATAAGCAACTAAGTTGTCTATGTAGAGTCACGTAATTATAGCGATTCTGTTTGCACCACACCTTACATTACACAGTCTTATAAAAACACACTCCAGACTGGATAGATATTCCCACGCACACATAAAACGGCTTCAAATGAAAAGTCAATATCTTCTGATGACATTCTGAAACATGCATGTACCTTTCATATCAGATTCCACGTTAATCTTTACACGTGAACTGTTGTCATTGGAATGTCAATATTAGACGGTGCAATTCAAGCAAAGATGATACTTATTCAAAGCTTTCTATGTATATTTCAATACTCTTAATTCTGTTTTATTTCACTATAATATGTGTGATGTGGCTGAGGAGTCTGCTGTCTGACACAAAGCAACTAATGATTTCACAGAATTGGCCAGTGAAGCAAAGAGGGATTTATGGGAGACTTTCATAACACATAATAATAATAATAATTCCTCTCGTACTGTTATACGTTACATGGGGCCTGCAAGTAATTTCTCCATACCGCTCTATCCTGGGCAACTCACTCAATCTCCTGCATGGAACTGAGACCGATATTTCCTGCCTCTCTCAGCAAAGTTCGTTTCAGGGTCTTCTTACGTCGAACCTCTCTTTCTTGAACCCTTTGCATCCCACTTCAATGCCTGCTTTGATATTCGTTGATCATTTCTCCTCAAGGTGTGTCCAACATATCTCCATCTTCTCTTTCTTATAACAGTTGTCACTAGTGTTCATAACACATGTCTGTGGTGATATGTCGCTGCATCAATTCTGACAGTATCATCGCAGAATGAACAGGACTACCAGCCAGTCTTTTACTAATTTACGTGTCTCGCCAGGAGCTCTATTGACAGCAGATGCAGAAAATGCCAAGGGGTTTCTTCAGAGTTTTGTGGGTGAGACAGAAAATGAGCAGGTCGGTTTCTTCAGAGTTTTGTGGGTGAGACAGAAAATGGCAGGGTTTTTCAGATTTTGGAGAGAAATGCAGGTTTCTTCAGAGTTTTGTGGGTGAGACAGAAAATGAGCAGGTCGGTTTCTTCAGAGTTTTGTGGGTGAGACAGAAAATGAGCAAGGCGGTTTCTTCAGAGTTTTGTGGGTGAGACAGAAAATGAGCAGACGTTTTTCAAAGTTTTGTGGGTGAGAGAAAGAAGGATACAGAAGACCGTCACGATATTGTGAATGTTCTTCATGACATTACTAACATTGAAAAATCTTATACTGATTTCATAACAGAGGACAATGTACTTAAGGCATGCACAGACAACCACAGCACCTCTCCACGACTTGATGGTGTCCAGTATCACCACATCAAACAGATTGACGAGACGGGTATTAATGCAGTTGTGACAAATTGCAATAACATTATATAGAAGGATATAGCTATCATTCTATACTGTGATGGCAAACAGTTGACGACAACACAGAAGAAAGACAATAAGACTGACAGTATTGAAGACTTGCACACCAAACGCTGCATATTATGGTAGGAACGCAACGAGGAACCAGAACGTAATAGTTTGACCAGTGGCGGCTCGTGGTCATTTTCTTGGTGGGGCTAGACACCAATTTTCGGAAAAATCATGTTTTTTTTAGTATTTACTATTCCGGGAAGCTATTCCCTTTTCGATTTTGGTGGGGCCGGGACCCACTGACCCTTAATGACGAGCCGCCCCTGAGTTTGACGTAAGTTAACTACGACTGTTAGGCAATAGGCAGAGTGACAAAAGAGAACGATAGGAACCGTGGAAGAGGACAGACGTGTGTGGTCATTCCTCTATTATCTTTACACGACATTAATACAAACATCCAAACACAAAGAATGCTATTTGTATGTGAAATAATTCACCGACCAGAAGAATATCCGCTAGTCCACTATTACATGGTACTCAGAATCTCACGTCTACATAAAATACCACACCACACCACTTTGGGACACTACTACCAAAAATGTGTAAATGCATATAGGTCAACGAACCACTAATACGACAACAAACAGATAAAATATATCAACAACTAATTAAGATACAGGAACCACCACTACAACGCAATATCAAAAGGGGATACAATTTATTCATAATAGATTTCACAGAACCCTTCAAAAATCTGCACAAAACTCCATCACCAAAAGCAAAAGAAATCATATATAGATTACTATTCAGCATTACTCCATCGCCCGAGTGGTTACCAGGGCCTAAATTTGGGTGTAAAGAATAGAACCACTGTTACCAGCCACGCATGTCGTAAGAGGCGACTAAGGAGGTTTGGCTGAAGTCGGATGCATATGTCCTAATTTTGTAGAAGTCTATGCGTTTAGGGGCCTACAAACCCTGTGCAGCGTTTATACGTTCTTGGATCAAAGATCAAACATATCACAAAGAGTGATTAAAATTGGTCGTAAAGAACGAACGCAAAGAAGAAGAAGGCATTACTCCAGTAGCATATAGAAACCTCAACCCAAAGACGACAGATGCAAATTATGAATTAAATGTTCAAGAAACAGAAGAACACCCATTCTACCTATGCAAAACAATCCTACCAACAACAATTAGCATCCAACAAGCAACAAATTCACAGTAGATACATCAATCAACACAGAACGTGAGTTTTTAGCCTAAACACACTGAAATATATGCTTGGGAGGAGATCGGAACAATTATGGACATGTCTGATGTGAGATGAAGATGATTCTCCAATGAACAATGAACAATAAACTGCATCTTAGTTCCCATCTGTCGAGTTACAGCGTCTTTGCTAAATAAAATGCATACCTAAGGTGCAGCAAGACGTGAAAACCATGAGAGAAACCCATTCAGATACACCGATCAACACAGAACAGGAGTTGTTAGTCTAAACCAGCCTGTCCCAAAGTGGGCGGATCCCCAATAGGCACTGAAGCGCTCTAAGGAGGGGGTGCTATAGTGGGTTCAGAAGAATTTCAGGTGAGATGGATGGGGAGGGGGATGTTTAAGTGATTAGGGTTCGAGTGGCTCCTTAAGAAGAAATTAATAATAAATATTTTAAAATAAATTATTTTCGTTATTTTGCGATTGAATAATCATTTAAAATTTGAATTCTGCATTTTAATTCATCTTATGTTCGTCTTACACGATCCATTTTTTCATCAATTTTCTATTTCATGATAAAAATCGTTTGAAAATTGACCATGTATGACAGAAATATATATCAATTTTCTATGTCAAGAGAAAATAGAGCATGTATATATGGGGGAGGGGGCGTTGGCAAACTGTTATAATGGGGAGGAGGGGCGTTACAAAGTTTATGTTGTGCAAAGTGGGCCTGAAAAAGTTTGGGATCTATGGTCTAAGTCTAAACCATAGATTTACAAACTTGTTCGGCCCACCGCCCACTGAGTACCTAACCTCTATCCCACATAGACTTTCTAGAATTCTGTTATACTCTAGGCTTGTGTCTAAATGTTCACCACCACATAGACTTTCTAGAATTCTGTTATACTCTAGGCTTGTGTCTAAATGTTCACCACCACATAGACTTTCTAGAATTCTGTTATACTCTAGGCTTGTGTCCAAATGTTCACCACCACATAGACTTTCTAGAATTCTGTTATACTCTAGGCTTGTGTCTAAATGTTCACCACCACATAGACTTTCTAGAATTCTGTTATACTCTAGGCTTGTGTCCAAATGTTCACCACCACATAGACTTTCTAGAATTCTGTTATACTCTAGGCTTGTGTCCAAATGTTCACCACCACATAGACTTTCTAGAATTCTGTTATACTCTAGGCTTGTGTCTAAATGTTCACCACCACATAGACTTTCTAGAATTCTGTTATACTCTAGGCTTGTGTCCAAATGTTCACCACCACATAGATTTTATAGAATTCTGTTATACTCTAGGCTTGTGTCCAAATGTTCACCACCACATAGACTTTCTAGAATTCTGTTATACTCTAGGCTTGTGTCCAAATGTTCACCACCACATAGACTTTCTAGAATTCTGTTATACTCTAGGCTTGTGTCTAAATGTTCACCACCACATAGACTTTCTAGAATTCTGTTATACTCTAGGCTTGTGTCCAAATGTTCACCACCACATAGACTTTCTAGAATTCTGTTATACTCTAGGCTTGTGTCTAAATGTTCACCACCACATAGACTTTCTAGAATTCTGTTATACTCTAGGCTTGTGTCCAAATGTTCACCACCACATAGATTTTATAGAATTCTGTTATACTCTAGGCTTGTGTCCAAATGTTCACCACCACATAGACTTTCTAGAATTCTGTTATACTCTAGGCTTGTGTCTAAATGTTCACCACCACATAGATTTTATAGAATTCTGTTATACTCTAGGCTTGTGTCCAAATGTTCACCACCACATAGACTTTCTAGAATTCTGTTATACTCTAGGCTTGTGTCCAAATGTTCACCACCACATAGACTTTCTAGAATTCTGTTATACTCTAGGCTTGTGTCCAAATGTTCACCACCACATAGACTTTCTAGAATTCTGTTATACTCTAGGCTTGTGTCCAAATGTTCACCACCACATAGACTTTCTAGAATTCTGTTATACTCTAGGCTTGTGTCCAAATGTTCACCACCACATAGATTTTATAGAATTCTGTTATACTCTAGGCTTGTGTCCAAATGTTCACCACCACATAGACTTTCTAGAATTCTGTTATACTCTAGGCTTGTGTCCAAATGTTCACCACCACATAGACTTTCTAGAATTCTGTTATACTCTAGGCTTGTGTCTAAATGTTCACCACCACATAGACTTTCTAGAATTCTGTTATACTCTAGGCTTGTGTCCAAATGTTCACCACCACATAGACTTTCTAGAATTCTGTTATACTCTAGGCTTGTGTCTAAATGTTCACCACCACATAGACTTTCTAGAATTCTGTTATACTCTAGGCTTGTGTCCAAATGTTCACCACCACATAGATTTTATAGAATTCTGTTATACTCTAGGCTTGTGTCTAAATGTTCACCACCACATAGACTTTCTAGAATTCTGTTATACTCTAGGCTTGTGTCTAAATGTTCACCACCACATAGACTTTCTAGAATTCTGTTATACTCTAGGCTTGTGTCCAAATGTTCACCACCACATAGATTTTATAGAATTCTGTTATACTCTAGGCTTGTGTCTAAATGTTCACCACCACATAGACTTTATAGAATTCTGTTATACTCTAGGCTTGTGTCCAAATGTTCACCACCACATAGACTTTATAGAATTCTGTTATACTCTAGGCTTGTGTCAAAATGTTCACCACCACATAGACTTTCTAGAATTCTGTTATACTCTAGGCTTGTGTCTAAATGTTCACCACCACATAGACTTTCTAGAATTCTGTTATACTCTAGGCTTGTGTCTAAATGTTCACCACCACATAGATTTTATAGAATTCTGTTATACTCTAGGCTTGTGTCCAAATGTTCACCACCACATAGACTTTCTAGAATTCTGTTATACTCTAGGCTTGTGTCTAAATGTTCACCACCACATAGACTTTCTAGAATTCTGTTATACTCTAGGCTTGTGTCTAAATGTTCACCACCACATAGACTTTCTAGAATTCTGTTATACTCTAGGCTTGTGTCTAAATGTTCACCACCACATAGATTTTATAGAATTCTGTTATACTCTAGGCTTGTGTCCAAATGTTCACCACCACATAGACTTTCTAGAATTCTGTTATACTCTAGGCTTGTGTCCAAATGTTCACCACCACATAGACTTTCTAGAATTCTGTTATACTCTAGGCTTGTGTCCAAATGTTCACCACCACATAGACTTTCTAGAATTCTGTTATACTCTAGGCTTGTGTCCAAATGTTCACCACCACATAGACTTTCTAGAATTCTGTTATACTCTAGGCTTGTGTCCAAATGTTCACCACCACATAGACTTTCTAGAATTCTGTTATACTCTAGGCTTGTGTCCAAATGTTCACCACCACATAGACTTTCTAGAATTCTGTTATACTCTAGGCTTGTGTCCAAATGTTCACCACCACATAGACTTTCTAGAATTCTGTTATACTCTAGGCTTGTGTCCAAATGTTCACCACCACATAGACTTTATAGAATTCTGTTATACTCTAGGCTTGTGTCCAAATGTTCACCACCACATAGACTTTATAGAATTCTGTTATACTCTAGGCTTGTGTCCAAATGTTCACCACCACATAGACTTTCTAGAATTCTGTTATACTCTAGGCTTGTGTCTAAATGTTCACCACCACATAGACTTTATAGAATTCTGTTATACTCTAGGCTTGTGTCCAAATGTTCACCACCACATAGATTTTCTAGAATTCTGTTATACTCTAGGCTTGTGTCCAAATGTTCACCACCACATAGACTTTATAGAATTCTGTTATACTCTAGGCTTGTGTCCAAATGTTCACCACCACATAGACTTTATAGAATTCTGTTATACTCTAGGCTTGTGTCCAAATGTTCACCACCACATAGATTTTCTAGAATTCTGTTATACTCTAGGCTTGTGTCCAAATGTTCACCACCACATAGACTTTCTAGAATTCTGTTATACTCTAGGCTTGTGTCTAAATGTTCACCACCACATAGACTTTATAGAATTCTGTTATACTCTAGGCTTGTGTCTAAATGTTCACCACCACATAGACTTTATAGAATTCTGTTATACTCTAGGCTTGTGTCCAAATGTTCACCACCACATAGACTTTCTAGAATTCTGTTATACTCTAGGCTTGTGTCTAAATGTTCACCACCACATAGACTTTATAGAATTCTGTTATACTCTAGGCTTGTGTCCAAATGTTCACCACCACATAGACTTTATAGAATTCTGTTATACTCTAGGCTTGTGTCCAAATGTTCACCACCACATAGACTTTATAGAATTCTGTTATACTCTAGGCTTGTGTCCAAATGTTCACCACCACATAGACTTTCTAGAATTCTGTTATACTCTAGGCTTGTGTCTAAATGTTCACCACCACATAGACTTTATAGAATTCTGTTATACTCTAGGCTTGTGTCAAAATGTTCACCACCACATAGATTTTCTAGAATTCTGTTATACTCTAGGCTTGTGTCCAAATGTTCACCACCACATAGACTTTATAGAATTCTGTTATACTCTAGGCTTGTGTCCAAATGTTCACCACCACATAGACTTTATAGAATTCTGTTATACTCTAGGCTTGTGTCCAAATGTTCACCACCACATAGATTTTCTAGAATTCTGTTATACTCTAGGCTTGTGTCCAAATGTTCACCACCACATAGACTTTCTAGAATTCTGTTATACTCTAGGCTTGTGTCTAAATGTTCACCACCACATAGACTTTATAGAATTCTGTTATACTCTAGGCTTGTGTCTAAATGTTCACCACCACATAGACTTTATAGAATTCTGTTATACTCTAGGCTTGTGTCCAAATGTTCACCACCACATAGACTTTCTAGAATTCTGTTATACTCTAGGCTTGTGTCTAAATGTTCACCACCACATAGACTTTATAGAATTCTGTTATACTCTAGGCTTGTGTCCAAATGTTCACCACCACATAGATTTTCTAGAATTCTGTTATACTCTAGGCTTGTGTCCAAATGTTCACCACCACATAGATTTTATAGAATTCTGTTATACTCTAGGCTTGTGTCCAAATGTTCACCACCACATAGATTTTATAGAATTCTGTTATACTCTAGGCTTGTGTCCAAATGTTCACCACCACATAGACTTTATAGAATTCTGTTATACTCTAGGCTTGTGTCCAAATGTTCACCACCACATAGATTTTATAGAATTCTGTTATACTCTAGGCTTGTGTCTAAATGTTCACCACCACATAGATTTTATAGAATTCTGTTATACTCTAGGCTTGTGTCTAAATGTTCACCACCACATAGATTTTATAGAATTCTGTTATACTCTAGGCTTGTGTCTAAATGTTCACCACCACATAGATTTTATAGAATTCTGTTATACTCTAGGCTTGTGTCCAAATGTTCACCACCACATAGATTTTATAGAATTCTGTTATACTCTAGGCTTGTGTCTAAATGTTCACCACCACATAGATTTTATAGAATTCTGTTATACTCTAGGCTTGTGTCCAAATGTTCACCACCACATAGGGTCATCCCCTCCTCAGTCACTGCTCCTTTACGATGTATGTCAGCCTTCAGAAAGCAGCACATAGTTCTTTATACTTAGATCTAGTCAGTACCTTTCTGTCTTCTTTCCAACCATAGAGGGTGCATCCACATTGTCTAGTAGTATTGGGGGTATCAATGGCAAAGTGGTTAAGTTGTTTGCCTGCCGTACTGAAGGTTGTGGATTCGAATCCGGACCGAGACACACGTGCAATTTTTCAAGAGATCCTAGGATTATTGCCGCAGCTACGAAGTTTTTGCTTTGACAATGCTCTCGGCAGATAACATGACATCTCTGTTGACAAGTGACAAGGTCAAGCCATATGTGGAAACCCGGGCAATGAAGTCAATCCTTCACCTTTGAACCCTTTGTTTTGTCTAGCAGTATAAATCGTTTTATAGTTATGCTACTGGCAAGGCTTTAAAACATAACCCCCACACACTTTACCACATCTACTCAGTTTTACTGTAGTACTGTGCCAGAACAGTGTCGATATGAGAGGCCATTAGAGCGACCTCTCTGTGGTCCAACTTGAAGGACGGGGAAGGGAAAGAGGGATGTGTGCGGAATAAAAAAGAGGATGTGGAAGGGTTATGCAGGATTCATCATCATCAAATAGCGTTTCCTCAGCAGAACTTTGCCACCCCAACAGTCTTTCGGAATTTCTCTCTCTCGTAGGCCAGATGTCCCGCCTCTGCAGCCGTCATGTTTAAACCATCAGTTACATCTTGAATCCATCTTCTCCGCTGTCTTCCTCTTCTCCTCTTTGCCGGTATGCCTCTTCCCATGATGATCTTCTCCAGCCGTTCGTGTATTTTTATATGTCCAAAATATTTCAATTTTATCTTTCTAATTTGTAGCATCAACCAGTTTTCTTTGATTTTTAGTTCTTTCTGGATAGATCTATTTGTTCTCTTCTCTGTCCGTGATATACCTAGGACTCTTCTGTAACACTTGTATTCGAAAGCAGATATATGTTTTTCCACTGCCTTGTTAAATGTCCATGATTCACAGCTATACGTTACCACTGGGAATATGCATGCTCTTAGTATTCTGAGCTTTGTTTTAACTATCAGTTCCGTTTCATACTGTTTTAGATGTTTAATTTTTTGTAAAGCCATGTTTGTTCTTCTTTTCTTCTTCTTCTTTGCGTTCGTTCTTTACAACCAATTTTAATCTCTCTTTATGATATGTTTGATCTTTGCCAAGGACGTGTATACGTTGCACATATGCTTGGTAGGTCCCTAAACGCATAGCCTTCTACACGTTTAGGACACGTGCATCCGACTTCAGCCAAACCTCCTTAGTCGCCTCTTACGACATGCGTGGTAGGTAACAGTGGTTCTATTCTTTACACCCCAAATTTGAGCCCCGTTAACCACTTGGGCGGTTCTTCTGTTAATTTCCTTCATCATATTTCCATCTGTTGTAGTAGTGAACCAAGACATTCAAAACTTCACATTTTCTATTATCTCTCAGTTGATAAAAATATCAGTTGTCATGTTTGTTTTATTCGTTGTCATTATTTTTATTTTTGACAAATTGGGATATAAAGTGTGTCCTATAAATTGTAAACAAAATATTTACTAAAAAAATATATATATATTTTTTTTTTCAGATCCAGAAGCACTTGAGCTTATTAGCTCTTCGGCTCGGTGCCATGGACATCGTAACCCTTCGGTTCGGTGCCACGAACACCGTAAATCTGGGAATCTGTGGCTTTTTCTGCCATCCCGCGGAATTGAACCCGCACACACAGAGGATAGTCACCCGTAGTCCAACGCGCTACGAACACGCTGGGCAGACGGGCACTAAAAACAATAATAAAGAAATACGTACCTTACAGACCAATCGTCGCCTCTCTGCACACACCGACAACAAAACACGACATGTGCTTTCAGTTCAAGTCAACGAGAAATTGAACAGTACTTCCAGTCTATTATAGTAATTAAAAATATTTTTGTCGTTCCTGCTGCAATACCGCTTTTTTAAATAGCAGTGTAGGACATGCGGGACATGGGAACTGAAGAATTGAATAGTTGTATGGCTAGTGCAATCTTCGAGAAAATGTTCAAGTTATGATTTCTCTTTTATTTCCTGTGTAGTATATCTTAGATCTGTTCTCACTGTATTGTGAAAGCATTTTTAGATCTATAAAAGATTTTCCTGGAATAGCTGTAGGAGGACATATCATAAATAACCTGAGATACGCTGATGATACTGTCTTAATACCAAGAAATGAAATGGAGCTACAGAAATTAGTTGATACGGTTGTGACAGAAAGTAACAACAAAGGACTCAGTTTGAATATTAAGAAGACAGAAGTTATGATATTATCAAAAAAGCAGACTTTGCCAAAATGCACCATCACAGTAAATGGGACTGATCTAAGACAAGTGCAGCAATTTAAATACCTCGAGTCCTGGTAACATCAGATGGCAGATGTCGATCAGAAATAAAGAGCAGAATAGGACAAGCGAAAACATCATTCCTGAAAATGAGAAGCATTATCTGCAACAAGTCCTTGTCAATCCCGATCAGAATGCGAGTTATTCAGTGCTACATAGAACCAATACTGACATACGGTTGCGAGTCATGGACAATGAACACACAGATCGAAACATCTCCGAGGGCCACATAAATGTGGTTTTATAGAAGAATGGTGAGAATCCACTGGACTGCTAAAATGATTAATGTTGAGGTGCTGAATGAGATCAAAACACAGAGAAAGCTCATCATCAATATAAGATAGAGGCAGTCATTATTTTTCGGACATGTGATGAGGAGAGGAGGTTTAGAACACATCGTGACAACCGGTAAAATTGAGGGTAGACGAGACAGGGGAAGACAGAGAGAAAATGTTGGATGGCCTGACTTCATGGCACGGTAGAGGGTCAACATCTGAGTTGATAGCAAACACCAACGACAGAGATTTGTGGAGATCCATGATCGCCTACGCCAGCCGGCACGGGCCCTGATGATGAGTATATCCTATCTTATCTTAACCACATTTGCCGTGAAGCGGCGTGGGGAGAGTTAGTTTTCAATCTTGTGCCAGGTGTGATGCGCTTGACGTTGTCAGTCCATGCTTTCGCAGGGACTCTGAGATGTTATCTATCCATCGTGTTCTTGGCCTGTCTCGTGCTCTGCGCCCAGAATGTCGATTATTGTAGTCACGTGATGGTAGTAAATGTGGTTCCATTCTCATTAGATGGCCGAACCACTTGATTCTTTGCTTCTCGATGTACTGTGTGCATGGTATGGTACCAACGATGCTTCTGGTATTCTCGTTTCTCACTCTATCAGTTATCAATTATATGAGGACTATCATCATAGCACTCCGGACATGTCCATAGGTGTTCCGATCTCCGCCTCAGCAAATCCAGTAGCGTCCAGCGGCCCAACACGCCAGTTCGATGTTGATTAATCAATCTTTTGCATATTTAGTATGTCGTTCTTTTCGGGCTGCACCAATATTGACACCCATCTCTTTCAAACTGGTCAGCGAGTGGGATTCACAGCCCTGAAACTCCTCTGTTCGGAAATACTCTCTCAATGCGTGAAGAATGTCATTTCGATCCATGGCAGCTCCCTCTGATATTGTAGCCAAGCCAGCCAATCTATCTCTCCTTGTAACGTTGACAGCTTTTCGTAGACATCTCATTTCACATGTTGTAATCTTTCTTTCTTGTGTCTTAGTCAGGTGCCATGTTTGGCACTGATAGCAGAGAGTTGGAATAAATATGCAGTTCATCAGTTGTCGTTTGACTGCCATGTTAATGCTTGGATGTTTTAATAGTGGTGACAGTATTAAAACATCCAAGCATTAACTCAAGCATTCCCCCTTTTATTTCCTGTATAGCAGTAACTTATTCCTCTCCGCTCCTCGTGGAGCATAGGGCCTCAACAGTTGTTCGTCATTCTTCTCGGTCTCTGGCTGTTTTCTTTATGGTCTCCCAGGATAGTAAAGCTCTCTTCAGTTCCTCAAGAAGACTTCGTCTCCAGGTCTGCTTTAAGGCGTCGTCTTTTTCTTTTTCCTTGCGAGTTATATATCAGTAAAGACAACACATAATCAAATATATATTGTCAGATATGTATTAATATTATAAATGTATAATCTGCCTAGGATAGAGCGGTATGGAGAAATTACTTGCAGGCCCTGTATAACGTATAACGGTACGAGAGGAATTATTATTATGTATAATCTAAATAGATTGATAATTTGTTAGTTACATACCTTGTCTTGACGTAATTGTGGTATGTGATTTTAGTAAGGTACAACACACCAGTTGGTTTTTTTTTTAAAATAGTTTTATTTTGGTTATTAGAATTTCGATATGGAATACGGAAAGGGAAGATAATTTATCGCAACTTTTCAATGACACATGCCAGTAAATATTTTGTTTACTTTTTTCAAGCGTTTGTGAAAGTAATATTTTAAAACTATTACATCAATTAGAGTGCGGCTCCCATGCAGGGGAGATCTGGGTTCAATCCCCGGTAAGGCCAAGGAGTTTTTTTCTGTTGATGGCATAAAGAGAACATCCTAACCTGAACAATGTTGCGGCGACTGTACTAGACATGTGGTGATTAAATTCTACAGGATCATGTTCCCTTATGTCCTACACCGCCCTAAAAAGTGGTACTACAGACAGTAACGATAGTTTTTTCAAGTTTTTTGTCTGCTTAGATCATAGATTCCCAAACTTTTTCGGTCCACCGCCCACTTTGCAGAACATAAACTTCTGGGGGACGATAGTGGGTTCACAAGAATTTGGGGGTGTTCAGACGATTAGGTGTTGGTGGCTCCTTAAAGAAGAAATTAATAATAAATATTTTTAAATAAATTATTTTCGTGATTTTGCGATTGAATAATCATTTAAAATTTGAATTTTGCATTTAATTCATCTTATGTCCGTCTTACACGATCCATTTTTTCATCAAATTTCTATGTCTTACATATAATCATTTGAAAACTGACCATGTATTACAGAAATATATATCAGTTTTCTATGTCAAAGGGAAAATAGAACATGTATATATGTGGGAGGGGGCGTTGGCAATCTGTTATCATGTCAAGGGGGCGTTACAAAGTTTATGTTCTGCAAAGTGGGCGGTGGGGCGTTACAAAGTTTATGTTCTGCAAAGTGGGCGGTGGGGGGGGGCGTTACAAAGTTTATGTTCTGCAAAGTGGGCGGTGGACCGAAAAAGTTTGGAAATCTATGATCTAAGCAGACAAAAAAACTTGAAAAAAACTATCGTTACTGTCTGTAGTACCACTTTTTAGGGCGGTGTAGGACATCTGGGACGTGATCCTGTAGAATTTAATGGTCGCATGGCTAGTGCAGTCGCCGCGACTCTTTTCAGGATAGAATTTTTCTTTTATGCCCACAATTGAAAAAAACTCCTTGGCCGTATCGTAGATTGAACACGAGTCTCCGCATTAAAGCGCGCTTTAATCTATCCTACCAGACGCTCACTAAACAGATACTACTGGAAAAAGAGCTAAGAAACAGACGTTGGCGATGGATAGTACACACGTTGAGAAGGTCGACCGGAAACATTACAAGACCGAAGCTGTTTTGGAACACGAAGGGATAGATGTGTAGAAGAAGGCCTTGAAATACCTGAAGAAGAGAGCTAGAGACTGATATTAAAAGAATAGGCAAGACGTGGATAGAATTTGATTGGCAAAACACGTAATCACAAAGTACTGTAGTTTTACATATTACAAAAACAATGACAAAATACAGCAACGTTTCGACCAACAAGGCCTTTATCAAGCAAACGAACAACAGGAGTGACAAATTTAAAAAACAAATGGACGACCAAAAACATACGTTTCTAATGAAAATCTGGGAATAAAAACGAATAACGAAATAAATGTAACACAAAAAACACACATAAAAACTAGAAATAGAACGGAAGAGAAACAATGAAAAATCTAGTAAATATATAACTTGAATACATGCAACATATACCCATATAATTACAAGGCATGGGAAGAGAAAGTACTAAGAAGCATAGGAATGTAATACGTTGAGCCCACGTGGTCGCAAGGTACATACAAAGAAATCAACCGATTCTCCAGAGCAAATCGACTGCGATCATCCGAGGAACATGATCGGATGGCTGTGACCTGGACATCGTGAGCTCCTAAATGGCCAGTATATTGAAATGGGTTTGAAGGGATGGCAAGAGAGAGGAAGGGCGGGAAGAAATTTGTTGAAGACTTGTGCTCCGTTGGGAATTGAAGGGTGAAGAATAAAATTCCTCACGAGTAGCAGTAACACGTTTCATTTCTACACGGTGAGGTCTAAGTCATTAAGAACCAAACTTGCTGGGCGAGTTTTCAAATTTTAATATCGCAGTAACCTAATAGCAGAGTGAATTATCTGGACATTTGTTGGAGAAGACAGAGATAAGAGATTTCATGACGACGTACATGGAAAGTAGTACGCCTGAGAGAGCACTTGTTATAATGCAATTTTACCCGTGTGCTGCCGGGGCTACAGGGGGAGCAAAGAATAGTAACACTGCGACCTACAAAGCATGTCATAAGAGCGACCGAGGTAGGAGCCTAGGAAGCTACCTTAGTAAATAAAAGCGTCGCAGAAATCGGATGTGCTGGCCTACTTGTAGAACATAATTGGCACAATTGCACTTAGGCTCAGATCAATACAACTCACAGAGTGGTTAGATTAACAAGTTGTAGATATGGAGCGTTCAAAGAAGAAGTAATACAATTTAATACGCAACAATAACACGAACTCAGCAAACATACATCCCCATATATCAGTCACATATAGGTAACTCTCACATGTAGCAGTCACACATGTATAACCTCTATGATGACGAAAAGATCGACACTGATGACACACGGTTACATTGATGACACACTGCACAACACTAAATAAACACTTGTGACAACGACCTGATGACACACTGCAACACTGATAACACACTGCAACACTGATAACACACTGCAACACTACAACACTCGGTGACACACTGCAACACTGGCCACATACTGCAACACTCAGTGACACACTGCAACACTAGCCATACACTGTAACACTGACGACACACTACAACACTCGGTGACACACTGTAACACTGATACACACTGAACATGCACACTGCAACACTCGTGACACACTGCAACATGAGACACACTAACACTGATGACACACTGTACACACTGGCCACATACTGCAACACTCAGTGACACACTGCAACACTGGCCATACACTGTAACACTGACGACACACTACAACACTGGACACACTGCAACACTGGCCACTACACATGAACACTACGACACACTACAACACTGATGACAATGTTCCCTTATTCCCCTACACACAGACCAACATACTAAACAACAAACACTGAGAGTATATTCACAACTATTTTTATTAAAATATATGATCGGATAAATTGTCTCTAACAAACAAATAAACTGAGCCACATTTCATAAATAAACAAGACTGTTAATTCACTACTACATATATTGATGAATATTTGTATAATATGATTAAATTATATCTATTGCACATATCATGTATTCATTCCATCATTGTATATGATGGTGTGTAAGTGGAGCTCTAAATAGATAATTATAACATTTCACATAGTATTTTCAGACCTTACGGTATGATTGCCGTTCACAACACATTTCTAGGCCCTAGCGTGTAGGAGGGCCAATTTCTTTCCTCACATGTGGAACATCAACTGTGGGATTGAACCCACAACCGTCTTGTGTCCGAGTCGATAGGCAAGCGCTTACACATTAAGCTAATCCATACTAACTACTATACATGAAGAGGATGATTATAATTAGCAAGATCAATTTGAACAAAGAAAAGGTTTTACTATTTGTTACATGTGATTTCAGAGACATTGTTACCATCTCTTGTTCTCCTGTGTCATATCTTCAGCTCTTAACCTCACTGCAATAAGTTTCTCTTTTCCAGACATTAGACTCCTGATATTTCCCTCATATGATATTTCTCCTTGATACACTACAAACTATAGTTCCGAGGAATCAATTTCAATATCTGTAACGTACATATTATTCCTGCACACATCATAATGCAGAGGGTAACCAGGAGAGTTCCTATCATCCATACAATGTCCTCCCCTATAATAAATCCTTTAACCCCTTTGCTCTTTGGAGTCGATATAAAGGATCACTTATTTTTTACGATTTCGTACAGTAAGTTCACCCAAGTGGTTTGCCGGGGCCCAAATTAGGAGTGTGAAGACAGAACCACTGTTACATGTCATGCATGTTGTAAGAGGTGACTAAGGAGATTGGACGTGGGGCTAGCTACCTCACCCCGTAAAAAACACCAGATAGCTACAGAAACCCCAACCAGAAAAATTCATAGCTCGCCACCCAAGGAAGAAGGAGGACTTCACAAGGAGGGACTCATGAGGCGACCGACGAAATTTGAAAACAAATCAGGCTGCTAAAATGAGAGAGTAGAGAGATCTGGAAAAGATGGCCTTGGATAGGCTGGCTAGGACGGCCTTGGTTGAGGATCTATACCTCCTTAGGGGTGACACATGAAGAAAAAGAAAGCTAGTTAGTATACTGACAAATTTAGTATAGATTGCAAAGTAAATACAACCAGCAAGAAAAAAACAATTGTCAAGTGTAAGGGTTAATATGAAAGAACAATGTAAGATTGTACATTTTCATAAAACAATTACAAATGCAATAATATGTATAAGTTTTGTATAAACATTTACATGTATTAAGAAAAAAAATTAATACTTTAATTTTATTTAGTGGCATCTAACTTCTTTCAATTACTGAATGATAAATTATTTTTAATTATCTCTACTCTTTATAAAACATCTGTACCTTTTCTCAGACATCACTGCAATTTTTCACACATCACTACATGTCTTAAACATCACTACACTTTATCACTACATGTCTTAAAACATCACTACATTTTTCTCAGACATCACTACACTTTATCACTACATGTCTTAAAACATCACTGCACTTTCCCAGACATCACTACATTTTCTCAAACATCACTACACTTTATCACACATCCGTAATTTTTCTAAAAATCACTGCCATTAAACATCACTGGACTTTCTCAGACATCACTGCAATTCTTCAGATATCACTGCACTTTCTTGCATGCCCTTACATTGTCTCACGTGCCACTACAGTTAGCAGGTGTCTCGTGGCTAAGTGGTTACGCATTCACCTTGCGTTCTGAAGGTCGTGGGTTCGAATCTGGACCACGCTGTTCTATTAACAAGTGCACTTTTTCCCCGAGACCCCTAGGACTGTGGCTGAAGATACCGAGTTCATGCTTTCTGCAATACTCTCGGCATGTGGCATGCCACTATGTGGAGAGAGGCTGAGCTATATGGGTTAAAACCCGGTGCAATGGAGTCAATCTTTCGGCTTTATACTCTTTAGACTCTACAGTTTCTCATGCACCGCTACACTCTCTCACAAGCCCATACATTTTCTCACATATAGATATACTGTATCATGCATCTATACACTTTCTCACAAGCCCCTACATTTTCTCACATATACATACATTTTATCATGCATCTATACACTTTCTCACTACCCTACCCTATTTATCATGCACCTTTACTATTTATTTAATAACCAAAACTATTTGTAATGTACTCATTTGCACATTTTCAAACTATTTTACAAATGTTCCTACTATTTCTCACATATTCAAACTATTTCTGACACACATATCAATACTATCAGACGCATATGTCTACTGTTTCGTACGCATCCCTTCCATCTCTCGTGTTCCCATGCTCTTTTTTTCACATATATACATACATTTTAAGGTGTGCATGCTATTTCTCAGGAGAGCACACTTTTTTTTCAGGTGTAACTAATCTTTCTCAGCTGCGCATAATCTTCCTCAGCTGCCTGTTATTTTTTTCAGCGGCGCATAATCTTTCTCAGCTGTGCATAATCTTTCTCAGGTGCACATGCTTTTTCTCAAGTGTTATTAATCTTTTTCAAGTGCACATAATCTATATCAAGTTCACATATTATTTCTCTCGTGCCCATACTATTTATGATAAATCAATACTAATTTTTAAGTGACAATACTCTTTCTCAAACTTATTGCTTCTTTGGAATTTGAAAATTAAAAAAAACATCATCGGAAATGATAAAAATTATTTGTAAAATAAAGAATAATTACTTCTCCATAATCAACTCTCTCTATCTTCCTCTATATTTCTGTTTCTTTGACTGTTGTTTGCGATGGCTTTGCTACAACTCCATCAACCCACCTCCAAATTATCATAAAGGGTAGCTGTGATATTTGTAAGTACAGCCTGCATCAGTTAGTCTGTGTTGAGAATAAGACAAAGGCCTTGGAGAACCCAATGAGATGTATGCTCCTTGGTAGCCAAGTCAGCTTCAAAGACCAGCCCGACTCCCATGGCATTACGACGAATTGAGGTCACATACACAGGAGTACGGAAGGTGTTCTAGAGTTGAAGGATTGATATAACTAGCATCAACATATTATTTATCATCATAATCATTACATATTTTACCATCACAACCATTATAAAATTATCATCACAATCATTTAATAACTTTATCAACGCTATCATAACTACCTTCAATAACTATCACAACAATCCTCAGCTTCCACTCCACCCTGAAACTTTACCCAGTCTCAATATGGAAATCATGGCAGTAACTAAAGCGATAGTCTGGCTGGAGTCACAGACTTTTATCCATGCATGTTTTCTCAATGTCTCGATGAATATGCTCAGGAAGACTGAAACAGGCTGTGCTCAGAGACAATATATGGCATTGCTGAGGAGGTCTAGGCTGACAAAAATCATTGTTTTATTTTTGTGTCAGGGTATGCAGATGTAAGGGGAAATGAATGTGCTAATAGGTTTGCAGGTATGGCTGCTGTAAAAAGTGGACGGCAATGGACCAGGCTGATATTCTAAATTCGCTAAGGGAGAGAGAACGTATACATGATTCAAGTAATAGTGGTGAATCTACAACACTAACCAGATTGCAAGAATTCCAAGTCAAATGTGGTGTAGCTAGACAAGAACACTATGCTGGTGGCCAAAGAAGAATAGTAAAGCAACAAAGAAATGGTGTTGTTAGCCGCCACATTCTGAGAGACATTGAGGAGATTGGAGCACTTAAGGACTAATTAGTTTGATGTGCAGTAATGATGATCCAAAGACTAAACTAAAACTAAACTTCACCTAGTACCTATCTACATTTAATATACTTTTTCACTCTGTGACCAAAAGTTTACGGAAAACCGATACAGAATCCAAAACCCGATACAAGATGCCAAAAGCAATTACAGTGACCTACCAGCTGGTACCATTACTACAACACCCAAAGATCAAGATGGAAGTAAAAATATAGACGATAACAAGTATTTCTCTACCAACATTTTGTTACCAGTGTTAAACTTGGTCTCTGACAGCAACACATCACAGAAAACTCACAGCATGTGAAATGAAATGCTTGAGAAAAACAGTTGGGGTCACGAAGAAAGATAGACTATGAGACAAGGACATCAGAAGCAGAGTGGGCATAACTTCATGCACTGAATACATTGAAAGATAACAAATGCAGTGGTTCGGACATTTAATGAGAATGGAATACAACCAACCAACAGTAACAGCATGAAATGAAAAGAGATCAGGTACTAGAGTCAAGGGACGACCAAGAAAAAGATGGATAGACAATATCAAGACTATACTAAATAAACACGGATATAATACAACAAGGGTGACTTATCTGGCCTTTGAACACAAATTAAAGCTCCCACCCTACACTTAATGGTAAGAGTGGACAAGCAATCCTATCATCCACCTGGGGAAAGACAATAGACTTGACCAAGATCTTACCAAATAAGAGTTGACTAAGATCATACCTGTAGTTTCAGTCTATGAGCTTCAATGGGTATAATTTTTAAAACTGGCAGTGGCTGTATCAGTTGTTTTGGAAGTTGTCTCATAATAAGCTTTTTCTCTGTATCCCAGGCAGCTCCTTCCAGGTAAAGTCCATGTATGTAGCAGCCTTGGAAACATAATCAAGATAGAAGTAAGAAAGACCAGAAATCATTCTGATTAATGTCAAGTATCAAATTTGATATGATTCATTGATTGATTGATAGGACCATCATCATTGCACTTCGGTGGGTTACCATATGTGCTTCTCTTTCTTACACAAGAAGATCTTAGCGGCAGTTCACAAACTCCATAGCACCGGCGAGGGTCCTGATGTAATTTACAAGATGGTAAAGATATCTTGTGGGGATTTTATTTAAAAAAAACTTTCCTAATGAATTTTGTCCTGGCAGCAGCTTTCCAGCCTGCTTTTCTTGATTTTGAGCTGCCAAGGATAATTTATATGTTCAAATTGAAGATGGGACCTACGTTTTATCATTCGTGTCTGACAGTACTAGGAACTTGATCTCACCTACACTGAGATCAGGATCTATGGAAAAATATATAGATGGCTTCATGAGGGAGCGAACCGAGTACCTTTGGAACAAGAGGCGGTCACCTAACCTCTATATCACATCATCATCATCATCAAATAGCTTGTCCTGAGCAGAATTTTACCACCCCAACAGTCCTTCGAATGTCCCCTCTCATAGGCCAGATGTCCTGCCTCTGCAGCCGTCATATTCAAACCATCAGTTACATCCTGAATCCATCTTCTCTGTGATCTTCCTCTTCTTCCCTTTGCCAGTATGCCTCCTTCCATGATGGTCTTCTCCAGCCCTTCATGTCTTTTTATATGTAGAAAATACCTCAATTGTCTCTTTCTTATTTGTAGCATCAGCCAGTTTTCTTTAATTTTAAGTTCCTCTTGGATAGATCTATTTGTTCTCTTCTCTGTCCATGATATACGAAGGATTCTTCTGTAACACTTATATTCAAAAGCACATATATGTTTTTCCACTGCTTATTAAATGTCCATGCTTCACACCCATACGTTGCCACTGGGAATTTGCATGCTCTTAGTATTCTGATCTTTGTTTTCCTATCAGTTCCGTTCCATACTGTTTTTAGTTGTTTTAATTTTTGTAAAGCCATGTTTGTTCTTGTTTTAATTTCCTTCATTCCATTTCCATCTGTTAGCAGTGAACCAAGATACTCAAAATTGTTCACATTTTCTACTTTCTCATTCTCATTAGGTGACAGAACCATTTTATTTATTGTCTTCTAATATGTTAGATACATAGTGTGATTCTAATGACATTTATAATTTTATCATTTCTCAATCTATCTCATTTGATAACATTGACAGCTTTTCTTAACCCTTTCGCTGCTACATACTTTCTGAAGGCTGAGCTAAAAATAGCTACTCTTTGTTTCTAGGTCACAAACGTGAATGTATGCCTATAGCAGTGACAGTAGCAATGTATAACGTGTTAACGCGTCTTTAGCCCAAAGAGGAAGGATAATAACTGACGTGTTAATGCGTCTTTAGAAGTGATTGGGGAAAACGTATATATATATATGTCCTTGTCAGCTAAAGGGTTAAACAGTTCATTTCACATGTTGTGATCTTTCTTTCTTGGGATTTAGTTATAGACCATGTTTGACAGTGATAATAGAGAGTTGGTATAAATATGCAATTTATCAGTTGTCGCTTGACTGTCATGTCTAGTTTTGGGTGTTTGAGTAGATGGAACAGTTGGTATGTCACCCCATTGGCCTTTTGGCATCTAGGTTCCCACTTAAAATAAAAATTAAATTTACAGAAGACTGACCATTTGTTGTTCTCTCCGTCACATCTTCAGCATCAGCGTATTTAGTGACAGTTGTATAGAGGGTTGACTTGTCCAGGGGCCAGCCATGTTTGCGGCAGGTGGCCTGCACTAAAGCAGTAAGGTAAGATTCTGGAATGTGCAACCCTGACAACCACATGACAATAGGCTCACAATCATTGACCTAGGAATAAATGGACATTAATTAAAAAGGGTATGTTGTTATTTGAATCATCAAACAACATGAGTGCTTAGAGAAAATAATTTTGGCGGGAATGGTGTCTTGAAGAAGAATGAGAGGAACACCTAGAAGACAATGGGTGCAAGATGACATTGATGATATGAGAATGACTGCTGCTGACGACAGCCAACTTGCACAGAACAGAGTTTTTCAGGACTGTTGTCATGGCAGCCAAGTTCTGAAAGAGACAAGCTACTTGATGATGTTTATTTTGATAAGGATAAGAACAATGAAAGCATGGATGCATAGATAGATAAATACTGAATTAGGATAAGTGTTGAAAAAGATAAACTAAATATTTTGTCATGCCTATTGTTAATGATTATATATATATTCCTCTTGTACAATTCTATGTTACATAGGGTCTGAAAGTAATTTCTCCATACCGCTCTGTCCTGGCTAACTTGCACAATCTCTTTCATAGAAATGAGTCTGATATGTTTTACTGCTCTTTCTTGAACATTTTGCTTCCCACTTCAATGCCTGTTTTGGTATTCTGTGATCATTTCTCCATCTTCTTCTACTTATAACAGATGCTACTATTGTTAATCATTGACATCACCTAATTATGAACTTGCTTCTTAGGCTAGTGGTCCGGGATCAATTCAACATGTAGGTGTGGATTTTTGTTTGACCGTAACGACTCTAAGGGCAACCCAGCCTCAATTGGGTTCCAGGAAAAGCAGTGAGAAGTAAAGGTGGCTGGCGTGATGTTGACCATATCACCAATTGTGTGTCGACGGTCAATGAAAATGTACCATGTGGTATGAAAATGGTTCCTCTACCTTTATCACCTATTTGACTGCACTTATTCATTAGTCAACTGAGGTACAATGCTCGCCTCTCACTTCAAAGGTACTCAGTTCCTTTCCCACATGGTGCAATCAGACTATTTTAGAATGGTCCCTGATCTCAATGTGAGATTGAGTTCCTAGTCCTATTGGAAAAGGGACAATAAAACAGATGTCTTGTGTTCAAGTTGAACAAGGTTCAAGGCCAGCTTGGCCACAAATTCTTGGTGTTCATATAGTATGCGGTTGGACTACAAAAAACCCTGATCCTTTACTTGGGGATCTAAAGTACAAGTACCTCTAAAATTGGAATAAGGTTCACCTGAAGGGCAAGGGACACTGGTTATAAGCAAATCAAACCTTCATGCAAAAATCAGTCAACGTTGCCATAGATAAACATTAATTTGTTGCGGGCAAACAATAATTTTTAAAAATGCACCGGATAATGATTATGTTAGTACTATTGTTATAGTCCTTCCATCATTTTAGCTAGCATATTTTTAATTTAACTGACAGACCGGTGGTGGTCCTGTGCAGTAATTTTCCCTATCCTGATCTAGTCTATATTCTCACTATAGTCTCACTCTAGTCTATATTCTCACTATAGTCTATATTCTATAAATGACAGGACACACATTGAAAAGACAGACTGGAAGCATTGCAAGACATACAATGTTTTGGAACCCACAGGGAAAGAGGAGTAGGGAATGGCCTAGAAATACCTGGAGAAGACAGCTGGATACTGAAGAATAGGCAAGACATGGAAAGAATTGGAAGGGATGGCAAGAGAGAGGAAGGGCTGGAAAATGTTTGTTGAAGACCTGTGCTCTGTTTGGAGTTGAAATGTGAAGAGAGAGAGAGTCTATATTCTTACCCAGTGGTAATACTGTCTGAGTCGTTTCTGGAAGTGAATGATCCAGTTTCCCAATGACTTGAGAGTGATAGGCGCCAGACGTCTCCAGATATGTGGTATGCTGGCATTAAATAGAGACTTTGCTACATCATCCAACTCACTGCTCATGCCAACCTCACCTGCTAGAGCCTAGTGAGGAAAACATTAGAGACTTTTCATGTTATTTTATGAATTAGTTTGAATATCAATATTATACATCTCATCATCATCAAATAGCTGGTCCTAAGCAGAACTTTGCCACCCCAACAGTCCTCCAGAACTTCTCTCTCTCTCATAGGCCAGATGTCCTGCCTCTGCAGCCGTCATGTTCAGACCATCAGCTGCATCCTGAGTCCATCTTCTCCGTGGTCTTCCTCTTCTTGTCTTTGCCGGTAGGCCTCCTTCCATGATGGTCTTCTCCAGCCCTTCATTTCTTGTTGTATGTCCAAAATATCTCAATTTTCTCTTTCGTATTTGTAGCATTAGCCAGTTTTCTTTGATTTTGAGTTTTTGTTTGGTTGATCTACTACATCTACTGACAATATAATCATCTTATGCGATAATAGTAAAGCCTTTCACCCCTGGCTACCTGTAGTCTAAAAACCCCTTTCCCTGAGATCATGAGGAAAAATAGAATGTATCAGTGTTATTAAAAATATGTTATCGCACAAGTTGTTACCGGGGCCCAATTTGGGGTGTAAAGAATAGAACCACTGTTACCTGCCACGTATGTCGTAAGAGGCGAATAAGGAGGTTTGGCTGAAATCGGATGCACGTGTCAGCTAGGGAATGCTAACCTGAAATAAATGCTTGCAGAAAACGGATGCACCAGGTCGTAAGGCCCATAAAATGGTGCAACGACCCCTCACAATGAGGAATGGGATAACGGATTCTACAGTTGTCAATCTGCCTCAAAGATTTAGCCACGCAGTAAGAATGTCAGACCTACCATCACAAGGGTGGCCAAAATGGGGAAGCAGAAATCATAGGAATTATATCCTACAGAACTGCCCCAGTATGCAAACTTGAGAAGAAAGAGGTGGCCCACTTACAGAAGTGTTCAAGACAAACTGTATGGCGTGGCTGATAATCTGAGGCAGATGACTGCCTTTATTAGAGAATCCGAAATCCCAATCTAGTGAGAACGCAGATGAAGAAGAAGAAAAACATATTAATAATTTAGCCCCACTAAGTGCTCTATAATTTTTTTTATTGATTTACTCCATTATCGCCGATATTCCTGCTTATTATATATTTGCAGAAGACCAAACTGTTTAAAATTTATTATATATATTATGTGGGTCATGCACCTGAATACTCCTACATAACGTAGCATGTTCTCCAGTTTCAACATATATGTCTTGAATATCAACCGATTCAAACACCATCTAACACTAGCCATCTAATGGTAGTCAGTTAAACATTAGTCAGTTAAACATTAGCCATCTAACAGTAGCAATCTAACAGTAGCCATCTAACACTAGCCACCTAACAGTAGCTACCTAACAGTAGCCACCTAACAGTAGCCACCTAACAGTAGCAATCTAACAGTAGCCATCTAATAGTAGCCATCTAACAGTAGCCATCTAACAGTAGCAATCTAACAGTAGCAATCTAACAGTAGCCATCTAACAGTAGCCATCTAACAGTAGCAATCTAACAGTAGCAATCTAACAGTAGTCACCTAACAGTAGCAATCTAACAGTAGCCATCTAACAGTAGCAATCTAACAGTAGCCATCTAACAGTAGCAATCTAACAGTAGCCATCTAACAGTAGCCATCTAACAGTAGCCATCTAATAGTAGCCATCTAACAGTAGCCATCTAACAGTAGCCATCTAACAGTAGCAATCTAACAGTAGCCATCTAACAGTAGCAATCTAACAGTAGCAATCTAACAGTAGCAATCTAACAGTAGCCATCTAACAGTAGCCATCTAACAGTAGCCATCTAACAGTAGCCCTCTAACAGTAGCCATCTAACAGTAGCCATCTAACACTAGCTATCTAACACTAGCTATCTAACACTAGCTATCTAACACTAGCCATCTAACAGTAGCCATCTAATGGTAGTCATTATAACAGTAACATTTTAACCATAGCCATCCACAACAATCTTTCTAAAGCTCTTACCCTTTTCAGCATGGAAAGAGAACGTTTCATTCGTCCAACAAGCTGGTTGAATCTTTCCAGCTCCTGTAGACACATAAGTAATAAATGAAGAGATTTCTTGGTTGACATTATGCAGAGTTGGCAATCTCACACATTTGATTATATCTAAGACATTTGTATTACCCCATTGTACAGTGTATATATTATATTATATATGTTTTGAGGAGCGGCTGGTAAAATGGATTAGAGCGCAGCTCCCATGCAGGAGACCCGTGTTCCATTCACGGTAAGGCCAAGGATTTTTTTTATGTTGTGAGCATAAATGAAAAATTCTAACCTGAATAGCTTTGCGGCGACTGCACTAGCCATGCAGCAAGTAAATTTCTCAGGCTCTAGTCCCACCTGTCTTTAAAAAATATCATTGCATATCCTTTACAGCACGTAGCCATCAACCATGGTAAACTGAGTCGTTGATTTTTTAGGCACCACTTATACGTTCAGAAGTTTGCGATTGCTTTCTGAACAGTGAGGACTGTTTATACCTTTCGTAAAAATCCCACGGAAACGAATTTGCTACCAAACTTACCCACTGCGGAGTTTGAACCAGGTATAAAATGCTGCCTTGCAGGTAGGCTGGGGACAGCCAAAGGCTAACGGAGAGCGCACCCAGTAAACGCTGGCTGAAACCAAACACACCATCAAAGAATAAGTACCAGAGCTCCAAATGGTGCTGAAGATGTGATGAAAAACACACCACTGCTAAGGGCTGCATGAATCAGAGAATACAGAGGACCAGCTTCGCAAAAAACACGAAAGCACTGATCGCAGACCATCCAGTCCTAGCAAACTGCAAAGCCAAATCAATCCCGGCAACTGATAAGTGCCCGCAGTGGAAAACCAAAATGCCGGAACTAAGGGAATCAATCCCAGGCATACTGAAAAAGGGCAGCAAGAAAACTTCGAAAGAAGAGCGGCCACAGAAAAATACAGAGACAGAGTACCCTGAAAATAAGTGGTTACACATCTATACTGACGGATCGGCTAGGAACGCAATCAGTGACGGTGTAGGAGGAATAGTGCTTAAACTCTCAAAGAAAGTGACAGTCACAAAAGCGATTGCAACAGGCAAATACTCAAATAACTACAGGGCAGAGGCAATAAGAACAGCGGCCGAAATGATCCTAGAGAGAAGAGGCACCTCTGGCAACAAAGTCGTGATATTCACCAATGCTCTATCGGTCATCACGGCACTCAAAGGCGTAGGCAAAACAAAGCTAATGAGCTCAAAGCGACCCTCGATGAACTAGCGCGCTCTCTCAAACGCACCATCATTCAGTGGATACCATCACACTGTAATTAAAGCGGAAACGAAAAAGCTGACAAACTAGTTAAAGAAGTCGGGAGACTACCTCAAACTGATCTTGAGGTCAGTTATGAGGAAGCCAGAACAACCATCGGCTGGCACTATAGAGACAAATGGACAAAAGATCATCCTCACCACAACAACAGCGACGGATACTATGGTCTGTCTCATAGTGAACAAGTTGCCATACTTCGCCTCCGTACCAGCCACAACAAACTCCGCGCTCACATGTTTCACAAATTCAAAATTGGCACAACTAGCCTGTGCCCCTGCAAAAAGCGGACATGACAGCAGAACACGTTCTGCAAGATTGTCAACTGATAGCAGGTATAAGATAAAAAACCTGGCCCCAAAACACAGAGCTTCATGAGAAGCTGTACGGAGGAACGGAGTCCCTTAAAAACACGGTAAAATTCCTGAAAAACATTGGTTCATCAGTCTAGGCCGGATCGCGAGAAAAGAGAGAGAATCAGATTTCCACATGAATAAGATTTATAGAGAAATCTGGTACATCAGTCTAAGGGGTGATCGCAAGAGGGAACCAGGTAGGCTTGGGTTGTGATCGAGTTCACTAACACTTAAGCTACAGACACTCACTTCTGCACCACCCTAAAAAGCTGTACTACAGGCAGTAAAGACAGTTATATATGATGTTTATATTTCAGAGCTATATCTCAGGTATTCTAAGGGTTAAAGTTATTCCAGTTTTCGATTATCTATAAATTACACATTCTCTTCCTGGCAGCATATCTCATTTAAATTTCAGTCTCTCATTCTCATTTTCAATTTTCATCTTCTTATCAATATTGCCGTTTTCCATACTTCCTCTTTCCCACTCAAAACACAGGGGTCTCTTTGGCTACATTTGCCTCATTTGCCTGGCGCCCGAAGGTTCAAATTTGGACCACATCGTTCTGTTCATGAGTGTATTTGGTCCAGAAACCCTTTGTTGCAGGAGCTATGGAGTTCATGCTTTGTGTAATACTCTCGGCAGGTGGCATGTCATTTCTGCCAAGAGGAACTGAGTCATATGGGATACAATTCGGCACAATGAAATCATTATTTCGGCTTTAGACCCATTTTGTTTTTCCGATGCAGAAGCACTTGAGCATTCAGCTCTTCAGCTCAGTGCCATGGACATCGTAACCCTTCGGTTCGGTGCCACAAACACCATAAATCTGGAGAACCTGTGGCTTTTCTGCCAGCCCGCTGAATTGAGCCGTGCTCACAGGGAGCTTGTCACCCGTCGTCTAACATGCTATGAATACGTTGGGCAGGCAGACCTTTAGACCCTTTAATCACCCTTCTTCTCCTCCTTCTAAGTATATTACTTTTCCACACTGCTTCCAAGTTAATGCCATCCATCGCAAGCGATAATGGCAACAGCCTCAGACATGTGCTGCTGCACCTCTCTGGTGTGTGGGAAGGTGACTAGAGTCCAATCCTCAAAATAATCTCACCACAGGTGGGGCATACATAATCAAGGTTAGACATGTGGATGTTGTGTGTTTTCATACAGCTTGTTTTCTCTGCGCCTCAACAGTATGACAGTTCTGAGCTATGCGAGTTCCTCTTTTGTGTTGTTACAACACTACATTTGGCAATCTTGCACAACGGATTCCCAGCACTTGGTCTCTATATCAAGGCATTTCAGAGACACTTTAAAAGTGTCTTTATAGTGTTTTTTTCTGTCCACCAGCAGAACGTCTGCCCACTTCAAGCTCGCCATACATCAACTGTTTTAGGATGCGTTTATCAGGCATCTGAGCAACGTCACATGCTCATCTCACTTGGGCCTTCTGCAACAGGGTGTTGATACTTAGGATCTTTGCTCTTATTAGGACTTCGGTATCTGGAATTTTGTCCTGCCACTTTATTAGTAGTAGTATGTGTAGACAACTTGTGTGGAAATGGTTTACAACTTATAAGTCTTCCAACTTACTTGTAACAAAACAACAGTGGTGGGAGAGATATCCATTCCCAGAGTTCTTCTTATTTTTAACAGGTCAAACTCAACAGGAAGCTTTTCCAGGATTTCCGTAGCAATTTGACCAATGATATCTTCACGACTCGCACCGCTTGATGAACCACCTGTAAAATGTGTTTAATGTTTAGCTATCATCATTATCAATATCAGAAAGAAACAGTTATTATTTTTCTGGTATATTACATTTCAATAAGGTTTAGAATACACTGTGATAAAAGACAAAATCAATAGGAGATGAGGCTGAAAACTGGACGGCGCAACACATGATTATGTATTATCATCATCATCAAGTAGCTTGTCCCTTCCAGAACTTGGCTCCATGACAACAGTACTGAAAAACTCTCTGTTCTGTGCAAGTTGACCGGAGTCAGCAGCAGTCATTCTCAGATCGAAAATGACATCTTGCACCCATCCTCTTCTAGCTCTTCCTCTCATTCTTCTTCCAGGCACCATTCCATCCAAAATTATCTTCTCTAGACACTCATGTTGTTTGATGTGTCCAAAATATTTAATTTTCCTTGTTTTTATGTTCTTTAATAGCCAACTTTCTTTAATATCAAGCTGTTGCAGAACAGAAGCATTTGTTCTTTGATTATGTATATTGAGTATTAATAAATAAGAGCCATGATAACATAGCAGTTTCTTGTTAGATGGATGATTCTAGTTTTGAAATTCCCAGTTTTTCCCTCTTAGTCCCCATTGAAGCATAAGGCATAAATAAATTTTCTTCAACCAGATCTGTCTTGAACAAGCCATCTTAGTTCATTCCAGGTCATTCCCTCCTCATTGATTTCTCTGTCCACAGTTTGTCTCCATGTCTCTTCAGGTCTTCCACTACCTCTCTTGCTTCCAGGATTCCATTTCTAAGCCATTTGTGGATGTCTGGTCTTTTGCATTCTCAATGTATACCCCAACTACTTCCATCTCTTTTGGTTATTTTACTTTGCCGATATTGTTGATGCATGTGCATCGGGTGATCTCAGACTTAGGTATTCTTTGATCCCAACGAATGTGGAGAATTATTCTGAGGCATTTTACTTCAAAACCTCTAATGCAACTGTCTTGGTACTTGTTGTCTATGTCTCTGATCCATACCTCTGATGATGCTCCTATCAATCAATCAATCAATCAATCAATCAATCATGTTTGATGATGTATTATTACCCACTGTCATCTTGACATCTATGAAGAAGTAATTATAATCATTCACAATAGAAGCTCTCACCAGTCTGAGGCTGTAGTTCTACTAGAAACTCAAGCATTGTTTTGGCTGCCTGTGTATAGTAACCAATTTCTGCATTAGGATTGAGTCCAAAGACATCAGGTTTGTTGGCCAAAGGAAGAGATTCAATGTAGGCTGGAGGCATAGAAGTAAACAAGCCATACAGAATACATGGCATTTAATATACAAGTGCAATAGTATACAAATTAGATTCTATACAAGTCATACGGTATAGAAATAATGTAGTACAGTGGTCATGTTGTACAGTGGTCATATTGTACAGTGGTCATGTAGTACAGTATTCATATTGTACAGTGGTAATGTAGTACAGTATTCATATTGTACAGTGGTAATGTAGTACAGTATTCATATTGTACAGTGGTAATGTTGTACAGTATTCATATTGTACAGTGGTAATGTTGTACAGTATTCATAGTACAATGGTCATGTAGTACAGTATTCATATTATAGTGGTAATGTAGTACAGTATTCATATTGTACAGTTGTAATGTAGTACAGTATTCATATTGTACAGTGGTAATGTAGTACAGTATTCATATTGTACAGTGGTCATGTAGTACAGTATTCATATTGTACAGTGGTCATGTGGTACAGTGATCATGTGGTACAGTGATTATGTGGTACAGTACTCATATTGTACAATACTTATATGGTACAGCGGCCATACCATACAGCGGCCATATTGTACAACTGACATATAGTACAGCTGTGATATGGTACATCGGTCATATAGTACAGCGACCATATAGTACAGTGGCCTTATAGTACAGTGGTCATCTAAGTGGTTAAGCCCTTTGCCGTGCAAGTCGAAAGTTCGAATCCAGACCGCACCGTTCTATTCACGAGTGCGGTTTTCTAGAGACCCTAGAATTGTTGTCAGAAGTACGGAGTTCATGCTTTGTGCAATACTCTCGGCAGGTGGCGTGCCATTTCTGCGAGAGGGACCGAGCCATATGGGGTAAAAACTGGTGCAATGAAGTCAGTCCTTCGACTTTAAAACCCTTTAATGGTACAGTGGTCATATAGTACAGTGGTCATATTGTAAAGTGGTCATGTAGTACAGTACTCATATGGTACAGCAGCCATATAGTACAGTTTTCATATGGTACAGCGGACATATAGTACAGCGATCATATTTAACCAACCTAGGTATTCATCTTTAGCTGAGGGAACGTCCGCCTGTGGTATGTAGTAATCAACAGTCTCATCATGGTAGAAATGAAATGGTTGGAATGAATCAAAGATGAAGTCACCCATGTATTCATCCATATATGTTCTGAGTATACGTCGATCAAAGTCATCAATAGCTCGTCCACCATACATTACCTGGAAAAGACAATAAAATAATGAGAAGTAAATACTTTAATCTAATTTTTGTGTGTCCAGCAGCTAATGCTGTGAATTGTCATAGAGAAAGTGGTAAAGCTCTTGCCTTGTGTTCCAAAGGTAATGAATTCAAATCCAAACCGCACCGTTCTGTTCACAAGTACATTTTTTCCAGAGATCCTAGGATTGTTGCAGGAGCTAATGAGTTCATGCTTTGCACGATACTCTTGGCAGGTGACTTGCAATTTTTGCAAAGAGGTATTAAGCCATATGGGATAAAAACCCGGTGCAATGAAGTAAACCCTTCAGATTTAGGGATCTAAAGCTGAACAATTTACTTCTGTTACAGCGGGTTTTACGCCCCTTTAGACTGTCATAGAATGCTTAAGTTCACATTGTTGTGTCAAGTGTTCACTAAAGGCTTCTGTGAGCTTGTGTGGCTGTAGTATTTTTATGAAATTATATATCTGTCAGATATAAAACAAACACTCATAAACACAGACAGACAAATAACTATTTATACCTATAACTCTTTATATATTAAGTTACAAGAAGAGATAAGATCAGTAAAGATAAAATCAGAAGAGGAGTGGGATCCTTGAGGTGTTACAATATATAAATAAACAACAGATCAAATGGTTTGGACATGTATTAAGGTTACCACAAGACAGTCTTCCACAAAGAGCACTAGCACTCAGATACCTCAGCAACAGACCCAGAGGGCGACCATGTAAACAATGAATTGATGAAATATCCGAGGCACTAAATTCTACCTTGTACATAGTGCATAATGAGGCTCGCTCCAGGTCTCTATTTTTACCAGACGCTAAAAGGCAAAACAGGATTTAGAGAATAGATAGATAAACAAGAACTCATGAAAACAACAAATGAATTTCTTAATATGTGCCACATATGAACAAATGTTTCTAAAATCAGAAAAAAACAAGGACCTCTCCAATCAAATACTTGAGTGTGTTCCATGGGATTCTTGGGTCCTCCTGCTCCACCATTCTGTCCAGGTAAGTTTTAAGAACAATCATACAGGTGCTAAAATCACTCTCATTGAAGTCGTAACTGACATTCCATCCCACCTGGAAATCATAAAAATAAAATGCAGTACACATCTGTTTGTATGTGTTACTTCAGCTTCCTGTGGGCTAAAATAAAAACTTAATGGGAAAAACATTTCTAATGAAATAAGAAACAAAATATACCTACACCATTTAGTATCAAAACTGCACACTTATTTTTAACAAAATCTTTACGCAAGTCAATACATTTTTTTCAATGTCGCACTAGTTTTTTTAAACCTGTTCATTAAGAAATTGTTTTGATTTGTTAACCATTTCCTCACTTCAGTCGTTACCTCTTCATCACAACATTGTGCTGGTCCTTCAAGTGTTAGTTTAGTTTTGGGAACAGGTGGAACACTAACAGCAAGGTCTGGGCTATACATTGGATGTGGCAGCACTAAAATGTCCAGGTGTTGAATTGCGTCCCTTTATACTGCACTTGAGCAAGACCTGGCATTGTCGTGTTGGTGTTTCATATTTTATTCCAATCCGTGGTATTCTTCTCTTAATGCAGTAAGAGTTTCAATGTAACGTTCAGAGTTTATCTATATTTATTTTTCTAGAAAGTCTTCAAGAACAACATGTTGAGGTTCCAAAAAGCAATCACCATGACCTTCCCCGTCGAGGCCTGAGTTTTGAATTTATTTTTGGTCTGAGGTGATTGCTTATGGCGGTATTCCAGTATTCTCCTTCTGTGAAACGCTTTACCCATAATTTTACTGTACTCACATCAATACATTGATCACTCTAAATGGTTATCATAAGTCTGTGAATTTCAATTGCAGGAACATGCTCCGCTAGTAAGAATTCCAAAACAGCACACTCTTTGAACTGCATTTCTGAACACTCCTTCTTATCGATGTGCACTGGGCAGAGAAATTTTGGTGTCTTTGAGTATGAGATCAATCATGGTTGAGAGATGTCATGTGGCTGTAGAGAATCAGTTAGTTAAAAATATAACAGTGGAGGCACAATTTTTCAGCCAGCGCTTGTAGTTCTGCAACTACTGTCATAAATATTATTGGTATGTGATTCGTTTAGATCACATCCCTGTGTTACTCTTTCTTCTTTCTCTTAGATAAGAGTTTAAAGGCTTAGGGTTTTCCATGTGGTTTAGTCACTTTCCACAGACATGACAACAACTGCTGAGAGTATTGCACAAAACATGAAAGAATTAACACTTAAAGACCAAGATCCTGATATATTTGCCTCCATGTAAGCATCTGTTATCCCAATGTATGCTTTATAGTTTTAACAAGTTATTTCTCTGCAACCTAAGATAAATTTAGTAAAAATGTGACGTCAAATACAACCCACATGTTACTATTTGGTTTCGTAAGATGACAGACTCATGTTTGTAAAAATATGTTGTAGTTAAATAATCTTCTCACTCAATTTTAATATGCTTATCAGAATAATAATAGTCCAAGTCTAAAACATCTTCAGACTCATTCAAAACAAGTTCAACAGCTTGCTCATGTTATTCTTTTATTGTGGTAATTTCTGAAATTTTCAGCTTGTCTTTTCATCGTTAAAACACTTTAAAAATCATTTAAAGAATTGTTTGAATCGATTTATATTCAAGCCATATTTGTTCAATCTGGAGAACAAGCTACATTATCTGGGAGAATTCATGGAACATGGCCCACATAATATATCATATATATTTAAAACATTAAAACAGTTTAGTATTCTACAAATATATAATAGCAGGAATAACAGATGATGGGGTAAGTCAATAACAAATTATAGAATATTTAACTCTTTCCAAGCCTATTTATTTCCTCAATTTTTAAGCAGTTAATTCAAGGGAAGTAAAAAAATTATTTTTTTAAAATTACGATTTGAACTACTTGTCAGTAAATAAACATATATATATTATTATATACTAAATTTAAGAAAACTGGACAACCCAATAGAATAACAAGGTTAAAAAGTAGTAGAAGTAAAATAGTAGAAGTAAAACTAGAAAGACTTCTTACAAGGGAAGCAACTCTATGGCGCAGTGTGCGGCTTAAAGCGTGGAAAGAGTTAATTATGCTAAATTATGGTGTTTCTAATATCACTGGTATGTGCTGTTTTTTGCCTAGGAGCTCAGGGAAAGGGGTTTTTATGGTACAGGTGGTCAGGGTTCAAAGGGTTAAGGTACAAATGACAAGGGCTCAAAACTGTTAATCAAAGTGTTCTGGCTTAACCAAAGTGTTCTGGTTTAATCATTGTGTTCTGACTTACTTTTCCATATTTTCGTCGCTCCTGTACAACTGCATGAAAGAAAGCCAGTACAAAAACAAGAGATGAAAATGCAGGATGTTCACATTCTGCAAGTGCAGTTGGAGGAATTTTCAGATATGTGCTGCGCATGTTTAGTCGTAGACCATTGGGTGGTTCTGTGACTACCTGGGGAAATTGACACACTTTAAACAAAAATAAACATGGAACCCATAGAAATTACAGTAAAACTATTTTAGCATCCATATGTGCTGTAGATTTATGCACGAGCATGTACACCTATTCATGTATGAACACACACACTCTCATTTATGCCTCACTATCATTATCATGTGCCATGTAGGAAGGCATCTGTAATTATGAATCTCCAACAAGTCTGTCCCTAGTACTGACTATAAGTTTGGATGTTGAGACTCTTCTGAGGTTAGGTGCTCACCTCTTGTATCAAAGGTACTTGGTTTGCTTCATTATAGAGCCACCGATATATTTTTCCAGAGATCCTTGATATCAGTGTAGGTGAGATCGAGTTCCTATTCCTATTAGAGACGAATGATGAAACGTAGGTGCAATGTTCAAGTTGAGCATGTAAAAGAATCTTTGGCAGTTGAAAATAGAGAAGAGCTAGCTGGAAAGCCGCTGTCTAGACAAAATTAATTTGAAAAAGAAATGAAAAAATTCCTACAAAATATTTTCACCCTCTTCTAAATTACACGCGAACACGCGCCTGGGCTGCAGAGTTCATACACTGCCATCTAGATCTTCCTGTGTAAGAAAGAGATCGAAGCACACATGGTTACTCACCAAAGTGCAATGATGATGGTCCTATCAATCAATCATGCTTCATTGTTATCATCATTATGTGCCATGACAGAAGGCATCTGTAATCATGACTCTCAACAAAAGTCTGTCTTTAGTACTGACTATAAGTTTGGATGGTGACACCTTTCTCAGAAAACCAAACTGTTCTGGATTGTCACCTTCTAACTTGTTTGCAGCTGATTTCGCTGGTTACCACTATGTGTTCTAAACCTCTGTTTCTCATTGCATGTTCAAACAATCTCATCAGTCAGTCACTGCCCATAGACTTTTAAAGTCGAAGGATTTACATCAATGCAGCGAGTTTTACCCCATATGGCTCAGTCCCTCTCCGCAGAAACGGCATGCCACCTGCAGAGAGTATTGCACAAAGAATGAACTCCGTAGCTCTGGCAACAATCCTAGGGATCTCAGGAAAAAAATGAACTCATGAACAGATCGCCACAGTCCGGATTCAAACCGACAAACTTTGACTCGCAAACCACTTAGCCACGGAGACCCCATATAGTGACTTGACCCAATTAGTTTTTCTACTAATTGAGTGAATAGAGTGGTCACCATCCCTCATGATGGATGAACAACAACAACAACAGTAACATACCAGCTTAGACTTACCTTGAGAGATCTTTGTAGGATGCCAATAGGAAAGCTCGGTGTAGGATCAGTTGTGATCCATAATCTAAATTCAGGATGGGGTTTTGATAGACCTTCCAGAATCTTCTCTAGGTCTCTCAACCACCGAACTAAAAGGTGACAATTTTGTAGCATCAGCCACTGACCTCGGGAAATGGCTGTTTCAAGTAGTCGAATTGCCATCTGTGTTATAAATATATGCATTTAAATATTTCTCGTCTACATCTAGCTGTTGTTATTATTCAACATGTGGGTCAAAATAAGATGGTAGATACTGAGATGGACACTGACAACAAATGAGAAAAGAAGAATCCAAACAACAGAAAAGAAGTGTTTACAACCAATTCTAAATGTAACAAGAAGAGATAAAATCAGAAATGACGAAATGAGAAAAAAAATGGGATAGTTGCTGGTGATACAATATATTAACTCTTAGTGGACCAGGGCAAAAGCCATGTTTTTACAAGTCAATTGATTTTAGAATAAAAATTCCTTTAGTGTGGCTCCTGGTAAAAAGCATCCAACCCTAAGCCATGAAGTGTGGCGTTTGGTCCACAAGGAGTTAAGAAACAACATGTCAAATGTTTTGGACATGCATGAAGGTTACCACAAGATAGTCTCCCACTAGCACTAGCACTCAAATACAACGGCAAGAGAGAGAGAGAGAGAGAGAGAGAGAGAGAGAAATGAGAGAGAGATAGAAAGATATCAAATTTGAATACACAGGATGAATAACAACATATGAACTTATGTAGTGTACCTCTTCCTGAGAGAAAAAGAGTCAGAGAGAGAAGAGAGAGAGAAGAGAAGAAAGATATCAAATTTGAATACACAGGACGAATAACAACATATGAACTAATGTATTGTACCTCTTCTTGAGAGAAAGAGAGAGAAGACAGAGAGAGATATAATTGAGTACACAGAAGAAAATATGACTGTATGTATTGTACCCTCTTGTCCCTGGCCCATAGAAAGAATTTAATTTAGATGAATGAAAGTCCAACCTCTCTGCTAGCTTTAACAGATCGGCTGAAGGTTCAGATCCTGGACTCAGAATAAACACGAGGGGAGTGTGACTCTGTTCAAGATGGTGTCAAAGCTAAGATAGTGGTGTGGTATTCTCTCCCATTAGCAAAGTTACAAAACTGAAAAATAGTATATGCTTTTAACATAATGTAACAATATAATTAATATTTAAATTCTTTTTATTTCTTTTGTTGTCACCCTGCTACCGGGTTGTTGACCAATGTCATGGTTTTCTGTTTTTGTCTTGCGCTGCTCTAGTGCTTGCGGAAAAGTTATTTTTGCTTTTTGACAAGATTCTGCTATACCATCTAACCATCTTTTCGTGATCTTCCTTTCACCTTAATTTCCTGATGTTCTGTTGTAGAATATTCTGTATACAGTGTAGCTTGGTTGCTTCTTGATAAATGGCCGACCATTTCATTCTTTGTTTTTCAAAGCAATTCAAGCAAGGTTCTGTATCAACTTTCTTTTTTATGCTGATGTTAGTGACTCTTGTCTTTTTCTCGTGTTGTTGGTAACTTTTCGAAGGCATCACATTTCACATGTAGTTATGTTTTGCGACTGTGCTTTGCTCATTGTCCATGTTTGGCCATATATATAAAACTATTAACTACAGATTTTTTAAAAACATGCTGTAGCAGAACTCCTGTTTAAAATATTTTTTAACATGTAGATTTTATGTGTGATTTTATTTTCAAACTTTTCACTCTGTAATTTACTTCTCCTCTAGACATACAAATCCTGGTACAGTACATGATTGAATAAAAGGAACTTGATTTTTTCGTAGAATAGAGGGACTGAGATGGTATGATAAGATTACGAATGAGGAACTCAAGAGAAAAAACAAAGCAGATACCAGTGGAGAAAGAGCTAGGAAGAGACGCTGGCGATGGATAGGACATACATTGAGAAGACCGACTGGAAGCATTGCAAGACAGGCACTGTTTTGGAACCCGCAGGGAAAGAGGAGTAGGGGAAGACCTAGACAGACCTGGAGAAGAGAGTTGGAGGCTGATTTTAAAAGGATAGGTAAAACATGGAAAGAATTGGAAGAGATGGCAAGAGAGAGGAAGAGCTGGAAGAAGTTGGTTGAAGACCTGTGCTCCGTTGGGAGTTGAAAGGTGAAGAAGAAGAAAAGGAACTTGATAGAAATATTAGTGAGAGAAAGTGAAAAGAAGGGATTAAGCATGGATATAAAGAAAACAGAGGCTATGGTTGTCTCCAAGAAACAGGAAACACCAACACGTAATATCAAAATAAATAATACAATACTGAAACAAGTCCATCAATTCAAGTATCTGCTAACATTTCTAACATCAGATGGAAGATGTACAACAGAGATTAGGAGTAGAATAGCTCAAGCAAAAGCAGCTTTTATGAAAATGAAGAACACATTATGTGTGAACTCACTACCAATGACAGTGCGAAAACGAGTACTCCAGTGCTATATTGAACCAATAGTTATATATGGCAGCAAATCATGGACAATGAACAAACTAAAGATCATTGGAAGCTACAGAGATGTGGTTTTACAGGAGAATGCTGAAAATTCCATAGACAGCTAAGAAAACAAATGTGGAAGTTTTAAATCACGCCTGCACACAAAGAAACCTAATCAAAAGAATAAGAATCAGACAATCAAGGTTCTTCGGGCATATAATGCGAAGAGAAGGTTTAGAACATTTGGTGACTACAGGTAAAATTCAGGAAGAAGAGATCGTGGAAGACAGAGGGAGAAGATGTTGGATGGCCTGATATCATGGTTCGACAAAAGATCGATGTCAGAACTGATTACAAGCGCCAAGCAAAGAGAGTTGTGGACAGACATGATCGCCTATGCCGGCAGGCACGGCACTTGATTGATTGATTGATAAAAGGAAAAGTTAAGCAGACATCAACAGCTTCAAAACCATCAAAATGTGTCATCAGTAAAAATCATATGCAACGAGCTGTAAGTAAAATTTCATTGCCTGACTAGAAAAAAATTGTACAAACTTGTAATTTCACAGTGACCATAAACAGACTACTTTCAACAATCTCATACTTTCTTATACATTCTCATAATTTCTCTTACTTCATAATTGCTCTGTAAATTCTGTCCACTCTGAAGCATCGAAGAAGCATCAGTTGTTGAAATGGGCTCAATGTTTCGTGATAGTTCATTGGAAGTTGTAGCTCAGGTGTGTCATGGTCAAACCACTACAATGATACAGATTCGAATTATTTCTCAACAAAGAAAAAGAAAATATAACAAGTACAACAGTGATTACTTCTAAAGTTGACATGATATGAAAGAACCCAAAAAATGTTTTGAAAATGAAACAAAAAATTAAACTCATTAGAAAAGTATATTAGAAAAGAAGGTTGAGGGCAGTGAAGGCAGTGTATAGCAGACATGCAAGAAAATTAAACTATTTCCACACAAGCTGTCAACGCAGAATACTAAAAATAAACTGGCAGGACAAAATTCCAGACAGCGAAGTCCTCACAAGAGCAAAGATCCCAAGCGTCAACACCCTGTTGCAGAAGGTCCAATTGAGATGGGTCGGTCACGTTGCTCGAATGACTGATAAACGCATCCCAAAACAGTTGATGTATGGCGTGCTTGAAGGGGACAGACGTTTAGCTGGTGGACAGAAAAAATGCTTTAAAGACACTCTAAAGTGTCTCTGAAATGCTTCGATATAGAAAATACATGCTGGGAATCCCTTGCGCAAGATCGTCAAATGTGGCGCTGTAACAACAAAAGAGGAACCCGAATAGCTGAGAACCATCGTATTGTTGAGTCACAGAGAAAACGAGCAGCGCGAAAAGACAGAGCACACAACACGCACATGTCTAACCTTGATCATGTATGCCCCACATGTGGTAGGGGATTCTGTTCTAGGATTGGACTCTACAGTCACCTCCACACACGTATGAGATTGTTGTCATCATCGCTTGCGATGGACGGCTATTAGGCGGCGCATCCAAAATTTTCGGCCTATGGACAATGTTTGAGTCTGTCTTGCTGACAGTCCCTTACACTTTTCCTTGTATCATATGTTCAACTCTAATAATCATTTTTTCCACCGTATATTTGGGCTTGCTGTGATCTACACCAAAGAGCATGTCTACACTTTGCAACATTTCTGATTGGGTGAGGTCGTTCTGGATTAGGAACTATTTCATTCATTTTGGTCTGATCTGATCAGATACCATTAGCAGAAAAAAATTTGCTAGTATCAATACTAACTATTATCTTCAACAAATTTCTGGTAAAATACTGGAAAAATTGTGACTATTTTCAACAATCTGGTAAAATACTGTATTATCGCTATATAAGGGTAGACTCCAGTAAAACTATGTAGCAACGTCGAAACAAGTAAAAACAAAGTACTGTAGTTTTACAAAGTATAAAAATGATATACAGCGACATTTCAACGGAAAGGTGTTTATCAACCAAAGGGAAGTCTGAATTTCTTCACTTCTTTTGTATCCTTTGCTTGATAAAGGTTTTTTGTCGAAACATCGCTGTATATTGTTTTTGAACTTTGTAACAACTACACTACTTTGTTTTTATGTGTTTTGCTAAAATACTGTACAACTGATTGCTATTATTTTCAACAAATTTTATAAAATTAATGGAAAAATGATACCCTACCCCTTCGATCCCTATTCACTTAGAAAGATTGCAGCATATTCTCAGGGACACTATGTGATGGTTAAGTAGGGTTTTAATCAGCGGCAGACGATGACCCTGACATTAAATTCTGTCATTTCATTCAGCACATATTTGACCCTTCTCTTGCATATCAAACCACCATCACCAGTAACCATGGGAACACTCCCACTACAGTCTTCTCACAGATACCTGTCACTCACTCTCAAACACATTTGGCACAGTTTAAAATATTAGCCACTGTCAGTCCTATCACTCTCAGACACATATCAAACCTACTGCCTTGCAGGTCGGCTGGGGACAGCCAAAGTCTGACAGAGAGCAAACCCAGTAAATGCTGGCTAAAACCGGACACATTGTCGAAGGATAAGCACAAGAGCTCCAAATGGCACTAAAGATGTGACGAAACACATCCATGCTAAGGCTGCATTAATCAGATTTCCACATGAATAAGAGAATTTATGGAGAAATCTGGTACATCGTCTGACGGTAATCAAGAGAGAGAGAGAGAGAGAGACATATATCACACACTTTCAGAAACCTTTTAGACACTTTCAATCATTCACATATTAAACTACTATCAACAGTAACGTAGATAGCACTTCCACAACAGTTGCAGCTGACAGTACCTTTTTCCATATATTCTCATTCGCAGTGATGTCATGGACTAGATTAGAAAATTGTGGGAAATCAATGCCAACTCGGACACAGTCCTCCCATCCAGCGTCTGGGATCCATGCATGTGGTTTTTTGGTGTCACTCTTCTGAAGAGATGTGTTGCCCTAAAGAGAAACCAATAATACTTTTAACATATCAAATTCATAATACTATATATTTTCATGCATTCATTTAGTTATTGGTTACTGAACCGATGTCACAGCACTCCGGGCAGACCCATAGGTGCACTGTCTCTCCCAACAGATGTTGAAGGGGGGTATGTTATGTTATGCAATCAACGTCATGGCACATTGGGCATTCCCATGAGCGCTCTGTCCTCCCTGTTGCAGCCATCCCAAAGTCCATTTGCTCACCGTACCATGAGAAGTTGATTAGTATACCTTCTCTCTCTACCACAAAGACGACACTGTCTGGCATGTCCAAACTTAACTTCTAATTCTTGGACTCGTTTAGGGGTCTGAGACTCGCCCATATCACATAAATGAGAATTGAAGGGTATGCATACTGATGGTTCCTGTGAATCGCTGGTTAAACACACCCCTCACTCTACTTGTACAACAGCTAACTCCAAACTCTTTAAATCGTTGGATCGATTCAACATCCATTTCAGTGTCTTTATACAACAAACAGTCATGAAGAGGCAAAATAGCATCCCCCTTATCCATCTTCAGCTCCCGGACAATCAATGCTGTTGATGCCAGCCTGCAACTATGCATTCTCTTTATGTAAACAGTTTATATAAAAAAAGAAGCACGATAGAGTAATGATTATTACACTTGCTTCTTAGGCACATAGTCCGAGTTCAATTCCACAGTTGGAGTGACATTTTTTCTGAATGTAACGGCTGCCAGGTTGACCCAGCCTTAACTGGGTACCAGAAAAGCACTGTAAAGTAAAGGTGGTTGGTGCGATGTTGATCACATAGTGTGCCGATGGTCAATGAAAAATACGGGACTAACCCCAAATTCCCCAATATACCTCATGGTATGAAACAAGGTTCTTTACCTTTTTTCTAACATTTAATGATATAAAAAACAACCATGTAGAAAAGGGTTCAATGAATATAAAGCAAAAACATTGAGAAACAATACATATATGCAGCAATAATATCAGCATATACTGAAAAAATGGGCTGATTTTATTAGGTAATTTTATTATTATTCTGATTAATTTGCAAAATTATTGGTGTAAATGAGAGCCGAAGTAACGTAGTTGTTAGTGAACTCACTTCTTAGACATAGGGTCCGGGTTCAATTCCACAGTGGGCATGGAATATTTTTCTGACCGTAATGGCTCTCAGGTCTATCTAGCCTCAATTGGGTATCAGGAAAACACTAGAAAGTAAAGGTGGCAGGCATGATATTGACCACATCACCCATTGTTGCCAAGGTCAATGAAAGATACTGCCTAACATAGTATTACCTAAAATATCTTGAGGTATAAAAGGGTTACTTTACTTACTTTTTTATACCATGATATTTATCATACCTACTGTTCTAGCCTACACTGATATTCTTGATATTATGTTATTCTAGCATATATTGATATATTCTAGCTATCATACCATTATACTTGGTGATCTAGCATACCTTGATAAAGAAGTCCAGCTCTGGTTGGGAGACATGATTCAAATGTTGCTCCAACTTGATGGTGATTTGAAAGGAGAACAACAGTTTCTCTCTCTCAAATATACCTGTTTTATGAATATGACAGTTACAACAATATCCTCACTCAATGTCAGAATAACAATGGCGAAACAAGCAAAAACAAAATGCTGTAGTTTTATAAAGTACAAAAACAACGTACAGTGACATTTTGCCCAAAAAAGCCTTTCTCAAACAAAGGATACAACAGAAGAGAAGAAATTCAGATTTCTTGGACAGCAGACATAACATATACAATCAAACAATAAAAACCTAATGACCCTAAAATGAAAATATTTGACTAAAAACAAAATAAATGTGAAACACTCAAAACGGAAAAAAGAAGATAAAACAATAATAATAAAATATATAGACATATATTATGGAGCATGAGAAGAGACAGTATTACAAAATCTTTTAATTTTCTTATTCATATTTACTGCATCAACCAGTTTTCATTGATTTTGAGTTCCTTTCTGGAAAGATTTATTCGTTCTATTCTCTGTCTATATTATATGGAGGTCTCTTTTGTAACACTTATATTCAAAAGCACATATATGTTTTTCCACTGTCTTGTCCATGCTTCACATCAATACGTTGCCATTGGAAATATTTATGTTCTTAAAAAAAAAAAAAGTAAAGGAACCCTTTCATACCTTGTGGTATATAGGGCAATACAGTGTTAGGCCTGTATTATTCATTGACCGTTGGCACACGATGGGTGATGTGGTCAGCATCACACCGGCTGCCTTTACTTTCCCAGAGCATGTCTGGTACCCAGTTGAGGCTGGGTCGACCTGAGAGCCGTTGCGGTCTGGAAAAATTCCACGAATGTGCGGCAATTGAACCCGGACCACCAGCCTTGAGAAGCGAGTTCACTAACAACTACGCTACCACAGCTCTCTCCACGGTTCTTAGTATTCTGATATTTGTTTTCCAATCACTTCTATTCTATACCTTCCTTAGCTGTTCAAGTTTTTTAGAGGCTATGTTTGTTCTTCTACTGATTTCTTTCATCCTATTTCCATCTCTTGTTAGCAATGTTTGGTAAACTGACAAATATTTCAGTATTTGTATGGATTAGAGACAAATCTTTAAGACAATAAAACTCCATATTACAGTAACTACTGAGTTATACTGTAGCATTGCATTAGGTCTGATTGATCATACGAGAGGTTGTTGCTTTGTGTAAAATGTTGACTCGTGACTTAGTCACAATATGAGTTCCGAGGCACATAGGTATGTTGGCAATGAGAGAGCAGATAGGCTGGCTGGCTCTGCCACGATATTAGAGGGCCAGCCAATGGATAGAGCTGACATTTTGTACACTCTCATAGAGTGTGGCCGCAAAGAAGATTTTAATTTAAACCAAACCTTGTCAACTGCTAGGAAGCAAGAGCTGAGATTGAAGATTGGAGTGGCCAGAAAAGAACAGCACAACAGGTATATAAGTAGACACATCAATCAACACTGAACTGGTATGGTCAGTTGCTGGACGCTGTTGGAGATATTGCAAAGGCATTCAGAGCACCTATGGACATGTCCGAGTGCAATGAAGATATTCCAAACTGAAACTGAAATGAGACAGAAATGTCTGTTACAGAAGATAATGGAGGGAAAATCTATTGACAATAAAATAAGACGGAAGAGGACAACTATTACTCTACAGTCATGCAAAGATATTCTGGTTCTGAATTATATTGACTTAATAACTACCAGAAAGAACTCAAAATCAAAGAAAACTGGCTGATGCTACAAATGATAATGAGAACATTGAGGTATTTTGGACAACTAAAAACACATAAAGGATTGGAGAAGACCAATATGGAAGGAGACATCCCGGCAAAGAGGAGAAGAGGAAGACCACGGAGGAGAAGATGGATTCAGGATATAACTAAAAATTTCAGCATGACGGCTGTAGAGACGGGACATCTGTCCTACGAAAGAGAGCAATTCTGAAAGACTGTTAGGGTGGTAAGTTCTGCTGAGGACATGATATTTGATGAATTAATGAAAACCACAGAGAATAATACTCAGGTGACTTTGTCACCAGACTTTAGACTGTCTAACATAATGATGATGACAGGGAACAGTAAAAAGACATGACAAGATTAATTTATCATCACTCCTCAAACTGTCTACAAGAGTCTAAAGCTGAATGATTGACTTTATTGCACCAGGTTTTATCCCATATGGCTGCCCGTCTGCCCAGCGTGTTCGTAGCGCGTGGACTACGGGTGACTATCCCTCTGTGTGTGCGGGTTCAATTCGCGGGATGGCAGAAAAAGCCACAGATTCCCCAGATTTACAGTGTTCGTGGCACCGAACCGAAGGGTTACAATGTCCATGGCATTGAGCCGAAAAGCTCAAGTGCTTCTGGATTGGAAAAAAAAAATCCCATATGGCTCGGCCCCTATTTGCAGAAATGGCACACCACTTGCCAAGAGTATTGCATAAAGTACAAACTACATAGTTCCTGCAACAATTCTAGGGGTCTCTGCAAAAAATGCGCTCATGAGACGGTGTGGTCTGGAATCAAACCCACGACCTGCGGAATACATGACAAAGGCATAACCACTTAACCACAGAGACAAACTATCTAGTCTGATAATCAATAATTTTTTTCAAGTTATAAAGCAGACTGATTAATTGATAGGATCATTCAATCAATCATTGCACTTTAGTTAGTAGCCATGTGTGCTTCGATCTCTTATATAAAGCAGAAGAATACATAAATGATTTAAAAAATAACACAGTACATAGTTACCTGTGCAGCCGTAATTGTACACATTCATAGTGAGTGCTTCCATAATATTGCCCAATCTCTTTCTTAGGACAGTATCAGGCAGACTTCTCTTCAGTGAGAACACAAACACTTCTAGAAAGGCTTCAAGGGAGTACTGGTACATGGAGTTCACCACTGACATGTCAGTCAGTACAAAAAACAATATGGCACCTCGCATGGCTGCTGGTCGGTAGCCATCCCGAGTTTTCTCAATGTCCACTGCCGTTTTAGAGGCAAGATCTAACTTATAAGTCACCTAGTTAGCGAAAAACACAAGTACAATGTCTATTATTATATTAATAATTGTCTCTTTAGAATAGATGTCATGTCTCGTCAATAGACAACAGGCTATGTAACAATAGATAACAAGTGTCTTACAATATATAACATGTCTCTTCTACAACACATAACCAACCAAGACATGGGTAGCTACAGGACATTAAGAAACCTTAAACATTAGAGTGAAAGGGGCAGGATAATTGACAGATTTCAAGAGTCTTACAGATGAACTGTAATGAGAGTAACGTTCTACAAAGGATATGCTACATGAAGATATTAGAAACAGGTTTCATAACTAAAAGTACAATATTGTGTATCTTATAACAATCAAATAAGTAAGTTATATTGCAAATGTAAATATATTTTCAAGCATTCAGATGTGCCTTTTCTTAGACCAGCTCAGTTTATTAGTAACTTCTACATTGATGTCAGGGATCACTGCAAAAAATAGTGTGATTGTTCATCATGAGAAGCAAACAAAGTACTTTTTGAGCTTATTCTTCGAACGCTCTGTATCAACCACCCTTTGTGATTGGTATGTGATCTGAGTCTAAGAGTGATTTTACATTGTGCCAGTTATGCGCTTACAAGTAGGAAAGCCCATCCGATTTCTGCAACGCTTTTTAATTATTAGAGTAGCTTCCCTAGTCCCTACCTCAGTCGCCTCTTACGACATGCCTTGTAGATCGCAGTGTTACTATTCTTTACTTCCCTTGCGGGTCCCGGCACCACATGGGCGACTTTTGAAGCAACATGCAAGTGTTTTACTTTGATGCTACATAGACCCCCCAGATGAAGATCAAATTGTGGACAACATTTTTACACAAGAAACAAGATAACATGACAAATTCCTCAGTTAAAAGTTTTACACTTCTCTTAGCACCACAACATGATCAGAAAGCTACAATAAATACATGCCTCAAAGGCTTTTGTTTTGGTGGACTCTAAGGTCTCCACTAGGTCTTCATTGTCCAGCATGTTTCCTTTTGACTGTGCAAGCTCTCTCAATAGTGAATCTTCAAGGTCATACAGAAGTTTCTTATTGAAGCTGAATTGAAAAAAATTAAAAATATTTACAAATTATTTAAAGAAAGCAACTCAGAGAAATGCTGACATTCTGTAAATTTGAATTGTTGCTTAAACTGTACTCATCTGTAAACTAGCTTGTGCCTTGATACTTTTGTCTCACCAACTGACAATATGGCTGATAATGAATTCATTAGAAAAATTAATTACATACATTTTTAAAAACAAAATTCCTACAGCATATTTTCACCATCTTCTACATTACATCAGGGACCCTTGTTGGTACTATGGAGCTTGTGCACTGCTGCTGAGAACTTCCTGTGTAAAAAAGAGATCGGAGCACAGATGGTTACTCGCCAAAGTACTATGACAATGGTCCTATCAATCAATCAATCAATGGCTAATAATATGAAAGACTGTATGACCAATGCACCTCTCTCTCTCTCTATCTCTATCTTCGCCTAGACCGATGAACCAAATTTTTCATGAATTCTGCTGTTGTTTTTACTCTGTCCCTCCATACAGCTTCTCACGAAGCTCTGTGTTATTGGGCCAGGTTCATTTCACAGGCCTGCTAACAACTGGCAGTCTTGCAGTATATGCTCTGCCGTCATGTCCACCTTTGCACAGTGGCACAGGCTATTTATGCCAATTTCAAATTTGTTGAACATGTGGGCTCAAAGTCTGTTATGGCCGGTACGGAGGTGGAATATAACAACTTGTTCGCTACAGGATAGACCATAGTACCCATCTCTGATGCTCTGTTGTGGGTGGTCTTTCGACCAATTTTCTTTCTACTGCCAACAGATGGTTGTTTTGGCACCAATGATATATATATATATATTATATATATATATATATATATATATATATATATATATATATATATATATATATATATTAAAAAATAACCGTGAAGCTCATCAATAATGATGGCACACAAGTGATCACATGTTTAACCATGCAATTTTACTGTGGTCATTTTTTCCCCTTGCAAATGATTTACCAAAGGAAGACATTTATTTTTTCATTAATTATATCACAAAATAAAAATTGAGTTATTCTTTCTTTCTTCTCTGCTTTTTTGCCGCTAGGCGTAGCAGGTTTAACTGATGATCGGTTTCGGAGATAATGCACGCTTAGTCGCTTGATATGGTGTGGTATTGTGGAGTTTTAAGATGTCTGTAACTCCATCAACCCATCTTTTCTTGGTCTGCCCTTTCCTCTTGATGATTCCATTTTCAGGTTGTATGCTCTTGCAACTGGTGTATTCGGGTTCATTCTGACCAAGTGGCCAAACCATTTGAGTCTCTGTTTTCAATAAATCTAATAGCAGGTGTTGTTCCGACTGTTCTTCTAATTTCCTCATTTCTTATATGGTCTCTTCTTGTTTTATTTACTGCTTTCCTCAGGCATCTCATTTCGCATGTGGTAATTTTCCTTTCTTGTTCTTTTGTCAGTGCCCATGTTTGGCTCTGGTAGCACAGTGTTGGTATAAAGATTGAATTTATAATCTGTCTTTTAGTCACTACTGGAATAGCTGGGTATTTCAAAATTGGGGTAAGCTGGTATGTAATGTTGTTGGCTTGCTGGATTCTAGTTTCGATCTCTCTGTCCAGTCTACTATCAGATGTGAAGATACTTCCAAGGTATTTGAATTCTCTCACCTGCTTTAGCTTTTGGTCATTTATTTGTATGTTGATATCTATGTTCTCTGCTTATAGTCATGACTTCTGTCTTTTGAATGTTGATCTTCATGTTGTATTTGAGGCAGCTATTGTTGAGTAAGTTTATGTGTTCTTGAAGCTGTTCAATATTATTATGGAATAAACACTGGTCATCAGCAAAGAGCAGTTCATTTTGTTGGCCCGCGTTGAGTGATGCTTCATCTATTTTGGTGATACTATCCATGTATATAATAAAGAGGAGAGGTGATAAAACACATCCTTGCCGTACTCTGATGTTACTGGAAACCAATTTGTGAGTCCGGCGCTTGTTCGTATGGGACTTTCACTTTCTATATATATGGCTCTAACATAGTCTAGCAGTGTTCCTTTTATTCCGTAGTTTTCGAGAACATCCCATAATATGTCTCTGTTAACCCTATCAAATGCCTTCTCTTGGTCTATGAAGGCTATATTCATTTGATTTTTGAGTTCTATACTCTTTTCACTAATTTGTCTTAGGGCAAATATTGCATCTGTACACCCTTTTCCTTTTCTAAACCCAAACTGTTGTGGGCTGATTGCTGGCTCCACAATTGGTCTTATTCGTTGATCCAGAACTCTTGCAAACATTTTTCCCACATGGCTTAGGAGGGAGATGCCTCTATATGTACTACAGTCTTGTTTTTACCTTTTTTCTTCCATATTGGTACTATAATAGATTTTTGCCAATCTGAAGGGACAGTTCTTTCTTCCCATGCCTTCTTGAAGATGTAATGTACCCTTGAGTTATTACTATTGAATTATAAAATTGAGTTATTACTATTTTCAAAACAACATTCTATAGTTCTAGAAGCACATTAAAAACATGATGCATTTCCTTCTCTATTGTCTTTAACTCCTTGTGGACCAAATGCCACGCTATGTGGCTTTAGGTGTCACGCCTTTTTACCAGGAGCCACACTATAGGACGGTTTTTATTCTAAATACAAACGGCTTGTAAAAACATGGCTTTTGCCCTGGTACACTGGGAGTTAATAATTAAGATGAAAACCAACAAAATTGATAGTGCTAGAGTGATAATATGATTACCAATATGATTTGACCATAGCAATTTTTTCACAATGAGAAGAATTGTTGTTAGCGGATTATTATTTTGTAAAATTAATTATTAAGAATGTGAAGGTCATTCCAAGGATCAAAAAGTCATTTTCCAGGGGGTGACACTTGCACCCTATTGCCTTAAGGCATGGACGTCCATGCCCGGCACAGGAAAAATATCAACAATGAGTGAAAAAGTAAACTCTAATGATTCATCATCATCAGTTTTTGTTGGACCAAAGACACATAATGCAAAGATAAAAAATGTTCATTCAAACGAGCAATAAGCTTTTTACTGTCTCTGTTTCTACAGCTGTCTGCTTTTATAAAGTGTGGAGTCACTAGCCTCACATTCAACCGCACTAAGTTACCAATAATGGCATGCAAAAGGAGGCTCTAATATCTGGCCCAGGGAAAATATATACATTTAGTCAAAGAATACAAGCTCTAATAACTGGCACATGGACAATATCTGCAGGGAGTATTATATATTATATCGCATTTTTCATTCTTACAGATGGTCAATTGGCAACTGTTTTACTGTGACATCTTCCGAGTTCGCGTTTGTCTCTCTTGCCTTTCAGCTCAACAATAAGTCTCTTTTCTAAAGATTCTGCACCTTTGTGTAATGTTCTTTTCCAAATAACTCGGCCATCTGTTAGTTTTTCCCATTTGTAAGGACCGATAGAAAAATCCTTCGCCTCTCCATTTATGCTTTGCCTGGGCAGCTTATACTTGGAATGTTCCTTGCTAATTTTACACAAACTCCTCTCCACACTACTATTTCATCCAAAGGAAAGACAAAGTCTATATTTGGAATCACACAGGGTTTGCCAGAAGAGGGTCCTCCCTAAGAATTTATGATCAAGGTTTACACTACTAGCCCTCTGCATAACCGTGCTAACCCACAAGGCAGTGGGGATTATCTATCAGGGTTTACTTTCCGAGGCCCCCTCCCCCCCCCTCTCTAAGGCAGTGGGATTTTCTATCAGGGTTTACTTCCCCAGCGCCCTTCCACAAGGCAGTGGGGATTATCTATAAGGGTTTACTTCCCAAGCTCCCCTCTATAAGGCAGTGGGTTTAACAATCTGCAGGGAGTATTCATATTCTAACATTTGGCACAAAGAATAGAGTGCAAACTTCTACTCCTTCAGAAGTCACCAACAAACAATATACATGTTTCCTGCCTATTAATGACTGCACAAACACTTTATATGCTCAATCGTGTATAAATCCAAGTTTAAATATAACCAGATTTCTTATCTGAAGCTCTGACCTTGTTTCTTGTATGAGGCTTTCCCTCTGTTCCTCCAGCTCTCTCTTCTCATATCCAACAATCACACTCAACAACTGGTCTTCTAAACCCTGAAAGAAAAAACAGATGTATGGCATGTAAGTACTGACTAGAAGGAATATATTTATTTGACTATATCTTTTTCTTCTTCAGTGATTTCTGGTCATGCGGTTAGTTTACTGTGGGCAATAAACTGGGCAGTCAGCTACAGGTCTGTCAGGTTTCCCCAAAGCTTAGTTTTTAGGTAAACTGGGTGTGGCCTCATGTTGCTTCTCAGCACACACAGAGAGAGGACAGTCTTGAAAGGACATGCTCCAGTGTCTGTTCCATCTGTTGACACTGGCAGAAAGCTGTTTGACGTATTCCTATGTAAGTGTTTGTTGAGTCTGCAGTGTCCGGTATGCAGACGAAATATAATGACCTGGTCTGTTCTGGTTAGGTCTTTGCTTAAGGATTACCTTTAACAACTGAAGGCCAGTACAACAACAGTAACAGTATCAATAAGAAGAAAACTACTAGACTGAAGACTAGTGTCTTACCATGAGGGTGACAGTATAATTGATGACCATAGCTTTGCCAAACACATTGGGTCCAAATTTAGGGTTGGCTAGTTTGGTGTTAAGATACAGTCTAAAGTTCTTGTCATAGTCTACTTCCTTGTCACCCAGAAGGACAACCTCCCGGCCTTGACCTCCTGGTGAGAAATGAAAAATATATCGAAAAATATAATTGTCAAAGGTAGTACGATTGATTGATTGATAGAATCATCATCACTGCATTTTGGTGAATAACCAAAAGTGTTAGAATATCTTTTTTTAAAAATTGAATGATCTCAGTAGCCAGGCATGAAAACTGTAGCAACAACAAGGGTTCAGGAGGTAATAAGAAAGATAGACAAGGGTATTGGTTACTAAACTGATGTCATTGCACTCCGACAGACCCATAGGTCTCCCCCAACAGATATCGAGGAGTATGCATACTGATGGTTCCTGTGGTTCGCTTAATAAGAATATCTGGTTATACATCATTATCTTTATGGATCTGAGATCTGGAAAACATATTTAAAAACCAGATAGTAGGCTGGCAAGAGTCAGCTCTGATGACCTCCCTATGTCGACCGATCAGATCTGATACGATGCTGCAGTATAACTTCAGATGGGGTACAATGAAGTAGTGGTTTTCTATTTGTAAAATCTTACAGTTACCTGTCTGTACAAATTTGTGCCCTGTTGGTTAATATGCATACACTGTGACTGAAGTTCAAATGTGTATGTACTACATGCTGTGTGGGCCTAATAGGGGTGCAACATACGATCTTGGCACAAACCACATACAAGAGAGTGGTCAACTAGATTGATAAGAATGAATACAAACAAACAGCAGAAAGTATATTAAGAGGATTCAACAGAAGACATTTTAGAAGAATACTTGGGTATGCCTGGATATCAATAACTAGTCTCGAAGATATAAATAGATACAAAAGAGATGATTGCGATGGATTAGGTATGTCCTCAGAATGAGAAAAGAACACAAGATATGCAATGCAGTGGACACCAATGGGACACTACAAAAAAGGAAGCCTAGGGGCTCATGGCGGCAAACTTCTGAAGAAGAGTTCAAAGACAAAATTGAACTAATGACATTTGCTAGAGAGGAAAGCACTACCAATATCTCCATCTGCAAACATCAATTAAAGCAAATTTTACATAAAAACTTTATATACCTGGGAAGAAATTTTTCAGCAAATGGAAGAATAACTAAGGAAATCTAACATAGATGCAATAAAGAATATCAAATCATAGGACACCAATTTTCAAATGTAAACATGTCATCATGAACACTAAAAGAGCATTGTATAACACAATCTTTCTCCTGACATTATGCTATTGTCAAACCAAGGCATTAACATCAACTGATAGAAGAAAACTAGTCATGACATATATGAAGTGTCACGAGAGCGCTGGAAGTATCAAGAAGAGACCAGTTTAGAAATGAAGAAATCAGGTAAAAAAATGGGTACACCATCAGTACTGAGATTTGTCAAGAACAAAAAATTCAATGATTCTGCCACATAAGCAGATTTAACAACAGATTCAAAGGGTAATGCTATTCCGATACAAAGCAAAAGGTAGTTCACGTAAAACGTGGATCACAGAAATAAAAGAGGCAGTGAAAGACAACATGTGCCAAACACAGACAAGAGTCTGATCTATAAATCTCTTCTTACCTTGACACTGTAAGGCACAACAAGATTAGAGTAAAGAAAGACTCACTTACCTTTGATATTTTTCTCTAGAACATTGTCAATTACTGGATCTATGTACTCGTCTACATCCAGAAATAAGAATGGGAACCCATACTTAATGGACATCTCCAGTTGTTTCAGAAAGTCATCATCATTAAATGTGCTACACTGAATACAAGAAACAAATTTGGTGGAGTGGAACATAAGAAATCACATTTATTCAATGAAACATGAGTGATATCATTTACTTAAAGGAACATGAAAGATAGCATTTACTCAATGGAACATGAGAGATATCATTTACTCAATGAAACATGAGAGGTATCATTTACTCAATGGAACATGAGAGATTTCATTTACTCAATGGAACATAAGAGGTATGATTTACTCAATGGAACAAAAGAGGTATGATTTACTCAATGGAACATGAGAGGTATCATGTACTCTATGGAACATAAGAGATATCATTTACTCAATGGAACATGAGAGATAACATTTCCTCTCTGGAACATGAGAGATATCATTTACTCAATGGAACATGAGAGATATCATTTACTCTCTGGAGCATGAGAGATATCATTTACTCATGGAGCATGAGATATCATTTACTCATGGAGCATGAGAGATATCATTTACTCAATGGAACATGAGAGAGAAAGATTTATTTACTCAATGGAACATGAGAGATATCATTTACTCAATGGAACATGAGAGATATCATTTACTCGATGGAGCATGAGAGATATCATTTACTCAATGGAACATGAGAGATATCATTTACTCTCATGAACATGAGAGATGTCATTTACTCAATGGAACATGAGACATAGCATTTACTCAATGAAACATGAGAGATATCATTTACTCAATGGAACATGAGACATAGCATTTACTCAATGAAACATGAAAGATAGCATTTACTCAATGGAACACGAGACATATGAGAGATAGCAGCACATTATAAGAAACACAGAAGAGATAAGACAAATATATGAGAGATAAGACAAATATAGGAGAGATAAGACAAATATAGGAGAGATAAGACAAATATAGGAGAGATAAGACAGACACATGAGAGATAAGACAAGTAACAGCACATTATGAAGACACACAGGAGAGATAAGACAAGACATAATTATCTAAGACTTTCATATTTATTCCAAACTTGACTATAGACGAAGTACAGATGAGACCATATTTATGCTTTGAAGGTTGCCTTTAAATGTATCTTCTAGAACATTGCAGCTACAAGCACTACCATATTCTCCACCACCAGTAGCATCACATTCTTCTTCTTCAAACGCTCCACATTGACCACTTGTTAACCACTCTTTGTGATTTGTATTGCGATATGTGATTAAGAAAGAGCGATTGTACATTGTGCCAGCTATGCACCTACAAGCAAGCCAGCACATCCAATTTCTGCGATGCTTTATATTTAACCCTTAGAACCCGGGCTCCGATATTTGAGGATTTAATGTAAGTGTTGCATGCCCGAGCTCCCGATATAGCGGTCTGAGATTATTTTTCATTATTTTTGGGTATTTGATAATACATTTTTACAAATGTGACATCAAACACAATGCGCTTGTTCTACGTGGTTTTGTGAGATGACGGACGCTGTTGTGTGATTTTATTTTTGTTCTGATAAGGTAACTAGTTAAGTATTTTCAGGTTGAAAAAATGTTCTAAATTTTTCGGAAATGGCCACTCTAAAAGTATAACAACAGACCAAGCTGTTGAAGTTGTTTTGAATGAATCTAAAGATTAGACTTAGAATGGGATTATTTTGATAAGCGTATAGAAAGTGAATTAGACGATCATTTAGACAAGGAAGAAATGTTGAACTCGATTAATATTCAAGCTATATATGTTCAATCTGGAAAAAAATCTGCATATACGGGAGTATTCGTGGCCGTGCTCCCATATTAAATCAAATAAATTAAAAGGTTAGTATCCTGCAAATAAATAATAAGCAGGAATAACAGAGATGATGGAGTAAGTCAATAACAAATTATAGAGCACTTAAGTGTGCTAAATTATCGAGTTTTAATATAACTCCGATATGGGCTATTTTTGCTCAGGAGCCCCAGAAAGGGATTTTTAAGGTACAGGCGGCCAGGGTTCAAAGGGTTAATATGGTAGCTTCCCTAGGACCCTATGTCAGTTGCCTGTTACAACATGCCTTGTAGGTCGAATTGTTACTATTCTTTGCTCCTCTTGCGGGCCCCGGCAACACACGGGCGGCGTCACATTTACAGCTTGTCATCTCCATCATCACTTTCACCAACAGCAACAACAACAACAACAACCACAACAACTTCAAACCTTGAGATTATGTTTCTCTTCTCTCTTCTTGATCCAGTTCAAGGCTTGCTGCTGAGGGTCAATACACAAAGGGAACCGACTGGCTCTCATGGTTAGAATACCATTCTGAACAGACAGCTCATCTGGAGGTAGACCCTCCGATGACCACCTGTGAGAATAGTCAAATAATTATAGATGCTCTATGGGTCTGGTGTGCTGCATTGATGGCTAAGACAAGGTACAGTATCATATGTTAACTAAAGATGTTTAAAACCCTTTGAGCCCTGGCCTCCTGTACCCTAAAACCACTTCCCCTGAGCTCCTGAGCAAAAACAGCACACATCAGAGTGATATTAAAAACGCAATAATTTAGCACAATTAAGTGCTCTATAAAGTGTTATTGACTTACCCTATCATTCCCATTATTCTTGTTTATTATATATTTGAAGAATACTAAACAGTTTAAAATTTACTTCATATATTACCGTCGGTCATGTCCCTGAATAATGCCAAGTGATGTAGCTTGTTCTTCAGATTGAACAGACATGGGTTGAATATCAATCAATTAAAACAATTCTTTGTTATCTAAATGATAATCTCACTCAATTTCGATATCCTTATCAGAATAATCACATTCCAAGTCTAATTAATCTTCAGGTTTGTTTTAAACAAGTGTTCAACAGCGTGCTCTGTTGTTATCCTTGTAGAGTGACCATTTTTGAAATTTTCAGCATATCTTTTCATTATGAAAACACTTAACTACTTACTTTACCATGGCAAAACAATATCACACACCAGTTTTTGCCATCTTGCTAAAACATGTAGAACATGTGGGCTGTGTTTGATGTCATATTTGTACACAATTTATATTTGCTCATGCAAATGCAGGTATTGAATAATGAGAGCAAATAGGTGTGTATCAAAAGTGTTTATAGTAGTGGTATTGGAGAAAAGACACTTTGGCAGGCATGGCACTTGATTGAGTGATATGTCACTGCTCCTCTATTAGGAGTCCAGTGCCACACTGAATAGTGTGCAAATGGCTTCCCAAGTGTCTAGATTTATATCAAACGCTTTTAGAGAGTTCTTGAGGTTGTCTTTGAAACACCATGTTCATGTACACTGTATGCACAAACATGTACGAACATATAAAATATACACATTGTGTACAGATGACATAAACTCATACAACACTCCACACAAACCTGCTTATTTCGACATCTGTTGTCAGAAGATCTTCAATGCGGAAAGAGTTGCTCATTGGTACTTCCCGTTCCCGTAGATCCACCAACCAGATATCATTTATTAGTTCCCGTCTGATGTACAAGATAACATTGACAAGTTATATAAAGTACAAAGCATTCATAAACTAATAACTGAGATCAAATATGTCAGTGATAAGGTTGATGCTTAGGGAAGCTACCCTATTTAAAAAAAAAGCGATGCAGAAATCGGATGTGCTGACTTGTTGGTCTGCAGGCACATAGCTGCCACAAAAGTACAATCGCTCTTCGGCTAAAACACACACAGATCACAATGAGTGATTCAATATGTGGTTTATATAGAATGTATGAAGAAGAAGAAGAAGAAGGTTGTGCCTGATATTATATTATGAACAAGTTCAGATTTGGGAGGTCTCTGTGACATGGAGGTACAATGTCCCCTTCGTTCTAAAAAAGTTGTAAATTTATTTTTCGTCTGAAGTGATCCTGATATTTTTTCAGTGATCCTTGATCCCATCATAGGTTAAATCGGGCACCTAGTCCTTTCAGAGATTGTTGATGAAAAGTAGAACAAGTGTTCAAGCTGAGCACGTAGAAGAAGATTCTCCCCCAGTTGAAAATTGATACGCCGATAAGTACTGACTGCAAGGTGTTACCTAGTAAAATTAAACGCAAATATTAATTTTAATTGAGCAGAATTTTGTTAACCTAAAATGCTAACCTGAACAGCTTTGCAGCGAATGCACTAGCCATGCTGCCATTAAATTCCTTAGGTTCTCGTCCCACCTGTCCTACATCGCCTAAAAGCGGTACTACAGGCAGTAAAACATTTAAAACATTTTGTTACAACAAAAGTTAAGTGACACCCCCTATGAAGTCTTAGCTTGTGGTAGAATGTTCAGCAGTCTTTCTCTCTTTTAGCTTTCATAACAAAGACAGTAAGCCACACAATATTTGAAAGGGTCATACCTGAACTCAAAACTGAATGCACCGACATAACTTAAAAATCCTGCAGCAACAAGACAATCTCCTAGAAGTTGCTGACGTTTCTTTCTGAGCTCCGCAAGGTCCTTGAGCCATCTGAAAAGAAAAATATGCTACAAGATTTACTTTATGTCTTTAAGTTATTGCATTAACCCTTTCACTCAGCTTTTTTTCTTCTTTGGATGCACATTTATTGCAATGTACACAGAACTAACTAACCTATGGAAGGGAACTGACATAAGAACAAAACTCAAGTGTTTAAGAGCCTGCGTTTTTTCCTTGGCAACATATGGCAGTGAGACATGGACTATTAGCAAAGCAGGAGAGAAGATCATTAATGCCTTTGAATGCAAATGCTACAGAAGGGTACTTAGAATATCATGGACAGAGAAAAGAGCAAATGCTTTTGTTCTGCAACAGTTTGATATTAAAGAGAGTTGGTTATTAAGATCATAACATCAAGAAAAATTTAATATTTCGAACACATCAAATGCCTAGAGAAGGTCATTTTGAAGGGAACGGTGCATGGAAGAAGAATGAGAGGAAGACCTAGGAGATGATGGGTGCAAGATGTCATTGACGATCTGAGAATGACTGCTCCTGACACCAGTCAACTTGCACATAACTGAGAGTTTTTTAGGTCTGCTGTCAGGGGAGCCAAGTTTCAGAAGAGATAAGCTACTTGATGATGATACAGAAGTAACCTGTACACAGGCTTTGCGTCATCTTGAAGAGTACAGCAAGCCAGTGTATCAGCTCAAAAGAGTAGGGGGGTTATTTACCTTTGCAGTAAGTAACAAGTCTGCTGTGTCTGTTCACTGACTGTACACTTTGATGTATTGATTGATTGATAGGACCATCATAGGATGAGAAGGTAGGGGTAGTACCTCATAGAAAGTAGCAACTGTATCCAGGTTGTGGATAGTCATGATCCTGCTTGGTCCCATCTTCTCACCTAGCTCATGTTTAGCACCTTGTGTTACACTCCAACCAACAGTCTCAGCTGATTGGCTAAATAACATGAGTGCATGAGTAATCCTGCTTAACCCTCCAATGTCCTCTTTTTTTCCCTAACTACATCCCCCTTTTTCCCCTTCTCACATTCTTTAAGTTGGACCACAGTGAACTCGCTTCAACGGCCTCTTATATGACCATTCAGATCTGGCACAGTACTACAGTATAAATGAGTAGATGTGGTAAAGTGGAGTTTTCTGTTGTAAAACCTTACCAGTAGCATAACTGTGAAAAGTTGCATACCACTAGATAATGTACATGCACCCTCTGTGGTTGGAAACGAGCCAGAAAGTTATTAACTAGATCTAAGTATGGAGAACCATGTGCTACTTTTGAAGACTGACATCCATCATAAAGGTAAAGGATGTGATGACACGATTGCCTTGAACATTTGGACACAAGCCTTGAATATAACAGAACTCTATAGAGTCTTTGTGGCACAGAGGTTAACTCACCTCTCGTTCCAAAGCTACTCGGTTTGCTCCCTTGTGGAGCCATTTGGATATTTTTCCAGAGACCCCTAATCTCAGTGTACATGAGATCGTGTTCCTAGTCCTATTGGAGACGGATGATAAAATGCACATCCCGTATTGAAGTTGAGCAACTAAAAGAGCCCTTGACAGTTCAAAATCGAAAAGAGCAGGCTGGAAAGCTGCTGCCTGGGCAAAATTCGTTAAAGATTAATAAATAAAATTCCTAACAAAATATTTTCACCATCTTCTAATCATGACTGCTACAGAGGCAGGACATCTGGCCTATGAGAAAGAAAAATTCCAAAGGACTTTTAGGGTGGCAAAGTTCTCCTCAGAACAAGCTATTTGATGATGATCATCCACTGAATTAAAAATGCTACCAAGTTAGCTGGTAAACAACAAACAAACATGGAATAACAGACAGACCTGACATTCTCTGAACTGAGACCGGTGATTAGCTTGTCTGCTGCAATCAGTCGTTTCTCCATCAGCTTGGTTTCTGCCTCCAATCTCTGCCTCTCAGCCATAGCCATCTCATACTTCATATTCAAGTCAGCAAGGAGTTCTTCTAATTTGGCTACCTTTTTGTTGATCTTATCCAGACTCCTGCTAAGCTCAAGAGTTTTTCTCTAATGCTGCAACCTTGGATGGAATGTTTGTGTTAGCTTTCAAGTTATTTTGAAAAAGTTATTAGTGAGAAGGAACATGCACATTAAGTGTTCAATATGGTATAGTAGTAACATTTGTTTAGAGCTTAGGTTTTCATCTCTCATGCCAAAGGTACCAGGTTCGCTTCCTCATAGAACTATCTGCATATTTTTCCAGAGATCCCTGAACTCAGTGTAGGTGAGATCAAGTTCCTAGTCCTATCATAGACGGACAATAAAATGTTGGTCCCGTTTTCAATGTTAGCACGTAAAAGAACCCATGGAAGTTTACAATCGAGAAGAGTAGGCTGGAAAGCCACTGCCCGGCAAAAGTCATTAAAAAAGAACCAAAAATAAAATTTCTACAAAATATCTTCAGCATCTTCTAAATTATATCTGGAACCCTTGCTTGTGCTACAGAATCATGCACTGCCACTGAGATGTTTCTGTGTAAGAAAGAAATCGGAGCACAAATGTTTACTCACCGAAGTGCAATGATGATGGTCCTATCAATCAATCAGTAACATTTGTACGTTTATTTGTTTGCATTCATTTTTATCAACCAAGTTAACCACTTTTTGTGATCTGTATGTTTTGTGTCGCAATTATGAGTCAATTTTGTCTCTACATTACACTAAATAAGAAGATTTTCTATAGTGCTGCTTTGTATGGAAAGTCTGTGTTATCTTTCAAGTGATTTTGAAGAAAAAAAACATTTATTAGCGAGTAGGAAGTATGTTCCCAAAGGCCCCTACAGTACGTAGGACAGGAACATCTGAATTTCAACCAAAGTGTATGCATATTATCCAACAGAACACAAATTTGTACAGATTGTTAACCTCGATTTTGTAAACAGAAATACCACACTTTAACCATTAGAACCCACGCTACCGACATTTTGGGATTGAATTTAAGCGTTGCATTACCCCGAGTTCCTGATATATGGGTTTGATAATATTTTTTATTATTTTTGGGTATTTGTAAATAAATTGTGTACAAATTGGACGTCAAACACAACCCATTTTTTCTACATGGTTTTGCGAGATGACAGACGCTGTTGTGTGATTTTTTTGGTACTGATAAGGTAATTAGATGAGTATTTTTATGTTGAAAAGATGTTCTAAATATTTTGGGAATGGTCATTCTAAAAGTATAACAACAGAGCAAGCTGATGAACTTGTTTTGAATGAATCAGAAGATGAATTAGACTTAGAATGTGATTATTCTGATAAGCATATAGAAAATGAGATAGATGATCATTTAGACAATGAAGATTCAAGCTATGTTCAATCTGGAGAAAATCTACGTTACGGGAGTATTTGCGGCGTGCCCATATATTAAATTTAAAAACATTTAAAGTTAGTATTCTGCAAATAGATAATAAGCAGGAATAATGGAGATGATGGGGCAAGTCAATAACAAATTATAGGGCACTTAAGTCTGCTAAATTATTGTGTTTTAATATAGCTCTGATATGGGATGTTTTTGCTCAGGAGCTCCGGGGAAGAGATATTTAAGGTACTGGTGGCCAGGGTTTAAAGGGTTAAAGTACTCCACAGCAACTACCATTCACTGGACTCTGAAGATGAGAGAAAAGCAGACAAAATACAATCTGGTGGAGAACAGTGGATGCATAGTTTCAGAGTCTGTGTCAAATTTGGTGCATTGTGTGTAGGTTACACATGGAAAAAGCAAGTTGGAGAGATTTTGTTGCTGTAATACAAGGAGTGGACTTCTGTGGCTTAGCAGTAGTGAGCTTGATCACAACCCAAAAGTACCTGGTTCGAACTCTGAGCGGGCAGTTTGGAATCAAATTTGTACCCTTTGATTTTTACAAACTGTAAAAATAGACTTCACCGTTCAGAAAGCAATAACAAACTACTGAACGTATAAATGGTGTCTAGAAAATCAACGACTTGTTTACTGTGGTTGATGGCAACATCTGGTAAAAGGATATGCCACGATTTTCATTTCAATACAAGATGATAAAGAGTGTGTCGACCCCCTGACTGCTTTCCTAACTAGAATAGTCTACTTTTTTGGTGTTGATTTTAGTAGCTATCTATGTGTCCGTAATTCTTTCTGTACACAGTTATTCCTCAGTTGTACACAGTTAATTCAAAGGAGGCCAAAATATAAATTTAAAAAAAAAAACAGAACTACTCGTCAATAAATAAACATATATAAACCTTATTATACACTAATTTGAAGAAAACTGGACAATCTATTAGAATAAAAAGGTTAAAAAGTAGTAGAAGTAAAATAGTAGAAGTAAAACTTGAGAAAGACTTGTATAAACGAAACAATTTGAATGGCGCAGTGAACAGCGAATGGCATTCAACAGAATACGTTGTGGCACAGTGTGCGGCGACTGGTGTGGAAAGAGTTAAAGAGCTTGTTCATTTAATGTTTCCCAGGGCCTGCAAGGAAAACAAAGAATAACACCACTGCGACCTATAAGCATGTCGTAAAAGGCGACTGATGTAGGACCTAGGGAAGCTACTCTTGTAAATAAAAAGCGTCGCAGAAATCGGATGTGCTAGCCTACTTGTAGGTGCATATCTGGCACAATGCACAATCACTCTTAGGCTCAGATCACATACAAATCACACAGAGTGGTTAACAAGTGGTGGTTGTGGAGTGTTGAAAGAAGAAGAATTTAATGTTTTATCTATTTCTCTTTCTCTCTCTCTCATGTGTGCATGTGTATGTAGAGATATATCTAATACCTTATCTCTCTTTGGCTTGATCTCTCTGAACACAGCACAGTAGCCCATAACAGCCACCACAAATTTCAATAGACCAGCTCCAGCTTTGCTTATGGCTGACATCTGTTGCACAGTTACATTAATACCGGCCAACATTGCTAGAGAGTACACAGAAACTGTTCAGTACAATTCTATGGAATGCTAAATGAGAATACAAAGACAATAACAGATTGATTAACATCTGAAATATGAGAAGTCACTTGACAAACCCCCTGGACAGGATCAACTTCCATGTTCATTGGAGGATCATCTTCATCTCACATGTCCATAATTGTTCCGATCTCCTCCCAAGCATGTATTTCAGTGTGTTTACGCTAACAACTCCCGTTCTGTGTTAACTTACATATCTACTTGGGTTTCTCTTGTTGTTTTCCCGTCTTGCCGAGCCTATCGGTATGCACAACTTGCGCAACTGAGATGATTTGTATGTATGCCACCTCACTTGCTAAAATGCTTTATTTGAAAATACTATTCACAAGATTCATTTAATACTATTGGTGTATAATATTTATTGTGAGAATATAGCAGGTGAATTTATAAAATACATCTTTCAAATCTGTACATATTGCTGTTGAATATGTTATTTGTGTATCTGCTATATGTGTCAATGTTTAATGTGAATTCAATACCATTGACACTGCGGAAATGAGTACTCCAGTGCTCCATTGAACCAATACTTATGTATGGCAGAGAATCATGGACAATGACCAAGCAATTAATAAGATCACTGGAAGCCACAGAGATGTGGTTTTACAGAAGAATGTTGAAAATTCCATGGACAGCAAAGCAAACAAATGATGAGGTTTTAAAACAGGCCGGCACACAAAGAGACATCAAAAGAATAAGAATCAGGCAATCGAGGTTCTGCGTCGTATAATACGAAGAGGAAGTTTAGAACATTTGGTGACAACAGGTAAAATTCAGGGAAGGAGAGATCGTTGGAGACGGAGGGAGAAGATGTTGGATAGTCTGATATTTTGGTTCGACATCAGAATGATTAACTGCACCAAGTAGAAAGAGTTGTGGAGAGACATGATCGCATACGCCAGCAGGCATGACACTTGATTGATTGACATATTGAGATATGAAATAGTACCCTGGAGCTCCATTAAAAATGAATTCTAAAAATCAGCATTGCAAAGATGTTCTTTTATTGTGCCTATACTAAAAGTTAACAAAAATATGAAACATTATCTAGTGAGAGTAGTTTACATGAGAAGTCTGAAAACAAATAAAACATTTCCTTGTTGATGTTACCTCTTCAATACAAACATGCTTGCTTATTCCTCTCCGCTTCTCGTGGAGCATAGGGCCTCAACAGTTGTTCACGACTTTTCTTGGTCTCTGGCTGTTTTCTTTATGGTCTTCCAGGATAGCCGAGGACTCTTTAGTTCCTCAAGAAGACTTCGTCTCCAGGTCTGTTTACGATGTCCTCTTTTTCGCTTTCCTTGCAGGTTTCACTCAAGTGCTTGTCTAGTGACACTCGACTGTATCTTCCGTAAGGTATGCCCGACCCATCGCCATTTTCTCCTCTTAACCTGGGTCATCATGGGTTTCTGTCCAGTTCTTATCCACAGGTCTGTGTTTGCAGCTCTGTCATACCATCTCAGTCTGAGAATCTGCCGAAGGCATCCGTTGACAAAGGTCTGAATTTTATTTAATACAGATCTTATCTAATACACAAACTCATCACATATTAGTTCTCTCTCACACAAATACATACATTTCACAGTTCCAGTTTGTTTGGAGGTAATATTGTCCACATCAAGTTCCTTCAGTTGTCGCAAAAAGCTGGGATCAGACATCATACCCTTGGCTGACTTCCAGCTGATTTCTTTGAGTCCCTTGAGTACTACAATGCACTCACAGACAGTCTGGACAGCTGGTGGGGGTTTGGCAAAAGACCTGTCAAATGAAAGAGGTTATATTTAGCATACAATTCCTAGAAAGAGATCATTTACTTCTTTTGCTGACTCATTGTCTTGTAAGCAAGGTCTCTAACTGAGGTGCAAGTATGTACAGATGGGTTACTGGTCAGATTTTGCAAGTAGAAAAGTTCAACTTAATAATACATCACTGGTAAATGTGTATCTATGATCTGCACCTCTGTTGTATGTTTATCTGCTATCTGTATCTCTGTTATATGTTTTAAAGGGTTTTAAAGCCGAAGGATTGACTTCATTGCACCGGGTTTTACCCCATACGGCTCGGTCCCTCTCCGCAGAAATGGCACACCACCTGCCGAGAGTATTGCACAAAGCACGAACTCCGTAGCTCCAGCAACAATCGGTCTCTGGAAAAAAACTGCACTCGTGAAAAGGATGGCGCGGTTCGGATTCAAACTCACGACCTTCGACTCACAAGGCAAAGGGCTTAACTACTTAGCCACAGAGATCTGCTATCTGTGTATCTGTACCTCTGTTGTATGTTTATCTGCTATCTGTGTAACTGTACCTCTGTTGTATGTTTATCTGCACCTGTTGTATGTATCTGATATCTGTGTATATGCTATCTGTACCTCTGTGTATGTTTATCTGATATCTGTGTATCTGCTATCTGTACCACTGTTGTATGTTTATCTGCTATCTGTGTATCTGCACCTCTGTTGTATGTTTATCTGCACCTCTGTTGTATGTTTATCTGCTATCTGTGTATCTGTACCACTGTTGTATGTTTATCTGCTATCTGTACCTCTGTTGTATGTTTATCTGCTATCTGTGTATCTGTACCTCTGTTGTATGTTTATCTGATATCTGTGTATCTGCTATCTGTACCTCTGTTGTATGTTTATCTGCTATCTGTGTATCTGCACCTCTGTTGTATGTTTATCTGCTATCTGTGTATCAGCACCTCTGTTGTATGTTTATCTGCTATCTGTGTATCTGTACCTCTGTTGTATGTTTATCTGCTACCTGTGCTTTTCCTGTCTGGGCCTGCTATCTGTACCTCTGCTATCTGTGTATCTGCTATCTCTACATCTGATATCTATTATTTGCAATCTTTATATCTGATATGTATACCTCTGATATGTGTCTACCTGTTGCCTCTATTATATGTGTATCTGCAATATGTGCAAATGTTATGTGTAAAATGTTATATGTACATTTGCTATATGTGCCTCTGTTATGTGTGTACCTCTGCTATATGTCTCCCTGCTGTCTATGTTATATGTGTCTTGCTAGTTGCCTTGTTATGCAGTTGTATACACACAAAAATAAGTCCTATTTACCTGACTTCAGTAATATCTGTTTTGTCTAGATCATCTAGTGCCAACCTAGCAGCTTCAAGAGCAGGCAATGCTTCTTGTAGTGACTCTTCAGCATCTGCCTGGATTGATTGATTGAATAAATGTGTTGAGAAATGTTAAGAAAAAAGCTTGAATACATTGTGATAATTGGCAAGACATGGAGGAAGAGAGATAGTGGTTGACAGAGACAAAAGAATTCTAGATAGCTTAACTGTTTCCATGGCAATTATTTCCACATTTTTGCGTGAAAACCTATTTACCATTTCTACGGTGTCTCCAGCGATTTAGACTAACTTTCTAAGACTCCAGAGGTAAAGAGCATGTTTTTATTACTTCGACAGTTAATTGAAGGGAGGCAAAAATTATTATTTTTTAAAAATCATTACTCGTCAATAAATAAACATATATATTTCTTATTAAATACTAATTGTAAGAAAACTGGATAACCGATTAGAATAACAAGATTAAAAAGTAGTAAAAGTAAAATAGTAGAAGTAAAACTAGAATGACTTCTTATATGGGAAACAACTCTAATGGCGCAGTGTACTGCTAATGGTGTTCAACGGACTTCCGCTGTGACGCAGTGTGCGGTGAAAAGAGTCAACTCTTTCCACGCTTTAAGCCGCACACTGTACCACGGCGGAAATCCTTGCCGCTTAAGCCGACACTGCGCCTAGAGTGCTTCCTTATAAGAAGTCTTTCTAGTTTTACTTCTACTATTTTACTTATACTACTTTCAACCTTGTTATTCTATTTGGTTGTCCAGTTTTCTTAAATTTAGTATATAATAATATATATGTTTATTTATTGACAAGTAGATTTTTTTTTTTTTTATTTTCCTTGAATTAACTGCTTAAAAATTGAGGAAATAACTGCGTGGAAAGAGTTAACAATCATGGCACAGCAAGAAAACAGTAACAGAACTCATAGTTAGAACAAGAGTGTTGTGGAGGAACATGAGATAACCAATGCCTATTGGCATGGTGATGATGCTGATGTTGGGAAATAGATGTTTGTTAGGAATGAATGGACACACTTGCAGATTGATTGATTGATTAACCTATTCGCTGCTACATACTTTCCGAAGGCTGAACTAAAAATAGCTACTCATTCTTTCTAGGTCACAAACGTGAATATACGCCTATTGCAGTGATAGTAGCAATGTATAACGTGTTAACACGTCTTTAGTCCACAGAGGAGAGATAATAACAAACATGTTAATGGGTCTTTAGAAGTGATTGGGGAAAACGTAATAGGCCCATCATCATTGCACTTCAGTGAATAGCCATGTGTGTTCCAATCTCTTTCTTACACAGGAAGATCTCAGCGGCAGTACACAAACTTTGCAGCCCCAGCGAGGGTCCCAAATGAAATTTAGAAGATCGTGAAAATATTTTGAAGGAAGTATATCTTTTAATCTTTCTACTGAATTTTGTACTGGCAGGTTTTCTAGCCTGTTCTTATCAATTTTGAGCTGTCAAGGGTTCTTTTACATGCTCAACTTGAACATGGAACCTACGTTTTATTGACCGTATCTGATAGGACAAGGAACTCGATCTCACCTACACAGACATCAAGGATCTCTGGAAAAATATCCCTATGGCTTCACAAGGGAGCAATTCAAGTACCTTTGGAATAAGAGGCGAGCACCTAACCTCTACGTCACAGATACCCCATTACCATGGATTACCAGAGAGACACCATAAGATTGGATGATATGGTTACACAGTGATGTATTATTGCATAGATACAGATCCTTCTCCTGTCGTCTTGACTTTGTCCTGTCACTGGACATAGAAGGAATTGGGTGAGAGAATAAGATCGACGAATTGCGCAACTCTTTCTAACTTTAAACCAAATCATCGCACAAGTCACCCTTTCATCTATCAGGATTGCAGAATACCCAAACGACTCTTGTATGGTGAACTGCATAGTGATAAACACCCACAGTGTGGTCAGAAAATGCGATTCAAAGACACATGCAGGAACTTGATGAAATCCTTTGGCATAGATATCGACAACTGGGAGAATGTTTCTCAAGACAGATCAGCCTGGCACCCACTTCTTCAACAAGTTTCTTCGGAACACGGATGGTATAAAAACGTCAAATTAGAAAGGCAGTAAAACTTCCCACAAGTGCAAGTATACCTTGCCCACACTGTACAAGAACATTTAAGGGGGGATTCGAGTATTGAAAATCAAGAAGCTATTTTCGTTGTTTTCATATTAATATATAATTTGTATAAGCATTTTGAAAGAGTATGACTTAGAATTGTAGAAAAAATTAGTAAAAAAATGTCAAAGTGTTGCCATGGAAACAATACAAAATGGCCGCCTAAAACAAAATTTCAAATCCCTAAGGCTCTGAATCTAATGAATGTAAATGAATTCTGTTTTCACTCTAAGGTGCGCAATTGTAACATCTAAAATATTACACATGATTTTTAGGATATATTAAATATTTAATTTTTATAAATTTTTGGGTAAAAATTCCCTCAAAATTTGGTCAAAAAAGCTGTTTTTGGAGGGTGTGTTTACACAAAAATTATTACAAAATATAATATTTAATACATCCTAAAAAGAATGTGTAATTTTGTAGATATTACATTTTGCTCACCTTAGAGTTAAAACAGAATTCATTTATATTCATTAACTTCAGAGCCTTAGGAATTTGAAATTTTGTGCTTGGCTGCCATTTTGTATTGTTTCCATGGCAACGCATTGACTTTTTTTTTTTTACTAATTTTTTCTACTATTCTAAGTCATAATCTTTCAAAATTGTTATACAAATTCTACATTAATACCAAAGCAACGAAAAAGTTTCAAGACCAGAGTCCCCCCCTTAAGGCCAGCATCAGACTCACTAGTCATCTACGCACACCCAGACAAACATAACACAACTACATTCCCTTGGATAAAAATTGTGGTCATCATCACCAGTTATGGACGAGCATTATTGCATAGAAGAATAAAAAAATATATGAAAGATTAAAAAGATGAACATATAGACAGGACAATGCATAGTCACATCATCATCAAGTGCCATGTTAGCAGGCATATACTCTAACTCTCTTGTTCTGTTCTATCTATGCGTTCTGATACTGTTTACATGCAATTCTCTAATGCCAAACTGTCCAGAATCATTTCTCTCTTGTTCGAGTGCTACCCATTAACTTTATTATGAAATACAGCCCATAGAAATAAAGTTTTAGTGTACATATTCTTCTGTACTTCTTTGAACGCTCATATCGACCACTTGTTAACCGCTCTTTTTGTATGTGATCTGAGCCTAAGAGCAATTGTACGTTGTGCAAGTTATGTGCCTACAAGATTTCTGCGTATCAGATTTCTGCTATGCTATTTATTTACTAGGGTAGCAAGGGAAGCAAAGAATAGTACCACTGCAGTCTACAAGGCATGTCATAAGAGGCGACTGATGTAGGACCTACGGAAGCTACCCTAGTAAATAAAAACATAGCAGAAATCGGATGTGCTGGACTACTTGTAGGCGCATAGCTGGCACATCATACAATCGCTCTTAGGCTCAGATCACATACAAATCACACAGAGTGGTTAACAAGTGGTCGATATGGAGCGGTCAAAGAAGAACTAGGGTAGCTTCCCCAGGCGCCTAGCTCCGTCATCTCTTACAACATGCCTTGTAGGTCGCAGTGTTACTATTCTTTGCTCCATTGAGAGTCCCGACAAATCACTTTTGTACATATTCTAAGAGTTGGCCACTTAGTCACATAGACCTCTTAACTCTTGCTACAATGACCAACTATATTTCTCATAGCCATCACAATGAACAAATAATGTGACAGCAGTAAAACCCACTACCAAATAACACACATAAATAAGAGTCATAAATCTAGTTGGAGTCACAAAACTACACTCATGCGTGCATTCTGATTGATTCTTTGAGTATGATCCGAAAGGTGGAGGCTGGTTCGGTGCGCAGGCAATGGACTGAATCACTACAAGCGTCAACCAATTTGCAGAATGACACTTATCTTCATTCCGGGGCACACATGTTTCTTTGGCAGTGAGAGAGCAGACAGGATGGCTGGCTCTGCCACCACATCAGCGGGCTAGCCAATGGATAGAGCTGATATTTTGAGCGCCCTCATAGAGTGTGGCCGCAAAGAAGATTTTCATTTAAACCAATCCATGTCAACTACTTGATTGCATGAGCTGGATTTGAAGATTGCAGTAGCAAGAAAATAACAGTACAACAGTTATATGAGTAGACTCATTAATCAGAATCAAACTGGTAAGGTCAGTCACTGGACGCTGTTAGGGATATTGCAAAGGGGATCAGAGCACTGATGGACATGTTCGGAGTGCAAGGAAGATATTCCAAACTGAAACTGAAAAATATAAATAAGAATTATTATCAATTCTTGCCTTTTCTACAACAATAATTTTGCTTGACTCTGTGATCTCTTGAGCTTTAACTTCTGCTGCAGATTTCATTTCATTGGCTTGTGCACTGGAAAGTGAAATCTCTCTTAGTAGAGCTTCACAAGCAATTGTTTTTTCAGTCACTGCAACTCTTTGGATAGCTAGTTTCTCATTAAGGATGGCTAACATCTTGGTAGCGTCCTCAATTTTGGAAAGCCCACCTTGTAGACGATCACACTGCAGAAGAAGATTATGTGTCTATGAAGCATTATCTAAACATGGGATTAGCAACCCATTGTGAGTTGAACATAATTTGAGCTGCACTCATAAACAAACATGTTAAGTACAGAATTAACTCTTAGTGAACCAGGGCAAAAGCCATATTTTTACAAGCCATTGTTATTTAGAATTTAAAAACACCCTTTAGTGTAGCTTCTGATAAAAAGGCGTCCAACCCAAAGCTGCGTAGTGTGGCATTTGGTCCACAAAGAGTTAAATACAAAAAAGATTCAGACCTTTGTCAATGGATGTCTTTGGCCTATTCTCAGAATGAGATGGTATGACAGAGTTGCAAACAGACCTGTGAATAAGAACAGGACAAGAACCCATGATGACACAGTTAAGACAATAAAATAGCGATAAGTCTGGCATACTCTACGGAAGACAGAGTTGAGTGTCAATAGAGAAGTCCTTGAGCGGAATCAGCAAGGAAAATGGGACTTCTAAACAGACCTGGAGACAAAAGTCTTATTAAGGAACTGTAGAGTGCTCAACTATCCAGGGAGGCCATAAACAAAATAGCCAGAGAGGGGGAAAGTGGTAAACAACTGTTTAGACTCTATGCTCCAGGAGAAGCAAAGAGAAATAAGTAACATCTTGGGGGCATCATCTATTTTTGAAAGCCCTCCTTGCAGATGATCCCACTGCAGACAAAGGTTATGTGACTATGAAGTTTTATTTATACAATTGATAAGCAACCATTGTGAGTTGAGCATAATTTTAGCTGTACTCACCCAAAAGAACAATGAATATTAACAAGTAGCAGATGGTCAGCAACAATGAGTGACAGTTTATAGTGGTTCCGAAAAACATAAAATAGCCCGCCACATAAAAAAAAGTAAAGAATCCCATTTTATACCTCGAGATATATTTGGTAATACAGTGCTAGGCCCGTATTTTTAGACCGCGGCACACTATGGGTTATGTGGTTTACATTACACCATCCGCCTTTACTTCCCAGTGCTTTTCCTGGTACCAAATTAAGGCTGGGTCGACCTGAGAGCTGTTATGTTCGAAAAATATTTCACGTCCACTGTGAAATTGAACTCGGATCACTAGCGTAAGAAGCGAGTTCACTAACAACTACACTATAGATGCTCTCTACCACCACATAATGTGACTTTTTAGTTAATGCAATTATCAATAAAGTTCTATTTATATCAAACTACTTATAACCAACATAAAACAATTTATGGAAAATCTTCTGAACATGTACAATTCATTAAGTGCTTCAAGCGGTAAAATAGAAAAACAAAATTACAGTTTGTGATTACATTTACATTTTTAAAATATCCGAAGTAATTACTTCTTCATCTACATCTTCCGCTAGTGTGTTGCTGGGGCTCACAGAGGAAGCAAAGAAAAGTAACACTGAGACCTACAAGGCGACTGAGGTAGGATCCTAGGGAATCTACCCTAGTAAATAAAAAGTGTAGCAGAAATCGGATGTGCTGGCCTACTTGTAGGCGCATAACTGGCACAATCATTCTTACTCTTAGATCACATACAAATCACAAAGAGTGGTTAACAAGTGGTCGATATGGAGCGATCGAAGAAGATGAATCTACATCTTCGAAGGCCCAATATTGTGCTGCAAAGGTCCCAAAACTTATCTAGTTCCGACAGATGTGAGTTTTAAGCATAAGAGTTGAATTAAACGTCACCAGAAAAACAGCAACAAAGATAGTTATCGAGAAGAAAATTATGGGGCATGGCCTCTCTTGAATGCTATATAAATAATAATTTCTCTTGTACTGTTATAAGTTACATAGGGCCCGCAAGCAATTTCTCCATACCGCTCTATCCTGGGCAACCCATTCAATTTCGTCCATGAACTGAGGCCGATATTTCTTGCCTCTCTCAGAACACAGTTTGTTTCAGGGTCTTCTTATGGCGTCCTCTCTTTCTTGAATCCTCTGCATTCCACTTCAATGCCTGCTTTGATATTCTTTGATCATTTCTCTCAAGGTGTGTCCAACATATCTCCATCTTCTCCTTCTTATAACAGTTGTTACAAGTGGTTGATCAGACATTTCTCCGATTTCATCACTTCTCCAGAATTCTTCCCATTTTATGTTCATTATTTTTCGAAAACATCTACTTTCAAATGCATTCAACTTTCTATATCTTTAGTCATTTTGCAGTTCTCACTGACATTTGGAAAAAGTGGGTACAACATCAGTATTGAACTTCATCAAGAAACAACAAATTAAATGGTTGGCCACATAAACAAATTACCAACAGACAGTGCCCTTAAAGAGCAATGCTAATCCAATACAGTGGATAGAAACCAAAATACTGTCCCCGTAACAGGTGGACCTCACAAATAACAGAGGCAGTGATAAACACTATGTATGAAGCACAAACTTAAAGAGTTGTAAAAACAGTTGTAGAAATATCTTCTTATCTTGACACTGTGAGAAAACAGTATTAGAGAAAAGAAGAAAACGAAGGTCTCTCAAGACTAACTAGATGCCTTCATCTAAAAAAAATGGGTTTTAAAGCCGAAAGTTTGACTTCCTTGCACCGGGTTTTACCCATATGGCTTGGTCCCTCTCTGCAGAAATGGCACGCCACCTTCCGAGAGTATTGCACAAAGTACGAACTTCATAACTCCTGTAACAGCCCTAGGGGTCTCTGGAAAAATACACTCCGAACCGAATGGCATGGTCCGGATTCAAACCAATGACCTTCGGAACGCAAGTCAAAGTCTTAACCACTTAGCCACAGACCTTCATGTATATGTTATATAAAATAATGGATTCATTGTGTATCTATTATTGTTTACCCAAGCTGTTTAAATAACACATACCTGTGAGAGAATATAAAGATCTTTTTCCTTTAATAGCCTCAGGTAACACATAATAAAATCTAGATAGTTTTTGGGTGTCACATAGTTGTAGCGACGCAGTCTCTGTAGAAACAGGACACTGTACTCCCGAACACTCTGATGAACCATAACGCAGTGTGCAATGAGATTTGTTCTGTGGTCTGGAGGAATCAAGGTGTTCTGTAGAAAATCAACAGTGATGGATGGTGAATTAGAAAAAATGAAGGTTAGAAAAATGAGAAATGAAAGTTAAAAAAACAAACAGAGAATAAACTAATGAACAGTGCGATAACCAATTGTAATGTTTTATAGAAATCTTTTTAAAAAGTGAACAACATAATAAATTATTAACACACAAAGTAGCAAGACAGTGTTAAAAGATATATTTGAAGAAAATATTGAATGCAATCTGTCAAGAGGACAATGATATAAGTGAGGAGTTATCAAGAGGAAGACGATAATGTAAGTTTGAAAGAGAAAAATGGAGTAAGAATCAAGAGGAAAATAACGATATGTGACAATGATATAGGTAGGAGACATGCATCAAACGGAAGACAATGATATAAGTAAAAGGTAAGAATCAAAAGGAAGACAATGGTATGAGTGGGAGGGAAGCATTAAAAGGAAGACAATGATATAAGTAAGAGATAAGAATCGAAAGAAAGACAATGGTATGAGTGGGAGGAAGCATTAAAGGAAGACAATGATATAAGTAAGAGATCAGAATCGAAAGCAAGACAATGGTATGAGTAGGAGGGAAGTATTTAAAGGAAGACAGTGATATAAGTGGGAGGGAAGTATTAAGAGAAATACAATGATATAAATGGAAGGAAAACATTAATAGGAAGAAACTGATGAATAAAGGAGGGAAGAATCAAGAGGAAGACATTGATGTATAGGGGAGGGAAGCATCAAGAGGAAGACATTGATGTATAGGGAGGAAGCATCAAGAGGAAGAAATTGATGTATAGGGGAGGAAGCATCAAGAGGAAGACATTGATGTATAGGGAGGAAGTATGGAGAGAAAGACATTGATGTATAGGAGGAAGTATGGAAGAAAGACATTGATGATAGGGAGGAAGCATCAAGAGGAAGACATTGATGTATAGGGAGGAAGTATGGAGAAAGACATTGATGTATAGGGAGGAAGTATGGAGAGAAAGACATTGATGTATAGGGAGGAAGTATGGAGAGAAGACATTGATGTATAGGGAGGGAAGTATGGAGAGAAAGACATTGATGTATAGGGAGGAAGCATCAAGAGGAAGACATTGATGTATAGGGAGGAAGTATGGAGAGTAAGACATTGATGTATAGGGAGGAAGTAGGGAGAGAAGACATTGATGTATGGGGAAAGCATCAAGAGTAAGAACTATATAAATAGAAGAAACATCAAGAGGAAGACATTGCTGTATAGAGTAGGAAAACATCAAGAGGAAGACAATGATATAAGTAGAAGGAATAATAAGTTAGCTGACCCACAAAAAATATTGAGTAAAAAACTAGACATAAGACAGACATGATAGACTCACATCAAGAGATATCATAACACTTGCCACTGCATATAATGCTTGCTCAGGCCATGCGAAAAACCAATCAATAATGGCATTGTTTACAATTCCTGAGAAAGAAAGAGTCATCATTTTAACTGTGTGTATGATGGAAACATATTATATGCTTCATTACTTATATATTTCTTCTTCTTCGATGCCTTTCAACTTCTAATGAAGCACAGGTCTTCCACAAACTTCTTCCATCCCTTCCTCTCTCTCTTGCCATCTCCCAATCTTCCGCTTGCCAATTCTTTTAATACCAGTCTCCAGGTATTTGTAGGCCTTCCCTACTCCTCTTTCCCTGTAGATTTCCAAAACAATTTCTGTCTTGCAATGCTTCCAGATGGTCTTCTCAATGTGTGTCCTATCCATCGCAAGCTTCACTTCCTTAACTCTTTTCCCACTGGTATCTGCTTAGTTCTTTCTCTGAGTTCATTGTTTGTTCTTTTCTTCTTCTTCTGCATTCTCACTAGATTGGGATTTCTGATTCTCGAATAAAGGCAGCCGTCTGCCTCTGATTATCAGCCACACCATACAGTTTGTTTTAGACGCTAGTGTAAGTTCTATAGGATATAATTCCTATGATTTTGCTTCCCCGTTTGTGTCGATCTCTTCCCGCAGTAAGTTATGGCCACCCTAGTGATGGTAGGTCTGACATTCTTACTGCGTGGCTAAATCTACAAGGCAGATTGGCGACCGTAGAATCCGTTATCACATTCCTCATTGTGAGGTGTTGTTGCACCATGTTATGCGCCTTACGGCCTGGTGCATCCGTTTTCTGCAAGCATTTGTTTCGGGTTAGCATTCCCTAGCGGACACATGCATCCGATTTCATCCAAACCTCCTCAGTCGCCTCTTACGACATGCGTGGTAGGTAACAGTGGTTCTATTCTTTACACCCCAAAATGGGCCCCGGTAACCACTCGGGTGATTGTTCGTTCTTAATTATTCCATCTTCTTCGAAAGCTCCATATCGACCACTTGTTAACCACACTGTGTGATTTGTATGGGATCTGAGCATAAGAGTGATTGTACATTGTGCCAGTTATGGGCCTACAAGTAGGTCAGTACATCCAATTTCTGCGATGCTTTTTATTTACTAGGGTAGCTTCCTAGGTCCTACATCAGTCGCCTCTTACGACATGCCTTGTAGGTCACAGTGGTACTATTCTTTGCTTCCTTGTGGGCCCCAGCACCACACTGGTACAGTATACTGGCAATGCGTCATCTTAAAAAATACTGCGAGCCAGCATATCGACTGAGAGGAGCAAAGGGGTTAAAATTTCCCAAAATCTAAAAGTTAGAAATGGTCATTAAACTGGTCCTGTTAGTCACTGGACATAAAATATTAATTTAAAAATAAAAATAATTGTTAGGATTACAGTTATTGATAAAGCAAATATTTGATGAAATAATTGACCAAGACAACATCATAAAAGTATGATATGCTAAGGCCTTAAAAGGAACAATAGCAAAACAGGTTTGTAGCACAGTGAAATAAGAGATATTGTAGGTTCTAGACAGTTTGGTTTGGGCTGCATCTAATTGCGCATGAAAATTGTGGCATATCCTTCACAGGACTTCACCATCAACCACAGTTAACGGGTCGTCAATTTGCTATGCACCACTTACATGTTCAGTAGTTTGCCATTGTTTTTTTAATGGTGAGGTCTATTGTTAACATTCATGAAATACCATGCAAACAAATTTTCTTCCAAACTGCAGACAGCAGAGTTTTAAACTTGGGTTGTGACCGAGCTCACCACTGCTTAAGATACTAAAATAGTACATACAAGTGAGAAATCCCTTTTGAGTAATGAAAATATTTTCTTTGTTTGTTTGTCTGATATTAATTCAGGCAAACTTTGATAGGACACCTCTGATTGATTACTGTGTAAAGGCTTGTTTTCCTTATCACCAGTGACACTCGCCATTCAGGCAGGCATTACTCTGACAGCAGAGGTACTTGTAATTTAAATACCAAAGTATTTAAAGAACCATGTTTTTTAAAGTCCAACTGCGTAATGTGTACACACCAAAAATCTTTGACATAAGCTGGCCTTGAACCCCAAAATTTCCACAGTATGACAGTATAAGGCTGATAATAAGAAAAGAGTTAATGAAACTAAATATATCTGTCAATAAAGGAAATTTATCACTAATAATTACTGTGGCTATGTGGTTAAGCCTTTGAATTGCAATACAAAGATCATGGGTTTAAATCTGGACAAAGCAGTTCTGTTCACTAGTGCATTTTTTCTAGAGACACTAGGATTGTTGCCTGAGTTACAGAGTTCATGCTTTGTGCAATACTCTCGCAGCTGGTGTGACATTTCTGATGAGGGATCAAGCTATATGGAATAAAACTCTGCGCAATGAAATCAATCCTTCGGCTTTAGATCCCCTTAATAATTACTACAGCCGGCATGATATCTCAGTTACTATGATTTGTTAAAACTCACAATCAAAAAGATGGTACAGCTGGATTTTCTAAAAGTTGGAATGAAAAAGATATCTATATAACCAAAATATATTGGTCAGAATTTTATTTTTATTTTGAAACAAGTAAATAGTGAAATAACAGTAAATGCAAGCATACCCGGAAAGTTCCTACAGCGGGTCCTCAGAGTTTCGCCTACTGGTGACATTGTCAAGACTATGTGGAGGTTGTTTGCACACTTGTCTACAAAGAACTGCCAGATACTTTCTTTTGCAGGTCCCTTGCCGGCAGAAGTCGCCTCATTACGCATCTGTGAATGGTAGAATCAGTTATCAGGACAATCCTGTCATCATAAATTGTTTTTGTGCATTCTTTCTTTCAGTTGTTTATCATATTGATTCAGATTAAAAATGCAAACATGTCACCATGAATACAAAAAGAGCATTGTTCAACACAATTTTTCTCCCTACATTTTTCTATCAGTGACAAACCTGGACGCTGACATTAAATGACAGAAGAAAGGTAGTCATGATAGAGATGAAGTGTCTACACAGAATGTTGGGAGTAACAAGAAGAGACAGGTTTAGAAATTAGGACATCAGGAAAAAAGTTGGTACAACATCAGTACTGAACTTCATCAAGAAACAACAAATTAAATGGTTCGCCACATATGCAGCTTACCAACAGACAGTGCGCCACAAATAACAATTTTACTACTATACAGTGGATACAAAGTAAAAGGCCGGCCATGCAAAAGGTGTGCCTCAGAGATCACAGATACGACAAAAGACAATGTTTATGAAGCGCACACAAAGGTCTGTTCTAAAAATCTCTTCTTGCCCTGAAACTGTGAGGCAAATCAAGACTGGAGAAAAGACAGACAAGACACATAGAGAGGCTCGAGGCAGGTGTCTCCTTTTTTGACCTAACACTGAAAGACAAAACAGGATTAGAGAATAGATAGACTGATTCAGTATTCACATAGCATGCACTATCTATGGTTCTTCTCTGTAGACATGATCAATAGTGCTATTTTTTCTTCTGCTTCAAACATTCCATATTGACCACGTGTGAAATCACTCTTTGTGATTTGTATGTCCTTGCTTCCTTTCGTTCACTTGAAATATTGTCTGTGATTTGAAAACTGATCATGTATGACAGAAATATATATCAATTTTCTATGTCATAGTGAAAATAGAGCATGTATATATATTATATGGGAGGGGGTGGGGTTGTTGGCAAACTGTTATAATGTGGGGGCGTTACAAAGTTTATGTCGTGCAAAGTGGGCGATGAGCTAAAAAGTTTGGGAATCTATGCTCTAGGAAACCCTGAAATGAACTTTCAATGTTGACTCTTGTATAAACTTCACTGTCTTTTGTAGCTCACACAGAGCTCTGTGTAGTTTTCTGTCGAGTGTTGCTTCATTAGGCCAATGAGTTTACCTCAGTATATCATATTTGAGGCAGTCTTGAAGTGCGTGCTCTACAGTCTGATGCACCTGTCCACATGTACACATGGCTGAATTGTCAATTGATTTTGTATGTGATCTGAGCCTAAGAGCGATTGTATGTTGTGACAGTTATGCACCTACAAGTAGGCTAGCACATCTGATTTCTGTGACGCTTTACTAGGTTAGCTTCCCTAGGCTCCTACCTCAGTCGCATTTTATGACATGCCTTGTAGATCACAATGTTACTATTCTTTGCTTCTGTTGCACACACTGAGGCAACACACAGGCGATGACAAAATCTCATCTATTTCTTATCACAAAGTGCCTATATCCCTTCTGTGTCTCATTACAAAATGTTACCATCTCTCTATTTATAATAAAAACACATCATTATACTTTGAAAATCATTGCATATCCTTTACAGGTTGTCACCATCAACCATGGTAAACAAGTCATTGATTTTCTAGGCACCACTTATACATTTATTAGTTTGACATTATTTTCTGAAAAGTTAGGTCTATTTTTAAAAGTTAATTGCATATCCTTTACAGGACTTTGCGAATCAACCCCAGCTTTTAATGCTGTTTGTGATTTTTCTAGGCATCATTACGTTCAGTAGTTTGCCATTGCTTTTTGAATGGGTGGTGCCATCGTCCTTTTGTAAAAATCCATGCGAAACAATTTGCAGCCGAACTGTCCACAGCATGATTCGAACTCAGAACGTCAGGGTTAATAGACCAAGTCACTACCCCCTAAGCCACAGATGCCACCAAGGTCTATTTTTACCGTTCGTAAAATTTCACAGGAATAAATTTGCTTTGGAGTCTAAACCCGGTACTCTTGGGTACCACAGAGAGCCACACTAAAAAAGTATAACAAGTACAGAGTAAGAGGAAGACCATACAAAAGATGGAGTGGCAGCATCAAGAAAAGCCTTAATAAAATATTCTTCATCAATCTATGGTTATGCGCTTAGTTTACTGTGGACAACAAACTGGGCTGTCAGTTTCAGGTCTGTCAGGTTTCCCCAAAGTTTAATTTTTAGGTCGATTTGGTGTGGTCACATGTTGATTCTCATCTCACCCAGGAGAGGACAGTCTTGCAGGATATGCTCAGATATCTCTTCCACCTGCTGACACTGGCACAGAACTGTTTGACTTATTCCTAGTCTTATGTACGTGTTTGTTGAGTCTGCAGTGTCCGGTATGTAGTCGAAATATAATGACCTGGTCTGTTCTGCTTAGGTCTTTGAGGAAGTCTTTTCCATAATCATATCCAGTGTTTGCAGCTACAGATTTTATCTGTATGAAGGTTTTGCTTAATGAAATGAATAACAGCTTACAAAGTGCCTTAGAACAAGCAAACACAAGATCACTATACCCCCAACATTTCTATAAAGAAGTAAATGGTGGAAGAGAAGAAAAGAACTCTTGGATTTTCTTATAATACTCACTGAGTTAATAATGCCATCTTTCTCATCATCTGGATACAAAGCTGGCACCATTCCAGTTGTCAGCATGTTGTTTATTAATTCCAGAAAACCTGCAAGGATAAAGTATGTATATGATCAAATGTTCTACATCTTAGAAGTAAGTTGGTGATTGCATAGTTAGAACACTGATTTCTGAATGTTCAGAATGGAGGGATCTCCGTGGCATAAAGGTTAGGTGCTCGTCTCTCATGCCAAAGGTACCAGGTTCACTCCCTTTTGTAGAGCCATCTGGATATTTTTTCAGAGATCCTGATCTCAGTGTAGGTGAGATAGAGTTCCTAGTCCTATCGGAGACAGACGATAAAACGTAGGTCCTGTGTTCAATTTGAGCACGTAAAAGAACCCTTGGCAGTTCAAAATAGAGAAGAGAAGGCTGGAAAGCCACTGTCAAAGCAAAATTAATCAGAAAAGATTAAAATTCCTACAAGAATATCTTCACCATCTTGAAAATTACATAGATAGAGGACCCTCGCTGGTGCTATGGAGTTTGTGCACTGCAGCTGAGATATTCATGTGTAAGAAAGAGATTGGAGCACAGATGCTTACCGAAGTGCAATGATGATAGTCTTATCAATCAATCAATCATATATATATATATATTAATATATATTCCTCTCACACCGTAATAGTTACTGACCTATAATTTTCATATGACTTTGTCCTGGGCACCTCATTCAATCTTTTCCATGGAAATGAGTTTGATATTTCATGCCCCTCACAGCAAAGTTCATTTTAGGGTTTCCCTAGAGCATAGATTCCCAAACCTTTTCGACCCCTGTCCACTTTGCACAACATAAACTTTGTAAGCCCTCCCCCTTAACATTATAATAGTTTGCCACTTTGTAACGCCCCTCCCGAGCGTCCACTGGGGCTGTACCGCCACTTTGGAACCCATGCCCTAGAGCATCCTCTCTTTCTTGAACCCTTTGTATCACATTTCAATGCCTGCTTTGGTATTCTTTGATCAATTATTCTCCAGGTATTCTGTGACAGAGACAGATGCACATTTATAAAATCACATATATCATCATCAAATAGCATGTCCTGAGCAGAACTTTGCCACATTGAGAGTCATTCAGAATTTCTCTCTCTCGTAGGCTTCTGCAGCCGTCATGCTCAAACTATCAGTTATGTCCTGAATCCATCTTCAATGTGGTCTTCCCTTCTCCTCCTGCCGGAATGTCTCCTTCTACGATGGTCCTCTCCATCACCTCATGTCTCTTTACATGTCCAAAATGTATAAATTTTCTCCTTCTTATTTGAAGTATTAGCCAGTTTTCTTTGATTTTGAGTTTATTCTGGATAGATCTATTTGTTCTCTTCTCCATTAGTGTAAGAGAATTTGTTAGTGTGAGAGTAAAATTTAGTCATCGAGAAGGAATTAAATCACATATACACAACACACAGACTATATATTACCTTCTTCAGCTACCTGCTGATCTGTGAAAAGGAAGGCAATGATCCTGTTTTCTGTACCAAGTTTTGAATACAGAACTTTCAGATCATCTCTGTAAATTACATTGAAAATAAAAAAAATAAAAATATTGTCTTCACTCGTATTTCAAGTAAGATTTCTGAGAACATGTATATTTCCTGCGGCAACCTATGGATGTGAATCATAGACCATAACACACGAACATTTAAGAACAAAATTGAAGCTTTCGAAACAAGGTGTTAACAGAAATGTTATTAGAACATCCTAGACAGAGAAGAGAAAAAATAAGAACATCCTACATGATCTGCATATCGAGGAGCATTGGCCCATAAATAATCTCATGTCCCAGAAGATGAAATATGTTGGACACATTAAACACCACATGGTTTGGAGAGAATGGTAATGGAAAGCATGACTCCTGGAGTACGAGGCAGGGGACAACCAAGATGAAGGTGGCAGCAGAACATCAAAGAAATCTTGAACATAACACTGGAAGAGGTGGAAGAACTTGTTAGAGAGAGTTTTTCAAGCGGCTGTGATGAAAGAGACGTTCTACAAAGAGCATATTACTCCATAAGTGTTTCAAGCTACATCCTAAAAGCTAAGGAACTACAACAAAATCTATGTGACTCCAAGTTATACACTTACGACTAACGAACTAACAAAAAAATATATATGTGAATTCAGGTTGCACTAGTAACTCTAGTAGTACTATTGTCTTTCCAAAGGTGAATGATGGAATCGGTTGTCCACTCTTGCCGTTAAGCATAGGGGTGGGAGCTTTAATTTGCATTCCAGGGCATATAAGTGTTTATTTAGTGTGGTCTTGATATTGTCTATCCATCTTTTCTAGGTTTCTCTTGGCTCTAGTACCTGATCTCTTTTTATTGTATGCTGTTATTGGTGGTTAGTTGTATTCCATTCTCATTAAATGTTCAAACCACTGCATTTGTTGTCTTTCAATGTATTCGTTGCATGAAGTTATCTAGTAATCTATAAACATCTACCTCGAAATCCTGCTATAAATATATATATATCTGGAAACCCTTGTTCAACAGACTGACTGTAAATTGTGTACAAATGTGATGTCAAACACAAAACATATCTTACTACTTAGTATAATAAGTCTTTTCTTCAAAGGATAACAACAGAACAAGTTGTTGAGCTTGTACTGAATGATTTCAAAGATGAATTAGAATTTAATAGCTGTGTATGCATCATCATTTAAAGATCACAAGGTTTATCACAAAGGATGTACCGTCGTTTGAAGATTGAAAATATTTTGTTGATTTTCCATTACTTTCTGTTCTTATTTGATTTTTATATTAACTGAAAACTGATTGAGTCATATGGGGGAAAACCCGGTGCAATGAAGTCAATCCTTCGGCTTTAGACCCTTTAAATAATCAGGATTCATGTTATGAAGAAATGTTTATAAATAACTTTAGATTTTTAGTTGTGACTGGAAGAGATACAACATGGAAACATTTCTTCTTCGTTCAACGCTTCATATCGACCCCAAGTTAACCTCACTTTGTGATTTGTATGTGATCCAAGCCTAAGATTGATTGTGTGTTGTGTCAGTTATCCACCTACAAGTGGATCAGCACATCCAATTTCTGCAACACTTGTTATTTACTAGGGTAGCTTCCCTAGGCCTCTACCTCACATGCCTTGTAGGTTGTAGTGTTGCTATCATTTGCTCCCTAGCGGCCCCAGCAACACACAAGAAAATGGAAAGATATAACAACAAACATAGAAGCAGAGAACAAACATAGAAGCAGAGAGGGAGGAAGATAAATAGTGAAACTATTTGAAGGTCCTTTTTTTCCTTTTGTATTTCTCTGATTTTTGCCGTTGGACGTAGCAGGTTTAACTAATGATCAGTTTTCGAGATAGTGCACCTTTGGTCGCTTGATATGCTGTGGTGTTTATAACTCTAGATGTTTATAACTCCATCAAACAATCTTTTTCTTGGTCTGCCCCTTCCTCTTGATGATTCTATTCTCAGATTGTACTTGATAATTTGAAGGTTACTGACCTGAAGAGGAGCATCTGGCCGAATGGATTAGAGCGTGGCTCCCATGCTCTATTCACCTGTGTTCAATTCACGATACAGGCAAGGATTTTTTGTTGTTGTGGGCAAAACTGAAAAATCCTAACCTGAACAGCTTTGCAACGACTACACTAGCTATGCAGCCCTTAAATTCCTCAGGCTCTCTTGTTCTACACCGCCTAAAAGCGGTACTACAGGCAGTAACAATTGTTTGTTTTTAAACTGACCTGAAGTTGCTCTCATTGTATCCTCGACTGAGCATGATCTGGAAGATCTCACATCGAGCAGCATGAGCAGCTAAGTGACATAAACTTTGTTTGCCACTACCTCCCACACCCACAAGTAGTGAGTTGCCTCTGTTAGACAAAATAAAAGGAAAACATAAATATGAAACAAGGCATAATAAAGAAGAGAAAAACAGAAAGGAGTGAGCAAAATGAAAAAGGCAGAGAAAAATAGAGAAGGAAATGAAGAAATGTAAGAGTAAAAGGAAGATTATGGAGGATGACATTCCATGTAAATTAAGAAGTGAAAGATTAAGGTGATGATGGTTCATAAGTAATAGATAGACAATATACAAATATTAGGGCTTCAGAAAAAGCAAATTACCAAACACAGGATTGGAACCACATACCCTTATTTCTTATAGTACCCATTGCCTAGCACAACAATACAAGCATTTTTAAGAACACAGCCAGCTAGCTCTTCTGGAAAATGGCTTTACTCAGGAATGTCTTTTCTAAGCGCTTTGTCTGCTAGACACAATAATCAGGTCAGATTCTATCGAACAGTGTGTGCTCAAACAAATCCCATAGGATTATTGCGCTTGTATATTTGAAATGAAACATCATACATATACACAACACAGATAGACACATATAATACACATGCATACATCATTCATAGTAGCTTCAAGTTTATTGTAAGAAGATAATAATAAGAAATTTCAAAAAAATAAAAACACATCCTTATTCTCTTCATGATGTAATAGATCAAATTGAGCATTCCAGCAGCAGAAAAAATACATCTGACCTATGACAGAAATTCAGAAAAACTGCTACAGTGACAAAGTTCTGCACAGGACAAGTTAATGGTAGATGAAATGAAAATCGGGGCATATACTTTTGCATAACGTTGACAGCAACCCCAGTAAACGAGTAGTTGATTTTCTAGGCACCACTTATATGTTCAGTAGTCTGCCATTGCTTTCAGAACGGAGAGGTTTATTTTGAACGCTCGCAAAAATCACTGGGAACAAATTTGCTTCCAAACTGCCTGTCGCAGAATTTAAACGAGGTACTCTTGGGTTAAGATCAAGCTCACAATCACTAAGCCCCAGACTCTCAAGGGTACATAAAAAAGTAATAAAGGAACCCTTTCATACCTCGTAGTATATAGGTCAATACAGTGTTAGGCCTGTATTTTTATTGATCGCGGCACACGATGGGTGATGTGGTCAGCATCACGCCGGCCGCCTTTACTTTCCCAGAGCATGTCTGGTACCCAGTTGAGGCTGGGTCGACCTGAGAGCCGTCGCGGTCGGGAAAATTCCACTGGCATTGCGGGAGCTGAACCCAGACCACCAGCCTTGCAAGCGAGTTCACTAACAACTACTCTACAGCGGCTCTCAACTCAAGGGTACATGATTAAGTGAAAATATAAAGAAAACCAAGGAGAAGGAAAAACAAAACAGAGGGAGAAAAAGTATAAGAAATGTTGGAAAAGGAAAACACAAAAAAAAGAAGAAGAGAAATAGATAAGTAAGAGCAAAATGAAGAAGGAGGAGGACAAGGAAAAGTAGAACAATAGAAGAAAAGGAAGAGTAAATGATTGGGAAGAGAACTATAGCTGACTATATCTGTGATGTCTATTGTATGGAAATTTAATCTCAATTTGGTCAGTATCCTTTACTTGATAAAAGCTTTTTAGTCGAAACATAGCTATATCTTCTTCTAGTACTTTGTAAAACTACACCACTTCCTTCTTACATGTTTTGTCTTTGCTACATAGTTTCACTGCAGTCTTCCTCTTATATTGATCACAATATAAACAGCAAAACAGTGGAAAGGCCTACCTGCACATTCGCAGCACACGTTGAATACGGGTTAGATGTTCAATAGCATCATCAAAAGACGAGCGGCATGCTGCCTTTCACTTCATTATAGTCATCAAGAATCTGTATGAAAATAAGTCAAATATGTGTTAAAATAGGATAAAACAGAAAGCTTGGCATTTTGTTATGTACATTCATATTGAGACTTCCCCATCTTCTTAGTGTATAATAACCATTTATAAATGGTTAAAAGAATGGTTAAGGGAAGTTTTGGGGTATCGGTCAAGACATTTCATTCATTGTTTTCAAATTAACGTAGAATTTGTATAACAATAATGAGAGATTATGACTTAGAAGAGTAGAAAAAGATTAGTTTACAAAAACAATGTCAAAGCGTTGCCATGGAAACAATACAAAATGGCAGTCAAACACAAAATTTCAAATCCCTAAGGCTTTGAATCTTAGAGTGAATAAATAAATTATGTTTTCACTCTAAGGTGAGCAATTGTAATATCTAAAATATTACACAAAGCTCTTTAGGATATATTAAATATTACATTTTTTATAAATTTTTGGGTAAAAACACCCCCAAAAAAACTTTTTTATGACCAAAATTTGGGGGTGTGTTTACCATCTGTTTTTTGCTGTCTCTAGGGCCCTACCTTAGTCATCTCTAATGACATGCCTTGCAGGTCGCAGTGTTACAATTCTTTGCTTCCCTTGCGGGTCCTGACAACACATGGGCATACACCTAGTCTAATTGTTAAACATACCAGACAAGTGCTACACCAGTGTTGACAGATCTATTGACAATGAAGAAAGCTAAAACAACACAGAGTATGATTAAAATTTGTTATTGTGATAGTACTAAAATAATAGTAGTAATGATGCATGCACTGTTGATAGCCAACATATTTATTGATAATATAACTTCTGTAATGAATACATCAAAGTAGCCTTGAACATGATGCTGGAGGAGGTGGGAGAACTTGGTAGAGACAGAGAATTTCAGTTGGGCTGTGATGAAAGTGACATTTCACAAGGGACATGCTACTAATTGACTCAGTGAATACATTGACCTCATGATACAGGTTATATTGAAAAACAGCACAGGAAATAGCTGCTTCAACTGACTGAAAGTGAAACATGTAGTAGTCACTTTATTTCAGCAAAACACCAAGTCGTATGTATTCAGGTCTTTCAATATCTTTAAAGAAACACAGACCTGTGGGTAAGAACCGGACAGGAACCCATGATGACCCAGGTCAAAGGGGGAGAAAATGGCGATTGGTCGGGCATACCCTACGGAAGAAACAGTCAAGTATCACTAGACAAGCACTTGAGTGGAACCCGCAAGGAAAACGAAAAGAGGATGCCCTAAACAGACCTGGAGATGAAGTATTCTTGAGCACCTGAAGAGTGCTAAACTATCCTGGGAGACCATAAATAGAACAGCCAAAGACCGAGAAGAGTGGCAAACAACTGTTGAGGTCCTATGCTTCATGAGGAGCTGAGAGGAATAAGTAAGTAATATCTTTAAAGAAAGCAGAGAACATGTGCAAACACATTAGTAATAATGTAAATACTAAACAATCTGCATGTTCTAGTGCTTTTCCACCTTGGTGTTGAATATACTACATGACTATCATTATAAGAAAGTCATTAATTGTATATTAAATTCAGTTTGAAGATTAGTTGAACTTAAAAAATTAATTTACATAATTTTTGTCTATAAATCACATTCAATTATTTTTCTAAAATAGTACAACATCTGCATGTACGAGTAATGTTAGTATTTAATAATGGTTCATTTATTTATCTTCAAAACAATATATAACTCATAACAATCTGTTGAAAAGTAAGAAACTACAGTTTAATTTGTATATACTTTCAAGTTATGAACATGCGAACAAACATTTATTAACTTTTTCCAAGCCAATCACGACACTCGTCACGCGTATTCGATGAACACATTCGACACTGCACCATTCAAGTTTTTCACCTTATTTTTAGTAAAAATTTTTTAGATCCGAAGTACTTGAGCTTTCAGCTCTTCGCTCTGTGATGGACATCGTAACCTTTAGTTTGGTGTCACGAACACCGTAAATCTGGAGAACCAGTGGCTTTTCTGCCAGCCGTGGAATTGAATCGCACTCACAGGGGGCTTGTCACCCGTTGGCCAAGCACTGAACATGCTGGGCAGGCAGGCGTTTCCCTTATATAAGTCATTCTAGTTTTACTTACTATTTTTATTGCTATTCTTTAACCTTGTTATTCAAATAGGTTGTCCTGTTTTCTTAAACTAGAATATAATAAAATATATATATGTTTATTTATTAACGAGTAGTTCAAATTTTTATTTTAAAACAATGCTTTTTTTCTCCCTTGAATTAACCATGTTCAACTAAGGAAATAACTGCGTACATAAATATTTTTGAACTGCATACAAAATTAGTAGCTGATGGCCAATAATAACAGGAAAATTAACACAGTAACTACAAATTGAAAACATGCTCTGGCTAGGACATACTTTTCAGGCGGACTGTGCTGAAGTGACATGCTGCTGAAGAGTTGTAGCAGAATACATATTTGTTACATTTCATTTCTTCACAGCAAGTTTTTCAATTTGGCAGTGGACTGTTAATTATCCTGTATTATTGACCATAAGTTACTATTTCTTTTATGCACTTTCTTCTTCTTCTTTGTTCGTCCTTGACCAATATTAATTACTCTTTGTGATATGTTTGATATTTGCAAACGTTTTTACGTTGCACATTGGTTTGTAGGCCTAAACGCAGACTTCTACGCTTAGGACATGTGCATCTGATTTCAGCAAACCTCCTTAGTCGTCCTAAAGACATGCATGACAGGTAACAGTGGTTCTATTCTTTACACCAAATTTGGCCTTATAACCCTGGTATGCACTTTAAAAAGTATGACAATAATTGATTTAATCCTAACAGAATATGCCAGAACCAACCTCTTGAAAAATGGCTTTGCAAGCCTCGTAATCTTGCATATCCTCATAAATTCTTGGTTCTCCTTCATCCAGTGCAGTACGGAAGTCTCCAAAAAGAATTGGGTCAATTAGCACTGTTGTGCAGTCCAAATCCTTGAAAGTTTCAATGAGCAGCTCATTCAAGTGACCCTGATAATAGAAATGAAATCTGATTAATAATGCAAATATAATGCAAACTTGAGATGTAGAAGTATTATAAAGTACAATTCTTAGTATATATTTAATGATCCTGCAGTACTTGGTCTCTTGCCCTTCAGTCCAATGTCTACACACACTAAACAACGTTTTTTCACGCTGTTTATTGAAACAAAATTTGGTGCCCGGAGAGGAGTAGTATTTCCTATACTAGAATGTGCCGAAATGAAAGCTTTTTTAAAAAAATCACATGCTGTTTCTACATAAAAGTATAAACAAATAACATTAAATGAATCATAAGCTTAGTTATTTTGTTTGCATGTGAGGTAGATTGTCGAAAAATTGGTTATGTGTGAACAATTTGTCGGATGGCTTTCTTCTTCGAACGCTCTATATCGACAACTTGTTAACCACTCTTTATGATGTGTATGTGATCTGAGTCTAAGAGCGATTGTACATTATGCCAGTTATGCACATTAGTAACTACAAGTAAGCCATCACACCCAATTTCTACGACACTTTTGATTTAGTAGGGTAGCTTCCCTAATCCCTTCCTCAGTCGCCTCTTACGACATGCCTTGTAGGTTGCAGTGTTACTATTCTTTGCTTCCTTCGAGCCCCGGCAGCACATGAGCAACTGTATGAGTTAATATGAACATACCTGTACCAGCATCTTGTCCTCAACTGTGATGAGTCTATCACTAATGACCCTCATGCATTCATTTCTCCACAGTCGCAGAAATTGATCTGTTTTGCTGAAGCGGTCAGGTGTGGACAGGCAAAGACCATTGAAGATGCGCGACAGATCTCGAAGGTTGAAGATGTAGTGAAACTTGGAAGGTGTTGGTGGCAGCTCTTTTATCAGTATGCTTTAAATAAAAAAATTGCGAAATTACAATGTTTTCAGCTTTCAATATCAACATTAACTTTCTCTCTTCTTATCTCCATTATTTCTTTCCATTTTTAAATGGACCATGCAGGTGTTTGCGGCAATAAGAGAGTGTACATGCTTGCATCAGCAGCACTGATTGTTAGGGAGTTGAAGATGGATAAAGGGGATGTTTTTCAATCTCTTCACGACTGCCTGTTGGATGAAGACACTAAAATAGATGTGGAATCGATCCACCAATTTAAGCAGTTTGGGGTTACCCGGTGTACGAGTAGAAGAGGGGCAGAATGAGGAGTGTGTTTAACCAGTGAGCCACAGGAACCATCAGTATGTACACTCTTCGATATCTGTTGTTGGAGACTGAGCACCTATGTGTCCAATAACCAATAACCAAATGGAAAATAGTGTTGAAACTTATCACTATCATATATTTTAGTTTTTACAATTCTACACAAACATTAAAGCACTAAAAACAGTATGGAATGCAACTGATAAGAAAATCAAGATCAGAATATTAAGAGCATGCATATTCCTAGTGGCAACATATGGGCGTGAAACACGAACAAGGCAGTGGAAAAACATATGTACTTTTGAATATAAGTATTACAGAAGAGTCCTCCGTACATCACGGACAGTGAAGAGAACAACTAGATTTATCCAGAAAGAACAAAACTGGCTGATGCTACAAATAGGAATAAGACAATTGAAGTATTTTGGACATAGAGACACGAAGTGTTGGAGAAGACCATCATAGAAAGAGACATCCCAACAAAGAGGAGAAGAGGCAGACCACTGAGAAGATGGATTCAGGATGTAACTGATGGTTTTAGCATGATGGCTGCAGAGGTGGGACACCTGGCCTATTAGAGAGAGGAATTCCAAAAAACAGTTAGGATGGTAAAGTTTTGCTCAGGACAAGTTATTTGATGATGATAGTTTTACAATTCAGTGTTCTTAATAGAACATAGTGTTGCAATTACTCCCAAAATTTTTCTGTTCTTCAATGCAGTTTCTGTACAAAATAAAATAGTAAAAGAACCCTTTTCATACCTCTAGATATACTGGGGCGGCCAGGAGCCTATTTGGTTTCCCCACTCCTGCCCAGCACGCGTATGGCTCCTCGAGTCTGCTTGAGTACAGCAGTGCCACCCCTGGGCAACGGCTTCGACCAGCCGGCGAAACTACGTAGAGCAAAACTCGATCGCAGGAAGTCTCCCTTCTACAGTACACAGGGCTGCCGGCAGAAAATTGACAATGTCAACAACGGCTTCGAAGGCGGGAGCTGGTATCGGGCTCAGGGCACATCAGAGATTATTATGGTTAAGTGGCCAGAACCAATCAGAAAGCAATGGCAAACTGCTGATTGTATGTTGCCAAGAACTTGATGCAGGCGCTGCAAAGAGAGCAACATCCTATAAATGATACGAATCTTGATGTTAATGAGGTATATTGGGAAATGTGGTGTTAAGCCCATATTTTTATTGGCCATCGGCATACGGTCGATGATGTGGTGAACATAACATCAGCTGCCTTTACTTCCTAGTAATTTTCTGGTACCCAATTGAGGCTTGGTTGACCTGAGAGCTGTTATGGTTGAAAAATAAAAATTCCATTCCTACAATGGATCTGAATCCAAACAATGCACCTTCTTTTTCTTCTTGTGATTGCTGTTTTGATGATTATACTGTCAGACATGTTCTTATGATGAAGTTGACTGCTGTCTGAGCTATCTAAGGTGAAAATATACTTTTAAATGTAGTGTTGTAGGACCAGCATTCATTTCTAGGGAGGAAATGCAGGAGATAGTATTAGAAGAAATGTACTGTGGTTTGATTACAGATGCCACAGGAACATGGAGGGAGTGGAGACAATCGTAGCCTGTGCAATTGTCTGTGATGTGCTGAGACGGAGGGTGTTGATCTGTCCTTGTCTGTTGAGTGATCATGAGCCTAAGAAGTGAGTGCACTAACCACTATGCTATCGCAGCTCTCAATCTGAAAGTAAAAAGTATTACGCAGTGAAAGGGTTAAAATATATGATAAGGCCATATAGAAGGGGACAAGAGCAGCAGAAAACTGGAGTTCATTATTTTATTAATATATCAAGTAGTAGCATGTTGCTTGCGGAATGTTGCTTTCATCACAGCCTGCCTGAAAAACTCTAGGTCTCTAGCATGTTCTCCCACCTTCTCCACCAGTTCAAGGCTTCTTTGATGTTCTGCTGTCTCCTTAATCTTGGTCTCATACTCCCGGAACCATGCCTTCATTAACATTCCCTCTAAACCATTATGATATTTAACTCTTTCCACGCTTTTCGTTGCACACTGCACTAAAGTGGAAGTCTGTTGAACGTCATTCGTTGTACATTGCACCATTAGAGATGCTTCCCGTATAAGAAGTCTTTCTAGTTTTACTTCTAATATTTTACTTCCACTACTTTTTAACCTTGTTATTCTAATAGGTTTTCCATCATTTAGTATAAAAGATATATATATATATATATATATATATATATATACACACACAGTTTTATTTTTTGACGACTAGTTATGAATTTTTTTCATTTTTATTATTATTTTACCTTCCTCGAATTAACTGTTTAAAACTTGAGGAAATAACTGCTCATGGAAAGAGTTAGCGCTGCCAAATATATTTCATTTTCCGGGACATGATGTTATTTATTAACCAATTCTTCTCAATATGCAGGTTTTCTTTAATAATATAGAACATGATCAAATGAGAAATAATGTGTAGGCACCTTATGATTAAGAAAATCTTTCCAGAAGATGTGTGTTGTGCTGTTACTTACAAATATAGGTTTATAGTCATCTGTGTTATGCGTCCAGAGAGACGGCTGATGTCAAGGTCAAAAGAACTAAGATGACCATCCAGGATGGATATGTAGATTCTTAAAAGCGAGATACTGTCTGGGAATGTCATATTGAAAACAGAAAAGAGGGTGAGAAATCGTGGGTCTGTTTCATTGCGTCCACCACCTGCTTTGCCCATAGCAGCTATGTAGCCCAGGTCTTTTACATTTTTCCAGCAGAGTTCCTTGCTTCTGTCATACATGCCTCCACGATCTAACAGAAGCTTCAACATTGCAATAGGCTGCTGGGTACCATACGTATCTACCTGTAAGGAAAGTAAGTACATCATTTGCACATACAACATATTAAAGTAGCAAAGTAAGAATACTTTAAGTGCACTGTGTTTTCTTTAGTGCAATGTATGTGCTTTAGTCTAATATCTGTACATTGTAAACTCATGTGTCTTTTTCTTTATCTTCTTCTTTTGTTGCCACACTGTTACTGGGTTGTTGTCCAGTGTCGAGGTTTTCTATTTTTGTGTTACCCTGCTCTAGTGGCTTAGGTAATTGTTATTTTTGCTTTTTGAAAGGATTCTACTATACCATTTATCCATCTTTTTCTTGGCCTTCCTCTCATCTTAGTCCTGATGTTCTTTTGTAAAAGACTGTAAACAGTGGAGTAATCAGCTGATGTTGGTGACTCTATCTTTTCTGGTGTTGTTGGTAACTTTTCGCAGGCATCACATTTCAGATGTAGTTTTTTTTTTTGTGATTGTACTTTGTTCATCGTTCGCATTTTTTTCAAATTCACACAACTGATTAATGTTCAATATAAATAATATAGTTTACTGCAGCAAAATTCATTCCCATTTTTATTGCATAAATTCCAAGGGCACATGTCCCATTATCACACAGCCAACTCTGATTACAAACATAATTACAAGAATTTAAACAGTAGTTTTCTTTATTTTTCTTTTCAATCTTTGTATTTACTTAGGGATTTCACTTTTTACCCTGTAAAATAGAAGTTACCTATACAAAAAAGACCACTGTTATTATCAGCTGTTTCTCTTCTGGTTCGGTTCAAATATCTTATGGTTTTCTTTCTTCAGGTAAAGTCAGTAGTATCATTCTAGTTTATTTACAACTACAGAGAGTGCATGTACATTTTACAACATGTCACAAATAATTTGTACAGATGGGGCGGGCTACTGATAAGATTTTACAAACAATGTCACTTTATAGTTCCCCATCTACTGAGTTATACCCCAACATGGTGTCAGATCTGATTTGTTATATCGGAGGTCAGCAGAGCTGACACAAGCCACCAGCTCGTCTAAAGTTCAGTTTTCAGGAATTGTCAAATGCTGTCTTTCGATCACACTGGGTCATCCTTGAGGACAAAATCAATGATTCTTGAAATCCCATTCTCACAGTAATAATCAGTTCTGTTCCATTTTACAGAGGTGACAAAACCATCTGTCTTATATATGGCAGCAAATCATGAAGAAGCAATCAAGAATGCTGGAAGCAAGCCTCAGAGATGTGGGTTCACAGAAGAATGCTGAAAATTCCATGGACAGCAAACAAATGATGAGGTTTAAAATCAGGCCTGCACACAAACCTTATAAAAAAAATAAGAATCAGACAATCAAGGTTCTTCAGGCTAAGAATAATGCAAAGAGAACGTTTAGAATATTTGGTGACAATGGGTAAAATTCATAGGAGAGCTCATGGAAGACAGAGGGAGAAGATGTTGGATGGTCTGACATCATGGTTTGATAAAAGATCAACATAAGAACTGATTAACTGCACCTTGGAGACAGAGTTGTGGAAAGACATGATGGCCTATATCGGCAGGAATGGAACTTGATTGATTGAACCAAACCTGATTGTGAATCTGGTCTCTTCTTGTTAATTTAACAACTTTACTCAAATATTTCTTTCCTAAAGTTTGAAGCTCAAAAGCCATGTATGTCATTCAAGACAGTTTCACGTGTGAGTCCCATAATATCATCTATGCCATCACCTGAAAACGGTACAACAAGGCCTATATTGGGGAAACCGGCAAGAGGCTCAGTGACCGATTCGCCAACACTTGCGCGATATACGCCAATGCTCTGTCACCCTGTAGCCACTCATTTCAATGATACTGGCCATTCAGGAGCTTGTAATGTCCAGGTCACAGCAATCCGATCATGTTCCTCTGATGATCGCAGTCGTTTTGTCCTGGAGAACCATTTTATTTCGTTGTATGGCACCGTGCGACCTCTTGGACTCAACGTATTATATTCCTATACTTCTTAGTACTTTCTCATCTCATGCCTTGTAATCTATATGTGTATTTGCTTCATATATATAAGTTATATATATATTCACTTAATTGTTTATTGTTTCTCTTCTTTTCCACTTCTGGTTTTGTGTTTAACTCATTTCGTTATTCGTTTTTATTCCCAGATTTTCATTAGATAGGTTTGAATGTTTCTATATGTAATCGTCCATTTGTGGTGTTCCTTGAAATCCGTCATTCTTGTTGTATCGTTTGCTTGATAAAGGCCTTTGGGTCGAAACGTTGCTGTATATCATCACTGTTTCTCAATTTTGCAAAACTATAGTACTTTGTTTTTACGTGTTTTCGCTATAAGCTGTTGCTGTAGCAATTGACTCACATGAATATGTCAGGACTGACAAATAAGTGGATCAGTGTATAGTCATCAGTGACCTTGTTATTATCACTGCTTGTCAAGAAGTCCGACAAGGTTACCATCAACATGGCAGTCGGCCACAATAAAAATTGGACTTCAGACAAATTCAACAGCAGAGACAACCAAGAACCACATACACACACACCAGATCAGCACAAAGGTCCTTCTCAGGGCTACACCCATATCAACACGAAAGACCTTCTCAGAACTATACACACATAAAAAAAAGTTTATTGCATATCCTTTACAAGACTTTGTGAATCAACTTCAGCTTTGTAACGCTGTTTGTGATTTTTCTAGGTATTATTACATTCAGTAGTTTGCCATTGCTTTCTGAACGGGTGGTGCCATCGTCCTTTTGTTAAAATTCATGCGAAACAATTTGCAACCAAACTGTCCGCAGCGTGATTCGAACTCAGAACGTTGAGGTTAATAAACCAAGTTACTAACCCCTAGGCCACAGACGCCACCAGACACACATACAAAAACACAATATTCAACAAATAGTCCTTTTTAGGACTAGTCCCTGGCCACACCAAGAAAAAAGGCCACAACACTCTGATATTAACAAAAATACATCTGTCTTAGGTAAAAAGAAGCGTGCTCTGGCCACACAAAGGCTTTATCACCTAACAAACAACACTGTTTGCCCATACTATCATCACTGCTTACAAGTGTTGTCATCATTGCTTGCCCATGCTGTCATCACTGTTTGTCAATGTTGTAATAACTACCAGTCCATGATGTTATCAAGGCTTATGTTATAATGGTCAAACATACAAAATCATATTTCCCTCTATCATTCCCTGCCATCACTTAATTTTATAACTTCTACCAACCTGTGGCATATTAAGTTCATCAATGAAAATAAGGAGTCGTTTTCCTGAAGGTGGACCATATGTGTCCTTGGTTCGTTTCTCTACATTAGCCTCCAAATTACGCTGAACATCCAGTGAAGTGGTGCGAGATGAGAAATTCATATTGAGCAGAGACTGCGGAAAAGTTTCAAAATATTTCATTAAAAATTTGTGTATTCTGTCGGAAATTGTGGTTCTCAGGTTATTATTTTTCCCACAATTTTTATTTCCATTCTCTTTCCTCATTTAAGCAAATAAATTCTACATATTCTCAAATCTCTAATAAAATATGTCTTTGTTAGTTTCTTATGTGTGTCTATATGTTTGTCAGGATGAGTGTGTCTTTTCATTCAGTTTCTGTGTACAAACTTTTGGAGCTTCTACTTTGTATGTGTATTTGTCTGCCGTTACTTTGTATGTGTACTTATCTGTCTATTTTTGTATATGTATATTTACAGATTGACTGATTTATAAGATCATCATTATTGCACTTCAATAAATAAACTACGCATGCTCAGATCGCTTTCCTTCACAGGAAAATCTCAATTTTTTCAGCACTGGTGAGGGTCCACGATGCAAATTTGGGGACAGAGAAAAATGTGTACTTTTAATTGTTATTAACAATTTTTAAACAGGCAGCAACTTTCCAGCCTAGTTTTAATGGTTCTACAATATCAAGGGCTCTCTTATGGATTCAATTTGAACACAGGATGTACGTTTTGTCGATCGTTTACAATAGGACTAGAAACTCTATCTCACCTACATTGAGATCAGGATTCACTGGATGAAAGTATGATTGATATATGCATGAAATAAATCGTGTACTTTAAAAGCGAGAGCAGCACCATACATCCTCTACAACACGGAGACCTCACATATTTATAACTTTTTGTCAATTATCTGTATGTACACTTGTTTGTATATTTGTCTGTCAGTTACTCTGTGTGTACATTTGTCTTAAGTTACTCTGTATGTATGCTTGTCTGTGATTTACTTTGTATGTATGTTTGTCTGTAACTTACTCTGTATGTACATTTGTCTTAAGTTACTCTGTATGTACGCTTGTCTTTGATTTACTTTGCATGTATGTTTGTCTGTAACTTACTCTGTATGTACATTTGTCTGATAGTTTCTCTGTACACATTTATAATGTAATGTACATATTTTTGTTATGTAAGTTACTTTGTATGTACATTTTTCATTGCACATTCTCTCATCTCTAATTTAATTTATATCACAAAAAACCTTACTGTTGTATCCTCCTGAATACCTCTTAAGTAGTTGAGTATTGTTGCTGTTTTTGAAGTGCCAGTCTCTCCGACCAAGACGATTGGACGCTTTATCTTTACCATCAAGTCCAGCAGCCAGGTAGATCTTACCTGTGTAGATGTAAGGTATGTTGAAGAGTTAGTACAAGGTTATAAAAATAACTTACACATAACTGTTATTACTGCATGCAGTACCGTTGTTTGGTGTACGACAGAGGAAACGTGTCTATGGAATTTAATGGCCATATGGCTAGTGCAGTTGCAACAAAACCGTTTAGGTTAGGATTTTTCTATATGCCCCAAAAGAAAAAAACTCCTTGAACCTTTGTCTCCCTCGCATGGGAGCCCCGCTCTAATCCATTCGGCCAGACACAGCATAATGTAACAAATATGAAATGTGAAGATGGTATAATCTACATTCTGCTTATTTTTCTTCTTGTTTTCTATTTTCTTCAACTTTATTTCATTCAACAAATTTTTTCTTTCAACATTTCTTTGACATAGATTTGTATACTTCAAAAGCAGTTAATGGTCAACTCGTGTACATATTCTTCTTCTTATTCTTCTAACGTAACCCTATCGACCGCTTGTTAAACCACAATTTGTGATTTGTATGTGATCTGAGCCTAAGAGTGATTGCATGTTGTGCTGGTTATGCATCTACAAATAGGCCAGCACATCCAATTTCTGCGATACTTTTTAGTTACTAGGGTAGCTTTACTAGGCCCCTACCTTAGTCGCTCTTACGACATGCCTTGTAGGTCGCAATGTTATTACTCTTTGCTCCCCTTGCAAGTCCCGGTCACACACAAACGTTTATTAGAGATAAGATACAAACCCAGACCTTACATCCCCTACCAGGAAAACATTATGGGAACAGTAAAGTCTAGCTAGTGAAGCAAGGATTGACTTTATCCCCAACAAGGTGAAATCTGTGACTGACTTCTAGGAGGATGATATCAAGAATATTCTGTTTCAGTTTCAGTTTGGAATATCTTCACTGCACTCCGGACAAGTCCATAGGTACTCTGATCTCCTTCACAAAATCTCCAACAAGCTGAAATCTGTGACTGACTTCTAGGAGGATGATGTCAGAAATATTCTTCTTCCTTCAAGACCAGATAAATGTAACATAATGTATGTAACAAAACAACACCTACAGACAAAAGTAATTACTACTACATTACATTTGGGTCTTCTTACGTTCACCCGCTATGAATTCAGGCGTACTCAGGGCGTCTGATATGGCACTTCTGGCTGATGTTTGCATGAGAGCCTACTTTCCACATTATCAGTGTCCCCTATGATACAGGCACACCACCTTCTCCAACTTCAGATGTACTTGTAGTTTAGATCCTCAAGTATTGATCTGTGGTCAGAGACCCTATAGTCCAAACCACTTGCTGTGAGATCAGAAATTTTGTGTCCAGTCTTCTGACCCTCTAATATTTCTACGACAAGTGATAACTAGTGAAGATATGACTTCCCTATCAGATTTCCTGCCACTTTCTGCCTGTGGTGAGGTTGTTCCATGTATTTGGGTTGAAGAGCAAGAGCACATGCAATTCTGGCTCATCGAAGAACAAGACTTCTAAGATGGAATTAATCCTGTCAACTTCAGTGCCTTCTCATGGTTGTAAGACAGTCATTGTAAGATCCTCTCTGTAGTAGAAGACAACCAAACTTGTGGCCATACTACTGCCATTAAAATGAATCAATCAGATTTCAAGAATTTGACAAAGACATCGAGAAACCTACCTCATCCAAAAGAGCTATTAAAAGAAATGCCTAAACGAATCCAAAAGTGCAGAGTTCTCTATTAATTTTTTTTTTAAAACCAACTGTTGTTACTGCCTGTAATACTGTTTTTTAATGTGGTGTAAGATGGGTAGGGAGGGACATGAGCCTGAGAAATGTCAAAGCTGCATTGCTAGTGAAGTCGCTCAAACTGGTTAGGATTTGTCTTTCATGCCCCCAACATTAAAAAATCCTTATCCTTACAGTGGATTGAACATGGGTCTCCCACATGAAACCCATGCTCTAATCCATTCAGCCATATTCTCCTCCTTCGTTATTTAGTACAAGAAAAAAAGAGCTAACTTGTAACCGCTCAACAACATTTAACTCTTAGTGGACCAGGTCAAAAGTCATGTTTTTACAAGCGCTTTCACGTTTTGATAACCAAACGCCACTTAGCGTGGCGGAATGTAAAACGTGTCCACTTCGCTTGGCTACTAAGAGTTAAATAACAATAAAGCTCAAGGTGTACTTACTGTTTCTACTGTAGGGACAAGAATATCATAAAATTTTCTTTCTGGGTCATGCAGGTATGGTGGAACTAGAACAGACCAGGCTTGCCATTTTTTCACATCCCGATTGAAAAGGAAATCAAATAAAATTCCATATCCAGGAAGCTCTCCTGTTGTGTAGAACACATGCTACAACTTTTACAATAGATCATAATTTGTAAAACTAATGTTCTCATGTGTGAAAATAGCATAGATTATATTTGCTAACAATGTTCTCTAATGAGATGTTCTCCTGTGTGAAAATAGCATAGATTATATTTGCTAACAATGTTCTCTAATGAGATGTTCTCATGTGTGAAAATAGCATAGATTATATTAGCTTACAATGTTCTCTAATGAGATGTTCTCATGTGTGAAAATAGCATAGATTATATTTGCTAACAATATTTTCTAATGAGATGTTCTCATGTGTGAAAATAGCATAGATTATATTTGCTTACAATGTTCTCTAATGAGATGTTCTCATGTGTGAAAATAGCATAGATTATATTTGCTAACAATATTCTCTAATGAGATGTTCTCATGTGTGAAAATAGCATAGATTATATTTGCTTACAATGTTCTCTAATGAGATGTTCTCATGTGTGAAAATAGCATAGATTATATTTGCTTACAATGTTCTCTAATGAGATGTTCTCATGTGTGAAAATAGCATAGATTATATTTGCTAACAATGTTCTCTAATGAGATGTTCTCATGTGTGAAAATAGCATAGATTATATTTGCTTACAATGTTCTCTAATGAGATGTTCTCATGTGTGAAAATAGCATAGATTATATTTGCTAACAATGTTCTCTAATGAGATGTTCTCATGTGTGAAAATAGCATAGATTATATTTGCTTACAATGTTCTCTAATGAGATGTTCTCATGTGTGAAAATAGCATAGATTATATTTGCTTACAATGTTCTCTAAAGAGATGTTCTCATGTGTGAAAATAGCATAGATTATATTTGCTTATAATGTTCTCTAATGAGATGTTCTAATGTGTGAAAATAGCATAGATTATATTTGCTTACAATGTTCTCTAATGAGATGTTCTCCTGTGTGAAAATAGCATAGATTATATTTGCTTACAATGTTCTCTAATGAGATGTTCTCATGTGTGAAAATAGCATAGATTATATTTGCTAACAATGTTTTCTAATGAGATGTTCTCATGTGTGAAAATAGCATAGATTATATTTGCTTACAATGTTCTCTAATGAGATGTTCTCATGTGTAAAAATAGCATAGATTATATTTGCTTACAATGTTCTCTAATGAGATGTTCTCATGTGTGAAAATAGCATAGATTATATTTGCTAACAATGTTCTCTAATGAGATGTTCTCATGTGTGAAAATAGCATAGATTATATTTGCTTACAATGTTCTCTAATGAGATGTTCTCATGTGTGAAAATAGCATAGATTATATTTGCTTACAATGTTCTCTAATGAGATGTTCTCATGTGTGAAAATAGCATAGATTATATTAGCTTACAATGTTCTCTAATGAGATGTTCTCATGTGTGAAAATAGCATAGATTATATTTGCTAACAATGTTCTCTAATGAGATGTTCTCATGTGTGAAAATAGCATAGATTATATTTGCTAACAATGTTCTCTAATGAGATGTTCTCATGTGTGAAAATAGCATAGATTATATTAGCTTACAATGTTCTCTAATGAGATGTTCTCATGTGTGAAAATAGCATAGATTATATTTGCTAACAATATTCTCTAATGAGATGTTCTCATGTGTGAAAATAGCATAGATTATATTTGCTTACAATGTTCTCTAATGAGATGTTCTCATGTGTGAAAATAGCATAGATTATATTTGCTTACAATGTTCTCTAATGAGATGTTCTCATGTGTGAAAATAGCATAGATTATATTTGCTAACAATGTTCTCTAATGAGATGTTCTCATGTGTGAAAATAGCATAGATTATATTTGCTTACAATGTTCTCTAATGAGATGTTCTCCTGTGTGAAAATAGCATAGATTATATTTGCTAACAATGTTCTCTAATGAGATGTTCTCATGTGTGAAAATAGCATAGATTATATTTGCTTACAATGTTCTCTAATGAGATGTTCTCCTGTGTGAAAATAGCATAGATTATATTTGCTTACAATGTTCTCTAATGAGATGTTCTCATGTGTGAAAATAGCATAGATTATATTTGCTTACAATGTTCTCTAATGAGATGTTCTCCTGTGTGAAAATAGCATAGATTATATTTGCTAACAATGTTCTCTAATGAGATGTTCTCCTGTGTGAAAATAGCATAGATTATATTTGCTAACAATGTTCTCTAATGAGATGTTCTCATGTGTGAAAATAGCATAGATTATATTTGCTTACAATGTTCTCTAATGAGATGTTCTAATGTGTGAAAATAGCATAGATTATTTTTGCTTACAATGTTCTCTAATGACTTTTTTAAAATGACAGAAACAAATAAATGTCAATTATACAACCTAATATCTCAATCAACAATTTAACTTTGCTCTTAAACATAAAGAAAAAAAATGAAAATAAACACTAATCATTTGAGTGTCATCTGCCTTTTTGCTAAGATCAAAGTGTAGTATCCAACTCAGTTTCAGTTTGAAATATTTTAGAGATATGTACATGTACATATACACGTATATATATATATGTACATGTACACTCCGGATATGTACATGTTCAACAGACAACATCATAATAAATGGTCAAACACTGGAGAAAGTAAAACATTTTATATATTTGGGTAGTAAAATGTCAATTAAAGGAGACACAACGAAAGAAATAAATTCACATATTGCTACAGCAGCTAGTGCTTTCACTAAGTTAACAAATATCTGGCAATCTAAAGACCTTAGAATATGTACAAAAGTTAAATTGTTTTGGTCCTTTGTGATTCCTGTACTGATTTACAGATGTGAAAGTTGAAAATCAACAAACGAAATTGATAAGAAACAGGACAGCTTTCAGAATAAATTTCTCTAAAAATTACTAAAAGTAAAATGGAGTGACTTCGTTTCGAACAACACAGTGAGAGATAGAACACAGCAACAACCAGTATCAAATATTATAAGCAAACGAAGGTGGAAATATTTAGGTCATGTTCTTAGATCAGACAAAAAGAGATTAAATAAACAAGTCCTTATGTGGTTACCAGTTGGGAAAAGAAAACGTGGAAGACCTAAGACCACTCTATGAAGAACAATCCTACAGGAAAGTAAACTATTGGGATGTAAAACCATACAAGATCTTCAACTGCTAGCAACGAACCTCATCACATGGAGCTCTAAAACCTCTGCTCTATGTGCCACCTTTGGCACAAAAGAGACACACTAACTAACTCCAGACATCTCCATAGGTGCTCCGATCTCCTTTGCAATACCTCCAATAGCGTCCAGCGACTGACCGTACCAATTCAATTTTGATTAATGAGCCTACTCCTATAACTGTTGTGCTCTTCTTTTCTTGCTACTGCAATCTTCGATCAAGTGTCCACTTGATCACAACCAAAGGGTGGGTGTCTTCAAAAAATGCAGATAATGAAGCAGATACTCAGGATGTTAGCTAAGTGGTCAGCTAGGTGGTGAGTAAGGCAGATATGATGTCAGTTAAGTGATCAGTAAGGCAGATAGTTAGAATGTCAGCTAAGTGGTCAGTGAAACAAAAAGTTAGAATGTCAGTTCAAGTGGTCTGCTAGATGATCAGTGAGGCAATAGTTAGAATGTAAACTAAGTGGTCAGCTAGGTGGTCAGTGAAGCAGATAGAACGTCAGCTAAGTGGTCAGCTAGATGGTCAGTGAAGCAGAGAGTTAGAATGTCAGCTAAGTAGTCAGTGAGGAGTGGTCAGCTATGTGCAAAGCTATGTGGAAATTAGGAGGTCAGCTAATTGGCAAGCTAAATGGTATGTTAAGGATGGACAGTTAAGGATCTATATGTGGTCAGCTAAGTGGATAGCTAGGAGTCAGATAAGCAGATAAGTGGTCTACTCAATGGATAGTCACGTGGTCTACTTATTTGTAGTCTAGGTAGATGGTGTAGTTAACTCAACCAGGAATTGAACCATCTTGAGTGTTTATGCCTAAATCCCACATATATCAACAGAAGAGTAACCCAAACCTTGAATAACACAAAAAAACAACTGAAAACAAGCATGGCACCACAAATAAACAACCGATTCCTTATTTGAATTTTGCCTTTCAGCATCAGGTTGAAAAAAGAGGCATCTGGCATTATAAAAAAAAAACATGGATAACAAATAGAACAGACATAGCCCAATGTATTACCCAGTCCTGCAGCCTTCTTTTCATCATATATTAAACTGATGCTGGCTAGATATTTTAAGTAGGTATCAAATCGAACTCTGCTGCTTTCTATTAGTGGGGCTCCTAAAGACCAGACAAGAGCTTGTATCATCATGGCCTCGAGTTCACCTGGTACATACTCTGTGTTTTGAAGTGTTGAAGTTAGCATCATTGTCAACTGTGTTACCTGGAGATGGAGGAGAATGTTATCAATTACCTGATTCAACATTATATGTAACTGCTGATCAGATTATCCCCACAACAGTAGCCTAAAAATAGGGTCTTCTTCTTCAAATGCTCCATATCCACCCTTGTTTAGCCACTCTTTATGATTTGTGTGTGATCTGAGTCTAAGAGTGATCGGACGGTGTGCGATTACGCGCCTACACATAGGCGGCGGATTCGATCACTGTACATGGGTTAATAATACTAACTAGTACTGCACAATATGAGTAACTAGCTAGCACTGGACAGTATGAGTAACTAACTAGTACATGGGTTAATAATACTAACTAGTACTGCACAATATGAGTAACTAGCTAGCACTGGACAGTATGAGTAATTAGCTAGTACTTGGGTTAATAATACTAACTAGTACTGCACAATATGAGTAACTAGCTAGCACTGGACAGTATGAGTAACTAACTAGTACATGGGTTAATAATACTAATTATTACTGCAAAATATGAGTAACTAGCTAGTACTGGACAGTATGAGTAGCTAATTAGTACTCCCAGTATGAGTTAACTAGTACTGCACAGTAAGAGTAACTAGTTAGTACTGTACAGTAAGAGTGAAAATTGAAAATCGTGGCAAATCCTTTACAGGACGTAGTCATCAATCACAGTAAACGAGTTGTTGATTTTCTAGGCACCACTTATACGTTCAGTAGTTTGCCATTGTTTTCTGAACGGTGAGGTCTAACCGAAGGATAAGCACCTGAGCTTCATTAGGTACTGAAGGTTGTGCACGTACATCCGTTCTCGATGTTTGGCTGTTTATATATCACATTAGAATGAAAAAAACGACCTAGGAATGATCGAGAGAGAGAGAGAGAGAGAGAGAGAGAGAGAGAGAAAGAAATGGTGAGGTCTATTCTTACAGTTTGTAAAAATCTCATGGAAATGAATTTGCTTCCAAACTTGCCCACCGCTGAGTTTGAACCAGGTAGGCTTGGATTGTAATCAAGCTTACTACAGCTTAAGCTACAATAGCCCACAGTAAGAGTAACTAAATAAAACTGCCCACTATGTGTAACTAGCTAGTAACCCTCCAATGAATAGCCAACAATAACAGCAAAACATACATGTACACGTTAATTACCAAATTAAGATTGGTCACAGGTACAATGGTCAATAGCCTGTCAACAGGTTGCCCATCCTGCATCCCCTCTACAACTAGTTCCACTAGGCAATAGACATATTTCTTGTAAAGGTGGGCCAGTTCCACAACTTGTTCTTTGGGTCTAGTCTTCAACCAGCGCTCCCAAAAGGGATTATAGCCCAGATTCTTAGGATCAACAAAGACCATGCCACACCGTGAGATTGTGGCAGGAGATGCATACTGGAGGTCATAAACCTGAAAGAAATATATTTGTCGGAATCGATGATCATCTGTGTTTTTCAGATATACATTACATCAAAATAGACAATTGCTTATCATTGAAATATATGACATATATATGACTTATTCTTGGCTTGACTCTCTGCTCCTTGTGAAGCATATGACCTCAACAGTTGTTGGCCCATTTTCCAGGTCTTTAGCTATTTTTTCTTTATCACCTTCACAGGATAGTCCAGCACTACAAGTTCCTCATGAAGGCTGAAGAATAAAGTGTTTGTATGTATTTGTGTGTGTGTGTGTGTGTGTGTGTGTTATATATATATATATATATATATATATATATATATATATATATATATATATATATATATATATATATACGAGCGTGTTCAAATGAAAACGGGACTTGTCACAGTCTTGTGGATTTATTTAAAAAGTATCATACGCAAATTAATAGTTTCAACGGAATTAAACAAAGCAACCACTTGTGAATAAGAATGCACCTGGGTTCATCAGAAAAAATCTCCGTATGCATTTAGGCAAGCATCCCACTGTTTAGGTAGGCGTCGAATGCCGTCCGAGAAAAAGGTGCGTGGCTGCTCACTGAACCATGTGGTCACCGCTGTCTTCACGTCTGCGTCGCTGTTGAATCGCTGTCCCTTTAGTGCTTTCTTCAACGGTCCGAACAAATGGAAATCACACGGGACAAATCGGGACTATAGGCTGGGTGATGAAGAATTTCCCAATTTATCTTTGCCAATGTTTCCTGCACAATTTTTGCAACGTGCGGACGAGCGTTGTCGTGGAGAAGAATCACACCTTGAGAAAGCTTGCCTGGTCGCTTAGCCTTGATGGCCTTATTCAGCTTGTCTAAAGTGTCTTTATAATGGGCGGCATTGATGTTGACACCAGGTTCCTTAAAATCGGCCAACAAAAGCCCTTCATGGTCAAAAATGCGGTCACCATAACCTTCCCAGCAGAAACCTGTGTCTTGAATTTTTGGGTTTTGGTGAACCTGGATGTTTCCATTGCATGCTGTCAATTTTGCTGCTCGGTTCATAGTGGTGGCACCCCGATTCATCACCTGCCACAATGCTCAACAGAAATGCATCACCCTCTGTTCTGTAACACATCAAGTGGTTCAAACTCCACCCCATCCGTTCTTCCTTTTGGTGGTCAGTCAACATCCGTGGGACCCACTGTGAACACACCTTCCGATAGTTCAATTTCTTCCGAACAATCATGTGGGCTGTCCCAATTGACACATGGAATTCTTCTGCAAGCGAACGAATGCTCCGACGACGGTCAGTCAGTACTGCTTTATCAAGCAAGGCTATGGCTTCTTCTGTTGCAACAATATGCGCCTGACCTGACCTTCTCCACGACAACGCTCGTCCGCACGTCGCAAAAATTGTGCAGGAAACATTGGCAAAGAAGAATTGGGAAGTTCTTCATCACCCAGCCTGTAGTCCCGATTTGTCCCTGTGTGATTTCCATTTGTTCGGACCGTTGAAGAAAGCACTAAAGGGACAGCGATTCAACAGCTACGCAGACGTGAAGACAGCGGTGACCACATGGTTCAGTGAGCAGCCACGCACCTTTTTCTCGGACGGCATTCAACGTCTACCTAAACAGTGGGATGCTTGCCTAAATGCATACGGAGATTTTTCTGATGAACCCAGGTGCATTCTTATTCACAAGTGGTTGCTTTGTTTAATTCCGTTGAAACTATTAATTTGCGTATGATACTTTTTAAATAAATCCACAAGACTGTGACAAGTCCCGTTTTCATTTGAACACGCCTCGTATATGTGTGTGTGTAACTTTACTGAGAGGTGAAAAATATCAGACTCAATTTCATATAGGAGATTGAGAGAGTTGCAAAGAATAGAGCAGTATGGAGTAATTGCTTGCAGATCATATCTAATTTATAATGGTATGAGAGAAAAAAAATAATATATATTTATATGAAGTAGTAGGATTTAAAGTAAATGGAGTGGTGAGCATAGGTTGGTGATGGGATAGGTAGATAAGAAAACAACATCACATGTGGAGGCAAAAGAGAGCACAGAGATCAGAGAGAACATCCCATGCATCGGCTCTAGTCTCCAGTTTTACCTGCAGCAACTGTGGCAAGGATTGCCACTCCAGAATAGGCCATTACAGCCACATGAAACGTTGTGATTCAGCACAGAACATACTATGTGACGCAACACCTATTGTCTCCTGAGACAAAGAGGCCAATGATGATGAGGTATATTTGGTATAATGATATGTTGAAAGTTGCTGTAATGTTGGGTGATGAGGACTGGTGAGACAGTTGAGGGATGGTTGTATGTGTGGAGTGAAGTTGTCTGCATGTTTTGTGACCGACACAATATGCGACATCCGATGAGCAACATCTATAAAGAGTAAGTCCACTTCAGTTATCAGAGGACTATCATCATAGCACTCTAGACATGTCCATATGTGCTCCGAGCCTCACCTCATCAAATCCAGCAGCATCCATTGTCCCAATACACTAGTTCAATGTTGATTAATCAATCCGTTTGTATATTTCGTGTCATTCTTTTCGGGCTGTACCAATACGGACACTCATCTCTCTCAATCTTGTCAGTGACTGGGATTCACAACCGTGAAACTCCTCTGTTTAGAAAGACTTTCATGACTGTCATTTCGATCCACTGCAGCTCCTTTTGATATCGTAGCCAAAACAGCCAACCTATCAGCTCGTTCATTACCCCTGACTCCTGCGTGCACAGGGACAAAAATGAAGGTGATTTCTCTTATCCCTGTCTGTCAGTCCAATTTGTCTCACATGGTAGTAAGCGACCATTGAATGTCAAGGTAAATCATTTGAGATGTGAGTCATCATTAAATAGCTTGTTCTGAGCAGAATTTTGCCACCCCAACAGTCCTCCGGAATTTCTCTCTCTCATAGGCCAGATGTCCTGCCTCTGCAGCCATCATGTCCAAACTGACAGTTACATCCTGAATCCATCTTCTCCGTGGCCTACCTATTCTTCTCTTTTCTGGTATGTCTCATTCCATGATGGTCTTCTCCAGCCCTTCATATGAGATGGGAGTCATAAGCTGATATCCAGTAACATATTGGTACTCTATTACCTACTACTACTAAAGTCCTTCCTGTACATGCTGTTTCACAAACTATCACATTAATATCAAAGTAGGAGGAGTCTTATATTTAATAATGTTCGTAGTTCTCTACAAGTGTAGGAAATGATGTCTATAAAGTCATAACATGGTCATAACAAACTCGGCAGCAAATACACATCAATCAATGTTTTTTAAAAAGCCATTGTGTTGCTGTGGCTTGCAAGGAGCAAAGAATAGTAACACTGCAACCTACAAGGCATGTCACTAGAAGCAACTGAGGTAGGGTCCTAGGGAAGTTACCTTAGTAAATAAAAAGCATTGCAGAAATCGAATGTGTTAGCCTAAGTGTAGGCGTATAACTGGCACAGCGTACTATCGTTCTTAAGCTCAGATCACATACAAATCATAAAGAGTAGTTTAGCAAGTGGCTGAAATGGAGAGTCTTATATGTTAATACTTTAGGCCTTCTGGCCTGATATACTGGCTTGCACTATTTTATAAGATAACACAGTGCCGGTATAGTAGCTAATTCAGTATCATCATCAAATAGCTTGTCATGAGCAGAACTTTGCCACCCCAACAGTCCTCCGAAATTTCTCTATCTCATAGACCAGATGTTCTGCCTCGTTCAAACCATCAGTTACATCCTGAATCCATCTTCTTCATGGTCTTCCTAGTCTTCTCTTTGCCAGTATACCTCCTTCCATGATGATCTTCTCCAGCTGATTTTCATTAAATCAGTATGCATTGCAATATAAATGTCCCCAGAGGTTAAAAAAAAAATGATATAGTAAAAGGGTTCAACGGGACACGAAAAGCATATAGAGAGATGACAGCATCAGGGGAAGAGCATTCACAACCAATATGGTGGCAAGTCTTATTAGTAACAAACTAGCAAAAACCAAATAAATAATAAAACGCAGTGATGGTATTAAGTTCTAATGTGGAAGAAACACCACTTGACATGATAGTACCTCAAACAACATGGCACAGTAATTCTGCAGCCTGATTCTTTCACCATTGGAAAGTGTCAATAACTTGTTGTCATCCATGACAGAATTCATGTTCTCAACCCATAGAGCATCCACATCACCATCATAAACAATATACCTAAGCTCTTTCTTTTCAGTAGGTCTGTTCATTTCCCTGCTCCCACAAGAATAAAATATTGCAACTATTATTATGGAAAAGTTTTACAAAAGTAATTTAAACAATTAGACTAAGACTGTACATTTATTTAATGTGAACAGATTAAATGGGAAGACAAAGAGAGACAACAGATTAGATTTGAACCATGGAGAGATTCATTTACAAAGATAATATAATTGTAATATAGATAAGAAATTATGTTCATCCATCACGGCTGATGATGACCACTCAATTTTCATCCAAGGAAATGTAACTGCGTTATGTTTGTCTGTGTGTGTGTAGATGATTAGTGAGCCTGATACGGGCTTGAAATGTTCTTGGACAGTGTGGACAAGGTATACTTGCCCTTGTGGGGAATTTTACTGCCTTTCTATTTATGGATGGAATGGCGACTTGCACGATGATTTGGTTTAAAGTGAGAAAGAGTTGCGCAGATAAGACATAGAGATAGATAGAGATGATGAATTGGTAATGACATAATAGAGAGACAATAGTTCAGAAATAGAGATAGATAGAATTTGTGAGGACATAATTGAGAAAGAATAGATATGAAATATAGATGTAGATAACTTTGTGATGACATAATTGAGAGACAATAGATGTGAAACAGAGATGAATTTGTGATGACATAATTGAGAGACAATAGATCAGAAATAGAGATATAAATGAATTGGTGTTGACATAACTTAGAGACAATAGATCAGAAATAGAAATAGAGATGAATTGTTGATGACATAATTGAGAGACAATAGATCAGAAATAGAGATAGAGATGAATTGCGGATGAAATAATTTGGAGACAATAGATCAGAAAGAGATGAATTGCTGATGACATAACTGAGAGACAATAGATCAGAAATAGAGAAGAAATGTGGATGAAATAATTTGGAGACAATAGATCAGAAATAGAGATAGAGATGAATCTTTGATGACATAATTCAGAGACAATATATAAGAAATATAAATATATAGAAATGAATTGGTGATGACATAATTGAGACAATAGATCAGAAATAGAGATGAATTGTGGATGAAATAATTTGGAGACAATAGATCAGAAATAGAGATAGAGATGAATCTGTGATGACATAATTCAGAGACAATATATAAGAAATATAAATATATAGAAATGAATTGGTGATGACATAATTGAGACAATAGATCAGACAATGAGCCTTCACCAAATCTGTCAATGAGCCATTACTGCTATGTCCACAATTCTTCCTTCCAAGATATGTTAACTACATTCTCCGATATATCCTTCAACATTTTTACTGACCTGAATATATTTGACAGCAGTCCATCTGTCCAGTCTCTGCTGACAGGGTCCAAGACCCCATACAGTTCTATAACTGGTCTCTCTTTAGGATTGATTGTGTAGAGTTTAGTAGGTGTCCCAAGTCTAAGAACACATCAAGAGAACAGTCAATATGCAAGACATGTAGTAAACACATTACAGCAATCACCAACAGCAGTGGATTATGAGAACTAAGAAAAGGTATTGCACATTTATATAGCACAAAGAAAACACATCAAGAAAGAGACTAGATGCTAAAAGGCAAAACAACTGACATACCAACTGTCCCCACTGTTCAAACCAACTCTCTGTTATCAATGTCAAACATGGTCCCTAACTAAATCCCAAGAACGAAAGATCACAACAGGTGAAATGAACTGTTTAAGAAAAGCTGTCAATGTTACAAGATAGGATAGATTGAAAAATTAGAACATTAGAAATGTCTGAATCACACCATGCATCCAACATATCAGAAGATAACATATAAAATGGTTTGGTCCCCTAATGGAAATGAAACCAGATAAATTATCATCTCACACTTATAACAACCGGCAACCTTGACACAGAGTCAGAGGAGAAAACCAGATGTATTGATAATATCACAGATATCCATCGACATAAAAACTAACAACTACAGATGCAACACACCTGTCACATGATAGAAAACTGAAACTCCCCATGTCGCTTCCTGGCACACATGGATACGACAAGACAAAGAAAACACAGCAACACACAACAAGATATAGCATAGCAAGTTAGTTAATGGTTAACATAACACAACCAACTTCACTGTACTCCCAGAAGACTTATAGAAGCTTAATCTCTTACAACAGATGACAACATGTATTCATACTTATGTTTTTTATGTATGTCACGACAACTCTTGTGTTTGCATACTCAGTGACACCATGAGTATGATTCGCACAGTTGAAACATGAATGGTGAGATGAAACTGGGTGAATGTATTGGAACAGACAGGGATCAGAGAAATCCTTTATTTTCGTCCCTGGTCACAAAGAAGTCAGGGGTAATGAATGAGCATATATATTGCATGATAAGGCTACAATAGAGTGAACTGCAATGGACCGAAATGACATTCTTACCGCATTGAGATAATCTTTCCTAACAGAGGAGTTTCAGGGTTGTGAATCCCAGCCGTGATAAGATAAAGAGAGATGGATGTAGATATTGGTACAGTCCGAAAAGAACGATTTACCAAGTATGCACACAACATCGAACTGGCATGTTGGACTGCTGGACCCTGCTTAATATGTTCAGGCAGGGATCAGAGCACACAAAAACATGCCTGGAGTGCTGTGACAAAAATCCCCATATAACTGATAACTAACTGATGTTTTTTATTTCTTGTTATCTATACATGTGTTTGTTTATAGGCCCTTGCATAGATCCCTATCTATTCAAACATATTTGATTCTCTCTCGCGGTCACCTAAAAGACTGATGTACCAGATTTCTCCATAAATTCATTCATGTGGAAATCTGATTCATGCAACCTTAGCATGGGTGTGTTTTGACACATCTTCAGCGCCATTTGGAGCTCTGGTGCTTATCCTTTGGCGATGTGTCCGGTTTTAGCCAGCTTTTACTGGGTTCGCTCACCGTCAGCCTTTGGCTGTCCCCAGCCGACCAGCAAGGCAGCAGGTAGTATATTTGATTCCAAATTCTTCCTACCACTTTAAACATCAAAGTCTATATCACTGTATGAAAAGAAGCCAAATATAACCACATCGTCTTCTTTTACTCTGCACTGCAACACTTAGAACAAGGTTTAAAACAAGGAGGACGTTTCTGTGGCAAAGTGCTTGAGTAGGTAGCCTAGCATTCTGAAGATCACAGGTTTGAATTTGTGTAGGTGAGATTGAGTTCCTAATCCTATCAAAGACAGATGAAAAACTGTAGATTCCGTGTTCAAGTTGAGTACGTACTTAAAAGAACCATTGGCAGTATGAAATTGAGAAGAGCAGGCTGGAAAGCCGCTGCCCTAGCAAAGTTCATTTATATTATATTTAATACCAACTTATAACTTACCTCTGAAGTTGGAGTAAAGCTAAAATGAAAGGCAAGGGGAACTGGTGATGGGGAAAGATAGCCTTCAGGCAAAAAGCATTCAGAGACACCATATTAAGCATCATGACTAGGCCTGAATAAATAGTGGGCAAGCAAAAACAACAAAAACTTATAAAGGTAATATTTATTTAGCTTTTTTATAACAGTAAAGTCACATGACTATAAAATTACATATAACATTGAAATATGATATGAGGAATAAAAGCAACAGAAATATTTGTCAACTGGAAAAAAGAAAATATGAAACAATGAGATTGATTGATTGGACCATCATCATTGCACTTTGGTGAGTAAAGATGTGTGCTTCGATCTCTTTCTTACACAGGAAGATCTCAGCTGCAGTGCATGAACTCTGTAGCACCGACGAGGGTCCCTGGTGTAATTTTGAAGATGGTAAAGATACTTTTGTAGGAATTTTTATTTTTAATTTTTTCAAATAAATTTTACCAGGGCAGCGGTTTTCCAGCCCGCTGTTCTATATTTTGAACTGTCAAGGGTTCTTTTACATGCTCAAATTGAACACATGACCTACGTTTTATCGTCCATCTTCGATAGGACTAGGAACTCGATCTCACCTACTCTGAGATCACGGATCTCTGGAAAAATATCCAGATGGCTCCACGAAGGAGCAAACTTGATACATTTGGCATGAGAGACGAGCACTTAACCTCTACGCCACAGAAACCCTTAAAACAATGATATATGAGTGGGTAATAATAGAGGTCATATAAAAAGACATGATGGGCTGGAGAAGACCATCATGGCAGGAGGCATACCGGCAAAGAGAAGAAAAGGAAGACCACGGAGAAGATGGATTAAGGATGTTGCTGATGGTTTGAACATGATGGCTGCAGAAGCACTAAATCTGGCCTAAGCGAGAGAGAAATTCCAGAGGACTGTTGAGGTAGCAAAGTTCTGCTCAGGACAAGCTATTTGATGATGATGATGACGAATAATAGAGGTAACTCACCGAATCTGTGCATTGACCATTGTGTTGAGTACCAGTGATTTGCCTCCACCAGTTGGTCCCACTAACATTGTGCAGTGACGTGTCATCATTGTCTCATATAACTGGATGACCTTGTCCACCTGCAAGAACATCAGATTATCTTGATCTGATAACTTTCATGTCGGGATGATTTCTCACTCAGGACAACTCTAATTTAACATCACTCAGGGCAACTCTAATTTAACATCACTCAGGACAACTCTAATTTAACATCACTCAGGGCAACTCTAATTTAACATCACTCAGGACAACTCTAATTTAACATCACTCAGGGCAACTCTAATTTAACATCACTCAGGACAACTCTAATTTAACATCACTCAGGACAACTCTAATTTAACATCAATGAGGGCAACTCTAATTTAACATCACTCAGGACAACTCTAATTTAACATCACTCAGGGCAGCTCTAATTAAACATCACCCAGGACAACTCTAATTTAACATCACTCAGGGCCTCTAATTTAACATCACTCAGGGCAACTCTAATTTAACATCACTCAGGGCAACTCTAATTTAACATCACTCAGGGCAACTTTAATCTAGCATAATAATAATAATAATAATAATTCCTCTCGTACCATTATATGTTACATAGAACTTGCAAGTAATTTCTCCATACCGCTCTATCCTGGGAAACTTGCTAAATCTCTTCCAAGGAATTGAGACTGATATTTCTTGCCTCTCTCAGCAAAGTTTGTTTCAGGGTCTCATTAGGTCGTCCTCTCTTTCTTGAACCCTCTGCATTCCACTTCAATGCCTGCTTTGATATTCGTTGATCATTTCTTCTCAAGATGTGTTCAACATATCTCCATCTTCTCCTTCTTATAACAGTTGTTACTAGTAGTTGACCAGTCATTTCTCTGATTTTGTTACTTCTCCTAAATTCGTTCCATTTTATATTCATTTTTTTTCACAGATATCTATTTCCAAATGCATTCAAATTGCTTTTTATATCTTTCATCATTTTCCAACTCTCGCTTGATGTTAGGATTGATACAACATTTGAATTGAAAATTCGTAATTTAGTATTAAAACTATAGAACCTGAAGTTCCATATTTTATTTAGACTTTAAAAAGCTGATGTTGTTTTCACAATTCGTAGCATAATTCCTTTTTTCCCCATTTGAACAATCTAACATACAAGTATATATCATAACGAAAGACAAAAACATATTTTTATATTTAAATGAATCACTATTTTTACAAATTTAGGGCGATGAATGTCTTTCATGATCAGGACATCTCTGACATTCAATCAAGTGCCAAGTCTGCCGGCATAGGCGATCATGTCTCTCCACAACTCTCTCTCCCATCAGTGCAGTTAATCAGTTCTGATGTTGGTCTTTTGACGAACCACGATGTCATACCATCCAACATCTTCTCCCTCTGTCTTCCATGATCTCTCCTCCCTGAATATTACCTGTAGTCACCAAATGTTTTAAACCACCTCTGCGCATTATATGCATGAAGAACCTTGATGGCCTGATGCTTATTCTTCTGATAAGGTTTCTTTGTGATATTCAGATATTCTTTGTATAATTCTACTAAATCTAAAGACTAAATCTAGTAAGTATTCATGTGAGATTCACATATGACATACACATGACATTCACATGCAAAATTCTTACTGAAATTTTTAACAAATTATTTACAGAAGTAAAATGACTCTATCAATCAATTTACCATCTAAATTATCTGCAGAGTCCTAAAAAAATTGATTAATTAATTAGTATTGATATATTTTTTTAAAAACTGATCCAGAAGCACTTGAGCTTTCAGCTCTTCGGCTCAGTGCCATGGACATCGAAACCCTTCGGTTCGGTGCCACGAACACTATAAATCTGGAAAACCTGTGACTCTTCTGCCAGCCCGCGGAATTGAACCCGCACTCACAGAGGGCTTATCACCCGTCGTCCAACGCGCTACGAACACGATGGGCAGGCAGGCATATATTATTATTAAAAACCCTTTCTATTATATTTCAGGTGAAGTGCTGTGTCAAAAATCTCACTGCAGTGCACTTATAATTCTATAATCCACGATACATTTTTTTAAGAAAGATAAACCTCTGGAGTTACATACAAGCATAATACCTGTTGAGGAAGAACAACATATCCTCCTTCTACAAGTGACTCCTCCACAGCATCATTATAGTTTGGATAGCGCACTCTGGGACAGTCCAGTCCGGGGAATAAGTCTGATATTAAGCCCAAGAACAGTGGGACATCATCAAAGACAAATTTGGGCAAATTCATGTCCCTTAAAGCTCGCATCAGTACCACATCCTGGTGAAGAGAGACATTGGAAATATGGAAAAAAAATGATAAGACACTCTTAAAGTGTATCTAAAATGCTTTAATATAGACACCATGTGCTGGGAATCCCTTATGCGAGATCGTCAAATGGGGTGCTGTAACAACACAGGAGGAACTCGCATAGCTGAGAATCGTTGTGGAAAGAGAAAGCTAGCTGTGTGAAAAGACAAAACACACAGTATCAATATGTCTAACCTCAATCATGTTTGCCCCTACTGTGGTAGTGGTTTGTGTTCAAGGTCTGGACTTTACAGTCACTTCCACACACATCAGAGAGGTCCAGCAACACATATCTGAGACTGTTGTCATCATCGCTTGCGATGGACGGCCTTTATTATTATTATTATGTCATTATGCTGTTTGCCTAGATGTGTCCTACTATAATGGTCTTCTTTAACTCTGTGTAGTAAAACAAAGTCTCATCATCATCAGGTGCTGCGCCCGCTGTCGTAGGCAATCATGGATCTCCGCAAATCTCTATCCATGGTGTTTTACTATCATCTCAAATGTTGACTCTCATCCATGCCATAAAGTCCAAAATATTCTCTCTTTGTCTTCCTCTGTCTCGTCTTCACTCAATTTTAAATACAAAGTCTACTCAGAATAAAAGATTATTTACCAGAAATGAACACTGAGTTTATGTTGTTTCATTTTTATTTGAATAATTTTCTGAAATTGTTTTGTTCAAATTCAAGTGTCAATATATATGCTATAGTTTCTCTGATCTTACCTCCTCCAGCTCCCCAGCACTTCTTTTCAGTTCTCCAGCCATGACTAACACAGATTTCAGTGCCCGTAGTCCAAAATCGTAATGAAACTGCTTGGACAACTGTTCTCTGGCAAGCTTATATAAAACAGTCATTTTTTTGGCCAAGACCTGAAAAGGTAGACAAATAAACAATTATTCTCATTTACAACTGAGGAGCACCTGGCCGAATGGATTAGAGCATGGCTCCCATACGGGAGACCTGTGTTCAATCCACGGCAAGGCGAAGAATTTTTTTCTGTTGTGGGCATAAAAGAAAACTCCTAACCTGAACAGCCATGCGGCCACTAAATTTCTCTGGCTCTCGTCCCACCTGTCCTGCACCTCCCTAAAAAGCGGTACTTCAGGAAGTAACGACAGTTTTAGTCAGTTACAACAGATATCAGAAAATTGCGGAGATTAGGAGCATCTGGCCAAATGGATTAGCATGCTGTTCCAAATCGGGAGACCAAAGTTAAATTCACTGTAGGCTAAGGAGTTTTTTTCTGACGGGAGCATAAAGAAAAATCCTAACCTAAACAGTTTCACTGTGACTGCACTAGCCATTCAGCCATTAAATTCCCCAGGCACATGTCCCCTATCCTACACCGTCTAAAAAGTGGTTTTACAGGCAGCAACAGCAGTTTTTTTTTAATCAGAAAATTTAAAGGAATTATAACTGGCAAAAAATATGTGAAGGAATGGAATATAAACTGGTTTTACCATCTTTAGATAATGTAGCACAGTCCAGTTGCATCTACAACAGTAAAAGATCTAGTCTGAGAACACACAAAAGACCCCAGATCGATCAATCAATCAAGTGCCAGGCTTGTCGGCGTACACGATCATGTCCCTTCACAACTCTCTCTCCTTGGTGAGGTTAATCAGTTCCGTTGTTGATCTTTAGTCAAACCATGATGTCAAACCATCCAACATCTTCTCCCTCTGTCGTCCACAATCTCTCATTACCTGAATTTTACTGTTGTCACAAAATGTTCCAAACCTCCTCTTCGCATATGTACAGATTGATATATATAACATAATAAGACATTCTGATTGATTGTACCATCATCACTGCAGTTTTGTGAGCAACCATATGTGCTTTGATCTCTTTCTTACATAGAAAGATCCCAATGGCAGTGTACAAACTTTGTAGAATCTGCAATGGTCGCTCATGTTATTTTAACTTATTCCTTACTAACTACTGCAGTGTGTGCATTGATTGTCTATTAAAATAACCCAACTTCAGCACACTGTGCCAAGCATTGTTTCATGCAACATTAGTGCTAAATTTACATCAAAGCATTCTGATCCAATATTTGGTTTTATATACAGCAAAGTTCGCCTGCCCGGCGTGTTCGTAGTACGTTGGACAACAGGAGACAAGCCCCTGTGAGTGCGGTTCAATTCGCGGGCTGGCAGAAAAACTACAGATTCTCCAGATTTACGGTGTTCGTGGCACCGAACCGAAGGATTACGATGTTCATGATACCGGGCCGAAGAGCTGAAAAGCTCAAGTGCTTCTGGATCGAAATTTAAAAAAAAATTTAGTAGTAAATGTGTTGGGGCAGATTAGCGTAATGCATAAGCGTCCGCCTATCGTCTCAGACACAAGAGGGTTGTGAGTTCAATCCCAAACTTGATGTTCCGCATGTGAGGAAAGTAATTAGCCTTCCTAACTCCTGCACACTATGGGCCTAGAAATGTGAAGTGACTTCATCCCTAAGGTGTGAAGGTCTGTAAAGGATACAGGAAATTTTATTATATAGTAAATATGTTAGAAAAAAGGTAAAATTTATAGAATTTATAAAAACTGTGTATAAATTTATCTTTTCCTGGACAGTTGCTATCCCACCTAATCGTATCGATTCCCAACTCCCAATGGTTCTTTTACATGCTCAACTTGAACACAGAACCTACATTTAATCAACAGTCTCCGATAGGATTAAGAACTCGATCTCTCCTACAATGAGATCAAGATCTCTGGTAAAATATCTTGATTGCTCCATGAAGGAGCAAACTAAGTATCTTCGGAACGAGAGGTGAGCACCCAACCTCTATGCCACAACGACCCCGAAATATTGAATAACTATGTGAAAACAGAGATATTACAAATACATAAATAAATCTAAGACTAAAGATCTCACCTTTGCCAATAGAAATCCTTCTGAGAACAACATAATCTCACAGATTTGTTGTAGGTCTGGAACAATGACCACAACTGGTCGAAAGAGAGCTTTAACAGATTCTGGGAGTTCTGTGCGGCCGGCATATCCTGGATTCATGGTGATAAACACGCCCACACGGGGATCCAAGGGAATCTCTGCACCTTCAAACTATATAATTAAAATAATTGTGCAGATTATGCATTATCTTTCAATGTGTTTGCTAAGTTCTGTTTTTTAATATATATAATTATTTGAGTGTGAGTGCAGACATGTATGTATGATATCTTGCATATATATATGTGTGTGCACATACATGTTATTATTGCAACTGGTTATAGTAATACTGAATCATTCTGATAGTATTATTATTCTTATTTTAGATTTCTTATTTTAGATATCTAATTATTTCAGAATTTGACGGATTAATGTAATACATAAGCGCTTGCCTATTGACTCTTACACAAGAGGGTTGTGGGTTCAATTTCCCACTCGATGTTCCACATGAGGGGAAAGGAATTGACCCTCCTACCTCATGCAAACTAGGACTTAGAATGATATGTGAATGTGTATATAATGTTTGATTCACACTCTCATATTTGACCACAATATTTGCAAGCTTCTTCTTAAACATTTATTTTAGAATGTCTCCAAGTTGTGTATGATTTTGTGGGTAATTATTTTTTTTTAGCACACACTACTTTTCTATTTCCATTGCCATGCTTGAAGTGGTTGAAATGAAAGTATGTCCTTCCTTCTGTACTGTATTTCTACTCATTCCTTATGATTCATTTATCCCTTCTTCTTTCCCAGTATGCAGGTTATGTTGTGATGATTATAAAACCCATTAAACTCAGACAAAATATCTTCAGAATTTACAATATTGGTGACACAGATGAATGCCCCTGTGACAAAGCTCATCAGGAACATTAGGAAAGAAGAAGAGAGGAAGACCACAAAAAAGATGGTTTGATGGCATAGCAGAATCCTGACAAAGATCAAACATAATTATCACCCAAGCCACTAGAACAGAATTATCACGCAAGACAAAAACAGAAAAACCATGACAATGGGCAACAACCCGGTAGTAGAGTGACGACAATAGCAGAAAAAGACAAAGCTCAGAAGAATGTCTAACATGGACTTCAACATTGTGAGTTGTATGTTGATGCCAAAATGACTCAAAGACCTATTGCATTTCCATGAAAACTAAGCTGTAGGCTCCATGTCGCTCATCAAGGACACTGGCCTCCTCATAAAAGTTTATTATCTGACAGTTGGAACAATAGAATAAAAACATTTATAGAATATGATTGTTAAATTATTGATAGTTTCAGCTTGGAATATCTTCATTGCACTCCGGACATGTCCATAGGTGTTCCATCTCTTTCACAATATCTCCAACAGTGTCCAGTGACTGACTGTACCAGTTCAATTTTGATTGATGAGCCTACTCATATACCTGTTGTGCTGTTCTTTTCTTGCCACTCCAATCTTCAATCCAAGCTCTTGCAATCTAGCAGTTGATGTGGATAGGTTTAAATGAAAATCCTCTTTGCGGTCACACTCTATTATGCTGTTCAGAATGCCAGATCTATCCATTGGCTGACCCCACGATATGGTGGCAGAGCGAGCCAACCTGTCTATGAGAAACTAGCTATATTTATTTTTCTTTCGGGGCACATGGGTGTCATTGGCAATGAGAGAGCAGACAGGTTGGCTCGCTCTGCCACCATATCTGCTCTCTCATTGCCAATGACACCCATGTGCCCCGAAAGAAAAATAAATATAGCTAGTTTCTCATTGCAAAACATTCAAAGTTGCATTACGAATATATTCTTACCTGGAAATGGGTAAGTTTCATAACAAGTGCATATCTGATGGTCTGTAACTGCGTGGATATAACAGACAGTACTGAGATATCAATACGGTTGAACTCGTCCATGCAGCCCCATGCTCCACACTGACAAAGTCCGGACAGTATCTTACCAAAGGCCTATAATATCACAGACATATTTTGGTTATGGTTATTTGTTAATGGAATAGCTTTTATGGCAATCTGTGCAAAACCATAACTGCTCAGTATCTTTCAGAAAGAAGTTGTTACTTATTGTTAGAGCTGACATCACAGCACTTCAGGTACACCCTACTGGGCTGCTGTTATTCCCAGAATACTCCAACTCTAGGTGGTGTGCAATAATAGAAGGTGAAACTCCCATACTCAAGGGGGGTCTCTTGCAACTAGATTAGCAGTCATTTTTGCAGGGTCATAATAATGCAGTCACTATGTACTGTGCTATTTTCTTCTTGGAGAGTGCTTGGGATCACTATAACAGGCATTTTGGAACATAGGACTAGCATGAGTCTTGCTTGCTATGGTATAAGCAAGTAGTTTTAAATTTGAAATATTTGCAAATCAAGCATAAGTATGCTGTGCCCCCAAATATTGAGGTTATTTTTTTCTTACAGTGCCTCAGATAAAGGACCACCACCATGGTTGTATGTGAAATAGATTGTTTGTGTTGAGTGCAGTTTTTTAAAGAAGGAGTTTTCTACTCATGACTCTACACCACAAAATGACCCATTTGTTCTGGGAGATGGTCAGCATAAGGAACCGTCTCTTGAGCCATGTCTGACATATCAAATTCAAAACTTGACGGTAAGTATGGACACTGTTATATTTGTTTTATGATTTTCTGTTTTAAATAATAATTTTACATTTACAAATTTTATACTAACAAATTAACTAACAATTGTTATAAACCTATCTTAGAGAAACTTCATTTACCTACAAAATGGTATATTACTCATAAAAATATGTTAATAATTAAGAAAACTGCAGCTAAATCTGTATATACACCTGCAAATGGTAAAATGGAACCTAAATTTAATTCAGCCATGACCTGTTTTTCACTTCAGTAGCTAATCAGTTAAGTGGTACTGACCCTACACTTAGTGCTGGGAAAATTAAATTCTGGCTTTTTACAAGTATTGGTATAAAGCTCATAATCTATATTCTACAATGCCATGAACAAAACATTATAGCACTGGGACAGGGACCATTGCCATGCTGGATCATTGAAGAAGAAGGAAACAAAACAATTTCTTTTTCTTCTTGCGTTCGTCCGCTATAAATTCAGGCATAGTCAGGGGACCTGACTGATTTTTGCATGAAGGCCTACTTACCCTTTTATCGGTGTCCTCTATAAAGGCGGGCCTTCTCAGACTTCAGAGGTACTTGAAGTTTAGATAGTCAAGTTTAGATCTGTGATCAGGAAACCTATAGTCCAAACCACTTGTTGCGACCTTACAGGAAATTCCTGGTTGACACCTTGTACCCTCTGAACTTCTACAACAAGTGACAACTAGTGAAGATTCAACTTCTCTATCGGATTTTCCGCTGCTTTCTGACTGTGGTGAGGTCATTCTGGGTAAGGAACATTCTCAACCCTCCTGGGACATGTGGACTTGCTTAAGTTTGTCTATGCTGACAATTAACTAAACAAGAAACCAGACAAGTCAATACTTACTTTATAGTCCATACCTTCTCCACAGTTGGTGACCACACATAGTAAACCTAGAGCTTTAGCCAAATCCTTTGTGGTTTCTGTCTTCCCTGTACCAGCAGGTCCTGCAGGTGCACCTCCTAGATTCATTGAGAGGGCCTTGAGGACAAACAAGATGGTTCTTATCAAATAAGATACGATGTGTGTGGCTTTGAGAACTCTTTGAGCTCTCATAATGAGGGCTATCAATAAGTCCTGTGTATTTCAGTTATTTTCAAGAATATGTAACTAGTTGTTACTTTTGCAACAAATATTAGTTACTTTGGAGCTATATGACAACGTGATTATGCCACTTATCTTACATTTTGAAGATCGTGGATTCAAATCCCGATGTGTCATTCGGTTTATGAGTGCATGTTTACAGAGATCACTAGGATTGTTGCTGGAGCTACAGAGGTAATACTTTGTGTAATACTCTCAGCAGTTGGAATGGCATTTGTGAACTAAGCTCGAGAAACTAGCAATGAGGAAACCTGGTGCAATGAAACCTATCCCAGGCTTTGACTTTTTGACTTGTTACTCAGTACTCACTACTTAACAATCATCGATCCTTAGTGACCTTAGTATCTGGCATATGAATAAAATTCTGAAGGACTGTTAAGGTGCAAGTTCTGACGGGCAAGCTATTTGATGATGATAGTCTCGGAAATGAAAATCATGGTATATCCTTTACAGGACTTAGCCATCAACCACAGTAAATGATTAGTTGATTTTCTAGGCTTACTATAACGTTCAGCAGTTTGCCATTGAGTTCTGAATGGTGAGGTCTATTTTACCTAGTAAAAATCCATGGAAACAATTTGCTTCACACTGCCTGCTGCTGAGTTTGAACTAGGTATGCTGGTTGTCAGGAGAATGAAAAAGACAAAGGAAGAAGGCTGCTCCAGGTGTCTCCTTTTCGACCTGATGCTGAAGGCAAAACAGGATTCGAGAATAGATAGTAGATGCTTCGGTTACGATCACTCACTACTGCTTGCTACAGATGCACCCAACCATAAGCACTGGAAAGTGTTTCAGGTATGAATCGCTACCTGACTGGAACTGAGGTTCATATATCTGTTGTATGATAAGAGTCATCTTTGCTAAGATCTTAGTAAGATACGTCATATAGTACAATCACAGAGACAATCCCATCTACTTAGTAAATTTTCTCTGTAAAGTGTTACAGGGAAAGGATCAATCTATAACCATTTATGATAGTTAATCCCAATAATTTCTCTATCTACTAGATGAACAGGAAGCATCGCTAAATGACTGTAAATGTCACTGTACAGCTGGGGCAAAATTTGGAGGCTAAAGAATAGAACCACTGTTACCTACCACATGTTGTAAGAGGCGACTTTCTGCCAGTCCGCCGAGTTGAACCACGACTCACAAGGACTGTCTTCAGTCCCGGCACGAGCACGCTGGGCAGGCAGTATAAGTAGGCACTAGGAGGTTTGGCTGAAATAGGATGCATTGTCCTAAACGTGTGAAGTCTATGCGTTTGGCCTACAAACAATGTCAGCGTGATAAACGTTTTGGTAGATCAAACATATCACAAGTGATTAAAATTGGTCGAAATACAGAAGAAGAAGAAGCAGATCACTTATGATGTAGGAACAATATTTGGGAAAAATATTTAATTTAGAAGCTATATCAACAGAGAACTGTAGATATCATACCTGTGTAAGTGTCAGGTAAATTCTGTCTGTAGAGGTGTAATACTAGCCGTCCATTTAGTCCATGTACTCAGCATCAAGAAGGCCTGGCATTGTTTTATGTAGAGTTTATCAGGTTCTCTTCCAGTAAAACAGCTTGACTCCATTCAATTCTTTCTATCCATGATACTGAAAGTGTGAGAATCAATTATTCTATACAGAATAAATGAGAATATTATGTCACACTAGTAAGTTTCAGTTTGGAATATCTTCATTACACTCCAGACGACTGTCCATAGATGCTCTGATCTCCTTCGCAATATCTAAAACAGCGTCCAGCGATAGACCGTACCAATTCTATTTTGACTGATGAGTCTACTCATATAAATGTTGTGCTGTTCTTTTCTTGCTACTCCAATCTTCAATTCCAGCTCCGGCAATCTAGTAGTTGACGTGGATTGGGTTAAATGATAATCTTATTTGCGGTCACACTCTATGAGGGCGTTCAAAACGTCAGCTCTATCCATTGGCTGGCCCCTGATATAGTGGCAGAGCTAGCCAGCCTGTCTGCTATCTCATTGTCAATGACACCCATGTGCCCTGGAATGAAGATAAGTGTAATTCTGCAAATTTTTGGGCGCTTGTAGTAATTCAGTCCATTGGCTGCGCACTGAACCAGCCTCCCCATTTCAGATCATACTCAATGAATCACTCAGAAAAGCGGGATCGCGAGAGAGAGAGAATCACTCAGAATGCAAGAATGAGTGCATGAAGCTAGTTAGTATAGTATAGTAGCTATGTTATCAGTGCCAAACATGGCCAATAAGAGCAAGTAATGAGGGGAAAACATAACGACGGAGATGAAGTGCCTTAGAAGAGTTGCAGGATTGACAATAAGAGACAAAATTAGAAATGAAGAAATCAGAAGCAGACTGAATGTGAAACCAGTCATGCAATTCATACAAGAACAACAAATTAAATGGTTCAGACACCTGACAAGAATGCCCTGGTATCAACTACCACATAGCCACGCTGAAAAAAGTATAATGAGTACAGAGCAAGAGGAAGACCACACAAAAGATGAAGCGACTGCATCAATAACAGCCTTAAGAAAATATGAATAACAGTTTACAAGGTGCCTTAGAACACGCACATAAGATCACTACATCCACCACCACCCCACACCCCCAACAATTTTATAAAGAAGAAAATGATGAAAGAGAAGAAGTAAGTATACTGGCATAGTCAAGTGATTGAAAGCCACGGTAGTGTAGTGGTTAGTGTCATGGTTTTATAGGCCTGTGTGGTCACAGAATCATCCAATAGCTTGTCCTGAGCAAAACTTTGTCCCTCTTAAACAGTTCTTCAGAATTTCTGAACACATTCACTGTTGACAAACAAATTTGGTATGTTTCTTACACAACCACCTTAGATAGAGAAGTCTGATATATCTTTGATGCATACACTCTTGACATACATTTTAACACACATCTCTGATAAATCTATTACATAAAGAAGAAAACTAGTCACGATAGAGATGAAGTGTCTACACAGAATGCTTGGAGTATCAAGAAGAGACCAGTTTAGAAATGAAGACATCAGGAAAAAAATGGGTACAACATCAGTACTGAACTACATTAAGAAACATCAAATTATATGGTTTGGCCACATAAGCAGATTACCAAGACAGTACGCCTCAAAAATCAATGCTACTCTGATACAGTGGATATAGAGAAAAAGGCAGTCCATGCAAAAGGTGGATCTCATAAATAACAGAGGCTGTGAAAAATATTATTCATGAAGTGCACATAAAAGCCTGTTTTAGAAATCTCTTCTTATCCTGATGCTGTGAAGCAGAACAGGATTGGAGAATACTAAACTAAACTAAACTAAACTAAACTAAACTAAACGAAAAAGACCAGTTTTGCATATATTTGGTATATTTATTTGCTGAGAGGCTAGTTTACTTGTCTCTAATAAATCTATTACATACAGAATGAAGTTAACCCTTTCGCTGCTACATACTTTCCGAAGGCTGAGCTAAAAAATATCTACAAATAGAAATGTATAACGTGTTAACACGTCTTTAGCCCACAGAGGAGAGATAATAACAGACATGTCAATGCGTCTTTAGAAGTGAATAGGAAAAACGTATATATACGTTCTTAGCAGCTTAAGGGTTAATAGCTATACCTGTCTCTGACAAATCCATCAATAATGTCCCGAGCATGGACATCTACAATCAAAGCAGTGTTGTATTTTTTCCTGTCATTCTTTGGCAAGTTGGATCGAATCTTTGAAGAGAAAATGTGTAATTAAAGTTCTGATAAACAAAACTCTACTACATAACTATCACTACATGTCTACAAGTACGAATAGTAGTAGTAATAATAATAATAAGATCCAGAACCCACTTAACCGATTCACTACCGGGTTTTTTCGCCTCTGGACAGAATTATTTTTTCAGCTTCAAAAATAGTGCACTCATACTTTAGTTAAGCTAAATTATTGTTTCTAAATATGATTTAAAGTTTTACTTATTATATATCAAATTAAAGATAAATGAATGTACTTTCACAAAATATTTATTGTATCCGAAAATCTAATGTTGTATTTACCATGCATGAAAAATATTAGCATGAATTAAAAAACTAATTGAAATTGTGAGAACAAAAATCCAACTTGACAAGGGCCTTTATGAACAATATGTTGTATAAATCAGTCTAACTGCTCTCTTTATATAGGTAATACATTTATGATTACACAAACATTAAGAAAATAGTGAAGAAATGTATGGTTTATTAACTGTTCACAACTAGCATCCTGGCCATTCATATAAATCGCTAGTTTTTTATCGTCACATAGTATCCTAGAATGACTGGTAAACTCTGTTTCACTTCTACCACAAGCCACGATGATATGTATTCATTATCGTTTATACTTCAATTTTACGTAGTTTCCGGTTAATATAAAGCTCTAATCGGAACGAAAAGTAATAAAAACGCAAAAATAGTAAGCATCTTTTGAGTGACGCGTGGTCCATATGATAAGATATATTGACACTTGAGTGTCGCAGTACGGAATCAGTTAAGTTTGTAGGAGTACCACAGTGGAGACATCAGGACAAGAAACCTGTTAGAATTCTGTCTTCAACTTTTCAAGCAAGTGTAGAGAAGTAGTGCTCTGACCAGCTCTTCTCTACATATACATATATACATATATATTTCTCTTCTCCATCCAGTCCCAAGTGTCCTCTGTAAAATAATCTTAGAAAGTGACTTATGCCTCATTATATGTCCATTAGAGTTTTCTTTGAAACATATCTATAGATTTCCCAATATAAATAAAACTAGTCTTACAGATACAAATAACACAGAATAAAATGTCAACACAAAACTGCAGTCAATAATGAAGACATTTTGAAAACATTATAACCTTTTGATACATTGGTTTTATAATTAACAAGAAAAGAGATTGTACAAAAGAAATCAGAAGGAGATTAGTCATGTCATTTCAGAAGGTGGATAGTATGAAAAAGCATTGTCATAACGCAAGCAAAGAAACATAAGTAAAACTTCTGAGGATGTACATTATTCCTGTGACAATATATGAATGTGAACGTGAATCATGGAACATGACCGACACATTAAAGAACAAAATCAAATCCTTTGAAACAAGTAAAAACAGGAAAAGTAAAAGCACCCTTTTATTCCTTGAGGTATATTGGGTAATATGGTGTGAGGCCCTACTTTTTATTGATCGTCAATACAACCCTAATTTTTATTGATCGTCGACACACAATGGGTGATGTGATCAACATCAAGCTCACAGCCTTTACTTCCTGGTGCTTTTCCTGGTACCCAATTGAGACTGGGTTGAGCTGAGAGCAGTTATAGTGGGATAAAATAGTCTATACCCCCTGTAGAATTGAATACGGACCACTAGCCTAAGAAGTGAGTTCACTAACAACTATGCTTCTGCGGTTCTCTTTGAAACAAATGCTACAAAAAAATCCTTAGAACACACTGGACAGAAACCCCCCCAAATATTGATATCTTATAAGATCTGAACATTGAGGAACATTGTCTCATAAACAAAATCATGTCACATTAAAAGAAATAGTTTGGTAAAATTAAATGTCACAGTGGTTTAGAGAGAACAGGAATGGAGGAAGTGGTTTCTGGACGAGGTAAAAGACGATGATAGCAACCGCACATTGAAGAAACATTGAACATAATGTTTGAGAAGCCGAGAGAACTTGCTAGAGATAAAGAGTTTTTCAGACCAGTTGTGATGGGAACAATATTCTACAAAGCACATACTATATGATGATGACATATGCATTTGGGATGGATCAACACAATGCAGAATGTTCTCTTTTCCCATCAGATAGAAAATGGTTGCAAGTTCATTTTTTCGATTCCAATGTTTCACAATTGCCCAAAAAAAATTGGCACTTCTATTTTTGTGTCTTTTAGTCTAGAAATGTGAATTGACAGGCACTTCCTACACTATGTTCTGCCAAAAAAAAAAAAAAAAAAAAGGTTGCAGGATTGACTTTATTGCACTGAGTATACCACATATAGCTGGGCCATTCTCAACAGAAGTCGTGGCACGCCGAGAATATTGCACAAAGCATGAGCTCTATAGCTCCGACATCAATCCTAGTGGTCTCTGAAAGAAAATACGCCTGTGAACAGAACGGTGTGGTCCGGATTCAAACCCTGACTATCAGAATGCAAAGCAAAGTCCACACAGAGGCCCCCAAGAGAACAGACTATTTTAATTTTATTCCTGTTTGATAATAAGAATAAATAGTCAAGACAACAACTATACACTTTTCTAACCTTAACAACAAGCTGGTCGATTTGAGAATGCATTTTTTTGGCGTAGTCTTTCAGTGCGGTCTTGCCTCCTTTTTTTATCTTTCTGAAGACATCTTCAACTTCCCATGTCCACCAGACCTGACTAGCTGCAAGACATACCATTCCTTGGTAGTCTAGCATCCAATTTGCTCTGAACATAAACAATGCACAATATATATATATGAGAAGATTTACAAGACTAATTTAGTTAAAATCAAGATCCACTATATAAAAAAGGTAAAGGAACCCTTTTTTTCTACCACATAGTATATAGCGTAATACAGTGTTAAGTCTGTATTTTTCATTGACCACGCGATGGATGATGTGGTCAACATCATGCCGGCCGCCTCTGCCTCCCAGTGTTTTTCCTGGTAACTAATTGAGACTGGGTGGAGCTGAGTGCCATTAGGGTCTGAAAAAATTCAACGGCCACTGCGAAATTAAATCTGGGACCACTAGCCTAAGAAGCAAGTTCACTAATAACTACGCTACTAGGGCTCTATCCCCTATATATTCCAGCATTAAATTTCAACATGATATCGTTTCATCAGAAGAGGCAAGACCTCATGAGATTGAGAAAACTACCCGGAAATATCAACTGTGATGATCTAACACCCCCTCCCCATTTTTGTGTCTAAATTCACAATAAATAAGCCTGCCCATGCAGACCTCCCAGTTGTGCAAGCAAGCCGTGAACTGTTTTTTCATGAAGAGTGTTCTATATGGAGATAACCATGGCGAAACAAGTAAAAATAAAGTACTGTCGTTTTACAAAATATAAAAACAATAACAAGACACAATAACGTTTCAACCTAAAGGCCTTTATCAAGAACTTCTGTTGTATCCTTTGCTTGATAAAGGCCTTTTGGTCAAAAAGTTGCTATGTATTGTTATTGTGTTTTGTAAAACTACAATACTTGGTTTTTAAGTGTTTCACCATTGCTACATAGTTTTACTGCAGTCTTCCCTCATATCAATAATACTATATAGAGATAACCATCATCGTCTGGGATATGCAAAGTTTGCATCAGGGAAAAAAAACTGCAGTAAAACTGTAGACTATCTATTCTTTAATCCTGTTTTGCCTTTCAGTGTCAGGTTGAAAAAGGAGACACCTGGAGCGAGCCTCTCTATGCACTTTGTCTTTCTTTCTCTTCTTCAATCCTGATTTGGCTCATAGTTTCAGGGTAAGAAGAGATTTCTAGCACAGGCTTTTATGTGTGCTTCATAAATAGTGTCTTTCGCTTCCTCTGTTATCTCTGAGGTCCACCTTTTGTGTGGCTGGCCTTTTTCTTTGTATCCACTGTATCAGAGCAACATTGCTTTTAGAGGCGCACTGTCTGTTGGTAATCTGCTTATGTGGCGAACCATTTAATTTGTTGTTTCTTAATGAAGTTCAGTATTGATGTTGTACCCACTTTTTTCCTGATGTCTTTTTTTCTATTCAGGTCTCTTCTTGATACTCCAAGCATTCTGCGTAGACACTTCATCTCTTTTGTGACTAGTTTTCTTCTGTCATTTAATGTCAGTGTCCAGGTTTGGCACTGGTAGCATAATGTAGGGAGAAATATTGTGTTGAACAATTCTCTTTTTGTGTTCATGGTGACCTGTTTGCATTTTAAAATTGGCGCCATACGGTATCTTACAAGAACATAATTTTTGCCCTGGTCCACTAGGGAGTTAATACATTTGTTTCTTTGGTTTTTCTGTTTGTGTTTGTCATATTAAATTCGTTCTTTTAACCTTATCTCTATTCATGTCTTTTTACTTCTTCAAAATAGTATCTTACCGTGTTTTTTGGTAGCTGTAATAAAATATTGCCTCTTTAGTTACCAGCCTGTTAGTACGTCTCATTTCATTGAGGACTGCAGTCATCCACAATTCCACACGGTCTGTTGTATTAATAAAGTTTTTAAAGTCCATAACCTCTTTCTCTGCAGAGATCATAGCCGTCACAATCAATTCTCTAGGAGCTATTGGATTCTTTTGAAACTTCAGAGAAGCAATGTTGTCATACATCTGTTTAGTAGATAATAAAAATATCCTGATCTTTTTAATACAACAACGATGGAAGAATGGGTTAACCCAGCAGTTATACACATGTCATACTGGATTTATGATGGTTCTATTGTCTATTATCTTTCCCAGGTGAATGATAGAATTGGTTGTCCACTCTTGCCGTTTAGCGTAGGGGTGGGAGCTTTAATTTACGTTCCAGGGCCAGATATCCGTGGTTATTTAACTCTTTCCGCACTTTTTGCTGCACACTGTGCCACGGCGGAAGTCCATTGAACGCCATTAGCCACATACTGCGCCATAGAGTTGCTTCCCTTATAAGAAGTCTTTCTACTCCGTATCTCCAGCAGTAAATTTAATGATCTCCAGAAAAATTGCACTCATTAACGCCTTCTTTCAACGCTCCATATCGACCACTTGTTAACCACTCTGTGTGATTTGTATGTGATCTGAGCCTACGACCGATTGTACGTTGTGCCAGTTATGCGCCTACAAGTAGGAGAGCACATTAAGTTTTTATTTAGTAAGGTAGCTTCCTTAGGCCCTTACATCAGTCGCCTATTACGATATGCCTTGTAGGTCACAGGTACTATTCTTTGCTTCCTTGGGCCCCGGCACCACATAGGTGACTCATTAACTAAATGACAGAGCCCAGGTTCAAACATAAAACCTTCAGAGTGCAAAACAAATAACTAGACTACTTCACCACAGAGAACCTCTAGAAGTAAGAATATATATATTCAAGTAAAACTATAATCTCTCAGATTTTCTATGCTGCCACTGATACTTTCAACTGTGGTCATTTACCAGTCATGTATTAGTGTGTCCCTTGTGGAAAGTCACTTTTATCACAGACCAGCTGAAAAACTCTCTGTCTCTAGCAAGTTGTCCTGCCTCCTCCAGCGCCATGTTTTTAAGATTACTTTGATGTTTTGCTGTCATCTTCTTCTTGATCGTCCCTTGTCTAGTACTCCAGGAGTCATGGTTTTCATTACCATTCTCTCCAAAACCACACTGATATTTCATCTTACAGGAGATGATGTTATTTATGAGCCAATGCTTCTCGATATGCAGGTCTTTGTTTTTTTTCTTCTAACTTCTTTTATACAATCTCCATTGTTGTTAATAATAGAGCCAAGATATTCAAAATATGTGACTTCCTCAACGTCTTCATTTTCGTGGTAATTTTGTGTTGAGATTTTACTTTGTCGGTGGACATTATTTTATAATATTCTTAATTTGTTGTTGGAAATCACTAAATTATCTTGTAGACCACAGATGGTTCACTAAACAGAATTTTCTAACCATGAGTTAGAACCTCTGTTAGGTATATAAGCCCTAAGAGAGGTAGGTAAAGAGTGATCTTATTACAAAATGTGACTCAGTCTGGATTTGAAACCACAACCTTCAGAACGACAGACAAACGTCTTAACCACTCCACCTTACTACACCCAGAGATCCCCTACCTTAATGATGTGCTCCTGTACACACTCAGGGTCAGAGGAACCAAGAATACTGAGTAGTTCATCATCAGATATGAAGAAGAACCTGTGTTGATAAAGACATTGAAAAAATGTTACCTCTGGAACCTGGAAGAATCTTTACACTCACAAATATTCTCACACTCATAAATCCTCTCACTCACAAATCCTCTTTCTTTTAAGACATATGCTGAACTGATTCCTAACCTGTAACTAACTAGGCCTACATCAAAGATCACATACCTTGGAAATGCATTTCTTTTGGAGTCAAGATAATCATTGAGAGACTTCTGACATTTTTCTAGCCCTAGTGAGAGAAATTGTAGCTCTTCAAGTCTTCCCTCAACATGGGTAGCAGCTTTTATATTTGGGTTCTCATAAGTTTGATCCATAATCTAGTGGAAGGAGAGCATGAGCAGAAGATATAGATAATCTTATAACAATATAATAATATAGATGTCTGCACTGTTATGATCAATTTATTGAATGATTGATTGATCAACATTAAACTGACGTGTTTGGCCGCTGGACACTGCTAGATTAGTTGAGGCAGAGATCGGAGCATCTATAGACATGTCCAGAGTGCTATGATGATAGTCCTCATATAACAGACATACTCAAAAAGAGAAGATGGAAATGGCTCGGACATGTTATGAGAATGAGACAAGAAATGCCTGCAAGGATAGCCCTCACTTGGACACCAGAGGAAAGAGAAAGAAAGGCAGACCACGGACAACATGGAGCGCATGATGGAAGAGGAACTGGACACCGCATCTCTGACGTGGGGCTCTGCGCTGAAGGTTGCACGGACAGGAGAGCATGGAAAGTCCTTTCTGAAGCCCCATGTGTCACTAGGCATGACGGGATTAAGTAAGTAAAGTAAGTAATATAACTGACAACTGATATCAAAATGTAACTGAGACAAAGTTATCTCTTTCACAAGAATTAAACAAAGACTTGCTATGAACTATGTCAATATTCCCTTCATGCTGAAATGTCATCAATTTTCAGTAATTCAAGAAAATAAAATGACAATCACATCATTCTTCTTCATTATCACCTTTCAACTTCCAACAGAGCACATGTCTTTAACGGACTTCTTCCATGCCTTCCTTTCTCTTGCCATCCCTTCCAATTCTTTCCACGTCTTGCCTATCCTTTTAGGTCTTCAGCTCTCTTCTCTGGGTATTTCTAGGCTTTCCCTTAATCCTCTTTCCCTGTGGGTTGCAAAACAGTACCTGAATTGCAATGCTTCTGGTAGGTCTTCTCAATGTGTCTCCAGCATCTCTTCCTAAGCTCCTTTTCCCTGGTATCTGCTTAGTTTCCTTTCTGAGTTCCTCATTCATAATCGTATCATACCATCTTAGTCCCTCTATTCTACATAAACATGCATTTACAAAGGTCTGCAGTTTTCTTGTGGTTTCTTTTATTGTCCTCCATATTTCCAAGCTATACTTCTTCTTTGAACGCTCTATATTGACCACCTGTTAAACCACTCTATGTGATTTTTATGTGAACCAAGCTTAAGAGCATTTGTACGTTGTGCCAGTTATGCGCCTATGCACTTCAGCAAAGCTTTTTTTAAAACTAGGGTAGTTTCCCTAGGCCCCTACCTCAGTTGTCTCTTACGTCATGCCTTGTAGATCGCAGTTTAACTATTCTTTGCTACCCTTGAGAGCCCCGGCAATGCGCGGCGATAAACTATACAACAGCGCTGATTTCACATTTGATTGAAAGATTCTCAGCTTTATGTTTGTACATGTTCTTAGGTAACACTTAAAAATGTAAATATTGATCTCAGTGAACCTGTATTTTGACATATCTAAGTATACGGTAAACCCATCCTTGAATGGGCACAGAAACTAAAGTAATAACAAACTTAAAACTCACCTTCTTGAACTTTTTATCAATTGAATCAAAGAATTTTGCTTGCTCTGGAAGTTGCTTGCTAATATCACCCCCACCAAATATTCCTTCCAAGTAAATCCATTTTCTTTGCACTTGCAGCCAAATCTAATTTGTACAGGGGTTACAATGTCAACAAAATAATGATTGATTACTATGTCATGGCTTGATAACAATATAAGATAATAAAGATCTGCAATAGTAGACATGACATGAAAAAATTCAGGGAGGAGTTAAAGGGAAAGAGGACAAGATCTACTGCAGTCCTGCATTGACAACTCTGTTGAGAGAGGCAAGACATCAATCAATCAAGTGCTGTATCATGATTCTTCATTTAAATGTTGGCTGTTTCCATGAAATATGTCCAATTCTTTTGTAGATCCCCATATCAAAAGTGTTGATACTTTTTTCTAAAGCAGAATATCAAGGTCCTTTTATGAGTCAGATGATGTTGATAGTTGCCATACCAACTCAGTACAAATTTAACCTGCTGCCTTGTAGGTCGACTTGGGACAGTCAAAGGCTGATGGAGAGCGAACCCAGTAAACGCTGGCTGGAATCAGACACGTTGCCGAAGGATAAGCACCAGAGCTCCAAATGATGCTGAATGGTGTGATGTAAAAATATGTTCTAGGCAAAGGCTGTTTATATATCACAATAACAATGATCAAAATGGCTGAAAAGAGCAATCGCAGTGGGTGGAGAGAGAGAAGAGAGAGAGAGAGAGAGAGAGAGAGAGAGAGAGAGAGAGAGATAGAGTACAAATTTGTTTTGCTATACTCAAGAAGTCTTCCTAAGGTCTTTTTCTTTTTCGAACGCTCCACATCGACCACTTATTAGCCCCTATTTGTGATTTGTTTGTGATCTGAGTCTAAGAGCAACTGTACATTGTACTAGTTATGCGCCTACAAGTAGGCCAGCACATTCAATTTCTGTGACGCTTTTTATTTACTAGGATAGCTTCCTAGGCCCCTACCTCAGTCGCCTCTTAAGACATGCCTTGTAGGTCAAAGTGTTACAATTCATTATTCCCCTTGAGGGCCCTGGCAACACACTGGCGTTCCTATGGTCCTGAAAGGGAAATAAGCATTTAGCAGATTGAACATCATAAACCTTCACAAACGCCAAATACTTACATCTAGCACTTCAGATATCTTTGCCAACACTTTCTCCCAACCTTGAACAACTGAAAGAAATGGTCCGATATATCTAGAAGCAGACATATTCTGAAGGTTAACACCAGTGTCATCTACACTCTGTAGAATTTCATCAACTGGTCCCAGAATATGGGCTTTTCTATTGCTCTTGATGTAGGAATGGACAATAAACCTGGCCTTTTTCCATGTTTCTTCTACATCTGTCATTCCCTTTACAAGATGTGAACAATAAATTTGTCAAAATGTTTTAAAAAACACACAACAATGTATTTACTGCCTGTATAATACCATTTTTTAGGACGGTGTAGAAGAGGGTGGACAGGAGCCGGAGGAATTTAATGGCTGCATGGCTAGTGCAGTCACAGCAAAACTAGTTAAGGTTCAAATTTTTCCTGTAAAAGATGTAGACAACACAGTTGTCAAAATAATATTTTTTAAAAACAACTATTTAATGCCTGTATAATACCGATGTTTAGGACCGTGTAGAAGAGGGTGGACAGGAGCCTGAGGAATTTAATGGCTGCATGGCTAGTGCAATCACAGCAAAACTGTTCAGGTTAGGATTTTTCCTGTCCAAGATGTAGACAACAAAGTTGGCAAAATAGTATTTTTTGTAAAAACTGTATAATGCCTGTGTCATATCGCTTATTAGAGAAGTGTAAGAGAGTAGGGATTTGAGCCTGTGGAATTTAGGTCGCATGGCTTGTACAGTCACTGCAAAACTGTTCAGGTTCGAATTTGTTCTTTATGCCGCAGACAGAAGAAAACTCCTTGACCTTACCGGGGATTGAGCCCTGTGTCCTAAATGGGTGCCCATGCTATAATCCATTTGACCTGAAGCTTCTTGTCAAAATAAAAAATATCTATTAACCCTTTAGCTGCCAAGGACGGTTATATATACGTTTTTCCCATTCACTTTTAAAGACGCATTAACATGTCTTTTATTATCTCTCCTCTGTGGGCTAAAGACATGTTAACATGTTATACATTGCTACTGTCACTGCTATAGGTGTACATTCACGTTTGTGACCTAGAAACAAAGAGTAGATATTTGTAGCTCAGCCTTCGGAAAGTATGTAGCAGCGAAAGGGTTAAATTTATTAGTTCATGTAACGTAGAAACTTGACAACACACACTTTTTTTAAAATAACTTTAGTAAAGTAAAGAAACTCTTTTTATATCTTGAGGTATATTTGATAATAAGGTATTAGGTCCATATTTTTCATTGACCATCAGCACACGATGGGTGATGTGATGAACATCACGTCGGCTGTATTTACTTCTCTGTGCTTTTCTACACAATTAAGGCTGGGTCGACCTGAGAGTCGATACGGACGGAAATATATTCCATGTCCACTGTGGGAATTGAACCCGTACCACTAACCTAAGAAGCGAGTTCATTAACAACTATGCTACTATGGCTCTCCTCCTACTACTAGTACCTGCACTTAAAACAGTAACAAAGTTCTTACCTTTTCAATACTCATTTCTTTAGAAGCAGCAGTGACAATATCCATAATGTCGTTAGTGAAGCGGTAAAGTTTCATGTTGAAGACTCCCGCAAGAGTAAAGGTCTTGGGATTCATATCAAACTCTTGTCCAGTTTTGACCATCAACTCTTTCCAGTGACGCTCTCTAAGAGAGTCTGACTTGAGGTCCATAATTAAAGGCAAAGCATCCCTGTACAAGAAACAAGGAATAAGGTCATAACTATTCTGGCCAAGAATCCCTGTAATTGAAACAAGGTATCTATACTACAAGCATTCACACATTATTATCTCATAGCATGCTTCATTGAAATGGTTATTCCTTATGCGACTACGCGATAGAAGTGAAACAGAGTTTAACATTTATTCTAGGATGCCCTGTGAACGAAAAACTAGAGGTTTTCATGAATAGTCATGATGCTAGTTTGTGAACAGTATCAAAATGGATGTTGGTATATTGTGTTTACACACCAGTAAGTTGGATTTCTGTTCTCCCAATTTCCATTTTTATTTTTGATGTATGCTAATATATTTCCTGCACAGTTAACACTCCATTATTTTTGCTAATACCGTACATAATTTGTGAAACTACATCCCTCTTCTTTTTGCGTTGTTCTTTACTACCAATTTTAATCACTCTTTGTGATATGTTTGATCTTTGCCAAAAGCATGTATCCGTTGCACATTGGTTTGGTAGGCTCCTAAACGCATAGACTTCTACCAGTTTAGGACATGTGCATCCGATTTCAGCCAAGCCTCCTTAGTCACCTCTTACGACATGCGTGGCAGGTAACAGTGGTTCTATTCTTTACACTCCAAATTTGGACCCGGTAACCACTCTGGCAGAAACTACATCCATTTGTCTTCAATTTTATAATATAATAAGTAATATTGTAGATCATCTTTAGAAACAATACGTTAGCTTTGCTAAACTAGGAGTGTAGATATTTTTAACTAAAAAAAATAATTAACTAAATAAAAGAAAAAAACAACATCAATGCTAGGAGAAAAAATACGCTCTGAAGATGTCAACGAAGAAGATAAAAAGTATTCTTTATATCAGTTGCAAAAGTTATGTTTATAAACAGGTACGGCAGAAATGAAAAAACTATGAAAGCAACCCCAGTAGATACATCAACCAACACAGAATGCAAGTTGTTAGTCTAAACACACTGAAATACATATACTTGGGAGGAGTTTTGGAGCAATTAAGGGCATGGCCGATAAGAGATGAAGATGATCCTCAAATGAACAATGAACAATACTCACTTAAATTGCTTCATTTGCTGGTCAAGTGAGACTGCAGCTGACAGTTTTCTAACGTTCTTTGACATCTTCCTCAGTTGTTTTATGTAGTCATCAATACCACGGTTTAGAACATCGATGTCAAGGTCCACCCAAAGCGTCTCTGCCCATTTTGTAGTTGCAGCCTACATAAAACACAATAAAAGAAGTAAGCATACACTGACTTAAATAGCATTTGAGTTATAGATTTTTTAAAAACTATCTCTCCTTCATGTGCCATGATTGTTCAGGATGCACTAATGAACTCTGTCAACTTCCTGAACTCAAAGATAGAATTGTTAGAGATACATAGAAGATGACTACTGATGTGGAGAAGAAAACCCAATCAATTAAGCCAATCTCTGTTTCTAGTTCTAGTGAATAAGGAGTTTTAATAACCTCATGGGAAGCGCCAAAGCCAATGAATATGGTAAATTAATAGACAGTAAATGAGTATTGATGGCCTCTGGAAAAGAAACAATTTACCAAATGCAGGATCCAAACCACAAACCTTTATTACTTATGGCACCCATTGCTTAGCCTTGCAGACTAGCGTTTTTTAGAGCACAACCGACTAGCTATGCTGCATTCTGCAATTTTTTTTTTCTGTTGGTCTTTCAGATTTTTTTTACTGTCTATTTATTTACCATGTTCCTATTTCTATGCAGTCAATGTGGAGGCGAGAATTAATCAACGAATCAATTAAACAGATTCCTGTATCTAATGCTGTTAACCAGTGCCATGCGTTACAGTCAACATGGAGATTTTCTTTAAAGTGGAACTTTTTGTTTGTAAAATCTTAGTTACTCATCCAAACAAACTTGTGTCCTGTTAGATAATATGCATACACTTTCACCCAAATTTGGCCTGTCCTACACACTATAGGGACCGAATGGGTGACTTGTATCTCGTTCCAAAGGTACTCGGTTCGCTCATTCGTGAAGCCAATATTCTCACAGATATTTTTCCAGAGATCTCTGATCTCAGGGTAGGTAAAATCCTGTTCCTAGTTCTATCAGAGATGGACAATAAATCGTAGATTCTGTGTTCAAGTTGAGCATGTAAAAGAACCCTTGGCAGTTCAAAACTGAGAATTGTAGGCTGGAAAGCCACTGCCAGGTAAAAGTGCATTAGAAATGTTAAAAAATAAAATTTTGTACATAATATTTTCACCTAAATCTTCTAAATAACATCGGGGACCATCACTGATGCTAGAGTTGCAGCTCCTTCTTCTTCTTCTTTGCGTTCGTTCTTTACGACCAATTTTAATCACTCTTTGTGATATGTTTGATCTTTGCCAAGAACGTGTATACGTTGCACATTGGTTTGGTAGGCCGCTAAATGCATAGAATTCTACACGTTTAGGACACATGCATCCAATTTCAGCCAAACCTCCTTAGTCGCCTATTACGACATGCATGGCAGGTAACAGTGGTTCTATTCTTTACACCCAATTTTGGGTCCTGGTAACCACTCAGCGAGAGTTGCAGCAATACTGCTGAGATCTTCTTGTGTTAGGAAGAGTTGAGAGCACACATAGTTACTTACTGAAGTACAATGATGATGGTCCCATCGATCAATCAATCAATCAACATCTTGGAAGTGAAGCAAGAACTTGATCAATATATTTATGGCCTTAAACTTTCTTATATAAAGAACAAGTTGTCACTGTGACCTATCCAAGTGACTTACATTCTGCTCTTTGTAAAGAGCATAAATTTGAGACAGACCGCTCAACTGCTTCTTTACATCCAAAAGTCTATCATGGACAGTTATGGGTAGCTCCAAAAGCTTCTCAGCGAGGGCTAGATCTAGTCTCCGCTCTTCAAGCTCATCACACTCTTCTGAAAACGTGCTCATCAAAGTGCAGCCTAGAACAGTCACAGATAACATGTTGTTAGATTAAACAGAAACTATGTCAGACAATAAAAAAAATTATTCTGCTCTCTCTCTCTCTCTGGTAAATCAAGATAGAAGATAGCAGTTATAAAGTAATTGAAGAACCTGTTTTTATACTATGCAACATATGGAATATGGTCTAAGGCTCATATTTTTCTTTGACCAACCACACATGATGGGTCATAAGGTCAACATTATATAGTGGAATTTGGTTGCATTCATATCAAGTGGAGATATATTATGTCCATATATTGCTACTGGGAATATGCATGCTCTTAATATTCTTATCTTTGTTTTCTATCAGTTCCATTCCATACTGCTTTTAGTTGTTTAAGTTTTTATAAGGTTATTTGGTCCTCTTTTGATTACCTTTATCGTATTTTCATATTTATTTAGCAGTGAATTGGGTGATTGTCAAAGAGCAAACATAACAATCACCCAAGCCACCAGAACAGTGCAAGAAAAAAACATAAAACCACGAAACTGGGCAACAACTCAGTAGCAGTGTGATGACAACAGAAGAAGAAAGAAGAAGTGAATTAAGATATTCATAACCATCCACTTATTTCTATTTTCTTTCCTTTTGAAAAAAATCTGTTGTCTGATTTGTTTCATCAGTGGTCATTCTTTTCACTATCAAGTACCAATACAAAAAAAGGTGAACATAATAACCCAGTGAAAGGATCATGAACAAAACTAGCAATGAAAAATAAAAGCTATCCTTGATTATAATGAGTAAATAATACAGAGGGCTGAATGAAATGTAGAGACACAGAAAAATTAACCCCTTGGCACTTCTGAGCTGAAATGCTGGCTCACTTTTTTTTTTCATGATGACCTAAAGCCAGTATACTGGCTAATCTAGTATACATTGCAATGTTTACAAAATTATGGAGTGAAAGGGTTAAATTGTAAATGTTATCCTACAGTATATAATGGCATAAGTTTGTAAAGTGTTAGACACCTCACAGCACAGCACCTCACATTTATTTTCTTGTGAAAAGTCTTTTGAGTATTTTGAATAATTTAATGTATGTTAAGTTTTAGTTTGCCTTTTGTGTGGTGCCCCAAGTCAAACAACAGATCTCTGAATACATCAATTCTGTTTGTTGTATGGTCTATAACGACATAGGCTTCTGGAGTGTTAGACACCTCACAGTATCTCGAATTACAACTACAGAAACAAAGACAGAACAATCTCAAACTGCTAATGTAGATCTGGATACCATAGAAAGGCACAAGATTGAAATGAGCTGAAAAAACATGTTTGTCTCTGTTGTATGTGCTTTTTAGCGTGATGAGAACTGATTATGATGTACCGCCTCTACAAATTTGTTGTATATGTCATTTTATTGTTGCAAGTATACATTTATGTTTGTCAACTAACCAATGCAAGTCTTACCTCTGTTAAGATCATCTCCAACTGATCCAGGCCCTTCCTCCATGAACCTTCTGTAGAACAACTCACATTCCTCCTTGAAAGCATTGACTTGGTCTTCTGTGATCTACACAAAACAGTACATAGATGTACTTATCTCTAACACACATCAAGTTCACTTTTCTATCTTCTTCTTCTTCTTCAAATGTTCCATATCTAACACTTGTTAAACCACTCTTTGTGATTTGCATGTGATCTGAGCCTAAGAGTGATTGTACGTTCTGCCAGTTATGCATGAACAAGTAGGCCAGCACATCAGGTTTCTGCAATGCTTTTTATATACTAGGGTAGCTTCCCTAGGCCCCTAACTCAGTTGCCTCTTACGACATGCCTTGTAGGTCGCAGTGGTACTATTCTTTGCTTCGCTTGTGGGCCTGGGCAACACACAGGTGAAATAAAGCATCTTACAATTGACATTAAAAAGATGAATAGGCAAAATATTAACAGAACATAATTTTCAGCTGAAACTACTTATAAGCATGACATCAAATCACTTACTGCACTAAATTTGTGCTTAACTGCCAAGAGGCGGCAGTCACGATTCTTGGCCTTCAGTAGCAGCCGTTCATAGATCTGTGGAAGTTCTGCCTGTAGCATAAGCTCTTCTTCTGGTACCTGTAACAATAGGGCAAAAATAACTCACATACTTTGTTTTTTGTAAGCCAATAAGTGTGAACACAACAAATCACAGCAACCACACAGGAGTAACAACAATCGCATACATCTTTATAAAAGGATTGTAAGAAAAAAAGTTGAATTGAGCATGTCGTGGACAACAACAAGGAGCATAAAAGGATAGAACGCATGGACTTGTTTAATTATTATACAGTTAAAACTGTGTCTGTGACATATAGGTTAGGTGCTTGCCTCTTGCTCTAAAGTTACTTGTTTCGCTCACTCGTGGAGCCATTGGGTTAACTTTCCAGAGGTCCCTGATCTCAGTGTAGCTGATATCAAGTTCCCAGTCCTATCAGAGGCAGACGATAAAATGTAGTTCCTGAGTTCAATTTTAGCACCTAAAAGAACTCTGGGCAGTTCAAAATTGAGAAGAACAGGCTGGACAGCCGCTACAAATTCATTAGAAACATTTTTTTAATACAATTCCTACCAATATTTACACCATCTTCTAAATGTAATTACATCGGGACTCTCGCGGTGCTACATAGTTTGTGCACTTCCACAGAGACCTTCCTGTGTAAGATAGAGATCGGAGCACACATGGTTACTCACCGAAATGCAATGATGATGCTCTTATCAATCAATCAACAATTAAGATATAAAAATTGAATAAAACATCAACAGTAATGTAAATGCTAAACAGACTAAACAAACAGAAATCTCAGACTAAGTAAGAAACACTCACCTCGCATCCATACATAATGAGAGTTCGATATTCCTCTTGTATACTTTTCCACCTCACTTCCCACATAAGTAGATTATCCTTTATATTCTGAATGGTCCAAAGTACAGACTTCAGTTCATCAAGGTTATCAATGGAATCTTCAAGATCCCATGATTTCTCCTGTTGGATATTTCAGAAAATGGTAAATATTTGATCTGCATCTCACCCCTACCTCAGTCGCCTCTTACCACCCATATGGTGCCGGGACTCTCAAGGGGAGCAAAGAATACTATCACTGCAACCTACAAGGCATGTCGTAAGAGGCAACTGATGTAGGAGCTAGGGAAGCTACCTTCGTAAATAAAAAGCATCGCAGAAATCTGATGTGCTGGCCTACTTGTAGGCACATAACTGACACAACATGCAATCGCTCTTATTCTGAGATCACATACAAATCACAGAGTGGTTAATAAGTGGTCGATATGGAGCGTTCGAAGAAGTCGCCTCTTATGACATGCCTTGTAGGTCGCAGTGTTACTATTTTATGCTTCCCTTGATGGCTGCGGCAACACACTGGCGAATAGTTGATCAAAATTGTACTTATTTTTTCAATTAAGATAAGAAGTCTAGCTAGGAAACTGTAATCAAGGAACGACACAATCAAAGAAACCAAAGTAAGACTTCTGAGAACTTTGCATATTTCCTGTGGCAACATATGGATGTGAATCGTGGACCATAACACCAACATTAAAAAATAAAATTGAAGCTTTTGAAAGAATGTGTTACAAAAAAGTTCTTAGAACATCCTGGACAGAGAAAAGAAAAACAAAGACATCCTACAAGACCTGCATATCAAGGAGCATTGACTCATAAATAACATCATGTCCCGGAAGATGAAATATTTTGGCCATGTAAAAGGTCACAGTGGCTTAATCAGTTAAGGAAAATTCGTAGAGTACCCCAAACAAAGAATAGTACTAAAATGAACAAATCTATTTTAACTCTCTAACGCCGAATATTGAGTATATCAACATTTTTGTTACAACTCAACATACTTATGAACAGGCTGTATTTAAAAATTATTTATGCATAAAATATATGTTAACAAATGCATAATATGTTAATCTAATAATTTATTTTAAAAAATTAAATTTCATAATGTTAAGAACTCTAATTTCATTGCAAAATGATTGCTTCAAATACACCGATATTTTGCTGCTATTTTTTATTTTTCGTATCAACAACTTACGAAATATGCTCCTGCAACAATCACAAATTTGCTAATAAAATGAAAGTTTAAGGGTTATGACTAATGTTACTTTGCTTGTTAAGAATCCCAAGGAAACATGAGTTTTACTCTTCTCTTCTGTAGAGCTGAGGAGGTGTTTTATTGCTTTTTTTTCATACTGAGGAGACTTGAAACTGTTGCTGTGGTGTGAAATACTGCAAGTTATGAAAAGTTCTTCTCTGAAATGATCTATGAATGGTTACAGTAGAACATTCAGCAGTGCCTTGAATATCACATCCTTGCAGTGTGAAATACTGCAAGTTATGAAAAGTTCTTCTCTGAAATGATCTATGAATGGTTACAGCAGTATTCCAGACACTGAACTGCGATTTCTGAAAAAGTGATCTGGATGAGTTGACCACCATCCCATTCATCTCAAGACAAAGAGTGCTCACATCAATAGACAAATCTACTTTCTATGGGACTAAATCTGAAGTCATCTTTGTAAAGATTGCCAGAACGTTATTTTTCGCAGACATCTATTTTCAAATGCATTCAACTTGCTTTCTATATCTTTAGTCATTTTCCAACTCTCACTGGCATATGTGATATATATACCCAAAAAAATCTGGCCAGCAATGGTGGAATGCGGGAGGGCCATTCAGAGTCAGAACTGTTTGATTCTGAACACGACTTTGCTAGCGCATTTCCGACATGTTTGGTCGGGTATTTTCAGGTTTTGTTTGCCGAGCTACTGAGTTAGTGCTTGAGCAACGCTGTGAGCTATGAGTGTTACATGGAATGCTTTTTGCTGTGTCAACCGTGCGTTTGTTGAGTGTATTCAGAAAATGGCGGACAGCGGTTATGACGAACAAGCTCAATCTGCCGTATGCAGTTATATTGCGAGTGCAGAAAGCTGGATTTTGTCATGATTGATGTTCCCTTCGACAAAAATTTGCAATTCAAGTGATGGACAGTTTTGTGTTGCTATATTAGCAACGGCCATATGCATTTTATGCGGTGCATGTTGTTTTTTGTGGCGTGTAGCGGCTGTTTCATTCTGGAATTAGTTCACACAGGAAACATTTCACAGTTGTTAGCATTTCGTGTGATTTTCATTGGCACAGGAGCGGAGCAATTATGGGGTGACCCGTTGCAGTGAAGTTGGAACCGTACTTATGAACTATGAACTATGAACTGGCATATGTTAGGATTGATACAACATTTGAATTGAAAATTCGTAATTTAGTTTTAATACTATATAACTTGCAGTTCCATATTTTATTTAGACTTTTAAAAGCTGATGTTGCTTTGCCAATTCGTATCATAATTTCTTTTAACATTTCCTGTGCAATCAAAATTGCTACCTAAATAGGTGAACTGCTCTGTTATTTTTATCATTTTAGATTCCAGTTTGATATCTGCATTACTTGCCATAGGTGTCTTCATTATATTTGTTTTTCATAGCTTATCTGCAGTCCAACTTTTGATGCTATAGATGACAAGTTGTCTGTTTTTCTTTGCATATCTTGGTTGTTTCTACTTAACAAGGCAATATTATCTGCAAAATCCAAATCTTCTAGTTGACTATTTTCTACCCAATCGATGCCAGTTTCGCCCCTGCAACATTTTCGCATCACCCAGTCAATGGCCACTCCAAACAATAGCGGAGATAGAATACAGCCTTGCTTTACTCCGGTTTCAACCATAAACCAGTCGCTGTGTCCACCATCAGTGCAAACTACACACTGTGAACCATCATAGAGGCTCTTAATAATGTTTATTATTTTGTCTGGTATTCCATAGCATCTCAGAATATTCCACAGAGGATTGCAGCATCCATCCAGGAAAATAAACCCTCCCGAGCACTGACCCCCCTGGCAATCGAAGGCACAGAACCCTCCAGGACACTGGACCCCTGGCAACTGAACCCTCCTGGGCAATGAGCCCATGGACACTGATCCCTGCTCGCAAAATAAGGTGTTTGTCTTGATCAATGGCACCAAATTGGTGATATAGCCAATAACACCGGCCACCTTTACTTCATTATGATTCTCTGGTACCCAACTATGACTGGGCTGACCTGAGATCTGTTATGGTTAGAAAACAATACCACTTCCACTGTTGTATTTCAACCTGGGACCACTTATCAATGAAACAACTACAATAACAACTATACTATTGCAACAGTCAATGACAATCATACTCACCACTAACTCATCATTCAAGGCATAGAGTTTGCTTTTGGCCTGAGTATAAAGCTTGAGGTTCAACAAGGTTATCCACTCTTTGGCATTTCTTATTGCTGCATCAGCTAGTGGCTGAGTGCTTAAGAAAATGCAGCCAATTGCTTTCTCGTGGCTCTGTTGGGCAATGTCGTTGATGCACTTGAAGTAGTACTGAAACCTATAGTCAAAATCAATAGAGCTCCGAGGTTTCTCCACCCACTTTTCTAATTGTTCTTCCTAGTTTATGATTGTAAAAAAATGAAACAGAATAATCTTCAACGTTTCAGGAATCCAAAATGTGTGCTATATTCAGATTTATATACATCCAAACATGCTACATAAAATGTGTGCTATTCTAAGAGTTATATACATCCGAAACATGCATCTAAATGTGTGCTATATTTAGATTTATAAATATATAAACAAGCTTCCAAAATGTGTGCTATATTTATATTTATAACTGTATAAACATGCTTCCAAAATGTGTGCTATATTTCAATTTATAAATATATAAATACGCTTCTAATATGTGTGCTATATTTAGATTTATATACATCCAAACGTGCAACTAAAATGTGTGCTATATTTCAATTTATAAAATTATAAATATGCTTCTAATATGTGTGCTATATTTAGATTTATATACATCCAAACATGCAACTAAAATGTGTGATATATTTCAATTTATAAATATATAAATATGCTTCGAATATGTGTGCTATATTTAGATATATAAACATATAAGCATGCTTCCACAATGTGTGCTATATTTAGATTTATATACATCCAAACATGCATCTAAAATGTGTGCTATATTTAGATTTATAAATATATAACTGTGCTTCCAATATGTGTGCTATATTTAGATTTATAAATATATAAACATGCTTCCAATATGTGTGCTATATTTAGATTTATAATCATCCCAGTGTAAACACATTTGATAAACATCTTGTGTTTCCCCATTTGGCTCGTCACTGTTGGCAGAGATGGTATGCCATCTGCAGAAAGTCTTGCACCAAGAACAAACTCTATAGTTTCAGCAACTATCCTAGCAATCTCTTGAAAAAAAATTGCATATGTGGCTGTCCATATTCAAACCCCCAACCTTCCTAACTACAATTGAACGTCTTAACTGCTTCGCCATAGAACCCCCCACCCTCACAATAAATTTAATTGTTTGGAAAAATATCCAACAAGTACAGAAATATAAGTGATAAATTGCTGTTCCAAGTAAATAGGGTGTGAGAATATCTAAGTAAACATCATGTTAGTTCTTTGAGAAACAGAAGATTCCCCAACAGCTTGCTAGGCTCGCCATATGTTGAGGACAGAAAGAAACTGAACTAGGGGAGTTTAAGGCCAAAGGATTGACTTCATTGCACCAGGTTTTACTGCATATGGCTTGCTCTTTTCCACAGAAATGGCACGCCACCTGCCGAGAGTATTGAACAAATCACGAACTCTGTAGCTCCAGCAACAATCCAAGGGGTATCCGAACAAAAATGCACTCATGAACAGAACAGCACGGTCTGGATTCAAACCCACGACCTACAGAATGCAAGGCATCAAGGAGGGCATCTTTTTCTTGCCTTATCTCCTACTTCGGTTACAACTTTTCTATCCTTCGAGTAACCACAGTCTTCTCTAGCAATAAGATTTCTGAAGTCAGAGGCAACCAGTCAAGAGGTGCATTATAGCAATCAGGTTGCCATGCACTAACGCATAATTATTGATATATTCTACCTTGTCTGTCCGCCACAGGGTTCTGTATCTCTTCCATCTTGACATGCACTTCTGAACATTCAGCAGTGCCTTGAATATCACATCCTCACATTCACTTAGCAGTTCACTAACTTCTGGGTTGCTGACTACATCTGGGAAGTAGGAGAAGACAAAAGGTTCATCCAGGAACTTCACTTTCTGAGGAGGTGCTTCTGTGCAGGTCCCATTCATCCAACGCACAAACCTTTTAGTTCTGAAAATAGTGATCAAGAAAGTAGGATTAGAATTTTCACTATTATATTCATTAACAATAAAAATAAAAGAACTACTTGCAGTGTTTTCTTCTGCACATCTTTCTATTTTCTACAACCAATAGCTCAGATCTAGTACTATGTGGTCTCTAGAACATCAAAACTATTGTATTATATTTTACAATAGGAATCATAGTGTTATGTTGGTCATACTTTAATGAAGGTTTCAGAAGTGGTTAAGCCGTTGCCTTGTCTTCTGAAGGTTGCAGGTTCAATCCGGTCCGCACCATTATGTTCACTCAAGTTTTTGTTTCGGAGATCCCTAGAAGATGCAACGTTCATGTTGTGTGCAATACTCTGCAGACAGCGTACTATTTCTGTGGAGAGGGACTGAGCCATATGTGGAAAACCCGCTGCAATGAAGGCAATTGCTTGTCTTTAGACCCAACATCTACAGATAGTACATACTAGTATATAACACTAGCGAGCAACAGCTACTACACCAGCAGCACACACACCAGCCAGCGCAACACACCAGCCAGCACACACACCTGCCAGCGCACACACATGCCAGTGCGCACATGTCAGCACACACCAGCTAGTACACGACAAGCCAAGCCACAGCAGCACACACACAGCCAGCACAACACAACCAGCCAACACAACAACCAGCGCACACAACAGTCAGCACACAACAGCAGGTACACATCAACTTGTGCAAACTAACCACCAGACAAAATCTAGATAACATTATTCATGACACAAACTTGGAAACAATATCCCTGGCTGATGACACAACAGTTTTAAAGATGTCATTGGTTTGAGGATTAAGAATGACATCAGGTGGTGCTAACAAACTCTCAACAGTAAAGAATGGCTTGTCCTGTTTTAGTTGGTAGATGAACCACCGCAGGTTCTTGATGACCATCTGAAACATTATTAAATGACATATTATAATTTAAATCTGGAAAGCCAAGGGATTCAATCATAAAACAAAACTTAAAATATCTATAAGGGGTGTCTAATTTTGGTTGCGGCCTGTTCTGAAGCAAAGTATAACAACCCGGTTTCTACTCCACAATTGATAATATCAATTCTGTTTTGTGCTTAAGGTCATGTTTAATGCTTCTCATTACATTGTTCTTTCATGAATATCTTAGCTTCCACATAGCTCACCAGGCAGTCTTCATGTTGCAATTTTCCTCCAGACCTTTTTTATTTCCTTAATATCGCAATGTGATTGTATCCATTTAATTACTTCTTCTTCTGTTGTCATCACAGTGTTTGAGGTCACGTTTTTCTGCTTCTCATTGTATTGTCCTTTCATGATAATTTTAGCTTCCCCATAGCTCACCAGGCAGACTTTATGTTGCAATTTTCCTCCAGACCTTTTTTATTACCCTCCTTCCATTCGTTCGCTTGAAATATGTCTATATATTCAATGTTGTCTCTTGTATGAACTTCACTATCTTTTGTAGCTCACACAGAGGTCCGTGTAGTTTTCTGTCGAGTGTTGTTTCGTTAGGCCAGTGAGTTTGCCTCAGTGTATCATATTCGGGCAGTCTTGAAGTATGTGCTCTGCAGTCTGGTGTGCCTGTCCACATGTACACTTGGCTGAATTGCCAATCTTGAATTTTGTATACATGTGGCTGCGGAGCCGATTGTGTCCTGTTCTAAGGCACAGAATGACAACCTGTTCCAATCTGCTCATATTATAGTAATCGTCTTGTGTTGGTATTTGTGGCTTTCTCATTGATTTAACCTTTGAACCCGCCTCCCGATATTACGGTATTATCATTAGTACACGTATACCCGGGTGTCTACATATCGGATGAGAACCCCTACTCGTTATTTGTCGGTGTTCAGCGATAACTTGTGTACTAGTGTGACGTCAAACACAGGAAATGCTTCCTTAAAGGTTTATCTAAATGGCGGTTTGCATCGTGTTTTGAAACAGTGATTTTATAATATTTTATTAATTTTTAAAAGATAAGACGACAGGTTGAAAATTTCGGAAATGGTCACTTGAAAAGGATGACAACAGAGCAAGCTGTTGAACTTCTTTTAAATGATTCTGAAGATGAATTAGACTTAGAATATGATTATTCTGATAATGAAATCGAAAGTGAGTCGGATGATCATTTAGAAGAATTATTTGAACCGACTGATGTTCAAACATGTCAGTGACTTTCCAAACATGGATTACAAAGACAGACCAGTCAAGAAAGTGAAGATACAATTTTGGTGCACATTTTGTCAAAATTTCCTGTGTCGAAAGGAAGGATCTACATGTTGGGAAGACTGGCATTGTAAGCAGGAATACTGTAGATGATGGGGTAAGTCGATAAAAATTATAGGACACTTAATTCTGCCAATCTATCTTGTTTTTCAAACAATTCTGATATGTGCTGTTTTTGCTCAGGAGCCCAGGGCGAGGGTTTTAAGGTATAGTTGGCCAGGGTTCAAAGGGTTAATCATCCTTTTCTTTTGGTGGTAGGTAACTGGCACATCCGGTTGCTCTCCTGCAGCACCTTCCTTGGCCAATCGGTCTGCTGTTTCATTTCCTGGTATTCCACAGTGAGAGGGTATCCACTGCAAGACGACCCTGCGATGCTTGGACAATTTAGATAGTAGGGTCTGTAGACCTGGCAATTTTCTGGACTGGAGTGCTTGGAGTGCTGATTTTGCATCAGTCAAAAATACAACAGGTTGAGGATCGGGTCTGGTATTCAACAGTTTTTCAGTTGCCACCTTGATTGCCTGAATTTCTGCATCATAGTTGTTTTATTTCCTTAATATCGCAATGTGATTGTATCCATTGCTACCGGGTTGTTGTCCAGTGTCAAGGTATTTTTATAATTTTTATAAATTGTGCAACATAAATAAGCTTTGTATTAGTTAATATACATTCCATGCATTTAAAATACATGTATAATACAAAATTGCACCAAGTTCACAACTGCTATCCCATCGTTAAAATGTTAACGATTTTTCAAAAAATAAACATTTGAGAGTTAATGAATATTTTTAAATCTTTTTCTAACAGTAAAAAAAAGTAACTTGTTTGCTGTACCATAGATATAGCGTGGAATATCTTCCGTTCCCAGTAAGAATAGAACGATGCTTGCCAGGATGGTTTCCCTTTAACATCTCTGGTTGCTAGTGTAGTTTCAATCTTGATAATAAGAATTCCGATAGATTCAATACTCTTCGCAGCTGTATCAATTGCTAATTCACGCTGATTAAATGCATAGTCAAACAGCTCCTGTATTTTGATATAAAAATCAAAACAAAGTGAACAATGGGTCTCACTACTCTGATCATTTCTGCAAAAGAGAAAATAATTTATAAAAACTATCACAGATGATGCATGGGGCTGCCTACCCCATCCATTAGATTTTCTTCTTCATCGAACGCTCCATATCGACTATTTGTTAACCACTCTGTATGATTTGTATGTGATCTGAGCTTAAGAGTGATTGTGCGTTGTGACAGTTATGCGTCTACAATTAGGCCAGCAAATCCGATTTCTGCTATGCTTTTTATTTACTAGGGTAGCTTCCTAGGTCCTACATCAGTCACCTTTTATGACATGTCTTGTAGGTCACAATGGTACTATTCTTTGCTTCTATTGCAGGCCCCAGCACCACAAGGGTGCCATCCATTAGATAATTTGAGTTACAAACCCAGCTAACAGTAAACTAGCATGAGTTGGTTGAGGGCCTATGCCCTAACTGGGGTTTAAAAAGGCAAGAGAGAGAGAGAGAGAGAGATAGAGAGAGCAGTTAATACTAATTCTGGGATTCACCTAAAGAAGTTAATTCTTATTTTTCATGTTTGTTGGCATACACACTCTGATATAACCAATAAAATGCTTTCCTTAGGTTGAAAAGAGCATGCCTCATGTTGAAGAGGTTATAATCCCCTATATAACAAACAAATAAACAAACGAGAGAGAGAGAAAGAGAGACCCCAGATGACATTCTGCTCAAAATAACAAATGTATCATTTTATACACAGATGATGTTGTACATGTGTAAACTTTGCTGCTTCTTTCACATTCATTTTCAGTTATCAACTTTAATATGTTCAAAGAAAGTGTGTTAAACAGAGGTGGAATAAATGGTATGTTACAAAGAGGTGGAGTAAGAAGTTTGTAATACACAGGAGGTGGAGATGAAAGGTGTGTTATACAAAGGTGTTGAGGGGTGGTAAATGTAGTGATCTTGTGTGTGCTTGTTCTAAGGCACTTTGTAAGTTGTTATTCATTTTCCTAAGGCTGTTCTTGATGCAGTCGTGCCATCTTTTGCATGGTTTTCCTCTTGCTCTGTACTCATTATACTTTTTCACTGTGTCTCTCTGTGGTAGACGATACCAGGGCATTCTTGTCAGGTGTCCAAAACATTTAATCTGCTGTTCCTTTATGAATTGCATGATTGGTTTCCCATCCAGTCTTCTTCCAATTTCTTCATTTCTAATTTTGTCTCTTATTGTAATTAGGCATCAGAAACACAGACTCCAGAGTACATACTGCAGTCATGTCCATCAAACATACACCAACAAAACAAAACATGGTCTCATGAACGAAGCTTACAGAGCTAGCTATAGGGAACTCTTGAGGAACTCAAACTGGCATGCAGCTTCATAGAGGCATCCCATCTCATGCTTTAGACGAGCATATAAAACCTGAGCACAGAAGAAGTAGTCAGGAATAGAATGTAGTAAAATGAAAAACACTTTCAATTGTGCATGGATAAACAAAGTACATAGTCATAACAAACCTTGCAGCTGGAAGTAAAACATCCAAAATTGACCTTTTGTTTAAACAGATGTATGTTCTCTATTTCAGCCAGAATTTCTTCTATTCTCTCTCCACTTCGATGGATGGATACTGCTATACTTTTGAATGTATTAAGGCTCTACATTGGGAGATGGTAGAAAAAATAGTACTAACAGTAAATATCATTATCTGATGAGGGTGACAGTAGTATAGCAGCAGCATTAGTAGTAGTAATTATAGTAGTAGTAGAAGTAATAGTAGTAGTAATAGTAGTAGTAATAGTAGCAGTTTTAGTAGTAGTAGTAGTACTAGTAGTAGTTGCAGTAGTAGCAGTAATTGTAATACATTAGTAATGGCATAAAAGAAGTAATTGTAGTGAATGTGATGTCTGCTACGTTAATCGTGGTGCTATTGATCTAGTAGTAGTAGAAATAGGAATAATGGTAGTAGTAGCAGTAATAGTAGTAGCGGTGGTAGTGGTAGTAATAGTAGTAGTAGTGGTAGTAATAGTCGTAGTAAAACTGGTGTTTAATGTGGTAGAGCTTAAATATAGAAGTGTAGGTAGTAGTAGAATTAGTTGAAGGGCGGTAATAAATTATGAAACAATATTAGAAGTCGCAGGCACTGTGTCATTATCTTTGGGAATGTTATGTTATGCGATCGACTTCATGGTACATTGAGCATCCCATGCATGCTCTGTCCTCCACTGCAGCAGTAATCTCAAAGTTCATTTGCTTACTGTACCCAACAGAAGTTGATTAGTATACCGTCTCTTTCTACTATGAAGACGACACTGTCTGGTATGTCTAAACTTAACTTCTAATTCTCGCACTTGTTCCAGTGTCTGAGACTCGCCCATATCACATAATTGAGAGCATACCGCATTGATGACATTGACTTTGTCCATACTTCTGCCCGCTTGAGAAAGGGCATTGTTTGCAAGAAAGTCAGCAAGCTCGTTACCCTGCACTCCAGCATGTCCAGGTGTGTACAGCCAAGTAATTGTCTTGAGGTGTGATCTCTGAATGCTGTCCACCAATTCCACACACAGACTTCCAGATTCAATCCTTTGAAGTATATTCATCGAGTCTGATATGATAATCTTATGGGTTACCTGTTGCTCAGCCACCCATGAGAGCCCTGGAGGCAGCAGTGATCTCCATAGTCATGCTCGATGTTGTTTTTCTTTGTTTCTTTGGATAAGTGTTCCATATAAGGAACTCTTCTGTGTTATGTAGGGTAGAGTAAAATATAAAGCATCAAAAGATGAAGGATTTACTCTATAAGTGATTACTCATGTCCTTCTCTGCAGAAATGGCATACCAACATCTGCAGAGATTACTGCACAAAGTTCAAACTTATAGCTCCGACAACAATCCTAGGGATCTCTGAAAAATAAATACTACCATGAATAGAACAAAATAACATTCAGACCTTTGTCAACGGATGTTTTTAGCGGATTCTCAGACTGACATAGTTACAAACACAGACCTGTGGATAAGAACTGGACAGGAACCTCAAGATGACCCAGGTCAAGAGGAGAAAATGTTGAGGGGTTGAGCATACCCTATGGTAGACACAGTCGAGTGTCACTAGACAAGCACTTGAGTGGAACCCGCTTTTCTCCTAATGTCTTCATATATAAACCACTCTCTTCTTGATACACCCAGCGTTCTGCATAGATACTTCATCTCTGACATGACTAATTATTCTGTGCTATTCAAAGGTTAAAAAGAGGTCTAAATGCAAAGGATTGATTTCATTTCATCAGGTTTTCCCTTATGATTCTATCGTTCTCCACAAAAATTGCATGCCACCTGTTGAGAGTCTATAACAGGTCACGGGTTGACTTCATTGCACCGGGTTTCCCCATATAGCTCTGTCCCTCTCTACAGAAATAGCATACCACATGCAGAGAGTATTGCACAAACATGAACTCCGCAGCTCCAGCAACAATCCTAAGGAACTTTGGAAAAAAATTGTACATGTGACTCTGCTCAGGTTTGAACCCACAACATTGAGAACGGAAGGCAAGAGTATTGAATAGAACACAAACTCCATAGCTGCAGCAACATCCATAAAGGATCTTTAAAAAAAAAAGCATTTGTGAACAATAAGGTCTGAATTAGATCTCACAACCTTCAGAACGCAAGACAACCTGCTTAATTCCTTCGCCACAGAGACTTGCACAACCTTCAGAACGCAAGACAACCTGCTTAGTTCCTTCGCCACAGAGACTTGCATAATTAAAGGTTCTTAGAACAAACATGTAAAAGTAAGTAAAGGAACCCTTTTTTATACCACAGCCATATTGGGTAAAACAGTGTTAGGTCTTTATTTTCATTTGACCTTTGACACACGATGGGTGATGTGGTCAACATCATGCAGGCCACCTTTACTTCCAAGTGCTTTTCCTGGTACCCAATTTCCTGGTACCCAATTGATATTTAGGTCATGTGTGATTCCTGTACTGACCTATGGTTGTGAAAGTTGGAAATCAACAAAGAAAATTTATAAGAAACTGGACAGCTTTGAGAATAAATGTCTCCGAAAATTATTAAAAGTAAAATGGAGTGATTTCGTTTCTAACAACACAGTGAGAGATAGAACACACCAACAACCCGTATCAAATATTATAAGGAAACGAAGGTGGAAATATTTAGGTCATGTTCTTAGATCAGACAAAAGAGACTAAATCGACAAGTCCTTATATGTGGTCACCAGTTGGGAAAAGAAAACGTGGAAGAACAAAGACCACTCTTTGAAGAACCATCCAACAAGAAAGTAAACTATTGGGATGTAAAACCATACAAGATCTCCAACTGCTAGCAACGAACCGCATCACATGGAGATCTAAAACCTCTGCCCTATGTGCCGCCTTTGGCACGAAAGGAACAAATTAACTAATTGAGACAGGGTTGACCTGAGAGCTTTTACAGTCTGAAAAATATTCCACATACACTGTAGAATTGAACCCGGACCACTAGCGTAAGAAGCGAGTCCACTAACAACTTCGCTACTATGGCTCTCAGAACAAGCATGTCAATGAAAAAAACCATTAGAGACAACATTACTTACCAGTGTGAACTTGGAGACAAAGTCTGGGATTGACAGAGAATACCAGTTCATCCTTTTGAGCGGGGCTTTAAACATCTTAACAAGATTGTTAAGACGGTTCTCCAATAAAATGATCTGTTAAATATGAATATGGGGATAAAAGAGAATATATTCAATATTTTCCGCTTTACTCATTATTGTTTCTGTAAATGAATTTCACTTTCACATTTTTATATTAATTCCTACTACCATCTTTTTCATGGTCTTCCTTTTGCCTGTCTCCAGTCACTACTGATAATATTGGATTTTCCTAAAAAAAAAGTCCTGGTGCTAATTTGTTTCCTTGAATTTGATTTTGGGGAAGGAGGTGAGGGTCCCTGCCCTACTCCAATGTGGTAAAGTCATTTGTCTTTTATTATGAAGGTTGTGAGTCCGAATTTAGACATCATTTGGTTCATGAGAGCATTTTTCTTCTGGAGATTCCTCAGATTGTTGTGGAGCTACAGAGTTACTGTTTCGTGCAATACTCTTTGCAGGTGCTGTCTCATTTCTGCAGAGAAGGGGTTGAGTCGTATGGGGAAGGCATGATGCAATGAAGTCAGAAAATATGAACAATTTGGTCAATCACTTGCTGATGTACAGCCTTATTCCAAGGCAGCTCCATTCATTTGTCAATGATTTGTGTCATGATGCCCATCCCACACAATTGTGCACACTTTCTTGGCTCTCATTCAGATGGATGACTTGAAGCAGTGATTGCTGACACAGAAAATATCTTCTTTCTTCTTCTTTGCATTCGTTCTTTATGACCAATTTTAATCATTCTTTGTGATATGTTTGATCTTTGTCAAGACGTGTATACGTTGCACATTGGTTTGGTAAACCCCTAAACGCATAGACTTCTACATGTTTAGGACATGTGCATCCGATTTCAGCAATAACCTCCTTAGTCGCTTCTTACGACATGCGTGGCAGGTAACAGTGGTTCTATTCTTTACACCCCAAATTTGGGCCCGGTAACCACTCGGCCGACAGAATATATGAATAATTTAGTAAATCAATGCAGATATAGACTTATTCCAAGGCGGCTTCATTCATCTTCTTCTTCTTTACGTTCGTTCTCTCGACCAATTTTAATCGCTCTTTGTGATATGTTTGATCTTTGCCAAGAATGTGTATACGTTGCACATTGGTTTGGTAGGCCCCTAAACACATAGACTTCTACACGTTTAGGACATATGCATCCAATTTCAGCCAAGCTTCATTCATATATTAATGACTATGCCATGATGTCTATCCCATACATCTGTACACACTTTCTTGGCTCTCATTCAGACGGATTGAAATGTGAATTCAGACTGACATTTTCATTTTTTTTTAAAGAGAGACACAAATGCAAGTGCATTTTATAGAATAAGTGTACATATATTCACTTCAAATTGTGTAGCTTACTTGTTAAGCATGCCTGCCTATTTGACATCAAAGTTACTGTATTTAAAGGCTATAACAAGCAAAATTAAATGGACTCATTGTCCTGGTTATAACAGTTTGACAGCTAAGCAACAGATGATCAACAGCATTTTCATACCTACTTTATGTTACCAGAGCCAAACATGAACAATAAGCAAAGCGCAGTCACAAAAAATAATTACAAGTGAAATGCGCTGCCTGTGAAAAGTTACCAACATCACCAGAAAAGACAAAGTCACCAACATCAGCATTAGAAAGAAAGTTGGCACAGAACCTTGCTTGAATTACATTAAGAAACAAAGAATGAAGTGGTTTGGCCACTTAATAAGAATGCATCCAAACTCCACAGTAAACAAGGTCTTCTACAACAGAACATCAGGAAAGAAGACGAGAGGAAGATCACGAAAAAGATAGTTAGATGGTATAGCAGAATCCTGTTGAAGAGCAAAAATAACAATCACCCAAGTCACCAGAACAGCGCAAGACAAAAACAGAAAACCACAACACTGAGCAACAACCCGATAGTAGTGTGACTATAAAAGAAGAAGAAGAAAACAGTTTGAATGGTAATGTTATGTTTCAGGTCTTGCTAAATACTGAGACTTCATGTCTTTCTCTTTTGTCCTTCTCTGTTTTTTTTCGCTAGGCGTAGCAGGTTTAACTGATGATCGGTTTCCGAGATAATGCATGCTTGGTCACTTGATATGTTGTGGTATTGTGGAGTTTTAAGATGTCTGTAACTCCATCAACCCATCTTTTCTTGGTCTGCCCCTTCTTCTTGATGATTCCATTTTCAGGTTGTACGCTCTTGCAACCGGTGTATTTGGGTTCATTCTGACCAAGTGGCCAAACCATTTGAGTCTCTGTTTTTCAATAAATCTAATAGCAGGTGTTGTTCCATCTGTTCTTCTAATTTCCTCATTTCTTATATGGTCTCTTCTTGTTTTATTTACTGCTTTCCTCAAGCATCTCATTTCGCATGTGGTTATTTTCCTTTCTTGTTCTTTTGTCAGTGCCCATGTTTGGCACTGGTAGCACAGTGTTGGTATAAAGATTGCATTTATAATCTGTCTTTTAGTCTCTACTGGAATTGCTGGGTGTTTCAAGATTGGGGTAAGCTGGTATGTAATGTTGTTGGTTTGCTGGATTCTAGTTTCGATCTCTCTGTCCAGTCTACTATCAGATGTGAAGATATTTCCATGTAATTTAATGAAATAAATTAAGTATATCTTTAATGTTTGATTCAAGCAATTCAGAGCGCACCACAAAATAATTAAAACATAAATCAATTATTTTTAAACTGGTACCACATTTACAATATCCGAAACCATTTAGGACAAATAAAATTTGATTAATTCTACCCGATATTTTTGAATATTATATATTGATTGCATCTGTATATTGTGAGCATCTGTAGCTTAAGCAGTAGTGAGCTCGATCACAAGCCAAGCGCACCTGGTTCAAACTCTGCGGCGGGCAAGTTTGGAAGCAAATTAGTTCCCTTGGATTTTTAAGAATGATAAAAATAGATAGATCTCACCGTTCAGAAAGCAATGACAAACTACTGAATGTATAGGTGGTGCCTAGAAAATCGACAACTCGTTTACTGTTGATGGCTAAGTCCTGTAAAGGATATGCAATATTTTCATATATTTGTTAGCTGTGAACTATTTATATTAGGAGATAACTCTCAACTTTCAATGAAGGCACAGCTCGACAACTTAAAGAACACTTGCAGCCCATTGGTCAAAGCTTGGGAACTTTCTTCTTCTTTAAACGCTCCATTTAGACCACTTGTTAACCACTCTTTGTGATTTGTATGTGATCTGAGCCTAGGAACGATTTATGTTGTGCTAGTTATGCGCCTACAAGTAGGCCAGCACATCATATTTCTACTACGATTTTTTATTTACTAGGGTAGCTTCCCTAGGCCCCTACCTCAGAAGCCTCTTATGACATGCCTTGTAGGTCGCAGTGTTACTATTCTTGCTTCCCCATGGGTCTCTGCAACACACGGCAGCTTGGGAACCACTAAACTTGACTAAACTATATTTACCTCTGGGCTGCTACCACAACTTAAATAACACTTGCAAAGCAATGGTCACAGCTTGGAAACCACTAAGCTTGACTGAACTATATTTACCTCTGGGTTGCTACCACAACTTAAATAACACTAGCAAGGCAATGGTCAAAGCTTGGGAACCACTAAGCTTGACTAAACTATATTCACCTCTGGGCTGCTACCACAACTTAAATAACACTTGCAAAGCAATGGTCACAGTTTGGAAACCACTAAGCTTGACTGAACTATATTTACCTCTGGGTTGCTCAGTGAGTGCAAGATATTGTAGTATGCCTCCAGCATATCAGACAGAAGTGTTCTGTACTGAGTTAGTTTAGCATGCTGAAAAATAAAAGGGGGATAAAGGAGATCTTCCAGTTAAATTCATTAGCTTTCTAGTTTTTCATTCTCTTATCTTTGGATTGTCATGAAGATACACACAAAAAATACAAATTGAAATGTGCTAGAGACAGAGATTAGAAACAACAAGAAGAAAAAAGGGTCTTCTTCTCCTTCGAACGCTCCATATTGACCACTTATCAACAACTCTGTGTGATTTGTGTGTGATCTGAGCCTAAGAGCGATTGTACGTTGTGCCAGTTATGTGCCTACAAGTAGGCCAGCACATCCGATTTCTGCGCTGCTTTTTTATTTACTAGGTAGCATCCCTAGGGCCTACATCAGTTGCCTCTTACGACATGTATTGTAGGTTGCAGTGGTACTATTCTTTGCTTCCTTGCGGGCCCCGGCACCACACAGGCGAAAAGGGTCTAAAACTGAAGGATCAACTTCATTGTGTTGAGTTTTTACCTCATTGGCATGGTCCCTCTTCGAGCAAACTGCCGCATGTATTGCACACAGCACAAACTTTGTAGCTTCAGCAATAACCCTAGGGTCTCTGGAAAAATGCACCTGTGAACAGAGCGCTGCGGTCCAGATTCGAACCCACGACGTTCAGAACACAAGTCAAAGACCACAGAGACCCACAGAGAGAAATTCCCAGAGTGAAATAACAAGAGAATTACCGAATGAAATAAAGTCAAGTTCGATATTTTGACCACAATATACACAAAAATAAGTAATTGAAATGAAAAGCAATTAAAAACAACTCTTTTAGCCTCATGACGTGAACAACGATTGAAATATTGAAAGTCTTTGCTATACAATGTATGTTGTTTTCAATTTGTTTTCACAGACATCAAAACACTAGCAGGAAACGTGGCACTTCTTGACTTGATAATAAGCTATTTGATTGAAGAGAATTTGATTAATTCTTCTTTGTACATATCTCTCTCTTGAGCTCAACCAACTCATGTCAAATCTCTTTATCTTTAGCTATCTCTTACAGCTCCTTCCAGCTCTTCTGTATATTGTTAATCTCTGCTTCTCCCAATTCATTAATACTTTTTATGTTTTAGATGCAAATTTTTGAGATTTTCTAGGTCTGTAGTAGTTTTTTTTTTTAGATAATCTGTTGTACAGATTCCTTGCAGTTTTCTCTGCATCGTGCTATACCTCTTCTACATGTAGAATAGCCTTCTTTCATTGGCACAGTTAATATTTTCCTGCTTGGCTGGCACAGTTAATATTTTCCTGCTTGGCTGGCACAGTTAATATTTTCCTGCTTGGCTGGCACAGTTAATATTTTCCTGCTTGGCTGGCACAGTTAATATTTTCCTGCTTGGCTGGCACAGTTAATATTTTCCTGCTTGACTGCACAGTTAATATTTTCCTGCTTGCTTTGGGACAGTTAATATTTTCCTGCTTGGCTGGCACGTTAATATTTTCCTTGTATTTTATTTGTTCTCTGTTGGTTGAATTTTTCACCTAAATTTTTCTACCGGATGAGGTAGCCAACTCCAAGCCAAACCATACCATAGCCAACTCTTAAGTCACAGTGTCACTATTCTTTGTTTCCCATGTGGGCCCCGGCAAGACATGGACATCTTTGTAAATATGCATTTAACAAAACATGCTGTCAAGTTATAATCATAATTTTGACCATTGCTTCATTAAATCTCTGATACTGAACGTTAAAATGGATACTGAAATAGACAAAAGCATTCCAAATGCCTTCTATATTCTTATCAAAATGTGCACAATGAGGTTCTTCTCCTTCTTCTTTGTGTTCGTTCTTTAGACCAATTTTAATCACTCTTTGTGATATGTTTGATCTTTGCCAAGAACGTGTATACGTTGCACATTGGTTTGGTAGGCCCCTAAACGCATAGACTTCTATATGCTTAGGACACATGCATCCGATTTCAGCCAAACATCCTTAGTCTCCTCTTACGACATGCATGGTAGGTAACAGTGGTTCTACTCTTTACACCCTAAAATTTGGGCCCCGTAACCACTGGCGACAATGAGGTTTAAAATGATTATTTTCTGTTATCTAGTTGTTTGTTATTTTTGAAAAACATTTTATGTACACAGAGAGCAGGTGGTTGAATTGTTAAATACAGTTTTTGTTTAATAAAAACATCCTATGTCCGACAAATTAGTTTTTTACTTTGTTTATAAGAAAATACAAGTATACGCTGTAACTGTTAGTTCATGCAATGTGTCCTCCTAAGTAAGAGTGCTGCAGAAGTTGTTGGTGCCATTTGTGTTGGAGAAGTCTTAATAGTACTTTCTCTTGCTTGAATTATATTGATGAAACAAAGAATGAAATGGTTCGGCCACTTAATAAGAATGCAACCAAACTTCACAGACTACAGTATTCTACAATAGAACATCAGGAAAGAAGACAAGAGGAAGACCATGAAAAATATTGTTAGATGGCATAGCAGAATCCTGTCAAACAGAAAATATTACTATCATCCAAGCGACTAGAGCAGTGCAAGACAAAAACAAAAAAACGTGACACTGGGCAACAACCCGTTAGCAGTGTGACAACAAAAGAAGAAGCTTCAGTAGAATTTCTTTTTGTTGCTACAACTTACATTCACGTTAAGTTGCCTCACCACTTCCGGGGCAACGAGTTTGATGGATAGTAATAGCTTTGTTTCCGAGACAATTTGATGTATAATAGGCTTCATGTTGACAGAGTACTGTGGCATCATGTTGGATACTGGATCAGATCAAATACTAGCAGGTAAACATAATAAATATCAACTAACCCATCTATCCACACATCCAAACTTTCATCTTCTTCTTCTTCAACGCTCCATATTGACCACTTGTTAAATCACTCTCTGTGATTTGTATGTGATCTGAGCGATTGTACGTTGTGCCAGTTATGCGCCTACAAGTAGGCCAGAACATCCGATTTCTGCGATGCTTTTTATTTACTAGGTAGCTTCCTAGTCCCATACCTCAGTCGCCTCTAGGACATGCCTTGTAGCACATTTTACCTTCTTTTTAGATTTGTAGGGCCCGGTTTCATCGCCATGTAACAAGCCATTGTGTTCTAGAACAGGCCCTTGTGTGCGCTTCATAAATAGTGTCTTTCGTCGCCTTTGTTATCTCTGAGGTCCATCTTTTGCGTAGTTCGTCTTTTGATTTGTATCCATTGTATTGGAACATTGCTCTTTGAGATCTATTGGTAATCTGCTTATGTGGCTGAACAATTTAATTTGTTGTTTTTTATGAAGTTTAGTACTGATGCTGTACCCACTTTTTCCTGATGTCTTCATTCCTCAACCGGTCTCTTCTTGTTACTCCCAGCATTCTTCGTAGACACTTCATCTCTGACTAGTTTTCTTCTATAATTTGTTGTCAGTGTCCAGCTCATGAAAAAATTGCACATGTGACTTGGTCTGGTTTCTAACCCACAACCTTCAGAAGGGGGTCTGTAGTTAAGCAGTTTAGTCCTTGCCTTGCGAGTCAAATGTCATGGGTTTGAATCCAGACTACGCAGTTCTGTTCACAAGTGCATTTTGTTCAGAGACCCCTAGTATTGTTGCTGGAGTTACGGAGTTTGTGCTTTGTACAATACTCTCTGCAGGTCACATGCCACTTCTGCAGGAGGGACTGAGCCATATAGGATAAAACCTGGTGCAATGAAGTTAATCCTTCAGCTTTAAAACCTCTTTTTTTTTTTTTAAAAAAAAACCTTCAGAAAACAGGCAAATTTTTTAACCGCTTTGTTATAGGGACCCCTATTTTGTTTTCTTATTTCTATCATGTATCAAGTATACAAATAAATAAAAAATAATTATTTAATGTTTCAAAATGTTACATCCAAATATTAAATGTTAGTGCTGTTTAACATAACCACAAAGTGACTTTTTGTTATGAAATTTCTTTCTGTCCTTTTTTTTATCAACATTGTATTTGTCTGTCAATCTTTATTCATTTGTCACTTTGTGTTGGTTTCAGTCAGCTCTATAGATTAATTCTATTGGTGCATTTTTCATTTGGAAGGAGTTTGATAGCAGACTCTTTGGTCTCGATCGCAATGAGAGAGCAGACAGGCTGGCTGGCTCTGCCACCATATCAGAGGGTCAACCAATGGTTAGAGCTGATATTGTGAATGCGCTCAGTGTGGCCACAAAGAGGATTTTCATTTAAACCTACCCATGTCAACTGCTAGATTGCAAGAGTTTGGATTGAAGATTGGAATGGCCAGAAAAGAACAGCACAACAGATATATGAGTAGGCTCATCAATCAAAATTGAACTGGCACTGTTAGTCGCTAGACGCTGTTGGAGATAATTCTGAAGGAGATCGGAGAACCTATGGACATGTCTGGAATGCAATGAAGATATTCCTAACTGAAATTAAAACTCTTTAGCCATAACATCAACTTAGTCTGTTACTGTCCTTTGTAAGTCTGTAATTATGTGCTTAGTTTATACTTACATTCAGCTGAGTTGACTTACATATTACACTGGGTGATTCCATTCTTCTGAGTAGCTCCATAGATCTTTGTCCTGAAATGGAAGGTTAGTAGTGGATGACTTAGGAATGAGGATAATTGGATAAAGGATTCTGTGATAGGAGGAGTGTGAAATCTCAAGTAAGTAAAAGTAAAGAAACCCTTTTCATACTTCGATGTATATTGGGTAATACAGTGTTGGCCCATATTTTGCATTGACCGTTGGTACACGATGGATGATGTGGTCAACAACACAGCCGCTGCCTTTACTTCTGAGTGCTTTTCTTGGTACCCTATTGAGGTTGTGTCAACCTGAGAGCCATTACGACCGAAAAAATTCCACTGCCACTGTGAAATTCAACCTGGACCACTAGCCTAAAAAGTGACTGCACTAACAACTATGCTAATGACAAGTAAGGCCGAACGTGTATTACAGGAAAAGTTGGATATTGTGAGGCTAAACTCGCACTAGAGGAAAAGTTGGATAGGATGAGGCTGAATAGGTATTACAGGAAAAGTTGGATAGGGTAAGGCTAAACATATATTAAGGAAAAGTTGAAATGGGTGAGGCTGAACATATATTAAGGAAAAGTTGGATAGTGCAAGTGAGAATGGACAAGTATTACTGGGAAAGTGTGGCTGGATGGACAAGTATTACAGGGAAAGTGTGACAAGATGAGGCTTGAGGGACAAGTATTACTGGGAAAGTGTGACAAGATGAGGCTGGAGGGACAAGTATTACAGGGAAAGTGTGACAAAGTGAGGCAAGACGGACAAGTATTACTGGGAAAGGGTAACAAGATGAGGCTGGACGGACAAGTATTACTGGGAAAGTGTGACAAGATGAGGCTGGACGTATAAGTATTATAGGATAAGTGTGACACGATAAGTGAGGCTGAAAACATGAGACATGACAAGTATTCCAGGGCTAGTGCAATAAACTGTGGCGTCTGTGGCTTAGGGGATAGTGACTATGTCTATTAACCCTGACGTTCTGAGTTCAAATCACGCTGTGGACAGTTTGGTTGCAAATTGTTTCGCGTGCATTTTTACAAAAAGACGATGGCACCACCGTTCAGAAAGCAATGGCAAACTACTGAACGTAATAATGCATTGAAAAATCACAAACAGTGTTACAAAGCTAGGGTTGATTCGCAAAGTCCTGTAAAGGATATGCAATTAACTTTTAGTGCGAAAACTGCTTTGTTTAGCTCAATTATTACTATCGTTACATAAGTCATTACTCTAGCCATATATTCTAACCATTTTATTGTTCAGCCACTTCTGACAGGTAACAAAAATTTATTTTTCTTAACATACTTGACTTTTCCATCCTCTAAATTTGTTGTTCACCAATTGTGTTGCATGCACTATTTTGTATGTCTTGCCATTCAATGCAACCATCTTCAGAAAGCATTTCTGTGATTGTTTACCTACCCTTTGGTTTTTCTTTACATTCGTTTGAAGCAGAAGTTGACTGTCCTCATCATGAATTCTCCCAGACACAATTCTTATCTTCTTCTTCGAACGCACCATATCGACCCCCTGTCAACCACTCTGTGTGATTTGTATGTGATCTGAGCCTAAGAGCAATTATACGTTGTGCCAGTTATGCGCCTACAGGTAGGCCAGCACATCCAATTTCTGCGCTGTTTTTTATTTACTAGGTAGCATCCCTAGGGCCTACATCAGTCGCCTCTTACGACATGCATTGTATGTCGCAGTGGTACTATTCTTTGCTTCCCTTACGAGCCCCGGCACCACATGGGCAGACAATTCTTATCAGTATTTCTTCTTGTTCTTTACTCAATCTCAGATGGCAAATTGATGAAAATTTTAAGAAATAAGTGATCAGAATAAGGTTTTCAGGATTTAACTAATTTTTTTTTCAATTAACCGTTATAAACTCAGGAATAGTTAGGGTGCCTAATATAGCACTTCTGTAGGCGAGTCTGACTTCGACTTCTGGAATACTTAACAGGGATGGCTCGTGATCATTTTTGTTGGTGGGGCCAGATACAAATTTTCGAAAAAAATCATGGTTTTGGGTTAGGTTATATTTTAGTTTTTACTATTATTTGTCTATTTCGGGAAGCTATCCCCCTTTACTAGAACGTTCATTGTCGTACACGGATGTATATTGATGGAATGGGTGATTACCATAAACTTGTATGATGGTTTGTTAACTATTTCTATTATTTGTATATATCATTCAGTATTTTTGCACCCAGACTAATTTTTAATGCAATAACACTGTTTAACTGTGCACTGATTTGGCAGTGTAAGAATTTCCCTCTGAATGAATTAAAATCGCATATTTGTCAGTGTTAAATAACCAGTCGAGAGAGATATCAGAGGTTACTATGTTAATAGAAGGTTTAAATATACCACATTTTTACTGGCCTAAAATAGTGCACTGGAAATGCATTAAGTATACTAATTTGGGAGGAAAGACACTGAATTTCAGACTGTATATGATATTTTAGCTTTACATATTCAACTTTAAAAGCTAATCAGTATCAAGTTAAAAGTAGTAATTATGAATAAATAATTTATAAAAATGAGAGCCACTGTAGCGTAGTTGTTAGTGAACTTGCTTCGCAAGGCTGGTGGTCTGGGTTCAGCTCCGCAATGTGCGTGGAATTTTTCCCGACCACGGCGGCTCTCAGGTCGACCCAGCCTCAACTGGTACCAGACATGCTCTGGGAAAGTAAAGGCGGCCGGCGTGATGCTGACCACATCACCCATCGTGTGCCGACGGTCAATGAAAAATACAGGCCTAACACTGTATTGACCTATATACCACGAGGTATGAAAGGGTTCCTTTCCTTTAAATTTATAAAATAATAAATACAAGTTACACATTATTTTTGGCGTGGCCCGGTCCAACTGGCTCTTAATGACGAGCCACCACTGCTTGCCAATAATAAACTGGTCAATAATCAACGTAGAAGGTTACATCGATGTCTGAAAAGCAGGTACAAGACTATTTGTTTTTCAATTAGTAAGATAACTTTGAAAATGACATATCAGAGCATGGATCTCACCTATACTTGTAGCTGAAAGACTTTCCGTATCTGGGAGACGTTCAGTAACCGGATTTGTGGACACTGTCAGAATACACTGTCTGAGAAGTAGAGGTACACTCTTTTCAACTGACTCATACCATTTAATGAAAACTGTTTCTTCAAATTTGCGCATGTTTCTTGCTACAGCCAGGTACTTTTGAGATGCCTGTGAAGATAACATTGATTAATCAGAATTAAGATCACTGCAGAGAAGTTATGATGATTGAAAGTGATTAAAGAGAAAGAAAATTTAAGACAAGATGTGATGGTCATATGTGTTTGTAGAAAAGGATGGCAAATAAAGACTATGCAAGAGTGAAAACTAGTCAAGAGTGAGGTACAGAAACAGATGTAGAAGAAGATAGCAAAGAAAGACTAAGCAAGAGTGAGGTTGAGAAACAGATGTAAAAGAAGATAGCAAAGAAAGACTAAGTAAGAGTGAGGTTGAGAAACAGATGTAAAAGAAGATAGCAAAGAAGACTAGGCAAGAGTGAGGTTGAGAAACAGATGTAAAAGAAGATAGCAAAGAAAGACTAAGTAAGAGTGAGGTTGAGAAACAGATGTAGAAGAAGATAGCAAAGAAGACTAGGCAAGAGTGAGGTTGAGAAACAGATGTAAAAGAAGATAGCAAAGAAGACTAGGCAAGAGTGAGGTACAGAAACAGATGTAAAAGAAGATAGCAAAGAAGACTAGGCAAGAGTGAGGTTGAGAAACAGATGTAAAAGAAGATAGCAAAGAAAGACTAGGCAAGAGTGTGGTTGAGAAACAGATGTAGAAGAAGATAGCAAAGAAGACTAGGCAAGAGTGAGGTTGAGAAACAGATGTAAAAGAAAATAGCAAAGAAAGACTAGGCAAGAGTGAGGTTGAGAAACAGATGTAGAAGAAGATAGCAAAGAAGACTAGGCAAGAGTGAGGTACAGAAACAGATGTAGAAGATATCAAAGAAAGACTAGACAAGAGTGAGGTTCAAAAACAGATGTAGAAGAGAATGATGAGAAGTTCATCAAAATGAGGTCCAATGAGAAAAAGAGGAAAAATTAACTCTGGTTTCTCTTCACAAACCCATAAACTCTTACAAATGGGAAACTTGAAAGATGATTATAAATATACCAAAAACTAAGCTTTCACAGAAAGGATGACTGATAACAGGGAAGAAAAATGTTGAAGACAATTTGATGCTGTTACTCCTCCTGCATGATTACCATCTTGCCAATGTCAGTGGACATCATTTCCTCCATAGTATTAAATCGGATAATGCTGGCTTTTATGCGGTGAAATAACGATCTCTCCCAATAAATACTGCCTGCCACTGGTGGGTATGCACGGAACACTGGTGGATTCTGTTTCTGCTCTAGAAACAAATTATTCACTACATCAATCTGCAAGAAGAAAATAAGATATAGATCATAAACATAATAATTATCAGTCAGATATTATCTCTAAAGAGGTGTAAAGCCGAAGGATTGACTTCAATACACCGGGTGTTATCCCAAATGGCTCAGTCCCTCTCCCCAGAAATGACACACCACCTGCTGAGAGTATTGCACAAAGCACAAACGCCGTAGCTTTAGCAACATTCCTAGGGTTCTCTGGAAAAAATGCACTCATGAACAGAATGGTGCAGTCTGGATTCAAGCCTATGACCTTGACTATGCAAGGCAGCCTTGTCCCTAGACCCATTCTATGGAGGTGTGCTCTAAGACTAAGTCTGAAGACTGTGGTTTTCATTTTTCTGTTCAGTGTATTTATACTGTCGTGTTCTGGGTTGTATCCTCCTGTTTACCTCTCTCTATCTTAGGGGGTTGTTCTCCAGAGTGTCTTTTCGGACCCAGTAATTGCACTCTTGCCGGGGTGTGCAATATCTTGAGGGGGAGCCTCCTAATGTCAGGGGGTGTGCAATACCTTGAGGGGAAGTCTCCTAATGTGAAGAGGTATGTTAATAGGATTACAGCAGTGCTGTCTCCGGTCACAGTCATTTTCCATGGAAGAGTGTTCTGAGTAAGAGGTAACAGAGATTTGGAACATTCGTCGTTTGTGTCTGTGTAGCAAAATTTAAATCCACATTTGTAGATCTATAGTTTTGCAGTCATTTCTCTAATTAAATAGCTTGTCCTGGGCAGAACTTTGCCACCCGAACAGTCCTTTGTAATTTCTCTCTCTCATATGCCAGATGTCATGCCTCTGCATCCATGATGCTCAAATCCTCAATTACATAGTGAATCCATCATCTCCATAGGTTTTCTTTATGTCAAGATGCCTCCTTCCCTCATGGTCTTATCCAACCCTTCATGCCTCTTTATATGTCATAAAAACCACAATTTTCTCATTCTTATTTGTAGCATCATCCAGTTTCTTTGATTTTGAATTCTTTCTGGATAGATTTATTTGTTCTCTATTCTGTCCATGATATAAGGAGGGCATCTGTAACACTTATATCTTTCTTTTTTGAACGCTTCATATCGACCACCTGTTCACCAATCATGGTGATATGTAAGTGATACGAGCCTAAGAGCGATTGTATATTGTGCCAGTTATGCGTCCATAAGTAGGTCAGCACATCCAATTTCTGCTATGCTTTTTATTTACTAGGGTAGCTTGCCTAGGCCCCTACCTCAGTCGCCTCTTACAACATGTCTTGTAGGTCGCAGTGCTACATCGCAGGGCCCCGGCAACACACGGGCGACACTTAAATTCAAAATCAAGTATATTTTTCCACTGCCTTGTTAAAAATGTTCATGTTTCGCACCCAAACTACCATCTACTAAATAAAAAATAAACAGAAGTAATAGCTACAAAATATTAAATACAGATACTTGTGTTACCAGCAAAAGGTTGACTCGCAAAAGGTTTGAGCTCAGAGATAACAGAGGCGACAAAAGACACTATTTATGAAGCACACACAAAAACCCGTGCTAGAAATCTCTTCTCCTGAAGCTGTGAGGAAAATCAGGATTGGAGAGGAGAAAGGAAGACAAGGTGCATAGAGAGGCTCGCTCCAGGTGTCTCCTTTTCGACCTGACGCTGAAAGGCAAAACAGGATTAGAGAATTGATGGACTTGTGTTACCTCTTTGTTATACTGGAGGATAATATTTCTAAACTTGGACTGCATTCTTTTGTTGACTGCTTCTCTCGACTGTATCCCCCTCAGCTTAATAAGCAGCTCAAAGGCTCCATCTGAGGATCGGAGGCTCTGGAAATTGTAAGGAACAAATGTAACTTACAACTTTATCTTTGACACTTACTAAAAGTACTTGTATATCGTCTTTTTTTTTTTTTTTAATAACGTAGAAAATTGATGTGAGATTTTGGTGGCTGTTATTTTTTAACTCTTTTGCTGCACATTTTTTTACATGCAGATGCTTGTACTTTGTAATGCATACTGAATTAGCCCGCCCGTGTGGTGCCGGGGTCCGCAAGGAAGCAAAAATAGTAACACTGCGAACTACAAGGCATGATGTCGTAGAGCGACAGGGTAGGGGCCTAGGAAGCTACCTAGTAAATAAAAAGCATCGCAGAAATTGGATGTGCTGGCCTACTTGTAGGCGCATAACTTACACAACATACAATCGCTCTTAGGCTCAGATCACATACAAATCACAGAGTAATTAACAAATGATCAATGTGGAGCGGTTGAAGAAGAATTAGCCAGTACACTAGCTTTGTCACTCTAAAAATTATTGCGAGCCAGTAGATCGGTTCAAAGGGATGAAAGGGTTAAGACAATTGTATCTCCCACACAAATATAGGAAATTGGGTGAAAATACTTAATTCCTAGGTATTCGACAATAACAAACAAAAAGAACATTGTAATGTCAAATTTTGCCGTTAGTTTAAAGGGTTTTAAAGCCGAAGGATTGACTTAATTGCAGCGGGTTGTACCACATATGGCGCGGTCCCTCTCCGCAGAAATGGCACGCCACCTGCCTAGAGTATTGCACAAAGCACGAACTCCGTAGCTCCAGCAACAATCCTAGGGGTCTCTGGAAAAATTGCACTTGTGAACAGAGCGGCACGGTCCGGATTCAAACCCACGACCTTCATCTCACAGAGCAAAGGGCTTAACCACTTAGCCTGCCCAACGTATTTGTAGGGCGTTGGACTGCGGGTTCAATTTCGCGGGCTGGCAGAAAAGCCACAGGTTCCCCAGATTCACGGTGTTCGTGGCACCAAACCGAAGGGTTACAATGTCCATGGCACCGAGCCGAAGAGCTGAAAGCTCAAGCGCTTCTGGATAGGAAAAAAAAAAAACACTTAGCCACAGACACCCCTTAGTTAATTAGTGCCATTAGTTACTTTATAAGAGAACTTTAATGTGAGAATTTTACCCCTTTGTTACTGGAGCTTGAACACAATATGCAGTGTGAAAGTGCTAACTAAAGGCATGTTTGTACTTGATACTATTCATTGTGCGAGGAGCGCGTGGCCAAAGAGATTTGAGCGCAACACCCATGTGGGAGACCCGTGTTCAATCCACAGTTAGGCCAAGGATTTTTTTCTGTTGTGGCGATAAAATAAAAATCCTAACCTAAACAGCTCAGGCCATTAAATTCCTCAGGCTCTCATCCCACACCATCCTAAAAAGTGGTACTACAGACGGTAACGACAGTTAACTATTCATTGTCAAACTATTTAAGAGCAGTCAAGAACAGTTATGTAGTTAGTAGGTTATTTTCTTAGGTTTGTCTCACCTGGAATGACTCATCAATGAAGTCTTTAGCTGCGTCTTCAATCTCTACAACTCTTTTGTAGAATTTTGTTTTTAACATCTGCCAACTGACAAGTCGTGTTGGAGAGAAGGCGTCATACGGCAGCTAGAGAACAATATTATTATAAGTTTTCATTCCCGGAAGAATTATTACTTAGATCAGTGGTTCTCAACCTTCCTAATGCCGCGACCCTTTAACACAGCTCCTCATGTTATGGTGACCCCCAACAATAACATTATTTTCGTTGCTACTTCATAACTGTAATTTTGCTACTGTTATGAATCGTAATGTAAATATCTGATATGCAGGATGTATCTGAGGAGAGGTGTCTCGGTTCCTAAGACTATTGAAAATGTGTGTTTTCCTATGGTCTTAGGCGACCCCTGTGAAATGGTCATTCGACCCCCAAAGGAGTCACGACCCACAGGTTGAGAACCACTGACTTAGATCTTTTTTCTTTTCTCTATTCCTGTTTTGCTTCACAGCATCAGGTCAGGATAAAAAGAGATTTCTAGAATGGACTATTGTGTGCGCTACATAAACAGTGTTTTTCATTGTCTCTGAGGTCCACCTTTTGCATGGACAGTCTTTTGCTTTGTATCCATTGTATCGGAGTAAGATTGCTCGTTTAGGTGCATTATCTGTTGGTTATCTACTTATGTAGCAGAACCATTTAATTTGTTGTTTCTTTATGAATTTCAGTATTCTTCTTCTTCTTATGCTCCATATCAACCACTTGTTAACCACTCTTTGTGATTTGTATGTGATCCAAGCCTAAGAGCAATTGTACATTGTGCCAGTTATGCGCCTACAAGTCGGATAATCACATCCAATTTCTACTACACTTTTTATTTACTAGGGTAGCTTCACTAGACCCCTACCTCAGTCATCTCTTACTATTCAACGTCGCCTTATTACTATTATTTGCTCTCCTAGCGAGACCTGGCAACACACTGGCAAATTTCAGTATTTATGTTGAATCAACTTTTTTTCCTGATGTCTTCATTTCTAAACAGATTTCTTCTTGATACTCCCAGCATTCTGTGTAGACACTTCCAGTACATTCAACATGGTCATGAAGCAAAGTGTTTTTTCTTACCCTGATTCATCAACATCTAAAAACTGACAAGTCAAACTCCGTCATAGTTCACTCCACATCAGCCACTTGTTAAACAACTCTTTGTGGTCTGTATGTAATTTTCACCTTTGAGCATGAGTTCACTATGCCAGTGACCTGTTAAGCGCCAATAGACCTGTAGGCCAACACCTACGGTTTCTGCATGCTTTTTATTTGGGTTTGCTTCTCTAAGTTGCGGACTATATTTTTTAAAAACATGATCTATAGGAGTTCATCCCCCTAGGCGAACGATTGCCCCGTTAGACTTTGACCTCGAGGCCAAAGTTTCCCCAGTCTACACCATTGAGGCGGGTTGGCTTGTGTGTTCTATGGGTCATCAGAAAGCTACTAATTTTCACTTTCATCCTTCCTAAAAGTGAATAACCGACCCTAACTGTGCTAGATGCAATAAGAAGTACGTGAGTATCGCTAGATGCAGAGTTAGGTGCAGAACATACCTTGTAGACCCAAGACTAAAAAAAGACCTCCACATTTAAATTGAAAAACTAGTCAATTAATTTCACTATATTCATAGCACACCAATAGCTGCACAGTACACTTTTAGCTTACATAATATTTCCACCAACAGTGCATAATTTTTCCCAAGCTAAGAAAGTGAGATAATTTTCAGCTAGGATTGATTGATAGGACCATCTTCATTGTACTTCAATGAGTAACCATGTCTGCTCCAATCTCCTTCTTACACAGGAGGATCTCAATGGCAGTGCACAAACGTCATATCACTATGGGCCCCCAATCCAATTTTTAATTTGGTGAAAATATTTATTGACATTTTATTTTAATCTGTTCTCCGTAATAGTGATTAACGGGCCCAAATTTGGGGTGTAAAGAATAGAGCCACTGTTACCTGCCACGCATGTCGTAAGAGGTGACTAAGAAGGTTTGGGGTGAAATCGGATGCATGTGTCCTAAACATGTAGAAGTCTATGCGTTTAGGAGCCTACCAAGCCAATGTGCAACGTATACACCTTCTTGACAAAGTTCAAACATATCACAAAGAGTGAAAAAATTGGTCGAAAGAATGAACGCAAAGAAGAAGAAGAAGATAATCTGTTCTAATGAATTTTGCCCGGGCAACAACTTTCTAGCCTGTTATTATCAATTTTCAACTACCGAGAGTTCTTTAACAAGCTCAACTTGAACACAGGATGTATGTTTTTATTGCCAGTCTTCAATAGGACTAGGAACTTGATCTCGTCCACACCGAGATCAAGAAACTCTGAAAAAATCTCCTGATTGCAACCCGAGGGAATAAATCGAGTACCTTTGCAGCAAGTGGTGAGAACCTTACATCCACGTTACAGAGAGCTCATTCAGCTAGGATGAATTACGAAACTGATAGTACCAGAATCCAAACTCCTACTCATTGTGAATTTAGTCCACTGAACTAACTACTGTGTTAAGCAAACTCCTCCAAATTTGTATTTGTAATAAAGTAGCTATGTTTTCATTTTGTTTCTTTCCAACAGGAGAATGCAAAAGTACTCAGTTCACTTCCTGTGGGGTGCCGGTTCACATCCTTTTGGGGAGCCAGTTCATATCCTTTTAGAAGCCAGTTCACATCCTGTGGGGAGCGAGTTCAAATCCTGTGGGGAACAACTTCACATCCTGTGGGGAGCGAGTTCAAATCCTGTGGGGAACAACTTCACATCCTGTTGGGAGCCAGTTCACAACATGTGGGGAGCATGTAACTGTCCCAATAATCTGTGATCTCAGTGTACATTAGGTGAGATTAAATACCTAGTTCAATCAGAGAAAGATGATGCAAAGTAGGTCACATTTTCAAGCTGATTATGTAAGAACGCATAAGAAGTATATATCTCTAAATTATGAGACACAGTATTGAAGTTGCTAGTGAATTCGATTCGTAGGCGTGTTGTCCGGGTTCAATTTCACAGTGGGCACGTAATATTTTTCCAACTATAACAGCTCCAGTGTCGACCCAGCCTCAACTGGGTACCAGGAAAAGCACTGGGAAGTAAAGATGGCTAGAGTGAGGCTGACCATGTCACCCATTATATGCCGAGGGTAAAAATAAAATATAAGCCTAGTACCGTATCCCTCGATGTAGCCCGAGCATGAAAAAGAGTTCCTAAAGCGCTGAAATAACATCAAAACAATGTACTTTGATTTTTTTTTTAAATATATAATATTTTAAATAAGAGTTATAGTCATTTACTAGTGCAATTGGCTCCACCAGCTCATAAACCTGCTCCAGCACATCATCTATACGTTCAGCATCACCAGTTACATCCTTCAGTTCTTGGCTGAATATATTGTTAAATTCTTCAATTACCTGAGTTAAAAATATATCATACCATTACTATAACAATTTTATTGATTAGTTTAGTTTTAAATATCATTACTATAACTTCTCCTGCTTCGAACGCTCCAGATCGCTCACTTGTTAACCACTCTATGTGATTTGTATGTGATCTGAGCCTAATAGTGATTGTACATTGTGCCAGTTATGGGCCTACAAGTAGGCCAGCACATCCAATTTCTGCAACGTTTTTATACACCAGGGTAGTTTCCTAGGCCCCTACCTAAGTCACCTCTTAGACATGTCTTGTAGGTCGCAGTGGTACTATTCTTTGCTTTCTTGTGGACCCTGGCACCACTCTGGTATAATTCAAAGCAGAGATTGTGAAAGAAATGGAGCGACAATGTGCCTAAAGCATTGTAATAATTGAAAAGAGAGATTGTGATAGGAATTTAACATAAATATAGTCTTAAGTAATCAAAAAGGGCTATGACTGCGGAAGAAATGAACTGTCAATGCATCTAAAATAATGTAATAATTTCATAAACAATATGGCTGGAATAAATTGATTGTCAATGATATGATTGCAGAAGAAATTGACTGTCCATGATATGACTGTGAAATAAATTGACTGTCAATGATATAACTGTGGAAGAAATTGACTGCCAATAATATTACTATGGAAGAAATGGACTGTCAATGTTATAACTGTGGAAGAAATTGACTGTCAATGTTATAACTGTGGAAGAAATTGACTGCCAATGATATAACCGCAGAAGAAATTGACTGTAAATGCATCTCAAATATTGTAATATTTCAAAAACAATATGACAGTGGACATTATCAATGCTACCAGGTACATCACATGGTAACGATAAAAGTAAGTTGTACCTGAGCAATGTCATACAGGTCTTGGCAAACATCAGCTATGTAATCAGATCGGTCAAAAAGTCTTTTACGGTCAAATTCCCATCGAACATCCCTTCCTGAGGCTTCAATCTTTGCTCGGATAGTGAAGTAGGAGTTCTTCCATGTATGCAGCATTTTCACAGCCTGGGATGTGATGCCTTTGATTGTTTGTGTGTGAATTCTAGAAAGGAGTTTCAATATGGAAATTATCATTAATAACATCAATGGATCTGTTGAAACTAAGAAAGACTACTGTGATATGTAGAGTTTTATAATAAAAACATGAACAAGTGGGATTGTTGAAACTTGATTCCATCTGACAATTAGTTATCAGTTATATGAGGACTATCGTCATAGCATTAAGGATATGTCCATAGGTGCTCTGATCACCTAAAAAAAACTAGCAGTGTCCAATGGCCCAACACGCAGTTGTGCAGTTATTTCTTCAAGGGGGGTAAAAAACAATTTTTTTGAAATAAAAAAATCATTACTCGTCAATAAATAGACATATATATCTTATTATATACTAATTTTAAGAAAACTGGACAACCTATTAGTATAACAAGATTAAATAGTAGTAGAAGTAAAATAGTAGAATTAAAACTAGAAAGACTTCTTAAATGGGAATCAACTCTAATGGCGCAGTGTACAGAAAGCTGTTCAACGGATTTCCGCTGTGGCACAGTGTACAGCGAATGCTGTTCAACGGACTTCCGCTGTGGTACAGTGTGTGACGAAAAGCATGGAAAAAGTTAATCAATCTTATTGTATATTTGGTATGTCATTCTTTTCGGGCAGTACCAATATTGACACCTATCTGTCTCAATCTGGTCATCGACTGGGATTCACAACCCTGAATCTCCTCTGTTCGGAAAGACTCTCTCAATGCGTTAAGAATGTCATGTCAGTCCATTATAGTTCCCTATGTGATATCGTAGTCATGCCAGCCAATCTATCAGCTTCTTCTCGTTGCGGCTATGAATTCAAGCATAGTCCAGTATAGTGCTTCTGGCTGATTTTTGCGTGAAGGCTTGCTTTCCTATCATCAGTGTCCCTCGCCATTCAGACGAGCCTTCTCCGACTTCAAAGGTTAATCTATCAGCTCATTCCTAATCCCTGCTTGCCCAGGGATGAAAATGACAATTATTTCTCTGATCCCATGCCTGTACAAGTACCTCCACCCAGTTTCATCTTGCCATGTCTGTTTCGACTTTACCATCCATACTCATGGAGTCACTGAGTATGAAAACACAAGAGTAGTTATGAGATACCATGTCACTGCCTCTATAACCCGCCTGCACCTTCATTCTGAAACTACTTGTGGTTGTCGCATAGGCCCAACTGGCCTCTCTAATTATTTTTTCCTCCTGACAAAACTACCACAACTCTTACAAAAGTAAATATACCAAAAGGAATAATTTATTTTATTTTTAACAAGACAACACTCATACTTTTTTAGTGCATAAGCAAGAGGTGTAAGACACTTGAAAAAAAAAAACAGTTAGTCAAAAAAAAATAAGTAATGGTAAATTACAGAACACAAAAAATGGTTTTAAATTGTTAATGTTGTACTGAGAAAAACGACTGCATCTTTAGAATCCTGGAAATTTTACTGGGCAGGACATAAAATACTTACACTATATCAAATATATTAACAAAGGTCTATTACTAGGTGACTTAACTGCATCATTTAGAATCATTGGTTTTACTGGAGGACATAAAATAATTGCACAATATCAATGTAGTCTATTACTAGGTAGGAATAAAATAACTGCAACATTTCACCATTTGGTCTATTACTAGGTAGGACATAAAATAATGCAACATATTTAAACCATTGGTCTATTACTGGGTAGGACATAAAATAATTGCACAATATCATTATGAGTGAGTCTACTAATGGGTTGGACATTGACTACTTGACTACACTACAGCTCAAACTATACTAGCACTTTGAAAAACTTGACAGAACACAATCCAAACATAAAACGTTACATATTTTTTTTAAATTGATAAACAAACTTACAGAAACAAAGAATGCACGTCAATAACTCTAACCACTCTCTCACACAGTTCCCATGCTATCCTCTCCATGAGTGGCACAATTAGTTCATCAGTGTTGTAATGGCGAGAGATTATCCATATCATTCTCAGTGCATTCATCATCGGGGGAATTGTTTCTGTCACTGACTGATTATCAGAAGGTAAAGAACAACCATTTAAAAAAATATATAGATTATCTCAGTGTGGTGCTGGGACCCGCAAGGGAAGTAAAGAATATTACAATTGCGACCTACAAGGCATGTTGTAAGAGGTGACTTAGGTAGGATGTAGGGAAGCTACCCTAGTAAATAAAAAGCATCGCAGAAATCAGAAGTGCTGGTCTACTGGTAGGCGCATAACTGACACAATGTACAATCGCTCTTAGGCTCAGATCACATACAATCACACAGAGTGTTTAACAAGTAGTCGAAATGGAGCGTTCGAAGAACTCCTAACGGAGCACGGGTTTTCAACAAACTTCTTCCATCCCCTCCTTCCACTTGCCATTCCTTCCAATTCTTTCCACGCCTTATCTATCTTTTAATATCAGCCTCCAGCTTTCTTCTACAGGTATTTCTAAGCCTTCCTCTACTTCTTTTTCAATGCCAGTTCCACAACAGTGCCTGTCTAGCAATGCTTCAGGTCGGCCTTCTCAATGTGTGACCTATCCATTGTCAGTGTCTTCCTTAGCTTGTTTTCCACTGGTATCTGCTTAATTCTTTCTTTAAGTATATATATTATCATTATTAACCCCTTCTGAGCCGATGTATCGGCTAGCGGTATTTTTAAGACGATGCAAAGGCAGTATATTGGCTAATTCAATATATATATATTACAAAATAAATGAGTTTGGAAGTCAAAACAATTACGGAGTGAAAGGGTTAACATATTAACTACTGTGAGCCCCACAGCATGCCATAGTCTCACCAGTGAGGCATTGACTGCACTCTACAGTTAAGTTTTTGTTTCAAAGTGAAATGGATTTTCAGTTTATTTTAATTAATTAAAACATTTCAAACTCGTTAAAAGGTTTTAATATGAAAATGAAATGAAAATCGTGGCATATCCTTTATAGGATGTAGCCATCAACCACAGTAAAATAGACGCTGATTTTCTAGGCACCACTTATACGTTCAGTAGTTTGCCATTGCTTTCTGAAATGTGAGGTCTATTTTTACCTTTTGTAAAAATATCACGGAAACGAATTTGCTTCCAAACTTGCCCACTGTGGGGTTTGAACCAGGTACGCTTGGCTTTGTGATTGAGCTCACTACCGCTTGAGTTACAGGCGCTGGCTTTAATATACAACAGGAATATCACATCCCTCTTTGTGCGTAGATATCTTGTTTACAAAATGGGTTTTTGTAACATATTTATATATTTTGCAGAGAGCTGTGGTAACACAGTGATTTGTATATTTACGCCCTAGACAGGTGGTCTCAATTTGATTCCTAGTTTCGCCAGTGTGTTGCTGGGGATTGAAAGGGGAGCAAATAATAGTAGCACTGCAACCTACAAGGTATGTCGACTGAGGTAGGTGCCTACATAAGCTACCCAAGTAAATAAAAAGCATTGCAGAAATTGAATGTGCTGGCTTCTTGTAGGCGCATAACTAGCACAACGTACAATCACTCTTGGGCTCAGATCACATATGTACACGGAGATGACAAGGGACAGTCATTCCCCTACCCTAAGACAGCAGTTACAGGACTAGACAGGGTCAAGTAGACAGATAGAGAAAAGTAAGGGGACACCGTATACTAGAACTGCACACCAATGATGCACGTCTTGGCCGGAATTAGTTTGACGTAGCGTGACGACAGAAACTAAGGACAGAAAAACAACAACATAACAATGGGAGAGACCAATAGAAACCATGATAAGAGACGGACGTGTTTACTAACAATGGTTCAATAAACATGATCTGAATATAACAAAGGTGTTTGAGTTATTGTCATCAAACTCACGGTAAACCACCAACATCTGTTATGCCATAGGCTGCTTTAAACATCGTCATATCTAATACCATCAACCAATTCTTAATAAGAGAAAAAGGATAGAAACAACACCTCCTATTACACATACAGATCACAGGGAGTAGTTTAACAAGTGGTTGGTATGGAACGTTCGGAGAAGAAGATTCCTAGTTTAAGTCAGATTATTTTAACCATATGTGGCTTTCAGGTCAACCCAACCTCAATTGGGTACCAGAGAAACACAGGACAAGTATAAGTGGCCAAGGTACTGCCGTCCACATCATCTATCATGTGCCATAGTCAAAGAAAAAATGTGGGCTAAACAATATATTCCTGAATATACCACAAAGTATGAAAAGAGGTTACGTACTACTTTTTAAAAAAATTATTATTATACAACAAACAAGAATACAGTCACCTGAAAAGTAACTCCAAATTTAATGTTCCTAAAGTGACGTTCAAGGGTGCTTAGGAATCGGACATTGTCTTTCGCCTCGGTGGCATACCTGAGCAAATCCTTCCGAGTAAATTCAAAGTCCCCTTCTGTTCTCATGTGAAGGCTCAACATGTATTGAATCTTGAAGGAAGATCAACATAGAAAGTGAATGTTCATATACAAAATTAACATAATAATATTTTAATTAAATGTTACTTGTTTATATCTCATCATAATAATAAATCCTCTTGTATAGTTATACATAACACAGGGCCTGCAAGCAATTTCTCCATACCGCTCTATCCTGGGCAACTTGCTGAATCTCATCCATGGAACTGAGACCGATATTTCTTGCCTCTCTCAGCAAAGTTCATTTCAGGGTCTCCTAGGTTGGCGCCTTTTCTTGCAAGTTTCCGTAGCTCTTTAAATTTGTTGTGGTGAGATAGCTGGCCTCACGCACAAGTCCTCCTCCTTTATCATCCAGGCTTGGAACCGGCATTGGCTGAGTTTATTGGTGGTTATCTCATCATGACGTATGGCAAATGGGGCTTATTCAACAGCTTTCCATGCTCCACTGTCTATTGCTGCATTTTTCTATTCCAAACCCATACATAACACTTAACCATTTCACCCATCTGAGCTGATGCTTTTGGAATGGTGAGGTCTGTTTTTACCGTTGGTAAAAATCCACAGGAACAAATTTGCTTCCAAACTACCCACCGCAGAGTTTAAACCTGGTACTCTTGGGTTGTCATCGAGTTCACTACCGCTAAGCCACAGACTTAACACTACATTTTTTAAATTATCAAGCTAATATCTCTCTGCTACTTACAACAAGGTCGTTAAGCTGTTCTGGTAAATAAGTAGTAGACATTAGACATGAGCAGCCTAGGTCTTAAAAATGCTCTTCTTCATGGCTAGGCAATGGGTGCCAAGAGAAATAAAGGTTGAGGGTTTCTTCTTCGACCACTCCAAATCGACCACTTGTTAAACCACTCTTTGTGATTTGTATGTGATCTGAGCATAAGAGCGATATGTACATTGTGCCAGTTATGCACCTACAAGTAGGCCAGCACAACTGGCTTCTGCAACGTTTTTATTTACTAGGTAGCTTCCTAGGTCCCTACTTCAGCACCTCTTACGCATGTATTGTAGGTTGCAGTGTTACTATTGTTTGTTCCCCTTGCAAGCCTCTGCAACACACAGCTGTTGTTTCATTTCAGTGATCAGCAATTATGTCTTCTGGTATCCTAAAATGCTTGTCTACTTATTTACCATTTAATTGGTCCCAGGGCTTCCCATTGGGTTCTTAGAGCTCAACTCTTTATTCACTTAAGATGTTCTATCTAAAACAGAGAGGACTATACTATCTGGTCAGTCGTTAAACTGGTCGTTACTGCCTGTAGTACCTCTATTTAGGGCGGTGTAGGGCAGGTGGGACAAGAGCCTGAAGAATTTAAAGGCTACATGGCTAGTGCAGTTGGCGTTAAGCTGTTCAGGTTATGATTTTTCATTTATGCCCACAACAGAAACAAATTCTTGGCTGTAACGTGAGATTGAACATGGGTCTCCTGCATAGAAGCCGTGCTCTAATCCCTTCGGCCAGACGCTTCTTGTTGTCAGTACTTTAGCTAAACCTAGTTATTTGTCACTCTGCTCTAAATATATTTTACACTACTCTGTACTTACAACCAGATCATTAACTCCTTGTGGACCAAATGCCACGCTATGTGGCTTTGGGTTGGATGCCTTTTTACCAGGAGACACACTAAATAGCATTTTTTGGTCCTAAAACAAATGGCTTGTAAAAACATGGCCTTTGCCCTGGTCCACTAAGATTTAAGCTGTTCAACAACAGACAAAGAGGAACTATACTGTCTCATTAGTACGTTAGCGAAACCTAGTTATTTGTCACTCTGTTCTAACTATCTTTTACACTACTCCGTACTTACAACAGGATCATTAAGCTGTTCTGCAACAGAGTGGAGAATACTGTCTCTCTCTCGCCAGTACTTTAGTTCCACTAGCGGACCATCTCCAACACGTGGTTTGTTGATAGTGGACTCAAGAAGTGTGTCAACCTGAATTGAATTTTGGTAAATTATATGTGCCTTCAAACAAGTAAATTGTAAGTATCTGAGAAAATCTATTTACATACAACAGTCCGCTAGTGCACAGTTCAACCTTAATAATAATAATAATTCCTCTTGTACCGTTATACATTACATAGGGACTGCAAGCAATTTCTACAACTCGCTCAACCTCCTCCATGGATCACCTTTTTTGGGGATCTTAACAATTATTCCTTCTTCCATTGATCTGGGACAGTTTCTTCTTCCCATACTTTATTAAATAGTTCTTGCACCTGGCTAATAGTTGTATCATCAGCCGCTTTGAGCATTTCTGCAGTAATGTTGTCATCACCCGCTGCCTTATTGTTTATCAAGGAATTGATTGCCTCCTTGACCTCAGTTACACTTATCATTTCTTCGTTAATTGGTAGGGAGCTGTTTCTTGACTCTTCATCAAACTTGAGTAGTATTGGTGGATCAGGTCTATTTAGAATTTCTTTAAAATGTTCTGCCCATCTTTTCTTCTGCTTGGTATCAGATGTTAGAACTTTACCATCTTTACTCTTGATTGGACCACCCATTGAAACAAAAGTTACAGTTAGTTGTTTTAGTGTATTGTATAGCATTTTACTGTTTCCAGTCTTAGCTGCCTTTTCCCTTCAACTTTACCAGAATAAAATACCAGAACAGTTCTAACCAGTGTTTTCATGAGTTTAAAATATATTTTAGAACTTGACAAAAATTGGTGGACATGTACTGTGAGTTCAATTACTATTGCTTCTACTTATTTACTACACGAGTACTGTACGATACCTGGTGTTGAAATGTGTGTATAGTTTCATGGATAATCTGCATGGTTTCCTCGTTGACGAAATCACGATTAGGCTTTCCCGTCAGCCTGATCATAGGGACTTTCAGTTTTAACTGCGGCGTAAAAAAAATTATTATGTTAAAAGTTATATAAAAGTTATGCTAAAAGTTCTACATAACATGCTTTATAAATGTAACAATACTTTATTATCGCTCTCACATGTAACTCACTCTATTCCATTACAGAATGAGTATAGAGGTTCATTGAACTATCGAAACTCAACTTCAACTCATTGTAGAACTAGAAGTGTAGAGACAGTGAGTGGCTATGATGTCAGCTTGCGTAGCCCGGTCTTGAAAAAAACAATGAAATCAACTAGAATTTCCAAGTTTTACTATCTAAAGGAGACACCGTAGTCTAATTTTCTACATCATATTTTAGTTACTTCTATCTTTTGCGAGACAAAATAGTGGTGCTGTATCAATAAACTAGTTTTGATGCCATTATTTTTGACGCAGACGCCAAAACCAACTAAGTGGACAAATTTTGATTTTTACTTAGAAGAGCTTCTATTTACATTGCATTTCTATTTATGTCTATATAAAACATAGCAATGTAAAGAGCAATATTCAACACAATCTTTCTCCCACATTATGTTACCAGTGCCAAACCTGGACGCTGACAACAAACGATAGAAAAAAAACTAGTCACAACAGAGATGAAGTGTCTACGCAGAATGCGGGTGTAACAAGAAGAGACCGGTTGAGAAATGAAGACATCAGGAAAAAGGGGGTACAACATCAGTACTAGACTTCATCAGAAACAACAAATTAAATGGTTCGGCCACGTAAGCAGATTACATCAGACATGCACCCTAAAGAGCAATGCTGTCCGATACAATGGGTAAAAGCAAAAAGGCCGGCCACGCAAAAGATGGACCTCAGAGATAACAGAGGCGACGAAAGAGACTATCTACAAAGCGCATACTAGGCCCGTTTTAGAAATCTCTTCCTGACCTGACGCTGTGAGGCATACAGGATCGAGAAAGAAGAAGAAGATAAAACAAACAAAACAAAAATACGTAAGATGCTAGGGACTTAACAGACCATTAAACCATTAACAGACATAAGCAAACTATGGATGTACACTTCTGTTGTATTATTGAAAACATGATGCTGCTTTAAAGCACATCCGAAGTTAGCAAGAAAGGTAAGATATAAATCTGCACCAAAGAGCACGCAAGTCCATCCGTAGCCTCCGGGTAACATAATAGAGGGCTGTCTGACCACAAGTCAGTTAAGGCACAGCCTTGCTATAGTAGTTTATAGTTGGCTCTGGTTAAGGACAGCTATTGCTTATGCGGATCACCATTTCAGGTTTTTTCAGTTGAGGGAGGAGGGAGAGAAAAAATTACAACGCAGGTCACTTAGGCTAGTAAGGAGTATCACCTAACTAGAAGTATAATTTTAGAGTTGTATCTTATCTGCGTTTTCTTGGCAACATATGGTTGTGAGACATGAACATTGACAAAGCGAAAGACATCATTAATGCCTTTCAAGGCAAATGCTACGGCAGAGTTCTTTGAATATCATGGACAGAGAAAAGAACAAATGCTTCTGTTCTGCAACAGCTTGATACTAAAGAGAGTTGGCTATTAAAGAGCATAAAAACAAGGAAAATTAGCTATTTCGGACACATCAACAAACAACATGAGTACCTAGAGAAAATAATTTTGTAGACAATGGTGCCTGGAAGAAGATTGAGAGGAAGACCTAAAAGACGATGGGTGCAAGATGTAATTGACGATCTGAGAATGACTGCTGCTGACGCCGGCCAACTTGCACAGGACAGAGAGTTTCAGGACTGCGTCATGGAGACACGTTTCGAAGGGACAAGCTACTTAATGATGATGATGATCTGTATCAATATGTCTATACGGCAACGGAACTACACTTTTAATTATGAAGGGAAGATCATTATTTAATTAAAGACAAATCAATGTGTTATTTTGTAATGGTAGAGCATCTATCTATTAAGATAATGTAACGTAGTAAAGTGGCAAAGTTCTGCTCAGGACAAGCTATTTGATGATGAACGTAGTAATGTAACCATGACATGAAAATCAAAACACGTAATCACAAAGTACTGTAGTTTTACAAATTACAAAAACAATGACAAAATGCAGCAACGTTTCGACCAACAAGGCCTTTATCAAGCAAACGAAAACAGGAGTGACAAATTTAAAAAACTAATGGACTACCAAATAAAAATTTTTTCTAATCAAAATCTGGGAATAAAAACTAATAACGAAATAAATGTAACACAAAAACACACATAAAAACTAGAAATAGAACGGAAGAGAAACAATGAAAAATCTAGTAAATATATAACTTGAATACATGCAACATATACCCATATAGATTACAAGGCATGGGAAGAGAAAGTACTAAGAAGCATAGGAATGTAATACCTTGAGCCCACGTGGTCGCAAGGTACCATACAAAGAAATCAACCGATTCTCCAGAGCAAATCGACAGCGATCATCCGAGGAACATGATCCGATGGCTGTGACCTGGACATCGTGAGCTCCCAAAGCCTCAAGATGACAACCTGGTTAGCTATGAAGAAGCAAAACCATCGCCAAAGGGCACTACAAAGCAAAATGGGATAAAGAACACCCAAAACACAACAAGAATGATGGATATTACCAACTGTCCAGAAGGGACCAGGCAGCTATACTTCGCCTCCGGACGGGTCACAACAGAATGATACACCACCTGTACACTAAATTCAAGATAGGCACCAACGACCTGTGTCCCTGTGGCTTGGAAAGTATGACAACAGAACATATCATACAGAACTGCCCCTAGTATGCAGACCTGAGAAGAAAGAGGTGGACCACTTACACCAGCGTCCAAGACAAACTGTATGGCATGGCTGATAATCTGAGGCAGACGGCGGCCTTTATTAGAGAGTCCGAAATCCCAATCTAGTGAGAACGCAGAAGAAGAAGAAGAAATGGCTAGTATCATTGAAATGGGTGGCTACAAGGGTCACAGAGCATTGGTGTATGTCGCACAAGTGTTGGGCGAATCGGTCACTGAGCCTCTTGCCTGTCTCGCCCATATAAGCCTTGTTACACCGCTTACAGTTAATGGCATAGATTAGATTACGGGACTCGCATGTGAAACCATCGTCAATAAGAAACGTGGCTAAAGGAAAAGATACAATACGCGTCTGTATCACATAAGCACACGTGCTGCAACGCCGACGGCCACACTGGACAGTGCCAAAATGAGTCTGGATATTGGACTTAAGGCGACTGTGTACCAACATATCCTTAAGACTTCTGTCCCGTCTGTAAGCCACCAAAGGATAGTTGGGGAAGACAGAACGGGTCTCAGGATCTGACTTAAGGATAGACAGATGACGGAATAAAACATTTTTCACCAGTGAACTATGGGGGTGGAAAGTTAAGATAAGTTTTACTCTGTCAGAGTTAGTAGTCCTATGCAGGCTGGTTAGGGCCTGCTGGCGAGTGATTTTCTGAACTCGGTGCATAGCCGAGACAAGCACCCTCTCCGGGTATAGGCGCCTGCGAAAGAAATCAAGCATCTCGCGAGCTCTCTAAAGAAAATCATCGTCCTCGCTACAAAGGCGCGAGAGCTGCGAGAAGGGCAAAGTGTCACGACAAGCCCGGGGATGGGAAGAAGTATAAAGGAGAAAACTATGTGCATCAGTAGGCTTTTAATATACTGATGTAGTGATAGCGGATAGGCGTATGGTGATAGTAATGTCAAGAAAGTTGACACAAGTAGTGGAGATGTGAGAGGTTTGTATTTGGTCGTCCATTTGTTTTTTTTTAATTTGTCACTCCTTTTGTTCGTTTGCTTGATAAAGGCCTTGTTGGTTGAAACGTTGCTGTATTTTGTTATTGTTTTTGTAATTTGTAAAACTACAGTACTTTGTGATTACGTGTTTTGCCAATCAAATAGTTTTACTGCAGTCTCAAATATATATCATGAAAATCAACAACACTAAAACATAATTTTTTTTTTTCCGATCCAGTAGCACTTGAGCTTTTCAGCTCTTCGACTCGGTGCCATGGACATCGTAACCCTTCGGTTCGGTGCCACGAACACCGTAAATCTGGGGAATCTGTGGCTTTTTCTGCCATCCCGCGGAATTGAACCCGCTCATACAGAGGGATAGTCACCCGTAGTTCAACGCGCTACTAACACGCTGGGCAGACGGGCCTAAAACAGAAATAAGGAATATGGTAAGAAAACATAATAAACTAGACATACGTGTCAATGGCACTACAATAAACCAAGAGAAAGAATTCAAATAGGAAGCATATTCACAGAAGACTTGATAAAGAAATAGAGGCTAGAGCGCAAAAAGCAAATGCTGTAACCTACCAGCTAGTCCCATTGTTAAGGCACCCAAAATTTCACAGGCAGCTAAGCAACAGATGATCAACAGCATTTTCATACCTACTTTACGTTACCAGAGCCAAACATGGACAATGAGCAAAGCGCAGTCACAAAAATAACTACATGTGAAATGCACTGCCTGCGAAAAGTTACCAACAACACTAGAAAGAGTCACCAACATCAGCATAAGAAAGAAAGTTGGCACAGAACCTTGCTTGAAGTACATTGAGAAACAAAGAATGAAGTGGTTTGATCACTTAATAAGAATGCATCCAAGCTCCACAGTATATAAAGTCTTCTACAATTGAACACCAGGAAAGAAGATGAGAGGAAGACCATCATGAAAAGGACGGTTAGATGGCACAGCAGAATCCTGTCAAAGAGCAAAAATAACATTCACACAAGCCACCAGAAAAGCGCAAGACAAAAACAGAAAACCACGACACTGGGCAACAACCTGGTAACAATGTGATGACAAAAGAAGAAGAAGAACATACAGCGACTTTTCTTCCCTATTCATAAAAACTTGAATAATACTTCTTCTTCGTCTGCGATCTCCGGTCATGCGCTTAATTTACCGTTGACCACAAACTGCTAAGTCAGCTTCAGGTCTGTCAGGTTTTCCCAAAGCTTAGTTTTCAGGTCGACTGGGTATGACCACATGTTGCTTCTCAGCTACCAAGGAGAGGACAGTCTTGCAGGACATGCTCTGGTGTCTGTTCCGCCTGCTGCCACTGGCAGAGAGATGTTTGACTTATTCCTAGTCTCAATGGCGGCTCGTAGTCATTTTTCTTGGTGGGGCCGAACACAAATTTTCGGAAAAATCATGGTTTTTGGAGTATTTACTATTATTTGTCTATTCCGGGAAGTTTTCCTTCCTTCGATTATTGGTGAGGCCAGGCCACACTGAACCTTAATGACGAGCCGCCCCTGCCTAGTCTATATACGTATTTGTTGAGTCTGCAGTGTCCGGTGCGTAGTCGAAATATAATGACCTGTTCTGCTTAGGTCTTTGAGGAAGTCTTTTCCATAATAGCACCCAATACAAATCCACAGAATTCTGAAATTTCACTGAACACCAGAACGTTCTCAACTACCAGCGAATAAGATGTGTCAAATTTTACACTAGTTTTATCAGGATAATGTCTTTTTTTAATCAAACGTTCGCCCGCCTGCCCAGCGTGTTCGTAGCGCGTTGGACGACGGTGTGACAAGCCCTCTGTGAGTGCGGGTTCAATTCTGCGGGCTGGCAGAAAAAGCCACAGGTTGTCCAGTTTTACGGTGTTCGTGGCACCGAACCGAAGGGTTACGATGTCCATGGCACCGAGTCGAAGAGCTGAAAGCTCAAGTGCTTCTGGATCGAAAAAAAAATATCAAACGTTCAGTCAATATTACATTTTCACTTCATATGAATGCTATTTTAGTATTATTATTATTGCAGTCGCCGCATGGTTCCGGTGTCTCCACAACCATTGGGTCAGATGCAACCCAATACATAAAAACTTAGACTTACAATGTTCTATCAAACATATGTAAAAGTCAACACGCCAACGGAAATGTTCTGTCGTCTTCAGTGCTAGTTGCACACCAATATGATGACTACAAGATAAAATACTAATTGTATTTTACCTTTCTCCAGGTGGATGATGGGGTTAGTTATCCACTCTTGCCGTTAAGCGTAGGGGTGGGAGTTTTAATTTGCGTTTCATGGCCAGATGCAGGGCGGTGCCGTGCTATGATACAGAGAGGCAGCCGTATCAGGCGGCACCATAAAGGGGGCGGCATAAGCAGCGAAATCAAAATCACAATTGAAGGATATTTTAAAGAAAAAATATTTGAGGGACGGCATTTCAAAGACTTGCATCATACTGAAAATAAAGCTCTCATCCCTACGCTTAACGGCAAGAGTGGACAGCTAACTACATCTTCCACCTGGGAATAAACAATAGACAAAAACATCATACTGATCAAATATACCGCACGGCCCTGGCCAGATGAGTAGTCCTTGTTGTGTTAAATCCGTGTTTATTTAGTGTGGTCTTGAAATTGTCTGTCTTTTTCTTTATCATCCCTTGGCTCTAGTATCCGATTTCTTTTTATTGTATGCTGTTATTGGTGGTTGATTATATTCCATTCTCATTAAATGTCCAAACATATATACTAATACACGTTGATAAAATAAAAAAAAAAGGACTCCAGATTTTTATAGAAAATAAAATCGTGTAAAGCAAGCACAAATTAATGTTACCTTGCCCTTGAGTTGAGACAGTAGCTTGTCTATTTCATGCATGAATTTTTGAAGCCCAACAAGAAAGTCATCTCGTAGGTGGGCAACATTAGAAACCTCAGCAGCTGATGCCACCTGAAACGAATTACGTGCACAATAATAATAATAATAATAAGTTTGGTATATACATGATCGCCTACGCCGGCAGGTATGACACTGGATTATATATATATATATTTTTTCCGATCCAGAAGCACTTGAGCTTTTAGCTCTTCGGCTCGCTGCCATGGACATCGTAACCATTCGGTTCGGTGTCACGAACATCGTACATCTGGAGAACTTGTGGCTTTTCTGCCAGCCCACGGAATTGAACCCACACTCACAGGGGGCTAGTCACCCGTAGTCCGCGCTACGAACACGCTGGGCAGGCGGGCATATATATATATATATATATATATATATATATCATCATCATCAAGGTGCGTGTCCTTTATAGGACGTTGCTCTCTTTGCAGAGCATCTGCAATTCACTCTGTCTCTAGCCAGTTCACCCACTTCGCCGATGGTCATGTTCCTGGTTTCTTTAATATCTTGTAGCCATCTTCTCCTTGATCTGCCTCTGCGTCTTGGGTCCCTGTCCTCCAATAATGTTCTCTCCAGGCCATCGTGACGCTTGATGTTGCCAGAGTATCTAATTTTTTCTGTGTAGTACATTGTTTATCAGCCAATTGTCTTTACATTCAGTTATATATGTGTATATATATGATACCACTGATGTCCTAATATATATATATATATATATATATATATATATATAAACACACAAAATATGGACACCAGTGATCAGAAGAAAGAAAGGAAAATCAATAACCATATAATAATAATAATTACTCTCGTACCGTTATACGTTACATAGGACCTGCAAGCAATCTCTCCATACCGCTCTGTTATGGACAATTCACACAATCTTTTCCATGGAATTGAGACCGATATTTTTTGCCTATCTCAGCAAAGTTCATCTCAGGGTCTCCCTATGGAGTCTTCTCTTTCTTGAACCCTTTGCCTCCCATTTCAATGCCTGTTTTTGATATTCTTTGATCATATCGTCTCAATAATAATAATAATTCCTCTCGTACCGTTATACGTTACATAGGGCCTGCAAGTAATTTCTCCATACCGCTCTATCCTGGGCAACTCGCTCAATCTCCTCCATGGAACTGAGACCGATATTTCCTGTCTCTCTCAGCAAAGTTCGCTTCAGGGTCTCCTTAGGTCGACCTCTCTTTCTTGAACCCTTTGCATCCCACTTCAATGCCTGCTTTGATATTCGTTGATCATTTCTCCTCAAGGTGTGCCCAACATATCTCCATCTTCTCTTTCTTATAACAGTTGTCACTAGTGGTTGACCAGACATGTCTCTGATTTCATCACTTCTCCTGAATTCGTTCCATTTTATATTCATTATTTTTCGCAGACATCTATTTTCAAATGCATTCAACTTGCTTTCTATATCTTTAGTCATTTTCCAACTCTCGCTGGCATATGTTAGGATTGATACAACATTTGAATTGAAAATTCGTAATTTAGTTTTAATACTATATAACTTGCAGTTCCATATTTTATTTAGACTTTTAAAAGCTGATGTTGCTTTGCCAATTCGTATCATAATTTCTTTTTTAACATTTCCTGTGCAATCAAAATTGCTACCCAAATAGGTGAACTGCTCTGTTATTTTTATCATTTTATATTCCAGTGTGATATCTGCATTACTCTGGATGTCTCAATGCATGTCCAATATATCTCCAGCTTCTCCCTCTTATAACAGTTGTTGCTAGTAGTTGACCAGACATTTCTCTGATTTCATCACATCTGAATTCGTCAGATCTTATGTTCATTATGTATCTCATAAATGTATTTGCTGCATGGAGAAGAAGAATAGAAGGAGAACAGTCTGCAATATCACTGACTTGGAATACATACTGCACCGACGATTACAAGAGACAAGAGAGCATGACAAGTCCTTACTGAAGAGTCATGTACCACCAAGCATGAATAGGATAAGTGTGTAACTACATGAAATATATGAGCTTTGAAACCGTATAGTGCAGATTTGGATCGATCCGTGTTCTGGTCTTGGTAGGTTGATTACACATCCTTGATGAAAGGCATTCTCGACGGTTTTTAACAGAAGCTTGGTATGAATCAAAGTAATATAGTCCTATCGGAGACGGAAGATAAAACGTAGGTCCTGTATTCTAATTGAGCAAGTAAAAAAATCTTTGTCAGTTTAAAATCGAGAATAGAGGATTGGAAGGCCATTGCCTGGGCGAAATTCAGTTGAAAAGTTTTAAAAGAAAATTGATACAAAATATTTTCACCATCTCCTACGTTACATCCGGGACCCTCGCCGGTGCTACTGAGTTCGTGGACTGCCGCTGAGACCATCCTGTGTAAGAAAGAGATCAAAGCCCACATGGTTACTCACCGAAGTGCAACGATTATGGTCCTATCAATTAATCTATATAGAATTATGATGCTTCGCTTTACTTCAATTATAGTAATAACTACTCTAGTAAGAAACAGCCAAATCATAGTGTACCCGACTCTGCTCAAAGATGTTGTTCAACACAACGAAAGTCTCAGAGGTGTTCCGTCTTCTAGCTATATGGGCCACAGATATGTTTCTACTTTTCGATTTTGGTTCCTCTACATCTCCTTTCGCCATGATTTCGGTTTTTTCCTCAAGATGTTGGTACTGATGGTATGATAGTAGTGGTTGATAGACCTGAAAATAAAGAAATTTTGTAAATGTATAAAGAGCGTAGACAAATAGACGACAAGTAAGCAACAGTGATGCACATTTCAGTTACTTTTATGTATATGTAACTGCTCGTTACTTCTTTAGCAAGTACTCGTTACTCAGTATTCGTCACTTAATTTTTACTTAGTAAATAGTGATTGATTAACTCAAATTGATTGATTGAACACAAATTGATTGATTGAACTCAAATTTCAAGGCTGTCCTTTTATATATGGGTGGGGGGACATGGAGAACAACTAAGGGCAACACCAAAAAGTTGCAGACATTCATCAATAGATGCCTGCGCAGGATACTCCATCTGCGATGGTATGACAGGACCACAGACAGGTAACTGTGGGATAAAGCGGGACAACGGCAGGTGGAACAATATATTCAGGGGCAGAAGGTGGCGATGGATAAAACACAAACTGAGAAGTCCCACTGACAGCATGACGAAACAGGCTATCCGATAGAACCCAGGGGTAATAGAGGTATGGGAAGACATACGAACACCTGAAAACAGTTGGAGACGAAATGCAAGAAAATGGGGAGAATGAGAGAGATCGGGAAAAGATGGCCTTGAATAGGCTGGCTTAGAAGGCCTTTGTTGCGGAAATATGCCTCCATATAAGCGAAGGCTGAAGAAGAAGAAATAGTGATTCTGTTCATCTTAGCCTATAACCGATTTGCGGAACCATTGTCAGTTCAAAATCAAAAAGGATCAGGCTGGAAAGTCGCTGCCCATGCAAAATTCATTATAATTTTTTTTTAAATAAGATACCTACAAGGTATTTTTACCATTTTCTAAATTACATCTGAGAACCTCGACGGTGCTACGGAGATCGTGCACTGCCACTGTGATCTTTCTGTGTAAGAAAGGGATCGGAGCACACATGGTAACTATATAAAGTATAATTATGATGGTCCAATCAATCAAAATTAACAGAGATTGCATGAATGACAGGCATATCCCCTGAAACATGACTAAATGTGGCTGTGGACAGTGTCACAAATTAGTATCTTATGTGTGGGGGACTGCCTAGAGTAGTTGATAGTAGCTCGGCCTGCTAGCTGTGAGACGCTTCATAGCTCGGGTTCGAACCTACTGTCCGGCATTTGTTCGAGTCCCTGGTCTTACTCAGGACGATAACGTGAGTACCTCTGAAGTCGGAGAAAATCTGCCTGTATGGCGAGGGAATACTAATTACGAGTACATTGAGCACACGGCTGCCAGCGTAAAGTAATTTACAATGTGCACGTTGCTGCCATCGTAAGAAATTGGAAAAACGGATTTTCACGCAAAAATCAGTTTCAGAGATGAAACTTCGTCTGAGTTGAAAGCGGACGAAAGAGAAAAAAAAAGTATCTTATGTAGAGAAAGGGAAAGATTCCAGTGAACCAAGATAATAAGAAAAGACTATGGCTCTGGATAGAATACACCTTAAGAAAACCCGAGAGGAATATACAAAAAAACAACCACTTTTTGCTGGAGCCCGAATGGAAAGCAAAGAGAGTGAATGAATTCTGTGAATAGATGGAGAAGAGATTTGGAGGTAGAGATTCATCCGCGTGATGTCGGGGCTCCAAACGGAAGCAAAGAATAGTAACACAATCGGATGTGCTGGCCTACTTGTAGGCACATCTCATAACTGGCACAACGTACACTCGCTCTTAGGCTCAGATCACATACAAATCACACAGAGTGGTTAACATGTGGTCGATATGGAGCGTTAGACGAAGAAGAAGGAGACAGAGATTAACCCTGTCCCTCTGTAATTTCATTTATGTTCAGACGCATTTATATTGCAATGTATACTGAAATAGCCAGTATACCGGCTTTGCGTAATTTTGTAAGATAACGTGTGCCCGTATATCGGCTTTGATGTGTGAAAGGGTTAATTATTTACGAAATAGCTGCAAGAGTTATCTAAAGATAATAAGACTTAGCATTAGTTGCATGTATACCTATACTCCAGTCGGGGTTTAAAAGGCATGGGAGAGAGAGAGAGAGAGAGAGAGAGTGAGTGAGTGAGTGTGAGAGAGAGAGGGTGAGTGAGTGAGTGAGTTAGTGAGTGAGTGAATGAGTGAGACTAAACTCAACTTACCAAATTTAAGAGCTGATCAAGCATGAAGAGAGGATGATTATTAAGTAAACCGTACTCTAGCTGCACAGGCATGTCAAGTTCTGCTTCTTCGATGGTTCTGTAGGCCGGGACCATCCCTGGAGTGGTTCTTAAAAGTAAAACTGCTTGTTCTGCTGTTAGCAACATCTTCCGGTAAATATCCCCATGACATGTGCAGGAAAATCGTCTGATAACCCTGAAAAAAGAGTACTAATTATTTATATACAGTATATATATATATATTTGTGTGAGCGTCTGTAGCTCAAGCGGTAGTGAGCTTGATCACAAACTCAAGCGTGCCTTGTTCAAACCCAACGGTGGGCAAGTTTGGAAACAAATTCGTTTCCGTAGGATTTTTACATAAGGTAAGTATAGACCTCACCGTTCAGAAAGCAATGGCAAACTACTGAGCGTATAAGTGGTGCCTAGAAAGTCAACGACTCGTTTACTGTAGTTGATGGCTACGTTCTGTAAAGGATTTGCCACAATTTTCATAAATATTTCTGGCGAACAATAAAACGTGCATACATTCTCTTCTTTATCTCGCCAACAATTCCTAGTGCAATTTAGAGGCAAAAGGCCTTCACCGCCTAGATAGCACAAGTTTAGATACTATCACCATTTTAATCTGACCTCCAACACTCTTGCAAGAATTTTTACGGTCCAATATGTAGATTAGAAAATACAGGATTATCAGCAACATTCGTAGGGTCAGGAGTAGACAAGGCTGCGTACCACCCCGACTGATAGTCACCACAGCCAAGAAATTCTACATTTCTGTCAATCTAGAATGATCTCGCAGCGATAGAACATACCGAGAACTCATAAATTTTATTTTTCTTTGCAGACGATCCCAATCTTATTTTCACAACAGAAGAACAGCATTACATCAAGGCCCAACACAGAGCGTTGTCTGATATTTCAACGATACAACTGAGATTAACATCTGACTAAGTCACATGAAGCAATTAACATTCCTGAGAGAAAAATCCCAACTCTCCATAGATTGAGTCAATTTCTGTCTAAATCAGCAAAGTTCTTTCAGATTCCTAGGGGGCCCTTTTACCCTTTCCAGTCAAATCTGGAATGAAAACTTTCTCAAATTCCACATATTTTCATTTTCTCTTAAACAGTTTTATAGTGGGACCATACTTCTTGTTTAATCTCTGAATTCGTTTCCCTTACACAAAGTTTACAAAAAGCAATATTCAAGCACAACTTCTTCTCCTTAGTGTTTTCACTCACTGCCCTATGTTAAAGATAAACATTGAATGTACTTCTCTTCAAATGAATTCACCATGTAATGCTGGGTGTAACAAGAAGAGACGGTTGAGAAATGAAGACATCAGGAAAAAGTGGGTACAACATCAGTACTAGACTTCATCAAGAAACAACAAATTAAATGGTTCGGTCACGTAAGCAGATTACCATCAGACAGTGCACCCCAAATAGCAATGCTGCTCCGATACAATGGGTACAAAGCAAAAAGGCCACGCAAAAGATGGACCTCAGAGATAACAGAGGCGACGAAAGAGACTATCTACGAAGCGCATACTAGGCCCGTTTTAGAAATCTCTTCCTGACCTGACGCTGTGAGGCATACAGGATTCGAGAAAGAAAAAAAAAAGAAAGACATTCTTCCTCTTCTTCTTCTTCTTCCCTTGCCCCTAGGAGGCAATCCCCCTAGGGAGGCAATCCCCTAGGGAGGCAATCAAGGCCTTCAAGCCCGCCTATCCAAGACCATCTTTTTCCAGATCTCTCCACTCTCCCATTTTCTTACATTCTGTCTCCAACTACCGTCTCCGCCCGAGTTTTTACCGGGGTCCAATTTAGGGGTGTAGAGCCTAAAGAATACAACCACCTTTACCTGCCACACATGTCGTAGAGGCGTCTAAGGAGGTTCGACTAGGCCAGCTACCCCACCCCGTAAAATCCTTTAGATAGCTACAGAAACCACAACCAAGAAAATTCTTACATTTTTCTGTTCAATCTTTTCGATGGAATTGAGTCTCTCGCTCAGGCGATCACCGCCCAGACCGATGTACCAGATCTCCCCATAAATTCTGTTTTTTACGGTGTTGGGTAGCTAGCCCCATGCCCAACCTCCTTAGTCGCCTCTTACGACAAGCGTGGCAGGTAACAGTGGTTCTATTCTTTACACTCCAATTTGGGCCCCGGTAACCACTAGGGCGGAATTGGGTCTGATATTTCTCACCTTTCTCAGTAAAACTCGTTTCAGAGCTTCCTTAAGGCATCCTGTCATTCTTGAACCCTTTGTCTCCCACTGCACTGAAGCAATTTATCCACACCACTCTGACCTGGAAAAATCGCTCAATCTCTTCCATAGAATTGAGTCCGATATTTCTTGTCTCCCTCAGCAAAGTTCGTTTCAGGAGTTCCTAGGGGCGTCCTCTTTCTTGAACCCTTTGCCTTTCACTTCAATACCTGCTTTTGTATTCTTTGATCTCTTCTTCTCAAAGTATGCCCAACATATCTTCATTTTCTCCTTCTTATAACAGTTGTTACTAGTGGTTGACCATACATTTCTCTGATTTCATCACTTCTCCTGAATTCGTTCCATTTTAAGTTCATTATGTTTTTTGCAAACAACAATATTCAAAGGCATTCAACTTACTTTCTATACCTTTAGTCAGTTTTCAACTCTCACTGGCCTATGTTAGAATTGATACAACATTTGAATTGTTTCTTTTTCTTCTTCAAACGCTCCATATCGACCATTTGTTAACCACTCTGTGTTATTTGTATGTGATCTGAACCTAAGAGCGACTGTACGTTGTGCCAGTTATGTGCCTACAGGCAGACCAGCACATCCGATTTCTACGATACTTTTGATTTACTAGGGTAGCTTCCCTTGGCTCCTACATCAGTCGATATGCCGTGTAGGCTGCAGAGGTCCTATTATTTGCCCCCCTTGCGAGATTCGGCACCACACGGGTGCAACATTTGAATTGAAAATGTGTAATTTAGTTTTAAAACTAACAAAACTAATAACAAAACTAATAAACTTACAAGACATGTATTAGTTTTCTCTATGTCTTCTGGAAAAGTCGAGAAACCCGGTATAATTGCCGGATCTATGAGTAGCATAAAAGTAAAAATGTATGTTATAGGTTTTGTTCAGGGCTAGGGGTACTAAAGCTAATGGACATACAGAGGGACAAACGGACAGACAGTTATATAGAATAGATATACAATCAGACCAACCGATAAACAGACAGACAGACAGATAAATAGGTAGGCAGACATACATCCTGGCCGACAGACAGACAGAGAGGGACTGACAGACAGACGAACGGACAGACGGAGAGACAGACATACAAATAAACAGTCAGATAGATAGATCATTAAATGTATAAGATGTAGATTTTAATTTAGATGATTCGATATGTAGGTAGATAAGTAGATAGTTAGAAAGACAGGTCGACAGGTATGTAGATAGGTAGGTAGATAGATAAGTAGATAAGTAGATAAGTAGATAGTTAGAAAGACAGGTCGACAGGTATGTAGATAGATAGGTAGATAGATAAGTAGATAGGTAGGTAGATAGATAAGTAGATAGGTAGATAAGTAGATAAGTAGATAGATAGATAAGTAGATAGATAGATAAGTAGATAAGTAGATAGGTAGATAGATAAGTAGATAGGTAGGTAGATAGATAAGTAGATAGGTAGGTAGATAGATAAGTAGATAGGTAGGTAGATAAGTAGATAAGTAGATAGGTAGATAGGTAGATAAGTAGATAGGTAGATAAGTAGATAAGTAGATAGGTATAGATAGATAAGTAGATAAGTAAATAGGTAGATAGGTAGATAAGTAGATAGAGTAGATAGATAGTAGATAAGTAGATAGGTAGATAAGTAGATAGGTAGATAAGTAGATAGGTAGATAAGTAGATAGAGTAGATAGTAGATAAGTAGATAGGTAGGTAGATAGATAAGTAGATAGGTAGGTAGATAGATAAGTAGATAGGTAGGTAGATAAGTAGATTGTAGATAAGTAGATAAGTAGATGGTAGATAGTAGATAGTTAGAAAGACAGGTCGACAGGTATGTAGATAGGTAGGTAGATAGATAAGTAGATAAGTAGATAAGTAGATAGGTAGATAGAATAGGTAGATAAGTAGATAGTAATGAGACAGGTAGATAAGTAGATAGGTAGATATGTAAGTAGGTAGGTAGATAAGTAGGTAAGTAATTAGATATGTAGATAGATACGTAGATAGGTAGATAGATAGGTAGGTAGATAAATAGAAAGATAGGTAGATAGTAGATGGTAGATGGGTGTAGGCAGGCAGATAGGCAGGTAGGTAGGTAGGAAGGCCGGCAGGTAGGCAAGCAGACAGACAGGCGGACGAACAGACAGACAGACAGACAGGCGTACGGACAGAGAAATCTGTTTTAGACTTTATCAGAAAATTCAGTTCTGTTGCGACTAGTTTAGCTAACGCTGTCGTTTGATATCAGCGTCCAGATTTGGCACTGTTGTTTGATGTCAGCGTCCAGATTTGGCACTGTTGTTTGATATCAGCGTCCAGATTTGGCACTGTTGTTTGATGTCAGCGTCCAGATTTGCACACGCTGATGTCAGCCGATTTGCTGTCGTTTGATATCAGCGTCAGATTTGGCACACTGTTAGCATAATGACGAGAGAAAGATCGTGTCGTACAATGTTAGTGTTCATGGTGACATGTTTCTATTTGGTTAATTGATGCCATTTGTTCTATCACTGACTTGCTTTATTGCTTCTTTGTTGGACTTCGTTAGTTACTCTTCAATGTCGTCCGTGTGTCGACGGGGCTCGAAAGTGGAGCAACCAATAGTAACACTGCGATCTACAAGGAATGTCGCAAGAGGCGACTGATGTAGGGGACCTAGGAAGCTACCCTAGTTAATAAAAAGCGTCCCAGAAATCGGATGTGCTGGCCTACTTGCAAGCCCATAACTGGCACAACGTACAATCTATCTTAGGCTCAGATCGCATTCAAATCACAAAGAGTAGTTTAACAAGTGGTCGATATGGAGCATTCGAAGAAGAAGAAGAAAAGAGGATGAAAAATTAGAAAAATTATCGAAATCGAAACTATCGAAAGACATGACAAGCGAATACTCTTTGCTGGAGAGCGTAGATGGTCGTTGCTTATATCTCGCTGCTATTCACGACTAGGCGATGACGGCCAAGAGAAATAATGGTCTTGGTTCAACAACTTTCTTCTTTGTCATTTGTGTTTTCCATGAGCTTTATATGAAAATCGTGGCAAATCCTTTACGGGACGTAGCCATCAACCACAGTAGAGGAGTCGTCGATTTTCAGCCTTATGCGTTCAGTAGTTTGACATTGCTTTCGAACGGTGATGTCTATTTACGTTAAAATCCACCTAAACGAATTTGCTCCCAAACGTCTGCAGCGAATTTGAACTGTACGATGAGTTGTGATCGAGCTAACTACGCTAACGCTAGACGCCCACTGTGCTTTATATGCCTGTGTTATATTTCTTCTTTCTTCTTCTTCTTCTTTTGACGCTCATATCAACCACTTGTTAACCTCTTGTGATTTGTAGTGATCTGAGGGCTACAGAGATGTGGTTTTACCGAAGAACAATGAGAATCCCGTGTACTCCTAAAATGACTAATGTTGAGGTGTTGAATGATGTCAAGACACAGAGAAAGCATATCATCAATATAAGAAAGAGGCAGTCATCATTTTTCGGACATGTGATGAGGAAGGAAGGTTTAGAACACATTGTGACAGCCGGTAGAAGCGAGGGTAGACGAGACAGAGGAAGACACAGAGAAAATTGTTGATAGCCTGACTTCATGGCACGGAAGAGCGTCAACATCTGAGATGGTAGCAAACACAAGAGACAGAGATTTGTGGAGATCCATGATCGCCTACGCCAGCCGGCACGCACCTGAAGATAATGATGATGATGTGATCTGTGCCTAAGAGCGATTGTACGTTGCGCCAGTTATGCGCCTACAAGTCAGACAACACATCCTATTTTTGCGTAGCTTTTTATTTACTAGGGTAGCTTTTCTAGGCATGTAACAGTCGCCACTTGCGATTTGCCTTGTAGGTCGTAGTGTTACTATTCTTTGCTCCACTTGCTGGCCATGGCAACGCACGAGCAACCTATGTAATATTAGTTTGTTTGTTTTACTTCTTCTTCTTCCCCTTTCAGCTCCCAACAGAGCATAGGTCTTCAACAAACTTCTTTTAGCTCTTCCTCTCTTTCGCCATCCCTTTAAATTCTTTCCATGTTTTACCTATCCATTTAATATCAGCCTCCAGCTTTCTCCTCCATGTATGTCTAGGCCTTCCCTACTCCTCTTTCCCTGCGGGTTCCAAAACAGTGCCTGTCTTGCAATGCTTCCGGTCAGTCTTCTCAATGTATGTCCTATCCATCGCCAGAGTCTTCCGTAGCTCTTTCTCCACTGGTATCTGCTTAGTTCTTTCTTTGAGTTCCTCGTTCGTAAGCTTATCTTACAATCTCAGTCCCTCTATTCTACATAAACTTTCATTTATGAAGGTCCGTAGTTTTCTGGTGGTTTCTTTTCTAGTCTTCCATGTTTCCGAGCCATAAAATGTCACTGACTTCACATTTGATTGAAAGATTCTCAGCTTTTTGTTTGTTTTGATCTCCTTTCACAGGTTTCTAGAATTCTTCATTTACCATAAAAGAATAGTAGAGATGTAAAGAAATGAAAACACTAAAGGCGTAAGGACAGAGGATTGACATCATTACCACGGGATTTACCCCATATGGCTCGTTCCATCTCCACATATATGGCACGACATCCGTCGAGAGTGCAGCACAAAACATGAACTCTGTAACTCAGGCAACAATCCTAGGGTCTCTAGATTGGTGATTTGGATATGTATGTTGTATGCCAGTGGGGGCAATGACTAGGACAGTTATCAGATGGACAGCGGATGGGAAGAGAAGGCCTGGACGTCCAAAGGAAACATGGAGAAGAACGGTGGAGAGAGAGTTGAAGGAGTGTGGCCTGACTTGGGAAACAGTTGGTAGAAAGGCAGCAGAACGGCAACAGTGGAAATCTCTTGTGGAAGCCTTATGTGTCAATCGGGACATGAAGAGGATATAGATATAGATCTCCACAGAAATGGCACAGCATCCGTCGAGAATGTTGCAGAAAATATGAACTCCGTAGCTCCGGCAACAATCCTAGGGTCTCTAGAAAAAAATGCACTTGGGAGCAGAACGGACTTAATGATCACAAGGCAATGGATTAGCCACATAGACCCCATAGACCCCAGTCTGGTCAACACTATTTTTGCTTGCCTATGTGCTTCCATATGGGTTTCTAAAACTTGTTATTGCTTCTTCTTCACCCTCTGCCCCTAGAGAGGTACAGGTCCGCAACTAAGGCCTTCCAAGCCCGCATATCCCATGCCATCTTTTCCAGATCGCTTCACTCTCTCCATTTTCTTGCATTCCGTCGCCAACTCTCGTCTCCAGGTGTTCCTGAGTATCGTATTCCCTACCTCTATTGTCCTAGAGGTCCCACCAGAGAGCCTATCTTGTGATGCTGTCAGGTGATTTCCTCAGTGTGTGTTCTATCCATCGACACATTCTGCTCCTTATCTCTTGTTCCACCTGCCGACGTCCTGCTCTATTCCCCAGTTCTCTGTTTGCGGTCCTGTCCAGATCCAACTATAAACATATGATCCTGCGGACTCGGGTAAGAATTATGGGAAATCAGACCACAACTACACCACGTGACCTCGCATTCCAGTATTGTTGTATATAGACGAATTCAGTTTAAAATAGACACAAAAAGCTAAATCAAAGTTATATTATGCAACAAGTTAAGTTTAACAATAAGGAATAAATATATTATGAATATTTTTCACCAATAAATAACCGTAGCCTCACAGAATTGAGCAAAATTGCCAAAAATATTGCAGTGTTCTATTAAATATATATTTTTTCCAGCCCCCAACTTAAACTAGGTAAGGGATTTTCCCGTCAGTTGTCAGGCCCAGTTAGAGTTGGCTGTGTCCTGTCTTACCATCGCAGATGGAGTATCCTGTGCAGATATCTATTGATGAATGTCTGCAACCAGTGGCGGCACGTGATTATTTTTGTTGGTGGGGCCAGACAAAATATTATGGAACAATGATGGTTGTGGGTTGGGTTATATTTTAATTTATAAAATAATAAACACACGTTACATATTATTTTTGATGGGGCCCTGCCCCACAAGTTTCTAATGATGATCCGCCACTGTCTGCAACTTTTAGTTATTCCCATCAGTTGTTCTCCATGTAGAGCTTTTTATTTGCCATACACAAATATTAGAGTTGTTATCAAGGTATGGAAAGACTGAAGGTCTAAAGACCAAAGATTGACTTCATTGCACAGGGAATTACCCCATATGATACGCCATATGCCGAGAGTATAGCACAAAGCACGAATGCCGTAGCTCTGGCAACAATCCTAGGGGTCTCTGGAAAAATACAATCGTGAATAAAACTGCGCTGTCCGGATTCAAACTCACGACCTTCAAAACGCAAGTCAAGGGTTTAACCACTTAACCACAGAGACCCCATATAGAAAGACTTCGGCAGGATAGCACAAGACAGAAAAAAATACTGAAAGAATTATACATAAGGGAAAGAAAAAGACATTGGACAATATATTAACGGCTGTGATAATATACCTGACTTCAACCTGGTAAGGATATCATCTTCCTTATCAGATCCCGAGCTATCTGGACTACGATCATACTCGTCATTGAAAATAAAAACTGATGTCTCTGAAGAAAAAAAGGAAAAAAGGAAATATTTAAAAATTACTCTAGATGATGTTATTAGTCGATGGCTGCCCGCCTGCCCACATAGTCAGTGAGTGCGGGTTCAACTCCGCGGACTGGCAGAAAAGCCACAGGTTCCCCAGATTTACGGTGTTCGTGGCACCGAACCGAAGGGTTACGATGTCCATGACACCGAGCCGAAGAGCTTTCAGCTCAAGCGCTTCTGGATCGAGAAAAAGAAGAAAAAAAGTCGATGGCTATTGTCGATGTCTTAGGTGGATGACTTTAGTCGAAGTGTCTAGTCCATGACTCTAAACCATAGATTCCCAAACTATTTCAGCCCACCGCCCACTTTGCACAAGATAAACTTTGTAACGCCCCCTCCACATTATAATAGTCTACCAACGCCCTCCCCCACCACATATATACATTGTCTATTTTCTCTTTGACATATAAAACTGATATATATTTCTGTAATACATGGTTAATTTTCAAATGATTACATGCATGAAATAGAAAATTGATGAAAAAAATGGATCGTGTAAGATGGGCATAAGATGAAATAAAATGCAGAATTCCAATTTTAAATGTTTATTCAATCGCAAAATCACGAAAATTATTTATTTTAAAATATTTATGATTAATTTCTTCTTTAAGGAGCCACCGACCGCTAATCGCCTGAACACCCCCCAAATTCTTCTGAACCCACTATCGCCCCCTCCCCCAGAACGCTTCAGCGCCCACTGGGGCGGTACCGTCCACTTTAGGAAACGCTGCTCTAAACAATGGTTCATGTGGTTAACTCTAGCCGGTGTCTCTAGTCCATGACTCTAAACAAGGGTTCATGTGGTTAACTCTAGCCGGTGTCTCTGCAAGTCCATGAATATAGTTGCAGTGTCTAGTCCATGAATCTAGTCGGTGTATTTAGTCCATGAATCTAGTCCATGAATCTATTGGATGTATCTAGTACATGAATCTAGTCGGTCTTTGCTAATCCATGAATCTAGTTGAAGTGTCTAGTTCATGAATCTAGTCAGTCTAGTCCTGAATCTAGTGATGTATCTATCCATGAATCTAGTCGATGTATCTAGTCCATGAATCTAGTCGATGTATCTAGTCCATGAATCTAGTCGATGTATCTAGTCCATGAATCTAGTCGATGTATCTAGTCCATGAATCTAGTCGGTGTATTTAGTCCAGGAATCTAGTCGATGTATTTAGTCAATGTATCTAGACGATGTCTCTAGTCCATGAATCTAGTCGATGTATTTAGTCAATGTATCTAGACGATGTCTCTAGTCCATGAATCTAGTCGATGTATCTAGTCAATGTATCTAGACGATGTCTCTAGTCGATGAATCTAGTCGATGTATCTAGTCCATGATTCTAGTCGATGTATCTAGTCCATGAATCTAGTCCATGAATCTATTGGATGTATCTAGTACATGAATCTAGTCGGTCTTTGCTAATCCATGAATCTAGTTGAAGTGTCTAGTTCATGAATCTAGTCAGTCTAGTCCATGAATCTAGTCGATGTATCTAGTCCATGAATCTAGTCGATGTATCTAGTCCATGAATCTAGTCGATGTATTTAGTCAATGTATCTAGACGATGTCTCTAGTCCTAGAATCTAGTCGATGTATCTAGTCCATGATTCTAGTCGCAGTGTCAAGTCCATGAATCTAGTCGGTATCTAGTCCATTAATCTAGGCCTAGAATCTAGTCGATGTATCTAGTTTATAAATCTAGTCGGTGTCTTTGCTAGTCCATGAATCTAGTCGGTGTCTAGTCCATGAATCTTGTCGGTTCCTTAGCTAGTTCATGAATCTAGTCAGTGTCTTTATTAGTCCATGAATCTAGTCGATGTCTTTGCTAGTCCATGAATCTAGTCGAAATCTCTAGTCCATGAATCTAGTCCATGAATCTTGTCGGTGTCTTTGCTAGTCCATGAATCTAGTCAAAGTGTCTAGTCCATGATTCTAGTCGGTGTCTCTGCTAGCCCATGAATCTGGTCGAAGTGTCTAGTCCATGACTCTAGATGGTGTACTTAGTAGATGACTATTCTCGATATCGTAAGTGTATGACACTAGTCGAAGTGTCTCTCCTCCACATCTCTAGTGGGTGTGTCTAGTCCATGATTATATGGGCAGGATACGCTTGTGACCACGAGCAGTGGAAATCTTTGAGGCCAACTTGGTCAACAAATTATCGGTGTACAAACAGTACGAGGTTAAACTACAGGAAACCATAGCACCTTTACTCGGGAATCTTCTTCTTCTTCTGCTTTCTCACTTCTTCTTCTTCTTTGCGTTCGTTCTTTACCACCAAGTGTAATCACTCTTTGTGATATGTTTGATCTTTGCCAAGAACATGTATACGTTGCACATTGGTTTGGTTGGCCCTACATTTCTCACTAGATTGGGACTTCGGATCTTTCCAATAAAGGCAGCCGTCTGCCTCAGATTATCAGCCACGCAAAACAGTTTGTCTTGGACGCTAGTGCAAGTGGACCACCTCCCTTTTCTCATGTCTGCACACTGGGGACAGTTCTGTTGGATATAGTTCCTATGATTTTAGCTTCCTCGTTTGTGCCAACCTCTTCCCGCAGTAAGTTCTGGCCATCCTCGTGATGGTAGGTCTGACATTCTTACTGCGTGGCTAAATCTCCAAGGCAGATTGGCGACCGTAGAATCCGTTATCCCATTCCTCATTGTGAGAGGTCGTTGCACCATGTTATGCGCCTTACCGCCTGGTACATCCGTTTTCTGCAAGCATTTGTTTCGGTTCGCATTCCTAACTCGGGGATCTAAATTACAAGTTCCGGGATTTTTTTTTACTTTTACGATTTGATTATTCATTTTGCTTGCTTGTGTCATACCATTCATTTTGCTTACTTGTGTCATACCATTCATTTTGCTTGCTTGTGTCATACCATTCATTTTGCTTGCTTGTGTCATACCATTCATAATTGTCTTTGTTGTAATATGCCAATTTATTAGGCATCACCGTAGCCTCTCCCCGGTTTTCTCCAGATCTGATCTGATCTGTTCTGACTAACTCAGATTTGTAGGCTTCTGTACACCGACTCCGAAATAGGAGTAATTTTCTCCTGAATGGCAAGAGACACTTGAGATTATTTTTTTTCCTGATCCAGAAGCACTTGAGCTTTCAGCTTTTCGGCTCGGTGCCATGGATGTCGTAACCCTTTGGTTCGGTGCCACGAACACCGTAAATCTGCAGAGCCTGTGACTTTTCTGCCAGCCCGCGGAATTGAACCCGTACTCACAGAGAGCTTGTCACCCCTCGGCCAACGCGCTACGAACACGCTGGACAGGCGGGCTAGACACTTGAGATAAAGAAAGCAAACCATCACCCTAAATTCAGACGAGTCGCCATATTGGGCGACAGGACTACGCCTGAATTCATAACGGATGAACGATTTTGTTTTAAATCTCAAAGCAAGCTCGGCAATCACTGCGCTATATCATCGGTTTTCATGAATACAACATATGGTACAACAAAATTCCATATTTCATTAAACTAAAATCTTACATATTTTATTTGCACTCGGAATAAATAATGGCGGTGGAGGTCAAGAGGAAAGATAGACTACGAAACGAGGACATCAAAAGCAGAGTGGGCATAACGTCATGCACCGAATACGTTGAAAGACAACAAATGCAGTGGTTCGGACATTTAATGAGAATGGAATACAACCAATCAACAATAACAGCATATAATAATAGAGATCAGGTACTAGAGCCAAGGGAAGACCAACAAAAAGATGGATAGACAAGATCAAGACCGTACTAAATAAACACAGATATAATACAAGGACGACTCATCTGGCACTGGAAGGCAAATTAAAGCTCCCACCTCTACGAGTAACGGCAAAAGTGAGCAACCAATTCCATCATCCTCCTGGAGAAAAACAACTGACAATAAATAAAACGACAAAGTAAAATGAATATATTTTTTACACACGTTTAGATACCTTTTTTCTTATACGATGCCTTTTTTTCTTGTTGAGCTGCTAAACTGACACGTGCCGTCTGATCATTTGTAGTAGAACCACTCTCAATGGATAATCTGACTGTTTGAAAGAGGAAAAGAGACGTTATGATAAAATATGTAGTAGTACTACACCAAAATGAAGTTACTTTTCATCATCCACTAGCGTGTACTAAGCAGAACTTTGCCACCTTAACAGTCCTTCGTAATTTCTCTCTCTCATGTGCCAGATGTCCTGCCTCTGCACTGCTCAAACCATCAGTTGTGTCCTGAATCCATCTTCTCCGTAGTCTACTTTTTCTTCTCTTTACCGAGATGTCTCTTTCCATGATGGTCTTCAAACAGCCCCTTGTGTCTCTTTATATGTCCAAAATACCTCAATTTTCTCATTATTGTTGGTATCATCAGACAGTTTTCTTTGATTTGGAGTTCTTACTGGATATATCTATTGGTTATCTTCTCTGTCCATGATACACGGATGACTCTTCTGTAACACTTATATTCAAAAACACATACATGTTTTTGCACTGCCTTCCTAAATGGCCATGCCTCACGCCCATACGTTGCCACTGGGAATATGCATGTCTTTAGTATTCTGATCTTTGTTTTTTTATCAGTTCCATTCCATACTGTTTTTAGTTGTTTTATTTTTTGTAAAGCCTGTTACTTTTACAGTCACGAATAGATGATGGGTATTATAGGATTCCATTAATTATACACAGAAAATATTTTTTTCGAACCATCGAAATATTAAATGTACTTGATAGAAGATAATGTAAGGGATGATGATGTTGTTGTATATACCGATGGGTCGGTTCATCGTGGTGAGAAGTCCGGCTGGTGTTTCTCGGCTAATGCGCATGGTAGGGTTGTTGCAGAGCGAAGTGGGGCATACAGGACAACTACTTCTAGTATGTGGATGAAGGTTGAGGCCGTTACTGCTGCCCTCCATTGGATCTCTGGGACTTCATTTACTGGGGCAGTTGTTGTGTCTGACTCTCAGTCGATGCTTCACAAGATCCAGCAGGGCAAGTTTCGGTATGAGTGGATGTCGTCTATAGAAGTTTCTAACCTCCAGAGGCTTACGTGGATATACTGCCCTGGGCATGCGGGTGTTTACGGTAATGAGAGAGCGGACATGTTTGCATCAACAGCATCGATTGTTGGGGAGTTGAAGATGGATAAGGGGATGTTCTTCGGTCTCTTCACGACTGTCTGTTGGATGAGGACACTAAAATCGATGTTGAATCGATCAAGCGATTTAAGCAGTTTGGAGTTACCCGTGTTCAAGTCGAACTGGATGCCTGAAAGACAGAGTGAGAGGTGTGTTTAATCAGCGAGCCTCGGGAACCATCAGTACCCAATAACCAATAACCAAATGTACTTGAAATATCTATATCCGTTTTTGATAGCAGCGATTATTATGAGTAGAATAGCTCAAGCGAAAGCAGCTTTTATGAAAATGAAATCACGCTATGCGTCAGTTAACTACCAATAACACTGCAGAAACGAGTCATCATCAAATAGCTTGTCCTGAGCAGAACTTTGCCACCCCAAAAGTCCTCCGGAATTTCTTTCTCTCAAAGGCCAGATGTCCTGCCTCTGCAGCTGTCATGTTCAAACCATCAGTTACATCCTGAATCCATCTTCTCCGTGATCTTCCTCTTCTTCTCTTTGCCGGTATGCCTCCTTCCATGATGGTCTTCTCCAGCCCTTCATGTCTTTTTATATGTCCAAAATATCTCAATTTTCTCTTTCTTATTTGTAGCATCAGCCAGTTTTCTTTGATTTTGAGTTCTTTCTGGATAGATCTATTTGTTCTCTTTTCTGTCAAAGATATACGAAGGACTCTTCTGTAACACTTGTATTCAAAAGCACTTATATGTTTTTCTACTGCTTTATTAAATGTCCATGCTTCACACCCATACGTTGCCACTGGGAATATGCAGGCTCTTAGTATTCTGATCTTTGTTTTCTTATCAGTTCCGTTCATACTGTTTTGAGTTGTTTAATTTTTTGTAAAGCAATGTTTGTTCTTCTTTTAATTTCCTTCATTCCATTTCCATCTGTTGTTAGCAGTGAACCAAGATATTCAAAACTGTTCACATTTTCTACTTTCTCTCCATTGATAAAAATATCATTTGTCATATTCGTTTTATCTGTTCTTATTATTTTTGTTTTTGCCACATTGAGATATAGATTTTGTTTTTCCCTTTTATCTTTCACTTCTCCTAATAATTTCTCAATCCCTTTTGTGATGTTGACAGTAGCACTGTATCATCAGCGTATCTTAGTTCAGGTATTTCTCTTCCTCCGATTATAAAAGGATCGTATTGTTCTTTTCCGCTACCTTCTGTAACATTCCTCATGATGTTTTCTGCATATATGTTAAACAGACAAGGCGACAGAATGCAGCATTGTCTGACTCCCTGCCCTATGTCAAACCAGTCTGATGTATCATCACATGTTCAGAAACGAGTACTCCAGTGCTATATTGAAGAAATACATATGTATGGCTGTGTACCATGGACAATAAACAAGCAATCAATAAGAGCTGGAAGCCACAGATATGTGATTTTAAAGAATAATGCTGAAAATTTCACCGACGGCGTAGAATACCAATGTTGGGTGTTTTTTTTAAACTGGCCTGCACACAAAGAAACCTTATCAAAAGAAAAAGAATCTGACAATCTAGGTCGTATAATGCGAAGAGGACGCTTAGAAAATTTGGTGACTACGGATAAAATTCAAGGAGGGAGAGATCGTGGACGACAGAGGAAGAAGATGTTGCGTGGTCTGACTTCTAGGTTCGACAAAAGATCGACGTCAGAACTAATTAAAAGTACCAAGGAGAGAGAGAGAGAGTTGCGAGAGAAGTAATCGCCAAAACTCTAAAAATTAGTTTATTTTCTAGAAATGTGATTGGCTTGTAGCTGGCAGAGTAAAGTATGACGACGCCATGAATGTATGTATGACACGAGCGCCGCGTGTATGAACGGCGCTGTTCTAAGTCATCGCATCTCTGGTGTTAATGATTTTGCGCGCATTATCTACTGTAAGCGACCATGTTTAATACTGAAAGCATAATGTTGACCAAAAAATGGTTCTTATGAGATTTAATATTTTTTTAAACCGATATTATACTATCAATGTCAAACATGGTCGACTCGCAATCGGGAGATTCACGCGATAGTATAAGTTTGAGAACCGTGACTAGCATAATGTGCGTAAAATAAACCATAGCAGACCTATCCTGCACTCGTATAACAACGCGTTGGCAGTACTCATAATTGACCTCTATGTCTCAGGCAGCAATTGGTTTTCCGTTACGTTGTTTGTTGGTGCTGAATCACAACGACTGGTGTGGCTGTAATGTTCTCTTCTGGAGTGGCAATGAAGTCAGTCTTTGCCACAGTTGCAGCATGTGTAACTGGAGACTGGAGCTGATATTTAGGATGGTCTATCCACCCTCGGTGCTCTCTTCTGCCTCCATATGTGATGGCGTTTTTCTTCTTTCTTTTGCGCCATCCCAAACTGCCGCTAGCCATGCTTGCCTGTCTTTGGCCAACCACTCCCAATTTTCTTTGTCTCAGCTGCATGACGTTAGATCGCGCGTGCAGATGTCATTGAAGAGTAGTAATGAGCGCGCATGCTGTCTAGTAAAAAGTTAATTGCATATCCTTTACAGGACTTTGCGAATCAGCCCCAGCTTTTAACTGTGATTTTTCTAGCCATTATTACATGCAGTAGTTTGCCATTGCTTTCTGAACGGGTGGTGTGATCGTCCTTTTGTAAAATCCACGCGAAACAATTTGCAACCAAACTGTCCGCAGCGTGATTCGTCGGGGTTAATAGACCGAGTCACTATCCCGTAAGCCACAGACGCCACCATGCTGTCTAGTACCAGGTGTTAATTGGCCATGTATAACGGCTGTGTTGGCATTACTACATAACTTTTAAATGATGTAGGGAACATTATAGATGATAGTAATTGCTACGCTGTACATCACTTACGCAGTAGCTCAGGCAACGATTACGAATGTTTTTTCAGGTATCAATTTTCATCTGAGTGACTGGAGAATCAACTGTGCGGGAATTTAAAACCGTAGACATGTATGTAAATCTTTCAGTACACTGTCACTAATAAAATATATAAATGCGAAGAATTGACTTCATTGCACCGGTTTTCCTCATAGGCTCCGCTTCTGTCGACAGAAGCGGCACATCTACGAGAATATTGCACAACACACAAACTCCAGCAACAGTTCTAGGAATCACATAAAAAACTTGCAGATGTGACTCGGTCCGGATTCGAACCTTCAACCTTAGAACGACATGCAAACATCTTAATCACTTCGCGATAGAGAAGTTCCCCCATCCCCCACCCCTCACCTAGCTGCCACTGAATGATAGCAATACTGGACCCTAGTGATATAATAACTTAAGGCAGCTTTCTGCTTCTTTCCTTCTCTTTCAGTTCTAACACTCACAGGCTAGTAATTCCGACACCATCACCATTGCACTTCCGTGAGTAACCATGTGTGCTCCGATTTCTTTCTTACAAAGATTAATTCATTGGTTAATTGGTAGGACCATCACTATTGCGCTTCGGTGATTAACCATGTATGCTCCCGATCTCTTTCTTACACAAGAAGATCTCAGCTGCAGTGAGCACACTCCGTGGCACTGGCGAGGGTCCCCGATGTAATTTTGAAGATGAAGTAAATATGTTTGTAGGAATTTTATTTTAAATCTTCTCTAATGAATCGTGCCATCGTGATTGCTCTTCTCGATTGTGAACTGCTAAGGTTTTACGTGCTCAAACTGAACACGAGACATCAGTTTTATCGTCCGTCTCCGATAGGACTAGGAACTTGATCTCACCTACACTGAGATTAGGAATCTCTGGAAAAATATCAAGATGGCCAGATTTTTCTCCAGTATTATTATTGTGAAAGGAATGTGCAGCGTCTGGTCGAATGGATTAGATCGCGACTCCCATGCGGGAGACTCGTCTTCAATCCAGGGTATGGTCACGGATTTTCTTTCTGTTGTGGGCATAAATAAAAATTCCTAACCTGAACAGCTTCGTGACGACTGCACTAGCCATGCGGCCATTAAATTCCTCAGGTATTTGTCCCACCTGTCCTATACCGCCCTAATAAGTGGTACTACAGGTAGTAACAAAAGTAACGACTACATGAAGAGAGAAAATAACATCAAAGCTTTCCTATCTAAAAAGTGGTACTACAGGTAGTAACAAAAGTAACGACTACATGAAGAGAGAAAATAACATCAATGGTTTGCTATCTAATAAGTGGTACTACAGATAGTAACAAAAGTAATAACTAAATGAAAAGAGAAAATAACATCAATGATTTGCTATCTAAAAAGTGGGATTACAGGTAGTAACAAAAGTAACGACTACATGAAGAGAGAAAATAACATCAATGATTTGCTATCTAATAAGTGGTACTACAGGTAGTAACAAAAGTAACGACTACATGAAGAGAGAAAATAACATCAAAGGTTTACTATCTAATAAGTGGTACTACAGGTAGTAACAAAAGTAATAACTAAATGAAGAGAGAAAATAACATCAAAGGTTTGCTACCTGACTTTGATCTGCTGGATTTTCTGTCTTGTTCTGTAGGAATAGTGATTGCACTATCTACTGGCAGCAAATCTTCATCGTTTTCATCAATGTTCTTATTACCTGTTGGGAAAAGATGATAAAAATGAAGAAATAGTTTTTTGTTTTTTAATGATTCTTCTTGCCTTCTCCTACAATGATCGATTTATTAGTTGGAGTCTGTTTTACACTTTGACCTAATGCGACGTAGTCAGGACCGTGCCGTGATATGATACAGAGAGGCGGCCGCATCAGGCGACACCGTAAGAAGTGCAGCATAAGCAGTAAAATCCAAATTACAATTGAAGGTTATTTTAACTCTTACAATACGCATACTAAAACCGCCTTTTTACGCACTGTTTTTGAGAAACAAATTTTAAGACGAAGATGTCCTTACAAAATGTGTTATAACTTTATTACATTCAACAGCAGAGACAATCTGCATACACTAAAATGTGCGGAATTGAAAGATCTATTACAAACACCCACTTGATGTATTTGAATTTTTAAAATACACTTAAAGCATTAAATGTATTTAAAAAATGAAAAAATTGTAATTAAAGATTTTGAGGAAAGATGTGAACTTGTCAAACATGTGTAAGCTGTCCAATGGTCCAACGCTAACAAATACTACATCACTTCCTTAGAATATCCATTTCTACACAACATAGTCAAATTTCATCCTTTTCTGTTCAAAGAATTTGATTATATGAGGGTTTGACATATCTGGCTCCTGCTTTGAAGACATGTCCCTTCTTCATTAGCAATACTGCTAAGTTTTATTTAAATTGCCAGAATATCTAATATAAAATAGATTCCAAATCGTCACTAACTACTGTCTGTTATTGTCCTCACTAGATTCACCATTATTATCATTGTTAATCCATGAATAAATAAGTTGTGAGGCTTTAACTGCAGACAGTCGCTGTTTATGATCATTACAAGCCATTATTGCAGTTTTCTTGTTTACACTTACAAAATGATTTAAAAAATAAAAAAATATCACTTCTAACACGAGGTAAACAATGTTATGGAGCGGACGGAAATAGAATGGAACAGGACACGACTTTTACACTGTGTATATGCAAAAATAGTCCTCTACGATATATTAACAACTGGCTAGAACCATATGGTACGTGAAGTGGCTTTGCGTCAAATGGGAACTAACTTTTTGGTCTGTCAGGTGGCGTTTCGTATTGGTTATTGGTTATTGGTTACTAAACTGACGTCATTGCACTCCGGCAGACCCATAGGTGCTCAGTCTCCCCAACAGATATCGAAGAGTATGCATACTGATGGTTCCTGTGGCTCGCTGATTAAACACACCTCTCACTCTGCCTCTTCTCACCCACTACAATGATGCAAGTCTTCGAAATGTCGCCACTTAAATGGTTTATCCTTAACTCTAACCATACGAACCAAGTTGGGCCATTGGACAGCTTAACGTGTTTGGCAGTTCCCTCTTTCCTCAAAATCTTTAATTACAATTTTTTCATTTTTTAAATACATTTAATGCTTTAAGTGTATTTTTAAAATTCAAATACATCAAGTGGGTGGCGTTTCGTATGGTTAGAGTTAAGGATAAACCATTTAAGGGGCGACATTTCGAAGACTTGCATCATACTGAGAAAATATACCGCACGGTCCTGGACGTAGTAATATATGTTATGTTTTTACAAGATGTTTCCTTATTTCTTACCTTCTTCGAACGCTCCATATCAACCATTTGTTAATCCCTCTTTGTGATTTGTATGTGATCCAAGCCTAAGACCGATTGTACGTTGTGCCAGTTATGCGTCTACAAGTAGGCCAGCATGTCTGTTTCTGCGAAGTTTTCTATTTACAATTGAAGCTTCCTCTATCTCAGTCGCCTCTTACAATATGCCTTGTAAGTGGCAGTATTACTGTGCTTTGCTCCCCTTACGAGTCCCGACAATACGCTGGTCATATCTTGTTTCCTACAATTTGTTCCATTTATCCAGCTATGAAGAACGATAATTCATTATGACTTCATTCAACGATTGACACCCAAAAAGGTGGGTGGTGTCAATAGTTTAATGAAGATGTTTACACGGCTAGTACTATGGACTACATTGGTTGAATGCTGTTGTCTAAACCGTATATAAGCAAAGATATTGCTATTCTTATTTGAAATTATTTTTTTTTAAATTTGAAAGCACTATATTGCAAGAGCAATATATACAGAACCAATTGTGTTAGGCTTTTGGGGTTCACGCTATAGTTATGGGTGATGTATACATCATATGCTGGTTTGCCATTCTTTGCCCTTCTTATTTTTGTAAATCTACTCCACGATAAAGAAGTTGAGGGGAAGAGGTTAACTTTTGAAGAAAATTAAAAATTAAGTATTTTAAAAATAAATAATTAGAATGCATACACTAAACGTTATTTATCATCAAATACAATATCTTGGGCAACATGTGGCCAAATGGTAGTACATAATGTTTGTTGGATTTTTTCTTGTGGTTTAAAAAAAAAAAAAGACAACCCTTGTTCTTGGGTGGGTCTCCGCCTTAATGGGAATGCGTTAGGTTCGGAACGGAAAATGTTGCTCTAATCTCTTCTTGTAAGTTTGTTGATGTTTTCGTTGGTGTTTGGTTTGGCTATGTGTCTGCAGGCACATCTGCCAGCAACTCCTATGGGTCATCTATTCAGTCAAATTTCTTTATTTAATAATATTAGTATTTGTTTAATAGTATTAGGATATGTAGTGGGACGGATTAGCGTAATATATAAGGGTTCACCTGTCGACTGGACACAAGAGGGTTGTGAGTTCAATCCCACACTCGACGTTCCACACATGAGGAAAGGAATTGGCCCTCCTACCTCCTGCACATTAAGACATTGAAATGTTACGTGAATACTTCTACCCTAAGGCAGCGTTTCGGAAAGTGGTGCACCGCCCCACCTCATCGGCACTGAAGCGATCCAGGGGGCGATAGTGGGTTCAGAAGAATTTGGGGGTGGGCGGGGGCGTTCAGGCGATTAGGCTCTTTAAAGAAGAAATTAATATTTAAATATTTAAAAAAATTAATTTCTGATTTTGCGATTGAATAATCATATAAAATGTAAATTCCGCATTTCAATTCATCTTATGCCCGTCTTACAAGATTGATTTTTTCATCAATTTTCTATTCCATGTATATAATCATTTGAAAACTGACCATTTATGGCAGAAATATATATAAACTGTCTATGTCAAATAGAAAATAGATCATGTATATATGTGAGGGAAGGGGAGGGGTTGTGCAAACTGTTATAATGGGAGGGGTGAATTTTACAAAGTTTATATTGTGCAAAGTGGACGTGACGAAAAGTTTGGGAATCTATGCCTAAGGTCTGAAAAAGCAATGGGGAATTAAAAGCATCTCCTTTAGAGCTTCGATAACACAGAAGTTTTTTGAAATTTCATCACAGACTGGTGGCCTCTCTTCAAAATTCCCAGTTAGAGTGAAATTGTTTTTCAGTCCACCACGACTGTCAGGTCGACTCTGCCACAAATGGGTAACAAAAATCGCAGGAATGTATAGACGTTCGTTGTGAATTTGAGCACATCATCGATCACGTCCCGTTGGTCAAAGAAAAATACGGGTCGAACATCGTATTCCCCATGAAACCAAATCGTGGGAAAACAGAGATGGTATCGAGCACACCTTGCTGAAGATACATATGAGTGTCACTAAACAAGCACTTGAGTGAAAGCCGCAAGAGAAATGAAAGAGAGCGATGCTTTTTATTTATTAGGGTAGCTTTCATTAGGTCCTACATCAGTCACCTCTTACGACATGTCTTGTAGGTCGCAGTAGTACTATTCTTTGCTTCTCTTGCAGGCCCCGGCACCAGCACGGGTGAACCAACAGATATATAAGCCAGAACAGAAAACTAGTTATTAGTCTAAATAGACCATTACGCCATTCCGCTAAATGACTTAATAAATTGGCCCACCGCCCACTTTGCACGACATAAACATTGTAACGCCCCTCCGCATTATAATAGTTTGTCAACGCCCCCCCCCCACCACACACATATATATATACATGCTCTGTTTTCACTTTGACAGAAAATTTATATATATTTCTGTCAAACGGGGTCCATTTTCAAATTATTATATACATGAAATAGAAAATTTATTTTAAAAATGGATCGTGTAAGATGGACATAAGATGTATTAAAATGCAGAATGCAAATTTTTTATGATTATTCAATTAATCGCAAAATCACGAAATAAAACTCTCCCCCAAACGTTTCTGAACCCACTATCGCCCCTATGGAAAGCTTCAGCGCCCACTGGAGTGAAGGGTGCTGTACCGCCCACTTTGGGAACCCATGGTCTAAACCATAAACAGGATTCGAAACACAAACCGTTATTTCTTACGGCACCCATTGCCTAGACCAGCAATACGATCGCTCTTACGAATACAATCAGCGAGATATTCAAAGGTTGTATAAACCCAAAGGTTCTATTCATGGAAACTTTGGGTTAAAGAAAAGAGCACTTCTTGTTATACTCTCCTCGGGGGTGTATCCTATCCAGCGTTAGTGTCCTTTCTTCACCTCTTGGTTTACTGTGATCTGTCTCATTCTTTCCATGAACTCCTCATTTGTGACCCTTTCAGTCCCTCTATGACTATAAACAGTGGCGGATCGTCATTAAGGGCCAGAGGGGCCGGACTCCACCAAAAATAATGTGTAACGTGTATTTATTATGTAATGGACTAAAATATAACCTTACCCAAAATCGTGATTTTCCTGAAAATGTGTTCTGACCCACCAACAAAAACGATCACGAGCCGCCACTGACTATAAATATGAAACATTTATCGTTACGAAGATTACGAGCTTTCTTGACAAGCTGAGAAACACATACTGAGGAAATCGGAGCACTTATAGATTAATTCGTTGGATGTGCAGTGATTATGATTCGGCGATTAAACTAAACTAACCTACACATATTGTTCAGAGCAAAAGATATTTACCTGACAGATTGCAAACTTTCTCAATGTAAAAAAGAATAGCTATCGGATTGTCACAATCATTTGGACCCTTGTTGAGAAATGTTGATAGTTCCAATTCATTTTCGTCCAAAAAGTTTCAAAATTGAAGGATTATACAAATTGAATCCATCATAAATCCTGTCTCTTATCCATTCAAACCGTGCGTCATCCATAACGTGGATGTCAACTTGAACAAAGTTAGCGATAATATATAATATCTCTTTATTATTATTTTTTTTACATAAAAATGTAAGAAATTTAATTGATCTTGTCCGTCTGTGCCTCTGGTGTACCTAACCTAGTAGTTATTAAAACTAAACTTATCACAAAATTTATTAATGTAAAATTAATTTAAAGTTATTATGATATCAATATTTTGTTATAGACGAATCTGATACGTCCATTCTTGTCCATTTATGTAAAGCGAATATGCTTCTTTTACATTTTCAATGGTCAAAATATTTTCCAAACTGTGTCGCTTCTTCTCACATATATTTTGCAGAAGAATGTAAATAAGTGACGTTTTAGTGCAAAAGATGACGTTTCCACCTTAAATAGACAGACAGCAAAATTGATGACGTCAAACTATTTATTTTTCTACAGTTTTGGCTTGGGTTATCCTCATTGCTCTCCGGACATGTCCACCACCAATAGTGCTCCTATTGCCTCCGGAATATCTTCAACTGCGTGCAGCGATTAACCGTAGTAGTTAGTTTGTTGTTCATTGACGAGCCTACTCATACGTCTGTGGTGCTGTTCTGTTCTGTCCTACCCTATCTTCAATTAAAAGCTCTTGCAAGCTAGCTATTGATGTGGGTTCTTCTTCTTCTTCTTTTGTTGTCACACTGCTATAGTCTGTCCATTAATTCGTGAGCACGTTTGAAATTGATTTTCTCGAAAACTACCTGTTGGATCTCAGTGATTTTTTGCAAGCAGCCTTAGAATATCCATGACGCTAGAGAAATATTTTTTCCAAGAAAATTTGATGTAGTTTGAAATATTTCTTCTTCAGGTTATATTAAAATCAACCTCACCGGATTGTACACAATAGTAACAGATCTACGGTACACAGACGCGTTGTTCTAAAATACATTATGGTAACATAGAAATATCGTGAGTATACAACAATTTCACGAAATCCCGTGCACCGAACCCAGTCGACTTTGAACGCGGAAAGCATATGACGTTATAATTGGGATACCGTTGTATAGTTATAGGCGTATCTCGCTATTTGTATGAAGCTATTGTATCATATTTGTTGGCTTATCAAAACTGACATTGATATCACATTCATAATGAGTCTGAAGTGCACATTTATAACAATGCAGAAGGTTACAGTTTTACTATACCAACACTTCCGTAGGGAATCTAAGAGAGGTCATCTATATTGCGATATTCATATCCAGACTCATTTTCAATATCCAGACTCATTTTGGCACTGTCCAGTGTGGTCGTCGGCGTTGCAACACGTGTGCTTATGTGATACAGACGCGTACTGTATCTTTTCCTTTAGGCACGTTTCTTATTGACGATGGGTTCACATGCGAGTCCCGTAATCTTATCTATGCCATTATCTGTAAGCGGTGTAACAAGGCTTATATCGGCGAGACAGGCAAGAGGCTCAGTGACCGATTCGCCCAACACTTACGCGACATACGCCAATGCTCTGTGACCCTGTAGCCACCCATTTCAATGATACTGGCCATTTAGGTGCTCACGATGTCCAGGTCACAGCCATCCGATCATGTTCCTCGGATGATCGCAGTCGATTTGCTCTGGAGAATCGGTTGATTTCTTTGTATGGTACCTTGCGACCACGCGGCTCAACGTATTACATTCTTATGCTTCTTAGTACTTTCTCTTCCCATGCTTTGTAATCTATATGGGTATATGTTGCATGTATTCAAGTTATATATTTACTGGATGTTTCATTGTTTCTTTTCCTTTCTATTTCTAGTTTTTATGTGTGTTTTTTGTGTTTCATTTATTTCGTTATTCGTTTTATTCCAGATTTTCCTTAGATACGTTTGTATTTGGTCGTCCATTTGTGTTTCATTTTAATTTGTCACTCCTGTTTGTTCGTTTGCTTGATAAAGGCCTTGTTGGTCGAAACGTTGCTGTATTTTGTCATTGTTTTTGTAATTTGTAAAACTACAGTACTTTTGTAATTACGTGTTTTGCCAATCAAATAGTTTTACTGCAGTTCCATATATATATACTGAATATTCATAACCCTGAGAAACGAGCGCAACTGGCGCTTGGTCTGAATAGAGAATCCTTTTCCCGATGGATTAAACAGGACACAAAGTGCACTAATGTCAAGCAAGGACGGAAAAGAACAATTGACGACTTTGACATAGATGTCATAAGACGGGAGCTCTTGAAAATGTTTGCGACAAATCAACTTGTTACTCTCAGGAAACTGAAATTAAAACTGCAATCAGATTGCAGCATAGACATTTCTAAAAGTACTCTATGAAAAATTGTAAGAGCCGCCGGCTTCACCTTCAGAAAACTATAGGCGGCAGGAATATTATTTGTGAAAAGCCACATTTAATTGCTGCCCGAAGTAAATACCTGAGGCAGATCCGTGAGCGGCGGAGGCAAGGCTATGATATTGTATATTTGGACGAATCCTGGTCAATGCTCACCACACCAATGCTAAAGAATGGCAATCAGTAGACGGTGAACAGAAAAGAAAAATACCAAGCAGCAAAGGCCAGCGTATTATACTAACACATGCAGAAAGTAGTGAAGAAGGTCTTGTCCATGACGCTGGACTTATTTTCCAATCAAAAGTACCGACGGTAGGGACTACCACACAGAAATGAATGGACATATTTTCAGGCACTGGATGGAGAAAGATCTACTTCCAATTCTAAACAGACCATCATGCTTGTTAATGGATAATGCATCCTATCACAACGCAGTATCAGCGGAAGACAAAGTACCAACTGCATCAAATACAAAAGATCAAATTAGGACTTGGCTTGCTAAGGAAAATGTCAGCTTCGATGATACATATTTGAAACCGAGTTGTTGCACCTGGTGAGGATGACAAATAAGACAAAGGTGTTTCATATTGACAAAATCATTGCGGAATACGGCCACACGTCTTTGCGACTACCTCCATATCATGTTCAATCCGATAGAGCTTGTCTGGGCTAAAGTAAAAGGGCAAGTTGCCGAACAGAACAGGACGTTTAAAATGTGTGATGTTGAAGTTCTGACACGTGAGTCCTTCTCAATGATAGACATGCAGTTCTGGAAGAAGTGTGTTGAACATGTGCTCCGAGAGGAAGACGAGTACTGGCACCGAGATGGATTACAATTTGTCCAGCCAGTAACAATTATCAACCTCATGGAATCGTCAGATTCGGGATGATACAAATCATATTTTGATTACAGACTGAGAAATAGCAACGTATACATTTCCATATCCAAATGCGTCTACCATCATACAATTTGTGGTGAAGTTAAGACACCCTGGGCCAAACCACTTCGTTCTTTGTTTCTCTATGTAATTCAAGCACGGTTGTGTGCCAACTTTCTTTCTTATGTTGATGTTAGTGATTCTGTCTTTTCTTGTGTTGTTGGTAACTTTTCACAGGCAACGCATTTCACATGTAGTTATTTTTGTGACTGCGCTTTGCTCAATGTCCATGTTTGGCTCTGGTAACACAAAGTAGGTATAAAAGAGGCTAAAAGCCCATACTCTACAAGAGTGTTCAAAATGTCCAGCTCTATTCATTGGCTTTCTGGAAACGTGTTCAGAATGTCAGCTCTATTCATCAGCTCTCTAAAAGCGTATTCAGAATGTCAGCTCTATTCATTGGCTCTCTATAAGCGTATTCAGAATGTCAGCTCTATTCATTGGCTCTCTACAAGGTTGTTCAGAACGTCAGCTCTATATATTTGTATATATAGTGAGTGGTAGTACGCACGTGACCAATCTCATCCTATCAACTCACAACCGTGGGTCATCGAGCGTATTTTACCCATTCCAATTCCAACTTTATTACGTTGACCATGTTTTATTTGTTTTGCTCGGGCGGGAGTTGAACCTGCGGATGGTCGATTGCTGAAGAACGAGACGACGACACACTATCGGAGGTTCACTTCGGAGGAAATGTTGTTCGTCTGGTGTGCGAGCAAATCTCCGGTCCAAGACTGAGTCTTAACAGTTCGCAGTGAGGTGGCTACCCTACTGCTTACGAAACCCCGACCGAGAGCTAAGTCGTATACAAATAATTTCACACCCAGGATTGCACCAGGATAAGAAGATATTTCTAGAATGTGCGCTTCATAAATATTGTTTTTCACCGTCTCTTGTTATTTTTGAGGCTACTTTTTGCATGAACGACCTATTGCTTTGTACCCATTGTATCAGGGTAACATTGCTCTTTGAGGCGCACAGTCTTTTGTTAATCTGCGTATGTGGCCGTAACATTTAATTTGGTGTTTCTTGATGAAGTTCAGTTCTAATGTTGTCTCAACTTTTTTCCTGTTGTCTTCATTTCTAAATCGATCTCTTCTTGATATTCTCAACATTCTGCATAGACACAGATTGGTACCAAACATGTAAAAAGATGTGAAGCTAGTAAAAAATAATAATTAACTACTTGGAGAGAACTGCTTGAGGCAACCCTATGTTCCTCACTGAGAGCAAAAAGGATTACTTCCTTCTTTCCTTCCTGACCCTTCACCTCCGAGGAGGCATAGATCCACAACCAAGGCCACGCAAGCTCTTATGCGCTTGGCTGTGGTTTTTGTTTTAAATCTTAGTGTTTTACAGTCTGGAGTAGCTAATCACACGCCAAACCTCCACTTTCGCTGTAAACAGCATGTGTAGGTAATAGTGGTTCTATTCTTTACCCCGAATTCGGGACCCGGCAACCACATGGGCGTCTCTTTGATTTGTCTGTCAACTTTGACTATCGGACAGGAGAGACGTGTAGTCGCATTTTCTGAGATTTTCATCGTCTGTATTGCGATCAGATCTCGGATCAGACATGCATTTACCTACCCTTCTACATACTAGAGTAGCTCTTCTTCGACCCCTACCCACTTTGCCAGACTGTTACCAGGGCCAACCAGTGGAGGTGGTGTATGGTCTTGGTCAGTGTCAGCTCACTGACTCTGGAGCCACTTTATATCCTACGTTATATATAGCCTGCGCCCTAAAAAGGATTACTAGCGGTTGTATAAATATTTGCAGCCACAAAGAACTATTTGAGAATATCTGGAATCAAAAGGATAGAACAAATTCGACGGGTCATATAAGTAGGGAAATCGTGTCCTTGGCTTAAAATAACAGAAAGGTTCACCCAAGAAGACTCACTGTAAACATATCCACCTTCTGCTTCATAAGTAACATGGGGAAGATAATAAAAAGTAGGGAGATAACCGAACATCATCATCATCAGGTGCCGTGCTGGTTAGTGTAGGGCAGCCATTCCTAAAGTGGCGATACCACCCTCTGTGGGCGCTGAAGCCTTCCATGGGGGTGATGGTGGGTTCAGAGGCATTTGGGGGAGTTTTTTCTTGATTTTTCTTTTAAATAATCATTACAAATTTTAATTCTGCATTTTAATTCATCCTATGCCCATCTTACACGATTCATTTTTTCATCAATTTTCTATTTCTTGTATATAATCATTTGAAAATTTACCATGTATGACAGAAATATATATCAATTTTCTATGTCAAATTAAAAATAGAGCATGTGTATATATACTGCTCAGATATAAAGATGTCTGCAAAACCTCAATGAAAAACTTTTCTATAGATCCCAGCACATGGGAGGGACTAGCTGATGACAGAGTTGTGTGGAAAGCCAAATTACGGAAGGGCGCAGAGTCTTTTGAGAAGAGACTTATGTAGAGCTGAACGACAAGAGAGAAAAGCGAAAACTCAGAAGTTGTCACAGTAAAACACTTGCCTACTGACCGTCTGTAAAGATGAAAAGGGCCATATACATATATATATATATATACATATATATATATATATATATATATATATATATGTATATATGTATGTATGGGGAGGTGGGCGTTGGCAAATTGTTATAATAGGGAGGAGGCGTTACAACGTTTATGTCGTTAAAAGGGCGGTGGACCGAAAAGTTTGGGAATCTTTGGTGTAGGGGATCATAGATATCCATAAATCTCTGTCCCTGGTGTTTGCTACATTTCAGATGTTGACGCTCTTCCGTGCCATGAAGTCAGGCTGTCCAACATTTTTGTCTCTCTGCCTTCCTCTATCTCGTCTCCCCTCGATTTTTACCGGCTGTCACAATGTGTTCTAAGTCTCCCCTTCTCATTATTATAAGTCCGAAAAATAATGATTGTCTCTATCTTATATTGATAATAAGCTTTCTCTGTGTCTTTGCCACATTCAATATCTCCAAACTCGTCATGTAGCAGTCTATGGAATTCTCATCATTCTTCTGTAAAACCACAGGGTCTCTGTGGCGTAGAGGTTAGGTACCCGTCTCCCGTGCCAAAAGTACAGGTTCGCTCCACGGGAAGCCATCTGGATATTTTTCCGAGATCCCTGATCCCAGTGTAGGTGAGATCAAGTTCCTAGTCCTATCGTAGACGGACGATAAAACGTAGGTCCCGTTTCAATTGTACCAGGTAAAACAACTCTTGGCAGTTCAAAATCGAGAAGAGCGGGCTGGAAAGCCGCTGTCCGGACAAAAATTCATTTTAAAAAGATAAATTAAATTCCTACAAAAATATCTTCACCATCGTCCAAATTACACCGGGGACCATCAACGGTGCTACGGAGTTCATGAACTGCAACTGAGACCTTCCTGTGTAAGAAAGAGATCGGATCACACATGGTTACTCATCGAAGTGCAATGATGACGGTCCTATCAATCAATCAATCAATCAATCAACCACATCTCTGTGGCTTCCAGAGATTTTTCTATATGTTTGCTTTCTGTCCATGACTCACATCCATGTGCTAGTATAAGCACTATGTATTACTGAATAACTCTAGAAATACATATTTTAAAAATATCCAATAAAATACATAGGATACGTAAAAATAGTAAAGGATCGAAGCTATTATCAAACAAACAGAAAACGTCCGGGTTTCTTGTTGCAACGGCTGGAGTATGTTTGCACAATAGCCGGTTTTTATGTAACGTTTTTCTATGAAACTTGTACAAAGAAAAAAGGCGTTGGGAGAAGGAAATTCAAAGTGGTTGGCCAAGAATTCTTAATATAAACTTCTGCTTCAAACGCTCTACAACGACCACTTGTTAACCACTCTGCGTGATTTGTATATGATCTGAGAATAATAGCGATTGTACGCTATGCCAGTTATGCGTCTACAAGGAGGTCAGCACATCCGATTTCTGCGACGCTTTTTATTTACTAGGTAGCTTCTCTAAGTCCTACATCAATTGCCTTTACAACATGCTCTGTAGATCGCAGTGGCGCTATTATTTGGTTCCCTTGCGGGCTCCGACACCATACGGGCGGAATTCTTAATATGAAATGTAATCATTCTTACCAGTGCTATCTATTGGAGATAATGACATGGCAATGTTTAAAGAAGCTTGACCTGGGAGTTTTCGAATCATGAGAGTTGTAAGATTGTAAGACAAATAGGTGAAAAATAAATCAAGTGTCATGGCTACTGGCGTAGGCCATCATGTCTCTCAACAACTCTCTCTCCTTGGTGCAGTTAATAAGTTCTGACGTCGATATTTTGTCGAATTGCAATGTCGGACCATCCAATATCTTCCCCTGTCTTCCACGATCTCTCCTTCCCTGAATTTTACCTGTTGTCACCAAATGTTCTAAGCCTCCTCTGTGCATTATATAACAGAAGAACCTAGATTGTCTGATTCTTATTCTTTTGATAAGGTTTCTTTGCCTGCATGCTTGTTTTAGAACGTCATCATTTATTTTCTTAGCTGTCCATGGAATTTTCAGCATTCGTCTGTAAAACCCCATCTCTGTGACTTCCAATGATCTTATTGATTGTTTGTTCATTGTCCATGATTCGCTGCCATACATAAGTATTGGTTCAATATCTATCACTGGAATAATCGTTTCCGCAGGTTCATTGGTAGTGAATTCACTCATAGTGTGTTTCTCATTTTCATAAAAGCTGCTTTCGCTTGAACAATTCTACTCCTAATCTCTGTTTTACATCTTTCATATGATGTTAGTAAGATGTTAGTAAGATGGTAGAAAGATGTTTTACATCTTTCATATGATGTTAGTAATGTTCCCAGATACCTGAATCGATGGACTTGTTTCAATACCATATTGACTTTTCAAATTAAGAGAGTTGTAAGATTATAAAACAAGTAGGTGAACGTCTGGCGCGCATGACAGAAGTAAATCAAACACTTCACGGTGTAGTCGTAAAATAAATAGTACCTGGGCGGGTTACAAATTGCATCACAGCGATATAAAATACTAGTAGTAAATGCACTGAGGCAGTGAACAAGCGGATATGTGCTTTTGAATAAAAGAACCCGTAGCAGTTCAAAATCTAGAGGAAAAGGCTGGAACGCCACTGCCCGGACAACATCAATAGAAAAATGTAAAATAAATTCCTACAAAAATATTTTAATCATCTTCTAAATTACATGGGGACCCTCGCCGGTGCTACGGAATTCGTGTACTGCCACTGAGATCTTCCTGTGTAAGAAAGAGATCGAAGCACACATGGTTAATCATGGAAGTGCAATGATGATGATCATATCAATCAATATGTTCTAATTGAATATAAATGTTACAGAAGAGTCATCCGTATATCATGGACAGAGAAGAGAACAAATAGTTATATCCAGAAAGAACACGAAATCTAAGAAAACTGACTGATTCTAGTTGATGATGGTGAACATTTGTTCCTGATGTCTTCATTTCTAAACCGGTCTCTTCTTGATACTCCCAGCATTCTGCACTCCATCTCTGTCGTGACTAGCTTTCTTCTATCATTTGATGTCAGCGTCCCGGTTTGGTACTTTCTATCTTTCTCCAATCCTGTTTTGCCTCACAGCGTCAGGATAGGAAGAGATTTCTATAACGAGCCCTTGTGTGTCTTTCGTCGCCTCTGTTATCTCTGAGGTTCACCTTTGCGTGGCCGGCCTTTTGCTTTGTTTCAGAGCAACATTTCTAGTTGAAGTACACTGATTGTTGGTAATCTGCTTATGTGGCCGAACCATTTAATTTGTTGTTTCTTGATGAAGTTCAGTACTGATGTTGTACCCACTTTTTCCTGATGTCTTCATTTCTCAACCAGTCTCTTCTTGTTACTCCCAGCATTCTGTCGTAGACACTTCATCTCTGTCGTGACTAGTTTCTTCTATCATTTGATGTCAGCGTCCAGGTTTGGCACTGGTAGCATAATGTGGGAGAAAGATTGAATGTTGAACATTGCTCTTTTTTGTTCATGGTGACAAGTTTCCATGTTAAAATTGGCAATTTTTTCTATTTTTGTATTTGCTTTGTTGCATCTGTGTTGCATTTCATTAGTTATTCTTCCATTTGCTGAAAAATGCTCCTTGAAAGTCTTTGACTTGTATTAATGGACATTTGTCGATGGAGATATTTAAACAATGATTTTTTTGTACGACGTTTGTCAGTTGTCAGTGAGCTGCACATATTGGTTCGCTATCCTCAGGTCTAATCAGTATCATTCTGACTTCTTTCCTACCATAGAAGATTGATTGATTGATTGATAGAACCATCATCATTGCACTTCGGTGAGTAACCATGTGTGATCTCATCTCTTTCTTACACAGGAAGAATCAGTTGCAGCGCACGAACTCCGCAGCACCGGCGTGGATCCCCGCTGTAATTTTGAAGATGGTGAAGATATTTTTGTAGGAATTTTATTTTTAATCTTTTCTAATGAAATTTTCCCTGGCAGTTGCATTCCAGCCTGCTCTTCTCGATTTTGAACTGCCAAGGGTTTTTTACGTGCTCAAATTGAACACGGGACCCACGTTTTATCGTCCGTCTCCGATAGGACTAGAACTTGATCTCACCTAAATTGAGATCATCGATCTCTGGAAAAATATCCAGAAGTCTCCACGAGGAAGCGAACCTGGTACCTTTGGCATGAGAGACGAGCACCTAGCATCTACGCCACTGAGACCACAGAAGATGTATCTGCATATTGACACAACTTTGTAGAGATGTGTTATTGGTAAGATTTTACAAACGTAAAACCCCATTTTATATCACCGCATCTACTCAGTTATACTGTAGTATGGTATAAGGTGTGATTAGTCATATGAGAGGCCGTCAGGGCTGACTCATAAAGTAAAAAGTAAAGGAACCCTTTCATACATGCAAGTAATTTCTCCATACCGCTCTATCCTGGGCAACCTGCTCAATCTCCTCCATGGAACTGAGACCGATATTTCCTGCCTCTCTCAGCAAAGTTCGTTTCAGGGTCTCCTTAGGTCGACCTCTTTTTCTTGAACCCTTTGCATCCCACTTCAATGCCTGCTTTGATATTCGTTGATCATTTCTCCTCAAGGTGTGCCCAACATATCTCCATCTTCTCTTCTTATAACAGTTGTCACTAGTGGTTGACCAGACATGTCTCTGATTTCATCACTTCTCCTGAATTCGTTCCATTTTATATTCATTATTTTTCGTAGACATCTATTTTCAAATGCATTCAACTTGCTTTCTATATCTTTAGTCATTTTCCAACTCTCGCTGGCATATGTTAGGATTGATACAACATTTGAATTGAAAATTGTAATTTAGTTTTAATACTATATAACTTGCAGTTCCATAAAAGAACCCTTGGCAGTTCAAAACTCGAGAAGAGCAGATTGGAAAGTCGCTGCCCGGGCAAAATTCATTAGAAAAATAAATTTTAAATTAAATTCTACAAAAAATCTTCACCATCTTCAAAAATTACATCGGTACCTCGCCGGTGAAAGCCGCTGTAGCGTAGTTGTTAGAGAACTCGCTTCCAAGGTTGGTGGTCTGGGTTCAGCTCCGCAATGCGCGTGGAATTTTTCCTGACCGCGACGGCTCTCAGGTCGACCCAGCCTCAACTGAGTACCAGACATGCTCTGGGAAAGTAAAGGCGGCAGGCGTGATGCTGACCATCGTGTGCCGACGGTCAATGAAAATACAGGCCTAACACTGTATTGACCTATATACCACGAGGTATGAAAGGGTTCCTTTACTTTTTTTACCTCGCCGGTGCTACGTAGTTCGTGCATTGCAGCTAAGATCTTCCTGTGTATGAAAGAGAGCGCAGCACACATGGTTACTCACCGAAGTGCAATGATGAATGGTCCTATCAATCAATCAATCAATCAATACTAGCTAAATGTACAAAGCAATATATCCAAGGCTTTGAATCATGACTAATTCAGTATTGAAAAGCGTGGCGTATCCTTTACAGGACGTCCTCATCAACCACAGTAAACGAGTCGTTGATTTTCTAGGAACAACTTATACGTTCAGCAGTTTGCCATTTTAAAGAAATCGACAGGATACAGTCTGGCAGAGTGCAACACCAAGGTGAAAGATAGAGGATGCTGGAGATTCATTGCAGCCAACCTTCAATGCGGAGACGGAACCTGATGAAGATGAGCTTGCCATTGCTTTGTGAATGCTGAGGTCTATTTTTATCGTGCGTAACAATCCAAGGAAACCATATTACCTCCAAACTAATCAGCCGCGGAGTTTGAACCAGGTACGCGTGGGTTGTGATAGAGCCCATCGCCGATTTTATTTCAGCTTTTTAAAGTATAAATAGAATATGGAACTCCAAGTTATGTAGTTTTAAAACTAAATTACGAATTTTTAATTTCCCATGTTGTATCAGTCTTAACTCCTTAGGGCCAAACGCCACACTATGTGGCTTTGGTAAAGTAAAGGAACCCTTTCATATCTTGTGGTATATAGGTCAATACAGTGTTAGGCCTGTATTTTCATTGACCGTCGGCACACGATGAGTGATGTGGTCAGCATCACACCGGCTGCCTTTACTTTCCAAGAGCATGTCTGGTACCCAGTTGAGGCTGGGTCGACCTGAGAGCCGTCGCGGTCGGGAAAATTCCACGCGCACTGCAGGAGTTGAACCCGGACCACCAGCCTTGAGAAGCGCCCTTTACCGCGGCTCTCATGTGGTTTTGGGTTGGACACCTTTTTACAAGGAGCCACACTAGAGGGCGTTTTTTTTATTCTAAAGGTTGTAAAAACATAACTTGTGCCCTGGTCTACTAGGAGTTAACATATACCAATGTGTAAACTGTTTTGTCTCATCCACAGAAATGACTTGCTTATCACATATTCATCATACAAATACTATCATTTTCAAATTCACCAACATCAGCATACGAAAGAAAGTTGGCACACAATCGTGCTTGAATTACATAGATAAACAAAGAATGAAGTGGTTTGGCCACTTAATAAGAATGCATCCAAACTCACAGTATACAGTCTTCTACAACAGAACATCGGGAAAGAAGGCAAGAGGAAGACCACGGAAAAGATGGTTAGATGGCGTAGCAGAATCATGTGAAAGAGTAAAGATAACAATCACACAAGCCACCAGACCAGCTCAAGACAAAAACAGAAAACCACGACACTGGACAACAACCCGGTAGCAGTGTGACGACAAAAGAAGAAGTTTTTTGCATATAGAGTGTTTATATAGTGTATGCATGCATATAAACTGTATATGTATAATTTAAAGTATACATACAAATACATAATATAACATTAAAGGGCATAGAAAACGTATACATTGAATGTACAAGATAACGTATACAATATGTAGATAATATGTACTACTACGTCTGCAAAGATAAGTATAACTCTGAAAATTGTTTACGCTTCTAGTGATTCAGTCCATTGTCTGCGCACCGAACCAGCCTCCATCTTGCGGATCATACTGAATGAATCACTCAGAATGCATGCATGAGTGTAGTTCTGTGACTCCAGCAAGAGTAGTGCCTTAGTCACCTCCAGAACTTCCATAGTCATGATACTTGTTTCATACTAAATACACCACTGCTGTAACAGAACAGCAGGAAAAAATTCGAGAGGAAGACCACGAAAAAGATGGTTAGATGGCAAAACAGAATGATGCAAAAGAGCAAAAATAATCACCCAGACCGCCAGAAAAGTGCAAGATAAAAAAAGAAAACCACGACACTGAGTAACAACCCGGTAGCAGTGTGTCGAAAAAAGAGGAAGAAGATACCATCTGAACAGTGTCTGTATCATGGCCAACCCGCGACACGCCTCATCATTAGGTTGGATACTAGAAATACTGGTGATAAGTTAAATGACTATGTCTCCTAAGAATTGTCTATTGTCTATTCCCAGGTAGAAGATGTAGTTGACTGTCCACTCTTGCCGTTAAGCGTAGGGATGGGAGCTTTAATTTGCGTTCTAGTGCTAGATGAGTCACCCTTATTGTGTTGTATCCGTGTTTATGTAGTGGGGTCTTGATATTGTCTATCCATCTTTTCTTGATCTTCCCTTAGCTCTAGTACCCGATCTCTTTTTTTATTGTATGCTGTTATTGGTGGTTGGTTGTATATCATTCTCATTAAATGTCCAAACCACTGCATTTGTTGTCTTTCGATGTATTCGGTGCATGAAGTTATGCCCACTCTGCTTCTGATGTCCTCATTTCGTAGTCTATCTTTGAATATGAATATGAATATGTTTAACAAAGAATATTTTTATGAACTGAGAGAAAATAGAAATTGTGAAAGTTTTGAATATCTTGGTTCAGTTACCAGCTATCAGATTACTATCATCATAGCACTCCGGACATGTCCATGGATGCTCCGATTTTTGCCTCAACAAATTGAGCAGCATCCAGTGGCCCAACACGTCAAAAAACTTCCTTAAAAAACTCCTTATTCTCTTCTCAATTTCATGACACGGAAGAGTGGCGAAATCTGATAGATATCCTTTAGTAAAGTTGAATGTGGGCGTATACGATCCTATATATTAACCGATACGACATGTGATAACTGTTACACTGTCTCTGAATCAGTGACTGATTTGATTGTTATCGTTTACTTGAACCGTATCTTTGAATATTAGACGAATACATGCCTTCATTTCCGTGTGATCGAGGAGCGCCCTTTACATTCCCGGACGGGTCATTTCGACGGTCAAGGCGCAATTCTCCACTGTTTGTTATTGGAATGTTTCCCGAGCTTAGCTTTTCTCTAATGATATCAGCGGGCAAACTTCGGGTGAGGAATGCTTGTCCATAGGGTTGGTTCATCCTTGGAAGTTGTAGATCATCGTCATCATGATAGTCAGGAGGAAGCTCATCCGTTGGGAGCACTTGTTTTGGAACTTTGAAAGACAGCGCATAAATGTCATCGGTAGAGCCATACTTAATGTGATGAACAGATGGTCTCGACTGACTTTCATCTGAGAGTTTTCTGCGATTGAAGTCCTCACTGCTGTGGGAGTCCTGTTTGGAAATGGGGGCGTTGGCTTGTTGATGAGTTGATCTTGTGTTAATGTAAGTGCTACTGCTGGCAACAAGTGGATACGCATAATCATTTTCAGATAACTCTTTACCAGAATATATCCCCTTGCTCGGGATAACTAAATCGTGATTATCCAACTGAAGTTTTGGTGGTTTTGTCTCTGGCTCGTAGAAAAAGTTTGTTGGTGTTTGGGGTGAGAATTTCGATTCGTAAATAACTTTTGGTTTGTGCGATGCTTTAGGGGAAAGCTTGGCTTCGTAGAAATTAGTTTGCCCATGAAATACCTGGGGTGAATTTGTGGTATATTTGAAAGGAGCAGATACGTTCTGCTGCTTCGTAGGCATGCTCGGAGAGTGTGGTTTCTCTACAAGCTTGAATGGTGCAATATTTAATTTGTCCTTTGTTTTCATTTCATCTGTAGCATTAGCATCACTTGATACAGAAACTAAATTCACATCAATGTCGTTTGAACCAATTTTGTCTCGTGGAATGTTATTTACACCAATAATGTTTTGATTTAAAGACCGTATTTTGTTGATCTCATTCAGATTCCCATGGGCTCTACTTATTGTATCGTAATCTTTTGGCGGTAACAACAGAGGAGCATCCCCCATCTGAAGACGGTGTTTCAATTCTTCCGCTACGCTCTGAAAAGGTTGGAAATCAATTAAACTTTGCAGATCAGGATCAATCTGATCAGGACTGAAGTTTGAGAATTCGTCACTGCCGTGTACACTTGAAGCCGACCCCACCGTTGAATCTATTACCCGAGGCTCGCTACGTTGTTCTAAATGCTTAATTCTCGGATCATCAATTTCATTTTTGTTTATGAGCTCAGCTTCCACTTCTTTGACGTGGTCCTGGTTGCTTTCTATAATTAGAGCCATTTGCTTAACAAAATGAGAGGCTGTGCTAGCCTCGTCAAAACGATAGACATGAACGTGGACATACTTCTGCGTTCTGGGCATGTAACCAAGATAAATGCACGCGACGATGTCATCAGACCACCATCTTCTAAACGGGAACTTTGATGGACAAAGCTCACATCCCTGGCTGGTATAGTAGGAAACTTAATTTTTCTTATGGTTCTTTTCTCACCTCTTTGTAATTTGTCTTTCTCTGCCCTGAAAGAAAAAACCACATTAACCCTTTAGCTGTGACTTATTCGTTCATTACTTCTAAATTAACGTCTTATTATCTCCTCTGTGGCAAAGATGTACCGTTATAATCACGTCACGCATACGACATTCAGTCGACTAGAAACAGAGACAGCCACATTAGAGCGAAGGAAAGTGCCGACAACAAATAAACAAACATTTAGGGAGTGGGGGGGGAGGGTGAGAGTCTATGTGGCGTAGACGTTAGGTGATCGCCTTTCATTCCAAAGGTACTCGGTTTGCTCTCTGCTGGAGCCATTTAAGATATTTTTCTAGAGATCCTTGATCTCAATGTAGATGAGATCCAGCTCCTAGTCTTATCAGAGACGGTCGTTAAAACGTAGGTCCCGTGTTTAATTTGAGCATGTCAAATAATTATTGGATAGTGAAAATCGATAAATGGGGGAAAAGTTATAGCAAAATATTTAAGTAAAGTTCCTATACACAATTTTCATCCTCTCCAAATTGTATTGGGAACTCTCGCCCGTGGTGCTACGGAGTTTGTGCAATGAAACTGCGATCTTCCTGTGTAAGAAATAGATTGTAGCATACATGGTTATTCACAGAATTTGCGAAGTGTAAATTAGATGGTCCATTCGATCAATTAATACATTCGAATCATGATGGTTCATTTGATCAATCAATACATTCGAATCATGATGGTTCATTCGATCAATCAATACATTCGAATCATGATAGTCCTTTCAATCAATCTTCTTCTTCTTCTTCGAACGCTCCATATCGACCACTTGTTAACCACTCTTTGTGACCTGTATGTTATCCGAGCCTAAGAGTGATTGTACGTTGTGCCAGTTATGCGCCTACAAGTAGGCCAGCAGATCCGATTTCTGCGACACTTTTTATTTACTAGGTAGCTTCCTAGCTCCCTACCATAGTCCCCTCTTATGGCATGTCTTGTAGGTGGCAGTGTTACTATTCTTTGCTCCCACTACGGACCACGGTAATACACGGGCGACTATCAATCAATACATTTGAATGCTGCTAACCCCGTTGACAAATACCCATAGTCTCTAATAGACAAATCTTTTATAGAATTCAATATTAGTTTTCTTTCTTCCTCCAACTATGGGGAGTCTCGTATGATAAATATAATATTACGCATTTTGGTTTTAGATCTCTGAAACACAGTGGCAGTCCTTGGTAATTTTTGTTGGTGGGACCAGAGAAAAATTTTCGGAAGATTCATGGTTTTATAATAATTTATATTAGAATCTATTATTTTATATATCATTCGACATTTACGCACCGGACTAAGTTTTAGCGCTAAACACCGTTTAACTGTGCACAGGTTTGACCCCGTAAGAATTACTCTACTGAATGAATGAAAATCACGTGTTTCTCTGTGCTAAATAGCCAGTCGAGAGAGATGTTGGAGTTTGCAATGTTAACAGACGGTTTAAATAGACTCCATTACTACTGGTCCTATAAAAATAGTGCACTGGAAATGCGTGAAGTATACTAAATAGGGAGGAAAGACGCTGAATTTCAGACTGTATAGGATATGTTAGCGTTATATATTCAACTTTCAAATCTAATCAGTATCCAATTAAAAGTAATAATTATGAACAAATGGTTTATAAAATAATAAATACACGTTACACATTATTTTTAATGGAGCCTGACACCTCTCTCCCTTAATGACGAACCGCCACTGCTGTGACATATGAAAGTGGTGCAAACGATTTCATATGTACATTTCATGTACCTTTTCATGAATACATTATCACGGTGCGTAATTGTGTTTTTTCACAGCTATTCAAGAATGCAGCGCAGTTCTACGTTACACTTCATTAGATATGCTTGGCACCGTTTGAATAACTTGGCTTAGAAAAACTGTGCAACGTTAGCATCTGAATACAGAAGGTAAAAACAGACTAGCGCTGTTAAGTTATAACATGTGACTTGTAGTTTTATTTATTTTCGTCGGCTATAAATACAGACGTAGTCATGGCTTATAATATGACACCTATTAGTGATTTTTGCGTGAAGGCATGCTTTCTTTATCCTCAATGTTCTTCGTAATTCAGACGAGCCTTACTCCGATTTCAGAGGTACTTGTAATTTAGATTCCCAAGTAAAGAATCAGGACTTCCTGTATTCTAGCTCCGTACTGTATTTCAGTTTCAGTTTCAGTTTGGAATATCTTCATTGCACTCCGGACATGTCCATAGGTGCTCCGATCTCCTTCGCAATATCTCCAAGAGCGTCCAGCGACTGACCGTACCAGTTTTATTTTGATTGATGAGCCGACTCGTATACCTGTTGTACCGTTCTTTTCTTGCCACACCAATCTTCAAACCCAGTTCTCGCAATCTAGTAGTTGACGTGGATTGGTTTAGATGAAGGTCTTCTCTGCGGCCACGTGTGTGTGGCTAACTGGCTTCGAGCCCAGAAGTTTTCACAGCAACATGGTCACTAGTGCAGTTTGTTAGATGAGAACAAAGAGTTTTTTGCAAGAACCACAGAGGAAGCAACGAAAGCGAAGAATATGATCAACAAATAAACAATGTACAGGTATTAAGATCTGAAGTTTGTTATCAATTTCCCTATCGACTACTCCAATCCTGTTGTTAAACTTCGCGTCTTCTAGTGGTACGGAGATGTAGTTCTGGTGGTATGAGAAGAGACCTAAGATTGTATGGAGAAGGTAACTCTGGATGCATGAAGCTACTCTTGTGCTGCTAATGGTAGGGAAGGGGGAGGGAATAAGAGACTTCAGATTTTATATGAAAGGTTTTATAATAATAATTCATTTCGTACCATTATACGTTACACAGGGCCTGCAAGTAATTTCTCCATACCGCTTTATCCTGGGCAACTCGCTCAATCTCATCCTATGAAAGGTTTGTCTATACTAATTTTAAAACGGATGGCATATATTTGATTGCTTGATAGAGGTATCATCATTGCACTTCGTGGAACAACCATGTGTGCTCTCACCTCTTCCTTACAAGAAATATATCAGAGATAGCGAACGAGCTCCATTGCACTGGCGATGATCCCTAAAGAAATTTTGAAGAAATGAACAATTTTAAAGGAATTTTAATATAATCTAAATATTATTAGCACAGCGAATTTGCAACTTATTCGTCGATTTTCAATTGCCAAGGGTTCTTGTACGTGCTCAACTTTAACAAAAGACCAACTTTTTATCTCACCTACTCGATCTCATCTACACACTTGAGGAGACTTAAAACTAGACCCAAACTATGAATTTCCGTGAGAAGAAGAATTGTAAACCAACAAACAACAGATGTCGTTATGTAGCACACGCTGAGATATATACTGAGGAGGAGATCGAACCACTTATGGACTAATTAATTCGATTCGAAGTGATGATCTTCAACGACTAAACTAAACGTAAAGTATGCATCTAAATAATAAGTCTCAGCAACTAGGTTTGAAAATGAATGAAAATCGTGGCATATCCCAAAGGACGTAGCCATCAACCACAGTAAACGAGTCGTTGATTTTCTAGGCACCACTTATACGTTCAGTAGTTTGCCATTGCTTTCTGAACGGTGAGATCTATTTTACCTTTTGTAAAAATCCCAGGAAACGAATGTGCTTTCAAACTTGCCCACCGTGGGGTTTGAACCAGGTACGCTTGGGTCTGTGATCGAGCTCACTACCGCTTGAGCTACAGACGCTCACAAATCCACAGAGAAAATACACAGAGAAAATGAAAATACACAGAGAAAAGACTAAGGTCATGTGAATAAATGCAGTAAATGTAAACCAGATTTTGCTGGAGGAAACAGCTCTACAAGATGTAGAATCATACAGAAACCTTGGTAGCAACATAGCTAGACACAGAAGGACGAACAAACAAAGATGTCAAGATAAGAATACAAAAGGCAATCTGAAGCTGTATTGCATTGAGTAAGATATGGAAGTCAAATGAGATCAAAACAAACACAGAGCTGAGATTATTTCAATCAAATATCAAGTCAGTGCTGTTCTATAGGCTCGAAACATGGAAGACAACAAAAGAAACCACCAGAAAACTACAGACCTTCATAAATGGATGTTTACATAGAATAGATGGTATGAAGATTAAAGGAATAGAGAAAGAACTATAGATACGTGAGAGAACAGAGATACCCGTAGAGAAAAAACTAAGTAGATACCAGTGAGAAAGACTACGGAAGAGACGCTGGCGATGGATAGGGCATACATTGAGAAGACCGACCGGAAGCATTACAAGACAGGCACTGTTTTGGAACCACAGGGAAGACGAGATGGGTTAGGCCTAGACAGATCTGGAGAAGAGAGCTGGAGGCCGATATTAAAAGGATAGGTAAAACATGGAAAGAATTGGAAGAGATGGCAAGAGAGAGAGGAAGAGCTGGAAGAAGTTTGTTGAAGACCTGTGCTCCATTGGGAGTTGAAATGTAAAGAAGAAGAAGGATCTCACAGGACAGAAGTGAATTGTGAATGTTTGAAATTGAATTATAATCCATTTAAAGCTGAAAACATTTTACTTACTATTATACACTCTCACCTTAATTGTTAGCTTTGGTGGTGCCTCCATCTTCTTGTGACGACTCTGTAATGCCTTGATAACTGGATCCGTATAATTGTGTCCTCTTAACCCTCTGCACTCCATCCAGCCTAAGAATTCTACATAAAACTGAGATTTTTACAGGACCCTTTTTCTTTGGATTTTCCTCCTGAGAAGAACGACGACATTGTTGTTGATTCAAATGATTTTGTTTCAGTTTTAAAGATATGTGGTCCAAATTAGTCAGTCACCTTGATTGACAATCCGTGGATCGTTTAAGATTTGATGTTTTGATACCAAGTTGATAACTTATTGTTATTGCTAGTTATAAATCTGATGGTTTGATGCTATATATAGATTTTCTGGTTTGGTACTAGATATAGATTTGATTGTTTGATGTTAGCTATAAATGTGATAGTCTAACATCGTGTTTATCACTTCTTTTTATTGCTAGCTTAATATTTGATGGTTTGATGTTAGCTTCGAATTTGATAGTCGTACATCGAGTTGACAATTTCTTTTTATGCTAGATATATTTGATGTTTTGACGCTAGTTATAAATTTGATGGTCTAACAACGTGTTGGCTGCTTCTTTTTATTGCTAGTTATACATTTGATGAATTGATGCTAGATACAGATTTGATGGATTGATGCTAGATACAGATTTGATGGTTTGATGCTAGTTATACATCTTGGTTCAACAAGAAGTTGGCCGCTTTGTTTTATTGCTAGCTAAATATTTGATGGTTTTTCAAAACCTTACTAGCTATTTATATTTATAACTATATATTTTATTGTTTTTCCAATCCTTTATTTCTTTATATTGTTTGCTATATATTTGATAGTTTGAAATGTTATTTTATTGCTAGCTGTAGCTTTTCCGCTGTGGTTAAATAACTGGCCGTGAAGGAAACTGTATCAGTGAGTTACGTAGCTATTGTGTTCTGAAAATATAAACAAAATACGAAACAAATATAGAAAGTATTTCATTGAGACACATTGTCAGTTTGTTGTTTGCTGAAAGCTTCTTCTTCTTCTACTAACCACCTGTTAACAACTGTGTGATTTGTATGTGATCTGGGCCTAAGAGCGATTATACGTTGTGCCAGTTATGCGCCTGCAAGTAAGCCAGCACATCCGATTTCTGCGATGTCTTTTATTTACTACGGTAGTTTCCCTGCGTAATTTTATCAACGAGATTAGACATCTTAAAAATAAATAATATATATATTTTTAAAATTTATTATGCTAATATAATATGTACTGCATTATATAACATATATTATATGCATTTAATGCATAAATAATACACAAATACGGCTAGTTCCAAAGTCACATAGCATCTCATTTATAAATGAGATTTTCTTACTACCCGAACGTTACAGGGTTAAGGTTTACTCCTCTATCCTTCTGCATAGCCGTGCTGACCCACAAGGCAGTTGGGATTTTCTATCAGGGTTTCATCATCATCAAGTAGCGTGTACCTTCCGGAACTTGGCTCCCATGACAGCAGTCCTGAAAAACTCTCTGTTCTATGCAAGTTGACCGGTGTTAGCCGCAGTCATTCACAGATCGTCAATGACATCTTGCACTCATCGTCTTCTAGGTCTTCCTCTCATTCTTCTTCCAGGCACCATCCCTCTAAAATTATCTTCTTTAGGCACTCATGTCGTTTGATGTGTCCGAAATATTTAATTTTAGTTGGTGTTATGCTCTTCAATAGCCAAGACTCTTTAATATCAAACTGTTGTAGAACAGAAGCATTTGTTCTTTTCTCTGTCCATGATATTCTAAGTAATCTTATGTAGCATTTGCATTCAAATGTGTTAATGATCTTCTCTGCCGCTTTGTCAATGGTCCATGTCTCACAACCATATGTTGCCAAGGAAAAACGCAGGCTCTTAAATACGCGATTTGTGTTCTTATGTCAGTTCCCTTCCATAGGTTAGTTAGTTCTTTTAGTTTTTGTAAAGTAATGCTCAGCTTTCTTTTAATTTCATTAATAGTATTCATGTCATTTGTCAGCCATGCCCAAGGTATTCAAAGTTGTCGACGCTTTCGATTTTGTGGCCGTTAACACATATATTAGCAGTCAATTATGTTTTGTCAGTAATAAACATCTTCGTTTGCAGTGTATTGAGATAAGAGCTTTGATCTTCGCTGTTTTTTTAAAAGTGGCCTGTTGTAGTTCTCTATGGAGATTTTCCTTAGATACGTTGGTATTTGGTCGTCCATTTGTGTTTCATTTTAATTTGTCACTCCTGTTTGTTCGTTTGCTTGATAAAGGCCTTGTTGGTCGAAACGTTGCTGTTTATCGTCACTGTTTATGTATTTTGTAAAACTATAGTACTTTGTTTGTACGTGTTTCACTATTTACCAAGTTTTACTGCAGTCTTCCCTATTTGATAGTTCTCTATGCCATTTTTGATGTAGATAATAGCACTGTATGGTTAGCGTATCTTAATTCTGGTAACTCGTGACCTCCGATCACCAGAGCGTCGTATTTCTCCATCTCTGCAGATTCTCAGACATTCCTCTTGATGGTTTCAGCATATATGTTGAATAGGAACGGCGACTGTCTAACTCCTTGGCCTATGTTAAACCAATCTGATTTTCCCTCTTCTATTCTCAGGTTTACTCCCTACAAAAGTAAAGTAACACGTTATAATACCACAATGTACATTGCTGAATACGGTGCTAGGCAAATATTCGTAATTTTCTTTGACCTATGGCATATGGCGGTGGGGAAGGAGGGGGAAGTGATATGACCAACATCACGCCGGTCACCTATACTCCCCTGCATTTCTCATGTACCCAGTCGAAGCTGGTTCGACCTGAGAACCGTTGTGGTCGAACAAAATTACACACGTAAATCTAATGAGAAACTGGGCAGTCAAGGTAGTATTATATATATATATATATATATATTAGTGGGCATCACAACTCAAGCGTGCCTGGTTCAAACTCCGTGGCAGGCAGTTTGGAAGCAAATTCGTTTCTGTGAGATTTTTACGAAAGGTAAAAATTGGTAAAAAAAAAAAGGTATATTGGGCCGCTGGACTTGCCGAGACGGAGATCGGAGCCCCTATGGGTATGTCCAGAGTGCTATGATGATAGTCCTCATATAACTGATAACTGATATACATGCATACATACATTCATACGCCCACACATATACTTCTCTCGGACCGTTATACGTTACATAGGGCCTGCAAGTAATTTCTCCATACTGCTCTGTCCTGGGCAACTCGCTCAATCTCTTCCATGAAAATGAGGCCGATATTTCTTACCTCTATCAACAAGCTTTTCAGGGCTTACCTAGAGCATCCTCTCTTTCTTGATCCCTTTGTCTGCCACTTCAATGTCTGCTTTGGTATTCTTTGATCATTTCTTCTCAAGGTAGGCCCAATATATCTCTATAGTCTTATTCATATAACAGTTGTTGCTATTGACTGACCAGACATTTTTCTGATTTTATCACTTCTCTTCGCCCGAGTGGTTACCGGGCCCAAATTTGGGGTGTAAAGAATAGAACTACTGATGTTACCTACCACGCATATCGTAAGAGGTGACTAAGGAGGTTTGGATGAAATCGGATGCATGTGTCCTAAACATGTAGAAGTCTATGAGTTTAGGAGCCTACCAAACCAATGTGCAACGTATAAACGTTCTTAGCAAAGATCAAACATATCACAAAGAGTGATTAAAATTGGTTGTAAAGAAGAAGAAGAAGATCCCTTCCCTTGAATTCGCTCCATTTTATGTTCATTATTTTTCTCAGATATCTATTTTCAAATGCATTCAACTTACTATCAATATCTTTAGACATACATACTCACACACATACTCACACACATACTCACACGCATACACACATACTCACACACATACTCATACACATACTCACACACATACACACATACTCACACACATACTCACACACATACTCACACACATACTCACACACAAACTCACACACATACTCACACACATACTCACACACATACTCACACACATACATACATAATAATAGCCGTCCATCGCAAGCGATGATCCCAACATCCTCAAACGTGTGCTGCTGCACCTCTCTGGTGTGTGGGGTGGTGAGTGTAGAGTTCAATCCTAGAACACAATCCCCTACCACAGGTGGGACGTACATGATCAAAGTTAGATATGTGGGTGTTGTGTTCCTGTCTTTCGAGCAGCTCGTTTTCTCCGTACCTCAACGGCACGATGATTTTCAGCTATGCGGGTTCTTCTTGTATTGGTACAACGCCAAAATTGGCGATCATGCGCCAGGATTCCATCACGTGGTGTCTATATCGAAGCATTTCAGAGACACTTTACGAGTGTCTTTAAAACGTTTTTTCTGTCCACCAGCAGAACGTCTACCCCTTTCAAGCTCGCCATACATCAACTGTTTTGACACACATAAACATACGTACTTAAAAATATACAAACGTACGATTATCATATCCATATGATTATCATATCAGACTCGATGAATATGCTTCAAAGGATTGAATCTGGAAGTCTGTGGAATGGGTGGACATCATTCGGAGATCACATCTCAAGAATATGGCTTGGATGTACACACCTGGATATGCTGGAGTTCAGGGTAACGAGCGTGCCGACTTTCTTGTAAACCATGCCCCAACTCAAGCGGACAGAAGCATGGAATGAGCCGATATCATCAATGCGGTACGCTCTCATTTACGTGACATGAGCGAGTCTCAGACACTAGAATGAGTTCGAGAATTGGGCTTTAAGTTTGAACATGCTAGACAGCATCGACTTCGTAGTAGAAGAGAAGATATACTAATCAACTTCTCACGGGTTAGTTAATTGCAAATCCTTTACAGGACTTTGCGAATCAACCCAGCTTTTAACGCTGTTTATGATTTTTCTAGGCATTATTACGTTCAGTAATTTGCCATTGCTTTCTGAATGGGTGGTGCCATCGTCCTTTGTAAAAATCCACGCGAAACAATTTGAAACCAAATTGTCCGCAGCGTGTTCGAACTCAGAACGTCGAGTCACTACCCCCTAAGCCAGAGACGCCACCTTCTCATGGGTACCGTGAGCAAATGGACTTTGGGATGGCTGCTGCAGCGGAGGACAGACCACGCATGGGAATGTTCAATGTGCCATGACGTCGATCGCATAACATAACATAACATACATACAAGCTGTATACTGTACATTATCTTTACGGTTTATCTCACGCAAAATAAAAATAACTATCACCAGTTACAGTATGTAGGCCTACCTAATACTCGATTTTTCATACAGTTACAACAAGCTCGTCGAGCTGGCAGCTGTTACAATCAGAATAGATTTTCATTATTATTATTATTAAATACAATCTTCTTACCTGAGCTGTACATACAGAAAATAGTATAGAATAATGAGAAAACGTGTTCTTTTCTTTGTGATCCAACGCTGCTTAATCCGTAGTGTTGGAGATTGAAATTTGAAGTACACAATTTTAGGAAATAACGACTTAATTCTCAATGTTCAACTACTGAAATATGGCTTCCCAAGTCCGCAAACATTCAACCGTTTGAATAGCTTAGATTTCAGTAGGTTCGGTGATATATATCTAACTACACAACGCACGAAATGAATGCTACTACTGCTAGACGTATGTAAGGGTTACGGGATACCATTGTCGCTAGATCTATTCACAACGAATCTGATCCTGCTGTCACCTGCAGTCTGGGTTGTGTCGCGATATTCTTCATGTGTACTGTGGTGGTTTGGTTAGGTTTGGTTTTTGTCTACCGTGCGAAGGGAACATTCAACACCGACGCAATCTGCGACACACATTTTCAATGTCTATTTTAGATAAAGGTACTTTTATTACGCGGAAGTTTAATTTCAAGAGATATTCAATATGTTATTAGTCTGTACTTAACCAAAGCCAACTCTAGATAAGTTTATAGTTGGCTCTGCTAACTTCCTCCAGTCGCCCTCCTCAATTTCAATAATGCGGTTCAACGTCTCTGAGTATATTGCTATATATTTTGTTAGTAGTAGTTAGTCGGGACGGATTAAAGTCTCTGAGTATGTTGTATGCTACATACACATATTTTGTTAGTAGTAGTTAGTCGGGACGGATTAACGTTTCTGAGTATGTTGCATGCTACATACACATATTTTGTTAGTAGTAGTTAGTCAGGACGGATTAACGTTTCTGAGTATGTTGCATGCTACATACACGTATTGTGTTAGTAGTAGTTAGTCAGGACGGATTAACGTTTCTGAGTATGTTGCATGCTACATACACGTATTGTGTTAGTAGTAGTTAGTCGGGACGGATTAACGTTTCTGAGTATGTTGCATGCTACATACACGTATTGTGTTAGTAGTAGTTAGTCGGGACGGATTAACGTTTCTGAGTATGTTGCATGCTACATACGCATATTTTGTTAGAAGTAGCTAGTCGGGACGGATTAACGTTTCTGAGTATGTTGTATGCTACATACACATATTTTGTTAGTAGTAGGTAGTCGGGACGGATTAACGTAATGGATAAGCGTTCACGTATCGAACTCCGACACTAGAGGATTATGGGTTCAATCTCATACTCGATGTTTCCCACGTGAGGAAAGGAATCGACTCTCCTAGCCTCTGTACACTAGGGTACTAGAAATGTGAAGTAACATGCACTTCATGCCATTAGGTCTGAAAAGGCTAAGGGACCATTCTATTTTATTAGTAGTTATTCATGGTTGCAACTTCACGGCAACAGGTTGCCCAGTAGTTGCTATGTTCCTGTTCCAATCGATTATCGAAAAAGGGGGAGACTGCAATAAAACTTGGTAAAATAGCGAAACACGTAAAAACAAAGTAACTATAGTTTTACAAAAATTATATTTTCTGTTTCTGTATTTTGTAAAACTATAGTATTTTGTTTTTACGTGTTTCGCTATTGTTCCAATCGAACACCACTGAAAATGCTCATCATTGTCTCATGTGCATAGTTATTGGTGTTCGCTGATTCGTCCACAGAGAGCCACACAGAAAAAGTATAATGAGTACAAGGCAAGAGGTAGACCAAGCAAAAGATGGAGCGACGGCATCAAGAACAGCCTTACGAACATGAATATCAGCTTACAAAGTGCCTTAAACAAAGCACACACAAGATCACTACGTTTCACCCCAACACTTCCATAAAGAAGTAAATGGTGGAAGAGAAGAAGAAGTTGAGGCGTGTACATATGTGTTGTACATCTGAGTGGTGTGCACATCACTGGATGGTCAGAAGAAGCGATTCAAAGACACACTCAAGAACTCGATGAAATCCTTAGCATAGATGTCGACAACTGGGAGAATGTTGCTCAAGACAGATCAGCCTGGCGCACACTTCTTCGACACGGTTATTCGATCTGCGAGGCAGGTAGAACAGCACGGATGGAACAAAAACGTCAAAATAGAAAGGCATTAAAACTCCACACAAGTGCAAGTATACCTTGCCCACACTGTACAAGAACATTTCAAGCCCTCATCGTGCTCACTAGTCATCTACGCACACACAGACAAACATAACTCAACTACATTTCCTTGGATGAAAATTATTTGGTCATCATCACCCGTGATGGACGAACATCATCATGGTGTACACATATTGTACATAAACATAGGCGTACATACGTTAAGGCGGGGGAGCAGAGCAAATGCCACCCCTACCCTGAAAATTTTTTATTTTTCTCATAAAACGGTTTTTTGGCGAATCAGGTCTTCTCCACTACCGCATAGTAAACTACTCTTCTTCTTCTTTCTTCTTTTGTCGTCACACTGCTACCGGGTTGTTGCCCAGTGTCGTGGTTTTCTGTTTTGTCTTGCGCTGTTCTGGTGGCTTGTGTGAAAATCGTGGCATAACCTATACAGGAATTTGCCATCATCCACAGTAAACGACTCGTCGATTTTGTAGGCGTCACTTAACGTTCAGTAGTTTGCCATAGCTTTCTGAACGATGGAGTCTATTTTTACCGTTCGTAAAAATCCACTGACACTAATTTACTTCCAAACTGCCTGCCGCTGAGTTTGAACCAAATACACATGGGTTGTGATTGAGCTCACTACCATTTAAGCTACAGACGCATACAAATTACTAGCTACCGCCAAAGCTACAAACTACCAGCTACCGCCAAAGCTACAAACTACCAGCTACCGCCAAAGCTACAAACTACCAGCTACCGCCAAAGCTACAAACTACCAGCTACCGCCAAAGCTACAAACTACCAGCTACCGCCAAAGCTACAAACTACCAGCTACCGCCAAAGCTACAAACTACCAGCTACCGCCAAAGCTACAAACTACCAGCTACCGCCAAAGCTACAAACTACCAGCTACCGCCAAAGCTACAAACTACCAGCTACTTTTTAAAACTTCATTTTGCCACGTCCTAAAAGAATATATACTGATGCCATGTACAGAAGACATTTATGAAGTCTGCCCTTTCCATACTTCTCTCAATGCAATGGATATCATTTCAGATCATTTATCTCCCTTTTTATTTTCCATCTTCTTACAGACTCACTTTCAGCTACACTAGCCATGGAGTCTAAATCCGTTGACAACACATTACAGAACTTAGTTTTTGACTAGCATAAGATTTGTTATCTTGATAAGAGTCAAACTGTGCACACTCCGATTATGATAACAGTTGCTGTCTTTATTAGAATAACATTTGCTGTCTTGATTATGATAACAGTTGCTGTCTTGACTAAGATAACATTTTCTGTCTTGACTAGGATAACTTTTGCTGTCTTAACTAGGATAACATTTGCTGTCTTGACTAGGATAACATTTGCTGTCTTGACTAAGATAACATTTACTGTCTTGATTAGAATAACATTTGCTGTCTTAATTAGGATAACATTTACTGTCTTGACTAGAATAACAATTACTGTCTTGATTAGCATAGCATTTACTGTCTTGAATAGAGTCAGTTATACATGTCTTGATTAGGATAACATTTAGTGTCTTGAATAGTCAGTTATACATGTCTTGACTAGGATAACATTTGCTGTCTTGAATAGAGTCAGTTATACATGTCTTGTTTAGGATAACATTTGCTGTCTTGAATTGAGTCAGTTATACATGTCTTGATTAGGATAACATTTGCTGTCTTGAATAGAGTCAGTTATAGATGTCTTGATCTTGATTAGATAACATTTGTGTCTTGATAGAGCAGTTATAGATGTCTTGATTAGATAACATTTGCTGTCTAAGTAAAACAGGGAAACAAACAGAATAACACTAAGCTCCTACATATTTTCAGTGACAACCAATGCTAGAAGAGCTGCAAGAGTGACAGTAAGAGACAAAATTAGGAATGAAGAAATCAGAAGACTGAATGTGAAACCAGTCATGCAATTCATAAAAGTACAACAGATTAAATGGATTAGATACCTGATAAGATAGCACTGGTATCGTATACCACAGCAAGCCACGCTGAAAAAGTATAACGAGTACAGAGCAAGAGGACGACTACGCTAACGATGGCGCGAAGACGTCAAGAACAGACTTCAAATTAATAACAGTTTATAAAGTGCTTTAGAACAAGCACACACAAAATCACTACATCCTTCCTCCCCAACACTTCTATAAAGAAATCTGCTTTTTCTTCTTTGCGTTGGTTCTTTACGACCAATTTGTGATATGTTTGATCTTTGCCAAGAACGTGTATACGTTGCACATTGGTTTGGTAGGCCCCTAAACGCGTAGACTTCTACACGTTTACGACACATACATCCGATTTCAGTCAAACCTCCTTAGTCGCCTCTTACGACATGCATGGCAGGTAACAGTAGTTGTATTCTTTACACCCCAAATTTAGGCTCCGGTAACCACTCGGGCGTATAAAGAAGTAAATGTTGGAAGAGAATAAGAATAACAAAGGTTAACATGCAAACAAGATGTGATAAATAGCTTGAGCATAACAGCAATAGAAACATGATATCCATAACTACTAACATTAGGAATCTCTGTGACGTTGAGGTTAGGTGCTCGTCTCTAGTGTTAAAAATATCTGGTTCGCTCCCTCGTGGAGCTATCTGGATATTTTTCCAGAGATCTCTGATCTCAGTGTAGGTGAGATCGAGTTCCTAGTCCTATCGAAAACGGACGATAAAACGTAGGTTCCGTGTTCAATTTGAGCACGTAAAAGAACCCTTTTCAGTTCAAAATCGGAAGAGCAGGCTGGAAAGTCGCTGCCCAGGCAAAAATCATTAGAAAAGATTTAAAATAAAATTCCTACACCACCTCCAAATTATATTGGGACCTCGCATGTGCTACGAAGTTCGTGTACTGCAGTTGAGATCTTCCTATATAAGAAAGTGATCGAAGCACGCATGGTTACTCACCGAAGTGCAATGATGATGTTCCTATCAGTCAATAAATACAGCAATAGAAACATGATATCCAGAACTAAAAAAGCTGCCAGCTTTAGGGTAAACTAGTATTGTTTAATCATAAACAATCATAATCCTGTCTGGCTTGTTTATGCCAGGGTGAAGCTGGCATTCATGGTGTATCTGATGGTTTAGGGTAAACTAGTATTGTTTAATCATAAACAATCATAATCCTGTCTGGCTTGTTTATGCCAGGGTGAAGCTGGCATTCATGGTGTATCTGATGGTTTAGGGTAAACTAGTATTGTTTAATCATAAACAATCATAATCCTGTCTGGCTTGTTATGCCAGGTGAAGCTGCATTCATGGTTATCTGATGGTTTAGGTAAACTAGTATTGTTTAATCAAAACAATCATAATCCTGTCTGGCTGATTTATGACCACAGAAGATTCGACTAAAGTAGGACATATGAAAGTATAGTAGATGTCATCATAAGCGTTGTATCAGCAACATTATGAGAACCGTCAGCCTATCCTTGAAACTTAAAACTTAGTATCTAACAGGTTCCTATTCCATTGTGTGCCTCCAGCTGTGACACGCCATGTGGTTTGTGTTATTATTTGTCGAACTTTTTTGTACTTTCGACGATTCTTATCTGGAAGACAAAATCGCATTTGTAAAGACTGTATGTGTCGATGTTGTTATATAGTAGTTATTATTATTTTGTTTTGTTTTGTGTAGTTTCGTCGGATCATCATCACCTCACATCGAACCAATTAGTCCATAAGTACTCCGATCTCCCCCTCGGTATGTCTCTCAGCGTGTAGCGACTAACGACTCCGGTTCTTTGTTGGTTTACTTTTCTTCTCTGTCTACCAGCATAGTGTTCTTGTCTAGCTACACCACATTTGACTTGGAATTCGTGCAGTCTGGTTAGTGTTGTAGATTCACTACTATTACTTGAATCATGTACATGTTCTCTATCCCTTATGAGGAGTTTATAATATTATTATTATTGTGTGTGTATATAAAGCAGAAAGATTGACTTCATCGGGTTTTACTCCATATAGCTCGGTCCCTCTACTCAGAAATGGCACGTATATATATATGTTTCATAGAACACAGCAAGCTTTTTTTTACAATTTTACTCAATTCTCTAAGTCTATTATTATTTATTGGTGACAAATATTCATAATATTGATATTCCTTATTACTAAACTTAACTTTGGGTAGCGGGGTTACACTATCACACAAAAATTCAGAGCGAAAATCCAGACCGTGGAAACTAAATGCTACAGAAAGATCCTACGAATACCATGGACAGAAAAAGAAAGAACACTGATGTCCTGAAAGAACTAAATATTTAAGAGAATTGGCTGATAAACAACATACTATACAGAAAAATTACATACTTTGGTCACATCAAGCGTCACGATGGCTTGGAAAGAACAATACTAGAGGGCAGGGTCCCAGGACGCAAAGGCAGACCAAGAAGAAGATGGTACAAGATTAAAGAAACCATGAATAGGACCATCGACGAAGTGGGTGAACTGGCTAGAGACAGAGTGAATTTCAGATGTGCTACAAAAGAGTGACGTCCTATAAAGGATACGCACCTTGATGATGATGGGCGGGCTAAAGGTAAACCTCTATCAAAGTAGATGTAAAACGCCTCCTTCCCTCCGCTAGTCTACGGGATACCCTTGGGCAAGGTGGAGTACCTGTTTAGCCCCTCCTTTCCGGCAAGGTCACGTGGAAAACATGGGAGCAGGTGGTGGATGAGTTACAGAAGAGTCTTACGTATATCATGGACAGAGAAAAGAACAAATAGATCTATCCAGAAAGAACTCAAAATCAAAGAAAACTGGCTGGTGCTACAAATAAGAAAGAGAAAATTGAGATATTTTGGACATATAAAAAGACATGAAGGGCTGGAGAAAACCATCATGGAAGGAGGCATACCGGCAAAGAGAAGAAGAGGAAGACCACGGAGAAGATGGATTCACGGTGTATCTGATGGTTTGAACATGACGGCTGCAGAGACAGGACATCTGGCCTATGAGAGAGAGAAATTCCGGAGAATTGTTGGAGTGGCAAAGTTCTGCTCAGGACAAGCTATTTGATGATGATGTAACTTAACTTGTTGCATAATATAACTTCGATTTAGCATTTTTTTTTTAAATGAAATCGTCTATATTCAACAATACTGGAATGTGAGGTCACGTGGTGTAGTTGTGGTCTGATTTCCCATAATTCTTACCCGAGTCCGCAGGCCCATTAGTTTATAGTTGGCTCTGGCTAGTCTTTCTTAGGATGGGCCTAAAGTGAAAATTAGTAGCCTGCTGATGACCCTCAGAACATGCAAGTCAACGTTACCTCCCAGTGGTGTAGACCGGGAAACTCTGGCCGTGATGTCAAAGTTTAACGGGGTAATGGCTCGCCTAGGGAGATGGACTTTTTTAAAACTGTTATGTTGGGGAGTAAACCGACAAATAATCTTGGTGGAGGTCTAGCCCCCAGACTTGTGATATGAGTGGATTTACCCTGATATCCAAGAACCAGACTCCCAGATATTGGCATATAGACCCACTGCCTTGGGAATGACTCGGTAGAGGCAAAGGCTATGGGAGTAAACCCAAACAGAAACCCCGGAGTGGAGCCCCTGAGGCGGACAGGCATCATGTGATACCCTACCGGCAGCTTCTGCAACCAAACTGATACCAGACGTCGTGCTTGCACTCCTCTGGATTCTATCAGCGTAATCGAGATGTCGTAGTTGACTATTGTGCTACTCAGTTACTCCATAATAATTTCCCAGGCATACGTCACAGAGAGGAGCAGACAGAACATTTCGAGTCATTTTTTTAAATAACGTGACACTAGAAGAATTAAATCCTTCTAAAATAGAATCATTCATATTTAAAAATAAACGGGCGTTCTTGCTTCGGTTGAGCGAAGTTGACAGCTATTAAATTTACATAGCGTCGTTTGTTGACCACAACTGAAACACTGTTATGTCTTGTGACACCAGGAATTCTTTATTCTTCTGAATCATGGTGCTTGACGGTAACGATAAGCTTCGTTGAGCAGACAAAACGGTTATGGAAACGTCGATAAAATACTCTGATTCGGTTGTGTTCATGTTGCGTGTCCTTACACACCTAATTTCCCAATGTTTAAATGTACAGTATACTTCCTTCTTCACGTAGCATCGTGTCCTATACAGATGATCTCTCTCATCACAACCTTTCTTAAAAAATGTGATCAATATCTAGTTGTATTTGACGTGTATTTCCCACAAGTTTAAAAATAGTTTTGTCATGTTATAGCCAGTATAAAGAAACTATGGTACGACACAAGCAAAAAGAAACAAAAGTAAGACTTCTGAGAACATGCATATTCCCTGTGGCAACATATGGATGCAAATCGTGAACCACAACACAAACATGAAAACACAAATTTGAAGCTATTGAAACAAGATGCTACGGAAAAGTTCTTAGAACATCATGGACAAAGAAGAAAAAAAAACATAGACATCCTACAAGATCGGTATATCGAGAAGTATTGGCTCATAAATAGCATCATGTCCCAGAAGATGGCTATGTTTACCACGTTAAACGTCACAGTAGTTTGAAGAGAACGGTAATGATAGGCATGGTTCCTGGAGTATGAGGCAGGGTACGACCAAGACGAAGGTGGCAGTAGGACATCAAAGAAACCTTGAACATGAAGCTGGAAGAGAAGTATGGTGATCTTGAAGGGGCATACGTTTAGCTGGTGGACAGAAAAAACGCTTCTTAGACACTCTTAAAGGGTCTCTAAATTGATACGATATAGACACCAAGTGCTGTTAATTCCTTGTACAAGATCGCCAAATATGGCGCTGTAACAACACAAGAGGAACTCGAATAGCTGAGAATCGTCGTGCCGTTGATGCGCAGAGAAAACGAGCTGCGCGAAAAGACAAAACGCACAACACCCGCATGTCTAACCTTGATCATGTATGAGCTGTTATAGGGGATTGTATTCGAGGATGGGACTCTACAGTCACCTCCGCACACATCTGAGAAGTGCAGCAGAAAACATATGATGCTGTTATCATCATTGCTTGCTATGGACAGTTATTATTTAATACGCAACTCTACTTCTCTATGTCTGTATTGTATGTACAACTTCTCTATATCTGTCTATGATGTAGCTCTCCTTCTCCATGTCTGTATTGTATGTACAACTTCTCTATGTCTGTATTGTATGTACAACTTCTCTATGTCTGTATTGTATGTACAACTTCTCCATGTCTGTATTGTATGTATAACTCTTCTCATGTCTGTATTGTATGTACAACTTCTCCATGTCTGTATTGTATGTATAACTCTACTTCTCCATGTTTGTATTGTATGTACAACTTCTCCATGTCTGTATTGTATGTATAACTCTACTTCTCCATGTCTGTATTGTATGTATAACTCTACTTCTCTATGTCTGTATTGTATGTATAACTCTACTTCTCTATGTCTGTATTGTATGTATAACTCTACTTCTCTATGTCTGTATTGTATGTACAACTTCTCCATGTCTGTATTGTATGTATAACTCTACTTCTCCATGTCTGTATTGTATGTACAACTTCTCCATGTCTGTATTGTATGTATAACTCTACTTCTCCATGTCTGTATTGTATGTATAACTCTACTTCTCCATGTCTGTATTGTATGTATAACTCTACTTCTCTATGTCTGTATTGTATGTATAACTCTACTTCTCCATGTCTGTATTGTATGTATAACTCTACTTCTCTATGTCTGTATTGTATGTATAACTCTACTTCTCTATGTCTGTATTGTATGTACAGCTCTACTTCTCCATGTCTGTATTGTATGTATAACTCTACTTCTCCATGTCTGCATTGTATGTATAACTCTACTTCTCCATGTCTGTATTGTATGTACAACTTCTCCAATGTCTGTATTGTATGTATAACTCTACTTCTCCAATGTCTGTATTGTATGTATAACTCTACTTCTCCAATGTCTGTATTGTATGTATAACTCTACTTCTCCAATGTCTGTATTGTATGTATAACTCTACTTCTCCAATGTCTGTATTGCATGTACAACTCTACTTCTCCATGTCTGTATTGTATGTATAACTCTACTTCTCCATGTCTGTATTGTATGTATAACTCTACTTCTCTATGTCTGTATTGTATGTACAGGGTGTTCAACTTAAAAGCAGCCCCAGTGATAAATAGAAATTTGCCAGGTACGCATTGCATCTCGTCTATTTACTATTTAAACCGGTTCTGACTAGCTTGTCCTACGTCACATTTGTTCATCGCCCCTTCCGCACTACAATTACACACCATCACACAACCTTGACTTATACTACGTCATAACTGAACCTTCTCATTTCCATACATATATGCCAGATTAGCTCCATTCATGGGCTGCTTTTAAGTTGAACACCCTGCATAACTCTACTTCTCCATGTCTGTATTGTATGTATAACTCTACTTCTCCATGTCTGTATTGTATGTATAACTCTACTTCTCCATGTCTGTATTGTATGTATAACTCTACTTCTCCATGTCTGTCTATGATGTAGCTCTCCTTCTTCATGTCTGTCTCTGGTGTAGACTATATGTCTCCATGTCTGTCTCTGGTGTAGACTATATGTCTCCATGTCTGTCTCTGGTGTAGACTATATGTCTCCATGTCTGGAGAGGTGGGGTCTCTGTGGCGCAGAGGGGCTCGTCTCTCGTGTCAAAGGTACCAGGTTCACTCCCTCGTGGAGTCATCTAGAGATTTGTCCATAGATTCCTGACCTCAGTGTAGGTGAGATTGAGTTCCTAGTCCTATCGAAGACGGGCAATAAAACGTAGGCCCCGTGTTCAATTTAAGCACGTAAAGACGCCCGAATGGTTACCGGGGCCCAAATTTGGGGTGTAAAGAATAGAACCACTGTTACCTGCCACGCATGTCGTAAGAGGCGACTAAGGAGGTTTGGCTGAAATCGGATGCACATGTCCTAAACATGTAGAAGCATATGCGTTTAGGGGCCTACCAAACCAATGTGCAACGTATACACGTTCTTGGCAAAGATCAAACATATCACATAGAGTGGTTAAAATTGGTCGTAAAGAACAGACGCAAAGAAGAAGAAGAAGAAGCAAGTAAAGTAACCATTGGCAGCACAAAATCGAGAAGAACAGGCTGGAAAGTTGCTGCCCGGACAAAATTCACGAGAAAAGATTAAAAATTAAAATTCCAACAAAATATCTTCACCCTCTTTAAAATTATATCGGTGACCCTCGCCGGTGCTACGGAATTCGTGCACTGCAGTTAGATCTTCCTGTGTAAGAAAGAGATCGGATCACACATGGTTACTCACTTGAGTGCAATGATGGCTCTATCAATGAATCAATCTCTCAATGTATGTAGCGTATATGACTTCACCCAGTCAATATTTTATGTAAATGTGTGCATGTATGTGTGCTACATATCTGCATTTTATTAGTTCACATCTTGTAATAATTATATGATCACGCTTTTAGTGTAACTTCTTCTTTTGTTAGCACACTGTTACCGGGTTGTTAACCCAGTGTCGTGGTTTTATTAGTGTAACAATGCGGCTATATTTTACCAACTAACGTTGCACAACTTCGTGGTCTCGAACCGTCTCATTTTATTACACAGAAACGAATATAAATTATAAACAATGAAGAAACACGACTATAGCCAGGTGTTAGAACTGTGTCCTTGCCATTCTGTTCGCTAGTTGTTGACTAAGCGTTCATTTACAAGCAATCACGTCTTGCTCTGTTTGCTGGGCTTTCTTCTGCTTTTGTTTTCCTCTCCGTGCTTACTCGATTTCTTCTTCTTCTTCTTTTGTCGTCACACTGCTACCAGGTGATCAATAACAGAAGCTAATGAGCAGGAAATCGTAACGAAGGAGATGAGGTATCTTAGAAGAGCTGCAGGTGTGACAACAAGAGACAAAATTAGAAATGAAGAAATCAGGAGAAGACTGGATGTGAAACCATTCATGCAATTCATAAAAGAACAACAGATTAAATGGTTTGGACACCTGACAAGAATGCCCTGGTATCGCCTACTACAGAGAGCCACAAAGAAAAAGTATAACGAGTACGAAGCAAGAGGAAGATCACGCAAAAGATGAGGTGACGGCATCAAGAACAGCCTTACGAAAATGAATATCAGCTTACAAAGTACCTTAAAACAAGCACACACAAGATCACTACGTTTGCCCCCAACACTTCTATAAAGAAGTCAATTATGGAAGAGAAGAAGAAGACTTTTATCAGGTTGTTGCCCAGTGACGTATTTTTCTGTTTTTGTCTTGCGTTGTTCTGGTGGCTTGGGTGATTGTTATTTTTGCTCTTTCACAGGATTCTGCTTTGCCATCTAATCATCTTTTCGTGGTCTTCCTCTCGCCTTCTTTCCTAATGTTCTGTTGTAGAAGACTGTATATTTTGGGGTTTGGATACATTCTTATTAAGTGGTCAAACCACTTCATTCTCAATGTAATTCAAGCAAAGTTCTGTGCCAACTTTCGTTTTTGTTGTTGTTTTTTTTTGCTGATGTTGGGGACTCTGTCTTTTCTTGTGTTTGTAACTTTTCGCAGGTACCGCATTTTTTGCGACTGCGCTTTGTTCATTGTCCATGTCTGGCTCTGGTAACATAAAATAGGTATAAAAATTATGTTGATCCTCTGTTGTTTAGCTGTCAGTGTAATTGTATGGTGGTTTAATAATGGGACTCGATGTAATTTTGAGAAGACACTACAGACATCAGAGTATGATACAGTGGAGAGTACTTGAAACACCCTAAATCAAACTATTTTTGGAGTCTGTGAGGAGGTACTTGGAAGACCGTCATCAAGCAGGAAGCAGTAGATCACAGATCAGTCCCTATGCTCCACGAGGAGCGGATATGAATAAGTAAGTCTTTCTTTCTTTTCTCTAATTCTGTTTTACATCGCAGTGTCAGAATTTCTAGAACGGTGTTTTGTGTATACTTCATAAATAGTGTTTTTCACTGCCTCTGTTTCTGTTTTACATCACAGTGTAAGAATAAGGAGAAATTTCTAGAACGGTATTTTGTGTATACTTCATAAATAGTGTTTTTCACTGCCTCTGTTTCTGTTTCGGAGGTCTAACTTTTGTGTGGACGGCCTTTTGCTTTTTATCCACTACTCTATCGATAGCATTGCTCTTTGAGGCGCACTGTTTATTGGTAATCTGCTTATATGGCCGAACCATTTAATTTATTGTTTCTTGATGAAGTTCAGTATTGATGTTGTACCCAACTTTTTCTTGATTTCTTCACTTCTAAACTAGTCTCTACGTGATACTCCCTGCATTCTGCGTAGACACATCTGCCTAGTTTTTGTTGTGACGGAAGCATGATAAAGCAAATTGTTTCCTTTACCGCGTCGTTAGTTACCATTCCTGGTTGAGATAGATAACACACGTTATAACACTTTTGGTTAGGCCAAAGTTCGAATGTGTCTATTCTACATGCCTTGAGTGCCTTAGGATTAGGCGAATATATTCTTCTTCTTCTTTGAACGCTCAATATTGACCACTTATTATCCACTCTTTGTGCTTTGTATGTGATCCGAGACTAAGAGCGGTTGTGCCAGTTATGCACCTCCAAGTAGGTCAGTACATCCGATTTCTTCTACGCTCTTTATTTACTAGGGTAGCTTCCCATGGCCCCTTCTTAGTCGCCTCTTACTCTATTTACCTATTTTTTCTCTTCCTTGTATATGGTATAGCAAGGACTTTTCTGTATCACTTATATTCAAAAGCACATATATGTTTTTCCACTGCACTTTATTGTTTGTAAAAAAAAAATCAGAACTTCTCCAGACACTTATTTTACTTTCTTATCAGTAACAGAATTACACAAGAAGACCATGAACTTTATAATTTTGTGGTAAACAAAACAAATTATCTCTAACCACGACTTGTTTACACAGTGTCACCAAGAGAATATAAACACCATTATCAAAATGAAAAGCTGAAGATGAATCGGACGTGTGATACGCGGTGTGTATGCGTGCGGGATAGCGGTACGTGGAGACTAACCACAGCCAACTCTAGATAAATAGGCCAGATAACTGACCGGGGATTCCATGACCTAGATCAGAAAAGGGGCTGGAAATTACAGATGTTTGATAGAACACTGCACACTTTTTGGCAGTTTTATTAAATTCTGTGAGTCTATGGTTATTTATTTGTGAAAAATGTTCATAATATTGATATTCCTTATTGTTAAACTAAACGTGTTGTATAATATAACTTCGATTTAGCATTTTGTGTTGATTTTAAAATGAATTCGTCTATATACAACTATACTGGAATGCGAGATAACGTGGTGTAGTTGTGGTCTGATTTCCCATATTCGTACCCGAGTCCGAAGGCCCATAAGTTTATAGTTGGCTCCAGTGGCGGCTCGTCATCGTTTTTGTTGTTTGGGCCAGACACAATTTTTCAGGAAAATCATGGCTTTGGGTTATGCTATATATTTTAATTTATTAAATAATAAATACACGTTATATATTATTTTGGTGGGCCGGCCCTCTGGCCCTTAATGATGAGCGGCCACTGGTTGGCACTGGACTAACTCTGTCATAAAAACTGTACTGTGCTGGACACAAAAGTGTAAACTAAAACACGGAACATCCAAAAATAATATGGAAGAGAATAGTAAAACAAGAACTTAGAGAAGTGTATCACAGCCGGAATATAGTACAGAGAACAGCCAAGAACATTGCTTGTTATATAGAGGAGTAGAACTTCTTTAAGTCGAGGCACGCCTCTTTCAACCTAAAGACGAGCATTTTATTGGCTATATCAGAGCGTGTAGACCAACATACGTTCTGTTCACGAGTGCAGTTTTTTTCCAGAGACCCTAGGATTGCTGCTGGAGCTACGGAGTTCATGCTTGTGAATACTTCTGCAGGTGGCGTGCCATTTCTGCGGAGAGGAACCGAGCCATATGGGGTAAAACCGGTGCAATGAAGTCAATCTTTCGTCTTTAAAACCCTTTAAACATGAAAATTAAGAGTAAACCCTGTTCAGAGAATTCAAAGGAAAGAGGAGTAGGGGAGACCTAGACAGACCTGGAGAAGAGAGCTGGAGGCTGATATTAAAAGGATAGGTAAAACATGGAAAGAATTGGAAGGATGGCAAGAGAGAGGAAGAGCTGGAAGAAGTTTGTTGAAGACCTAGCTCCGTTGGTAGTTGAAAGGTGAAATCAGAGAATTCAAAATAAGGTAAGTAAAAGGCCGAGAACGAGGAATAATTGTGTGCATTTGATGCTGCCTTAAGTGACAAATGTGTTACATTCTAGAGAGAGAAGAAGAAGAGAGAGAGAAGAAGAAGAGAAGAGAGAAGAGAGAGAGAAGAAGGAAGAGAAGCAGGGAGAGAGAGAAGGAAAGAGAAGCAGATAGATAGATAGATTAGATAGATAGACAGACAGACAGACAGACAGACAGACAGACAGACAGACAGACAGACAGGCAGGCAGATAGATAGATAGATAGATAGATAGATAGATAGATAGATAGATAGATAGATAGATAGATAGATAGATAGATAGATAGATAGATAGATAGATAGATAGATAGATAGATAGATAGATAGATAGATAGATAGATAGATAGATAGATAGATAGATAGATAGATAGAGATAGATAGATAGATAGATAGATAGATAGATAGATAGATAGATAGATAGATAGATAGATAGATAGATAGATAGATAGATAGATAGATAGATAGATAGATAGATAGATAGATAGATAGATAGATAGATAGATAGATAGATAGATAGATAGATAGATAGATAGATAGATAGATAGATAGATAGATAGATAGATAGATAGATAGATAGATAGATGAAGATAGATAGATAATAGATAGATAGATAGATAGATGATAGATAGATAGATAGATAGATAGATAGATAGATAGATAGATAGATAGATAGATATAGATATAGATATAGATAGATAGATAGATATAGATAGATAGATAGATAGATAGATAGATAGATAGATAGATAGATAGATAGATAGATAGATAGATAGATAGATAGATAGATAGATTAGATAGATAGACAGATAGACAGGCAGACAAACAGACAGATAGATAGATAGAGAAGGAAAGAGAAGCAGGGAGAGAAAGAGAGAGAGAGAGAACATGAAAACAGAACTACTTTGGCCAACTTTATACGTTCAACTTGGGTAACGTTATCAGATCGAGGAGATAACAGGAACTATTAGAAAACCATGTTCAGAGAGAATCAATAAAAGTTAGCAATAAATTGTATATCTTATCAGGAGATCCGGTTAATGGGTTTTAATATATTTTTGAAATATTAGAACAATAATTTGTGTTCCTGCTTTAGCTATCAATTCTAACCCTCCTTATGCGCCCGTCTGCCCAGCGTGTTCGTAGCGCGTTGGACTACGGGTGACTATCCTCTGTGTGTGTGGGTTCAATTCCGCGGGATGGCAGAAAAAGCCACAGATTCCCCAGATTTATGGTGTTCGTGGCACCGAACCGAAGGGTTACGATGTCCATGGCACCGAGCCGAAGAGCTGAAAAGCTCAATGCTTTGGATCGGAAAAAAAAAAGAAAAAAAAACCTCTTATTCTTCTTCTTCTTCTTCTTCTTAGTTTACCTGCTATGAATTATGGCGTAGTAAGGGCTCCTGGTATTGCGCTTCTGACTGATTTTTGCATGAAGGCCCACTTTTCTTTTATCTGTGTCCTCTCCATTTATTTTTATTTTTTCCGATCCAGAAGCACTTGAGCTTTCAGCTCTTCGGCTCGGTGCCGTGGACATCGTAACCCTTCGGTTCGGTGCCACGAACACCGTGAATCTGGGGAACCTGTGGCTTTTCTGCCAGTCCGCGGAATTGAACCCGCACACACAGAGGGCTAGTCACCCGCAGTCCAACGCGCTACGAACACGCTGGGCAGGTGGGCTGTCCCTCTCCATTAGGCATGCCTTCTCCGACTTTAGAGGTACTTGAAGTTTAAATCCTCAAGTGTGATCTAAATTCTAACCCAACTAACGACATTGTTTCGGGTTGAAAACAGAAAATACAGTTATAAAAACTAATACAACACAACAGACGTGTAAGCGCTAGGGAAAACAGTACATGTTAGTGATCCCATTCAGAAAGCTTGAAGTCTCAGCGGTATATCACTAACACGGTAGTAATGGCAACTATTTTCAATGTATTCCCTAGAAGAAAGTCAGAATTTTACTTATAGATATGTGACTGGATAGTTGACAGTGCTGGGAATTGAACAACGCTCAAATGTGGGTAAAGTCAGCTGCAATTCATCTAATCAATTCGATACTCAATGGGTCATCAAGATAACGATGATGATGATGATGATAAGTGTCTATTAAAATTTATAATTTCATTAACTCTTTTTATACCACGTGGTATATAGGGTAATACGGTGTTATGTTCATATTTTTCATTGACCGTCGGCATACGATGGGTGATATGGTCAACATCCCACCAGCCGCCTTTACTTCACAGTGTTTTCCTGGTACCCTTTTGAAACTGTGTCGAAGTTAGAGCCGTTACCATCGAACAAAATTCCACGCCAACTGGGAATGAAACCCGGATCACTAGTCCAATAAGCGAGTTCACTAACGCTACTGCGGATTTATTCCAGACTTCACCATATTCAAAACGAAATTGTCATTTTCGATATATAAATACAATACCCCGAAACATTTTCAGACCTTTGGGTATTAACTCATTTCCCGTAACATTTCTAGACCCTTGTGTGCAGGATGTTAGAGAGCCAATTTCTTTCCTCGCGTGTTGAACTCGAGTGTAGGATTGAACCCACAACGCTCTTGGGTCCATGTCGATAGGCAAACGCTTATGTATTCTGCTAATCTGTCCCACCATTTCCGATAAACGAAAATAATTCGTTCCAAGTAAAGCGATATCCTGAACTTTAATTGATTTCTTGGCGGGAGGGTGGTTAGGTTATCGTGTTTGTTTCCGCCTCTGTCAAGCATAAATATAAGCAGTATGGCAAACTCATTTAATACTACACAGGATACTAAGCTCCCAGGGGACACGTATATCAAACAATGTAATCGATCTTAAACTATTATTCCTTATCGGAAACTCGGCGAAGCTATGAAAAGATCGTGTTAGAATCGACCAATCCTCCTATACCGACAACATATCGGTTATCAGATTGCTTTCTTTCTTCCTTTCGTTCGCTGGAAATATTGTCTATATATTCAACGTTCTTTCTTACTGTTTGTACATTTCTCTGATATGTGCATTGATTTCTGGTAGTGTTTGGGTTGCATCTCTTTTATTCCTCATGAGCTAGTCTATCTGTTATCTCATTTCCTGACATGCGATATGCACAGTGAGACGGTATCCACTGTAGGATGATTTGTTTGTTTTCTGTGTGCATGTTTAGCTGGCAAGTTATCTCTCTCAAAGTTTCTAAAACGGTTGTTTCGGAGCTTAGAGGAGTTGCCAATAAGTAATAAGGGTCCATGATTAACCTTGATACCTAGTATATATGTCCCCTTAATAAACTAACTTAATACATCTTCTTCTTCTTTTGTCGTCACATTGTTACCGGGTTGTTGCCCAGTGTCGCGGTTTTCTGTTTTTGTCTTGTGCTGTTCTATTGGCTTAAGGTGATTGTTATCTTTGCTCTTTGACAGGATTCTGCTATGCTATCTAACAATTTTTTCTTGGTCGTTCTCTCGCCTACTTTCCTGATGTTCTGTTGTAGAAGACTGTATACTGTGGAGTTTGGATGCATTCTTACTGAGTGGTCAAATCACTTCATTCTTTGTTTCGCATTGTAATTCAGGCAAGGTACTGTGCCAACTTTCTTTCGTATGCTGATGTTGGTGACTCCTGTCTTTTCTGGTATTGTTGGTAACTTCTCGAAGGCACTGCATTTCACATGTAGTTATATTTTGCGACTGCGCTTTGCTCATTGTCCATGTTTGGCTCACATCTGTATGGTACTAAGTTAGTTTTTCTGAATAGTTATCTTCATGTTTTCTTGCCCTTCTGGCGCTTTCCTTTGGGTTTATAGAGACTGCTGTCATCAAGAATGTCTTGATCTTTTCATTCTAATCTTGGATTCTCCACAAGGAAATAATTCTTTGTTTAAAATTGTTTATTGGCCTACTTTAAGAAATGGACAGGTTACAGTCTGGTAGAGTGCAACACCATGGCAAAAGACAGAGGATGCTGGAGATTTATTGCAGCCAACCTTCGATGGGGAGATGGCACCTGATGATGATGATTGGCCTACAGTTATGATATAACCAGAAAAGGATCGTTCTTAGGTTGAAAGGGACATGCCTCGACTTAAAGAAGCTTCGATCCTCCTACATAACAAACAAACACATATGGTACTCTTCCATGCTCATATATAGAAAAGCCGGAGAGGGGGAGGGGTACCCATATTACCTTGAGGTTTAAAAGGGTGTCTGTAGCGTAGAAGTTAGGCGGGGTCTTCCGTGCCAAAGGTAACCGGTTCGCTCCCCGTGGAGCCATCTGGAGATTTTTCCAGAGATCCCTAATTTCAGTATAGGTGAGATCGAGCTCCTAGTCCTATCGAAGACGGACGATAAAATGATCCCGTGCTCAATCTGAGCACGTAAAAGAACCATTCGAGAAGAGCAAGCTGGAAAGCCGCTGCCCGGGAAAAATTCATTAGTAACAGATTAGAAATAAAATGCCTATAAAATATCTTCACAATCTTCAAAATTACATCGTGGACCCTCGCCGGTGCTACGGAGTTTTTGCACTGCAGCTGAGATCCTCCTGTGTAAAAAAAAAAAGAGAGATCGGAGCGCACATGGTTACTCACCAAAGTGCAATGATGATAGTCCTATCAATGAATCAAACAAGCAAATAATAAGAAGTCTTGAGTTATTCAGTTTGACAACAACATAATGTAACTAATGAACAATGTTGAACAATTATTGGTTACTAGTCTGACTTTGCTGAGAGAAGAAAGAAATATTGGACTCAATTCTTCTTCTTCTTTCTTCTGCGTTCTCACTAGATTGGGATTTCAGATTCTCTAATAAAGGCAGCCGTCTGCCTCAGATTATCAGCCACGTCATACAGTTTGTCTTGGACGCTGGTGTAAGTGGGTCACCTCTTTCTTCTCAAGTCTGTATACTAGGGGCAGTTCTGTAGGATATAATTCCTATGATTTCTGCTTCCCCGTTTATGCCGACCTCTTCCCGAAGTAAGTTTTGGCCACCCTCGTGATGGTGGGTCTGACATTCTTACTGCGTGGCTAAATCTCCGAGGCAGATTGGCGGTCGTAGAATCCGTTATCCCATTCCTCATTGTGAGGGTCGTTGCACCATGTTATGCGCCTTACGGCCTAGTGCATCCGTTTTCTGCAAGCATTTGTTTCGGGTTATCATTCCAAAGCGGACATGTGCATCCGATTTCCACCAAACCTCCTTAGTCGCCTCTTACGACATGCGTGTCAGGTAACAGTGGTTCTATTCTTTACACCCCAAATTTGGGCCCCGGTAACCACTCGGGCGGGACTCAATTCAATGGCAGAGACTGGGCGAGATGCGCAGGACAGAGCGCTATGGAGAAATTACTTGCAGGCTCTTATGTGACGTATATCGGAACGAGAGGAAAATAGTATAGATATTAATCCGAAGTCATAGCACTTCGGATAGACCCATAGGTGCTCATTTACCCCCAACAGTTGTTGAAGAGTATGTATACTGATGATTCCTGTCACTCGTAGGTTAAACCATAGCCATCTGTAAACTAATGGGCCTTCGGACTCAGGTAAGAATTATGGGAAATCAGAACACAACTACACCACGTGACCTCGCATTCCAGTATTGTTGTATATAGACGAATTCCTTTTAAAATCAACACAAAATGCTAAATCGAAGTTATATTATGCAACAAGTTAAGTTTAACAATAAGGAATATCAACATTATGAATATTTTTCACCAATAAATAACCAGAGACTCGCAGAATTGAGTAAAATTGCAAAAGAGCGTGAAGTGTTCTATCAAACATCTGTAATTTCGAGCCCCTTTTCTGATCTAGGTCAGGGAATCCCAGGTCAGTTGTCTGGCCTAGTTATCTAGAGTTGGCTGTGGTTAAACCCACTCCTCACTCTACCCCCATGCATCCGGATCTTCTTTCTCGAATCCTGTATGCCTCACAGCGTCAGGTCAGGAAGAGATTTCTAAAACGGGCCCTAGTATGCGCTTCGTAGATAGTCTCTTTCGTCGCCTCTGTTATCTCTGAGGTCCATCTTTTGCGTGGCCGGCCTTTTGCTTTGTACCCATTGTATCGGAGCAGCATTGCTCTTTGGGGTGCAATGTCTGATGGTAATCTGCTTACGTGACCGAACCATTTAATTTGTTGTTTCTTGATGAAGTCTAGTACTGATGTTGTACCCACTTTTTTCCTGATGTCTTCATTTCTCAACCGGTCTCTTCTTGCATCCGGATAAAGCGTGTAATCCCAGACCACTTATATTGCTATATAAATTCAGCACCAATTTGAGTGTTTTCATCCAACAATAAATCTATACTAAATAATATCCCACTTACTCTTCTTATCCTGAGGATGAGAGACAAACAGGATTAGAGAAAAGAAAAAGAAAGGATCTAAGGAACTTAGAAACTATAGTGGGAAACAAGACGAGACATCGCGTAAATAAAGACCTTAAGTCCCACATTGTATTCATTTTATGTTCTTTTTCTTCTTTGCGTTCATTCTTTACGATCAATTTTAATCACTCTTTGTGATATGTTTGATCTTTGCCAAGAACGTGTAAACGTTCCACATTGGTTTGGTAGGCACCTAAACGTATAGACAGCTATAGATTTAGGACACGTGCATCCGATTTCAGCCAAATTGTATGTTAAATAACTGGATTTTACAACTGCTAAGGGAAATAATTCAGCTTATCTCTAGGGTTTATAGTCTGCACGGAATCAGTGCGCACCATAACCCATCTATACAGATCTTGATATAGTTTGTGAAATATAAGGCTAATCGCTGATTGATCATATCTATGACACAAACCGTATAGAACTAGATTCTGGGCTCTGCATCTTTGTCTACCGTATAGAACTAGATTCTGGGCTCTGCATCTTTGTCAATCTAAACGTGTCTTGTTCATAAGACTTGCACTGGCATCGGCTTTTGGGTACATACAGTCTTTGTTAAGAGCACACGCAACTCAAGGTTCTAGAATGACTCTATCTACAAACAATTCCCCATGGAATAGTCCAAATGTTGCCTTTGCTTGACCAAAGTTTAGATATGCGCAAGGCTCATCTCCAAAGAAATGTTACATACTTCGATAGGTTCGAAATATTGTCGCGGCACTGGAACCACCAATCTGGACAGCCCATTCTCTAGTTTTCTGAATGAGTGCTTGTAGATTATTTGAAGAGTTGTGAAAACTGATGGAAGCGTCCATCCAGAAAACAACATTTGCTTTTTGTAAGTTAGATTTGATCAAAACTGGTTTCCATGAATAACATTTGAGATTCGTCATTAAATTAGGAAATTTATCAAAAGGAAAATCCATAACTTGACATTGACAATATTTGATCATCAATGAACGTTCTTGTTCTGTGAGACCAAGATTATAAAATATCAAGGTAAAATTATGCAGATAAGGGAAGACATTCTCGTGAAGGTTTTTAAGTAAAACTTGTGATTCTAAGAAATGGTTCGATGATGCAGCTGTTAAAAGAATAATGTTGTAATTGCCTTCAACTTTATCAGCCATTTCACGAAGGATTTCATGTTCCTTGGTTGACATTTGAAGATTAGGATGTGTAACAAGCTGCTCCACTCTTGTGGTAGTATTGTCTGGGAGATCCGTCAGAAGACATTTGTTATTATCATCACAGCTGTTTGCAAGTTTGATATCGTTATCACATGTTGGTTTATACTTGTTTATTTTTTCGTACATTTATCTTTTCGATTTTCTTATTAAATATATCACTCACTAACTTTAAATTGTCAAAAACATTGATGCTACTGTTGTCACTGTCATTATAATTGTAGTAGACTTCGCTGATAGGTGAGTCGCTATTATTTTGATCAGAAAGACTTGACGATTGTTTTATGTGCATCTTTTTTCTGAAGAAGAGTTTACTAATACCTTTCTAAAGTTCTGAATTGTTCAGTTTTGGAACGAATGTCAAAGACACATTCCACATATTATTAGCTTCATATGTGATTTCCTGAAGAATGTCTGCGTATGTTTTATTATTTTTATTCTCAACAGAAAGTTTCTTTCTTGGACTTGAGAATCTTTGTTCCTTCTCTTTCTGTCCGTCTGAAAAATAGTCATTTCTTTTGAAATAGCTTTCCGTAATTGTTGCAGACGCTGTTTCTATGATTTTTCTAGGCTTCGACCAAGATGACAATTCGTTGTTATGACAACGATACATAGACGTCAGTAGCACTCCACAACCAACGAGAAATATGTATGGCAGAACATTTTTTGTTGTACGTAACACTCCTTCCATTATACAGTTTGAAAGTCAACTGGATAGTTTCGTATCTTTCCTGCGGAAGAGAGCTTCTTTTTAAAAACACATGTCCTGCAGAAGAGAACTTTTTATCAACATATGTCCCCCAAAAGATAACTTTTTAACAGCACCTGTCCTGCAGAAAGAACTTTTAACATGTCCTGCAGAAGAGAACTTTTAATAACACATATCCTGCAGAAGAGAACTTTTAACAACACATATCCTGCAGTAGAGAACTTTTAACAACACATGTCCTGCAGTAGAGAACTTTTAACAACACATGTCCTGCAGTAGATAACTTTTTAACAGCACCTGTCCTGCAGAAGAGAACTTTGTAACAACACATGTCATGCAATAGAGAACTTTTTAACAGCACTTGTCCTGCAGTAGATAACTTTTTAACAGCACCTGTTCTGCAGAAAGTACTTAACAGCACCTGTCCTGCAGAAAGAACTTTTAACAGCACCTGTCCTGCAGAAAATAACTTTTAACAGCACCTGTCCTGCAGAAGAGAATTTTGAACAACACATGTCCTGCAGAAGAGCCCTTCTTTTAACAACACGTGTCCTCAATTTAATTATAATACTCAGACAAGAACACTTCTATAACAATTATATATACATTGCAGTTCAAAGTCATTTCTTGGACTTCAAATCAATTATCATATAGGCATATAATAAACGCATTAAAAAAGTATGTACATTTATAAATTTCACATATTCACGCAACGTATGGTACTCATAAACACAATGTGTATCTTACACCGTCTGGTCAACTAATTGCGTGGTATGATATGTTTAACAGACATAACAGACATAATACAGAATAATCCCCATAACTCACTAAATTATTTATCACTGTTCTCTCCCTTTATTCACTCACCAAAAAATTCAGAGACCAGGCGGTATTGAAAAGTTTGATTATAGAAAAAATATAAAAGTTATCGATTTTAATGTGTATTAAACCTTATAGCTTTGCGATCAAGTAGTTATATGTCTAAATTGTTGTCATTTATTACCAATTTCTAATGATAAACACATGTTTCTATTTTAGAGTAAGATCTTAAACACAGAAAATTAGTTAACGTGCAGTCTATGCACCACCAAAACACCGTTTTATGCACTTATTTTGAGAATACAGTTTTTAATGAACATTGTGCTGACAAAAATTATTATCATTTTTTTATGTTAAGCACTAAAGAGCACTATTTCATATTTCAAAATGTGCAGTATTAAGAATTGTATTTTATAAATAATATGTAATATTCTACACAGTGAGAGCCGCAGTAGCGTAGCTGTTAGTGAACTCGCTTCTGTGGCTAGTGGTCCAGGTTCAATCCCTCAAATGGGTACCAGGAAAAGCATTGGGAAGTAAAGGCGGTCAGCGTGATGTTGACCACATCTCTCATCTTGTACCGACTATCAATGAAAAATACGGACCTAACACAGCATTAGCCTGTATATCACGTGGTATAATATGACTTCCTTTACATATTCTACATAGAATTATACTCAAAAAGCATCAACTGTATCTTGTGAATAGTTTTTTTCCATTGGATCATGAGGTGGCTTATCGGAAAATTGGTACTACCAGAATGGTTTGTAATGCGTCTTGTCTCATTGTAGAAGTTAACTCGTGAAGTGAACTAATAAAATGTGTTTATGTATTCCACACCGTAATTTCTCACTTCTGAGCAAGAGCAAATTGACTGTTATAGAAAGTGTTCACGTGTTTAATGCGGCAACAGAAAGTGAACGTTGAACAGCAAAACGTAGTAATCACAAATTGTACAAAATTATTATCTGTTTCTTCTTCAGCGATCTCTGGTCATGCGCTTAATTTACTGTGAACCACAAACTGGGCAGTCAGCTTCAGGTCTGTCAGGTTTCCCCAAAGCTTAGCTTTTAGGTCGACTAGGTGTGGCCACATGTTGCTTCTCAGCTACCCCAGGAGACTACAGTCTTGCATGACATGCTCTGGTGTCTGTTCCACCTGCTGACACTGGCCACGATTATTAGAAGATAAAGATTTATTTCTTTATGCATCGCAAGCGAGGATTTCTCTATTCTAAGCACTTGCAAGTTAGCACCATTTTTTAAATCATATCATTTAAACATCAAAAGAAAATGAATTTACTGAATCTAATATACATTTTTATATCTAGCTCCGACAAAAACATGCAGCCGCCATTCTGTCTATTCAATAGATTTGTCGTACAGAAATGATTAAAAATTGAGCGGCAAAAAGGTGCCAGATTTGATTGGTTACATAATTAATAATTTGCACTAATTTACAGATATATATTCTTCCTAGATAGATAGAGGTTAGAGTTCAAAAAGCAAATGTTGTAACCTATCAGCTAGCCCCATTGTTCAGGCACACAAAAATTTCACTGACAGCTAAGCAACAGATGATAAACAGCATTTTCATACCTACTTTGTGTTACCAGAGATAAGCATGGACGATAAGCAAAGTGCAGTCACAAAAAATAACTACATGTGAAATGCGGTGTTTGCGAAAAGTTACCAACAACACCAGAAAAGACAGTCACCAACATCAGCATAAGAAAGAAAGTTGACACAGAACCTTGCTTGAAATACATTGAGAAACAAAGAATGAAGTGGTTTGGCCAATTAATAAGAATGCATCCAAACACCACAGTATAGAGTCTTCTATAACAGAACATCAGGAAAGAAGGCAAGAGGAAGACCACGAAAAGATGGTTAGATGGTTTAGCAGAATCCTGTCAAAGAGCAAAAATAACAATCACCCTAATCACCAGAACAGCGCAAGACAAAAACAGAAAATCACGACGCTGGGCAATAACCCGCTAGCAGTGTGACGACGACAAAAGAAGAAGAAGATATATATATATATATATATATATATATATATATCATCCTCAAGTAGCATGTCACTCCCTGAACTTGGCTCCCATGACAGCAGTCCTGAAAAACTCTCTATTCAGTGCAAGTTGTCTGGCGTCAGGAGAAGGCATTCTCAGATCGTCAATGACATCTTGCACCCACAGAAGCATTTGCTCTTTTCTCTGTCCATGATATTCTAGGTACGCTTCTGTAGCATTTGCATTCAAAGTCATTAATGATCTTGTCCGTCGCTTTGTCAAGGGGCCATGTCTTACAATCATATGTTGCCAAGGAAAATAAAAAGCAAGCTCTTAAACACCTGATTTTTGTTCTTATGTCAGTTCTCTTCCATAGGTTAGTTAGTTCTTTTATATATACACAATCTTGCAATGCTATTATAATAGAGATCTGTGTTTTACCTACAAGTCTCCAGAATATAGACGTCTGATTGTTAATATAACATAACTCTGATATTTGGTTTCTGCCCCTAACATAACAACTCTGATCGTTGTTTTCTGCCCCTAACATAACATAACTCTGATCTTTGATTTCTGTCCCTGGCGTGAGTGCCCCATCAATAAAATTGCATTGTCTGTAGTCTATCAAATCCCTCTCTCGATCTCTCTCTCCCTCCCTCTCTGCTTTTTTAACCCGGATTGGGGCATAGGCCCTCAACCAACTCATGCCAAGTCTTCCTATCTCTAGCTATCTCTTGCAGCTCCCTCTAGCTCTTCTTTATATTGTTGATCTCTGCCTCCAAATCTCGTCTCCGTGTATTTCTAGATCTCCCTTTCTTTCGCTGTCCCTGTGTGTCCCAGGAAAGGAATCTTCTTGTTATATTCCCCTCTGGTTTTCTCAAAGTCTGTCCTAACCAGCGCCAGCGTCTTTTTTTTTTTTAGCCTCTTGGTTCACTGGAATTTGTCTTGTTCTCTCCATAAATTCCTCACTTGCAATCCTATCATACAATCTCAGTCCCTCTATTTTGCGCAGACACCAGTTGATGAATGTTTACAATTTATGCGTTATTATTTTCGTCGTTCACAATATATCTGACCCATACAAGTTAATTGCATATCCTTTACATGATTTTGCGAATCAACCCTAGCTTTTTAATTTTGCCATTGCTTTCTGAACGGGTGGTGCCATCGTCCTTTTGTAAAAATCCACGCGAAACAATTTGCAACCAAACTGTCCGCATCGTGATTCGAACTCAGAACGTCGGTTAATAGTCCGAGTCACTATCCCCTAGACCACAGACGCCACTAGAATACGATACAGCAGAACTATTAAATGCATTGTATTAAAGTTGATGAGGAAATTTGAACAGATAAATGATAGTTTGACAAAAGCAAGGTAACAAGCATGTCAATAAGATGATTAGAAAGTAACAGACTTTACGATCTATTTAACTTAATCAAGGTAACAGCCCGCCTGCCCAGCGTGTTCGTAGCGCGTTGGACGACGGGTGACATCCTCCCTGTGAGTGCGGGTTCAATTCTGCGGGCTGGCAGAAAAGCCACAGGTTGTCCAGTTTTACGGTGTTCGTGGCACCGAACCGAAGGGTTACGATGTCCATGGCACCGAATCGAAGAGCTAAAAGCTCAAATGCTTCTGGATCGGGGGAAAAAAAACCAAGGTAATAAACACACCCGAGTGGTTACCGGGGCCTAAATTAAGGTTGTAAAGAATAGAACCACTGTTACCTGCCTCGCATGTCGTAAGAAGCGACTAAGAAGGTGCTTGGGGTTAGCTACCCCAGTCTGTAAAAATCACTAGATAGCTATAGAAACTACAACCAGGAAAATTCATAGCTTGCCACCCGAGGAATTACCACACAAGGAAGGACTCATGGCAAGAAAATGGTGAGATAGTGGAGAGATCTGGAAAAGATGGCCTTGGATAGGCGGGCTTGGAAGGTCTTGGTTGCAGACCTATGCTTCCCTAGGGGCGAAGAGTGAAGACAGTGACCAACAAAAAAACACACACAAGTAAAGTGATTTCATTTTTAATTTCTCTAATTATGTATTGGCAAACTACTGAGCGTATAAGTGATACCTAGAAAATCATCTATGGTTGATAACGACGTCCTGTAAAGGATATGACTCGATTTTCATTTTTTTTTCACCTGCTCTACATTTTTGCCTTCTACATATTTGCACTTTTGTTTAAACAGTTATTCAATCGATCAATTATATTGATAGATTCAAATGACTTTTATTACTAGACAACTGAAAAACTGACATGAGTGATTCGACTTTTGTCGTAAAAGAAATGGGTTGTACTATCTGCGATATTACACTTTCTAGCTGTATGGTTCTGACTATTGATTAGTTGCCCCTTACAAATGTCACCTGCATAAAAGTTCACACAAAAATAATAAGTATTTAACTCCTAGTGGGCCAGAGAAAAGCCATGTTTTACAAGCCATTTGGTTTTAGAATATAAAACGTCCTTTAGTATGGGTCCTGGTAAAAAGTCTTCCAATCCAATGCCCCGTAATGTGGCATTTGGTTCTAAGGAGTTAAAATTCGGATCGAATAAGACAACAAATCTTTTTCTTCTTCTTCGAACGCTCCATATCGACTACTTGTTAACCACTCTATGTGATTTGTATGTGATCTGAGCTTAAAAGCGATTGTACGTTGTGCCAGTTATGCGTCTAAAGTAGGCCAGCACATCCGATTTCTGCGATGCTTTTTATTTACTAGAGTAGCTTCTCTAGGTCCTACATCAGCTCTTACAACATGCCTTTTAGGGCGCAGTTGTACCATTCTTTGCTTCCCCTGCGGGCCCCGGCACCACACGAGTGAGACAATAAGTGACTTTCAGATCACGTTTTATACAAATTATAAAGTCCGGCAGCCTTTGCACAAAGTCAGGTTTGAAATCTTAGACACGATAGAGATAAAGTATTTACGTAGAATGATGGGAGTATAAAGTAGAGACCGGTTTATAAATATAGACATCAGGAAGACAGTTGGTCAAGGAACAACACATTAAATGGTTCGGCTACATAAGCAGATTACCAACATACAGTGCACCTCAAAGAGCAATGTTACTCCTATACAGTGGATACAAAGTAAAAGCAAGTCCACGCAAAAGATGGACATAAGAGATAACAGAGACGACGAAAAAAAACACAGTTCATGAAGCGCACACAAAAGCTAGTTCTAGAAATGCTTTCTTACCCTGAATCTGTTAGACAAAAAATGACTAGAGAAAGAAAAAGAGTTTTTGAAATGTCTGTCGCATTACATATCTAAACCTCAAGTATGCAGGAGGTAGACGAGCCAGTTAATTTCCTGATTTGGAGAACGTCGGCTGTGTGAATTGAACTGACAACCTTTCAGGAGTTTCTGTAACTTCGATATTCGTATGCCCATCCAGAGCCAACTATAAACTTATGGGCCTTCGGACTCAGGTAAGAATTATGGGAAATCAGACCCCAACTACACCACGTGACCTCGTATTCCAGTATTGATGTATATAGACGACCTCATTTTAAAGTCAACACAAAAAACTAAAACTCAGTTATATTATGCAACAAGTTAAGTTTAACAATAAGGAATATCAATATTATGCAACAAGTTAAGTTTAACAATAAGGAATATCAATATTATGCAACAAGATAAGTTTAACAATAAGGAATATCAATATTATGAATATTTTTACCAATAAATAACCATAGACTCACAGAATTGAGTAAAATTGCAAAAAGCTTGGCGTGTTCTATCAAACGTCTATATTTTCCAGCCCCCTTCTCTGATCTAGGTCAGGGATTCCCGGTCAGTTGTTAGGCTTAGTTATCTAGAGTTGGCTGTGGCACATCGCACAACCCCCAACCTGGAGGACCAGAATGCCCCACTAAGTTTGACCTCTCTTATGTGACTTGTCCAACTTTGGTAACCATGTCAGCACGACCTACTATATTTATCTGGCCATAGTGCTCCATTTTTAATGGCGGATAGGTGAGGCGGAATTTGAAACGGATTATTATTCTCCTGTATTACTACTATCAGGCTAGTTAGTCTGTGAACTATTGTATAATTATAATTATATAGTTATAATTTAATAATTATCTTCCTTAACAACAAAATAACGATGCCTAGAAAGTGTTGTGTACCAAATTGTAGATCAAATTAGGAGGGAGATTATGGAGTAGATCGTCATGTCAGGGACTGCTATCAGTGTGACGGCGATAAAAGAAGAAAGAAGAAGATATATATATATATCATTATCATCATATATTTTTGCCGACATAGTTCTCCGAATCAATGAGGCAAGCACTCCACTATTCATCATCATCAAGGTGCGTATCCTTTATAGGACGTATAAATACTTATCTTTTCCATTCCTTTGGCCAGGAGGAGCTATTCCATATCTTTGTGCACAATTTATGATATACCCGAACACTGACCTCCCCACCTGCTTGAATCAATTCCGCTGGTATATCATCGTACCCTGGTGACTTCCCTCTCTTCAGGCTTTTGATGGCCAGGCGCACTTCATCCAACATGGGCTCTGATTCTGTCTCTTCGCTTTCTGTTATTATCTTATGTGGATTTTAGATGTGTCTTCATACATGTTTCTGCAGTACTCACTCCATCTTTCTAGTACATCTTTCTTTTCTGTCAATGTTGTGCCATTGTTACCGTTTATGACTTGTATTGATGGGCTGAAGTCACGTGTCATTATATTAATTTCGTTGTACATTTCTCTCTCTTTCTCTTGTTTTCTTAATTCATCAATTTCATTGCATGAGGTGACTATGTGTTGTTTCTTGTCTTTTCGGATTTCTTTCTTGACTTCTCTTGAGCAGTTTTTATATTCAGTGCTGTTTCGTTTTAACCCCGTTTGTTTTAGCACCGTTTGGGTAGGCTCATCAACTCCACTATTACACGATCATAAATTCTCTTGTGACTCTCTTTAAATCGCATTACGCTTCGCGAATATTTTATCTGGGTCCCAATACTAAATAATAACAGTCACAATGTAATCTGTCATAAAAAGACGCGAAGGAGCTTGTGTGTGTGGCTTTCTACCACATCATGTCTCAAAATAAGCAAAAATATCAACATACATCTTCAAGAGCACACACATAAGAAGAGATATCCAACCATCCAAGAAAGGTCCTTAACTGTGCAAAGAAGTGCGAAGTAACTTGCAAATAACCGAAAGTTGCCGAAAATGTATACTTACCTTCTCTCTACTAGGCACCCCTAACATTGAATATAGAAACATTGAATGATAGAACTTTGAACGTTAAAGTCATCATTGATGAAAACTGCAGCGAAGGTGACGTGATTTACACGGATCGATCAGTAGTTCGCCATGAAAAGTCCGCATGGGTCTTCTTTGCAAGCTCACGTGGCAGAATGGTCAATGAAGCCAGTGGTGCATTTAGTATGACAACATGCAACATGACAATGGAGGTACTTGCGGTGACTAAGGCACTAACCTGGCTGGATTCACTAAACTACACTCATGCGTGCATTCTGAGTGATTCGTTGAGAATGATAGGAAAGGTGGAGGCTAGTTTGGTGTGCAGAAAATGGACTGAATCGCTACAAGCGTCAACAATTTGCAGAATTACCCTTGTCTTCGTTCCGGAGCACATGGGTGTCGTTGGCAATGACAGAGCAGACAGTGACCTTTCCACTTTGCAGTTCCCACTGCAGAATTCATCCCATGCGACACTCTTAGCCAGATTTGCACATGCCTTGAAGGACACAGGTATACGAGTAGGCTCATCAATCAAAATAGAACTGGTACGGTCAGTTGCTGGACGCTGTTGGAGATATTGCGAAGGAGATCGGAGCACCTATGGACATGTCCGAGTGCAATGAAGATATTCCAAACTGAAACTGAAACAGAGCAGACAGGCTGGCTGGCTCTGCCACTATATCAGGGGCCAGTCAATGGATAGAGCTGACATTTTGAACGCCCTCATAGAATGTGGCCGAAAAGAAGATTTTCACTGAAACCAGTCCATGTCAACTACTAGATTGCAAGAGCTGGAATTGAAGATTGTACTGGCAACAGGTATTTGGGTAGAAAGAACAGAACAACAGGTATTTGGGTAGGCTCATCAATCAAAATCGAACTGTTGCGGTCAGTCGCTGGACGCTGCTGGAGATATTGCGAAAGAGATCGGAGCACCTATAGACATGTCCGGAGTGCAATGAAGATATTCCAAACTGAAACTGAAACTTTGAACGGAAAATGAAAGACTGCACAGATAACAGTAGAAATTAGCAATGATATCAATGACATGGTAAGAATATGGGACAATCAGGTGATTGAATAATAGCAATGACCAGGGCCGTGCGGTATATACTCTCAGTATGATGCAAGTCTTCGAAATGCCGCCCCCAAATGGTTTTTCCTTAAAATAACCTTCAATTGTAATTGTGTTTTGGTTGCTATGCCTCCCATCTTACGGTGCCGCCTGATGCGGCCACCTCTCTGCATCATAGCACGACACGGCCCTGTCAATGACATGGTAAGAATATGAGACAATTAGGCGATTGCATGTATTGAACTAATCGTGTTGCTTTTCTGAGCTGATACTTTTTAACATGTCCGAAAGCTATTATAGTAAACTGGCTTCTTCAGTATACATTGTAATAGAAGTGTGTCAGATCAGATGTTTCATCTCCTACCGTAGACAATACCATCTGCAACTGTTAAACCAACTGTCTTGTGGACGGGGGCTCAGGAGAGCTAAAGACTAGGGAAGTAAACTCTGACAGAAAATTCCTACTGCCTTGTGGGTCAGCATGGTTATGTAGAGGTTAGATGAGTACACCTTGGCCACAAATTTGGAAGGAGGGACCCTAAGGTAGTTGATGGCTATGTGTTTATTCCATTTCATCTTCTGGCATCCCCTGTTTGATTCCAAACGTATGGACATTGTCTTCCCTTTTGGATGAAACAGTAGGGTATCCAAAGGTTTTGTGAAAAATGGGCAAGGTACATTTCCTATATCAGCTGCACAGGCTAGGAATAAATAGAGAGGACACTTCATACTTGCTTTTGGCTCGGACACAACACAGAAAGTAAACAGTCACTAGAGACTTAACGATGAGTTGAAAGGCAATAAAGACAAGTACAAACTCAGAAGTTGTTACAGTAAAACACTTGCCAATTGACCGTCTGTAAAGACGGAAAATGTCATATATAAGTGCGTCTGAATGTAAAATAATGACGGAGGGAAAGGGTGAAACAGGAAAGAAATTGTCCTAATGTACATTAGAGAGATGAAGCATCCCATAGCGAAGGAGTATACATAATACTAACAAAACAAGTGCAGATAGCACTCAATGATTGAAAAGCAGTGGAACCAAGAATTATCACAACAATATTCAATACTAACAAAAAGAAGCTAAACGTAAACAGCTGCCCATGCTAACTAATCATAGATGGAGATGACACTTCATCCTTGCTTTTGGCTCGGATACAGCAAGGAAAGTAACAGTCATTACAGACTTAATGATGAGTTGAAAGGCAATAGAGACAAGTGCAAACTCAGAAGTTGTTACAGTAAAACACTTTCTACTTGATCGTCTATAAAGTCAAAAAAGGTCATATACTGAATGATATATATTACCAGTAATAAAAGTACAAACGTTTGTGTGGTGAAATTATGGTATCATAAAACAACTCTAGTTAGAACTGAGTAATAGTCATTGTATGAAAATAGTTAAAGGATTTATATTCAAAGATGGGTTCATGTAAATTTTATGATATCTTAACCTTTCAACTCCCAACAGAGCACATGTCTTCAAGAAACTTCTTCCAGCTCTTCCTCTCTCCTGCCATCCCTTCCAATTATTTCCATGTTTTACCTACCTTTTTAATATCAGGTTCTAACTCTCTTATCCAGGTATGTCTAGGCCTTCCCCTACTCCTCTTTCCCTGCGGGTTTCAAAACAGTGCCTGTCTTGCAAATGCTTCCGGTCGGTCTTCTCAATGTGTGTTCTACCCATCGCCAGAATCTCTTCCGTAGCTCTTTCTCCATATCTGCTTATTTTTTTTCTCTGAGTTCCTCGTTCGTAATATTATTATAACATATCAGTCCCTCTATTCTACGTAAACATCCATTTATGAAAGATCTGATGCGGTGATGTAGAAACAGTGACTATGAACTGAAATGAAAATCGTGGCATATCCTAAAGGACGTAGCCATCAACCACAGTAAACGAGTCGTTGATTTTCTAGGCACCACTTATACGCTCACATATACGCTCACATATACGTTTGCCATTGCTTTCTGAACGGGTGGTGTCATCGTCCTTTGTTAAAATCAACGGAAACAATTTGCAACCAAACTGTCCGCAGCGTGATTCGAACTCAGAACGTCGGGTTAATAGACCAAGTCACTAACCCCTAGCACAGACGCCACCCTACACATACAAAAACACAATATTCAACAAATAGTCATTTTTAGGACTAGTCCCTGGCCATTTCTTCCCTGACTATGAACTACAAATGGAAATTGAAAGTTGATAATAAATATAATATACGTGCTTGAAATGCAAATGGTTATGTGACAACATGGATATCATTAGATCATGAACAGAAACTAATTGACACTACAAGACATCAAGGAGTCGAAAAAACAATTCATGCATTGAACAGCACAAACACAACAAACAAATATACATTTTAAGAGCCTACTGTGATAAATACTTCTTCTCTATTCAACGCTAGAATTCATGGTAGTAGCCTGTACTTCAATTGAATGATTGAGTGAAAGGCTCACTTTCCTATCGATGTTTCCCCGACATACAAACGTGCCTCCTACGACTTTAGAGGTACTTAAAGTTAAGATCCTCAAGTAATTCTATGGTCAGAAACATGTAGCTCAACCACTTGCCGTGAGCTTACCGGAAATTTCTGGTCCACGCCTTGTACCCTCGAAACTTCCACTACAAGTGACAACTAGTGAAGACTCGGCTTCTCTATCGGATTTCCAGCCGCCTTCTTCTTGTGGTGAGGTCGTTCCACTTCGTTAGTGGTCACACTGCTACCGTGTTGTGGTCCCGTGTAGTGGTTTTCTATCTTTGTCTTGCGCTTCTCTGACGGCCTTAGTGATGGATTTCTGCATCTTTTGAAATAATACAGACTAGTGCTGTCCAACATTTGTATGTATCTGGGCGCATCTGACTGATGGTTGGGAAGACGCAGGCGCCATGTGACAGTTGCAGTACTACACTGCAACCTACATGGCATGTCGTAAGAGGCGACTGAGGTAGGGGCCTAGTAAGCTACTCTAGTAAATAGAAAACGCCGCAGAAATCGAAATCGTGAGTGCTGGTCTACTTATAAGCGCGTAACTTGCAACAGCGTGCAATCGCTCTTAGGCACAGATCACACACAGATAATATAGAGGGGTTTAACAAGGAATCGATATGGAGCGTTCGAAGAAGAAGAAGTAACTATTGAGTAGTTAAAACTACTATAAATCTAACAGAAACGATCAACATTAACAAATCAACAAATTGTTAAAATTTCTAACGCGTTATTGTTCTGGAAAATAGTTAAAAGTGTGTCTACGTTGAATACTTAGTATGTTATCTGTGTTTACCATAACCCATTGGTAATAATCCTGATAGAGTTTATGAAGTATAATACTTATCGCAGATTGATCAAATCGATGACATAATCCATAGACAATCCCACCCCTTCCATGATAATACTTAGTAGCCACTATTTTGCTATCACGGCAGCCGGCATTTGGTCTATCATAAAAGCACATACATTCTTTATTCAGAGCACACGCTACCCATGGTTCTAGAACAACTCTATCGACAAAATATTCTCGATGGTAAACTCCGAGAGTGGCTTGAGCTTGTCCAAGGTGAAGATATGCGCAAGGTTCGTCTCCAAAGAAATGATACATGTTTCGAAAAGTTCTGAAGGCAGAATCCGCTCTAGAGCCACCAATCTGAATACCTTTTTCTCTTGCTCCCTGAATAAATGAATTCAAAAAATTCGTAGACTTGTGAAACCTGATAGAAGCGTCCATCCAGAAAACAACATTTGCTTTTTGTAAGTTAGATTTAATCAAGACTGGTTTCCATGAATAACATTTCAGATTCGTCAGAAAATTAGGAAATTTATCAAAAGGAAAATCCATAACTTGACATTGACAATATTTGATCATCAATGAACGCTCTTGTTCTGTAAGACCAAGATTATAAAATATCAGGGTAAAATTCTGCAGATAAGGGAAGACATTCTCGTGAAGGTTTTTAAGTAAAGCTTGTGATTCTAAGAAGTGGTTCGATGATGCAGCTGTTAAAAGGATGATATCGTAATTCCCTTCAACTTTATCAGCCATTTCACGCAGGATTCCATGATCTTGTGTTGACATTTGAAGATTGGGATTTGTAACAAGCTGTTCCACTCTTGTAGTAGGATTTTCTGGTAGATCTGTCTGCATACATTTGTTATCGCAGCTGTTTGCAAGTTTAAATTTGTTGTCACAAGTTGGTTTATAACGTTTTATTCGTTTCATATCTATAGCATTCAACTTCGTTTCTAGAATGATTCCAAGTTTTTGAATGTTTACATCAATATCAATGCTGTTAGTTTCCATGACATCTGTCTTCCAAACAACATTGTTTTCGAGAACTAGGTTACCTTCATCTTGATCAGCATCTTCATTTGTGTCATTATTTCCGGAGTAGCTTGTTAAGTGGCTTGTGTTCAATTCTGAGTTGGTGAGTTTCGATCTTGTCTCATAAGAAGGATCTCCTTATTGTTTTTACTACATTCTGAAAGTTTATAAATGTATCTTGTTTAGCTCTATTGATTTTAGATGACTGTATCCAGGTTGCTAGGCTACTGTCGTGAAAGAAATAAACGGAAGTCAGCAACAATCCACAGCAGACGAGTATGAGATAGGGAAGAAGCTCTCTTGATGAACGTAAGACTGTCATTGTAGGATTTTGTAACACTAAATCGATTACAAGAAATCGTTTTGTTACTATTCTGTCGAATAATTCACTTGTTAGAGCTGCAGACAGATTACTCTGTCAAACTTCACGGAAAATATTAACAATACACCACATTTGAAAGATTCTAGCATAAGTGAACTCAGAAAGCACAACAGCTGTTCGAATCTAAACAAAAACAGGACATCGAATAATGATAAGAACCAACGAATTTCCTGAATCTAATTCTCAGTTTTGTTGTTTTTGTTGCTGTTTTTTTTTGGTACAATATGTTTTCAAACCTTTTCCATCCAGTCCTCGCAAATGCAAGTAACTTACATCAAATATATTTATAATCTTTTGTAGTGTCTCTCCATTGATTTTTGCAGTTGGTGACGCCTTCAACTGATTAATAACATGATTGACATGTTCTACAAGGGTATGTATGATCAAGTTACTTTTATGTGACATTTATAGTTGTTCAGTTTTTACTGAAGGCTTTTGTTTTTCATCAAGTCCTTCTAGATCACAACCATATATTTTCTTCACTTGTTTGTCTATTTCAGTCCTTGTAACAGACACTGTTATCAGTGGACAGCATTCGGAGGTCACATCTCAAGACAATGACTTGGTTGTACACACTTGGATATGCTGGAGTGCAGGTTAACGAACGTGCTGACTTTCTTGCAAACAATGCCCCAACTCAAGCGGGCAGAAGTGTGCACGGATCCGATATCATCAATGCGATACGTTCTAATTTTTGTGATATGGGCTAGTCTCAGACACTGGAACGAGTGCGAGAATTAGGAGTTTAGCTTGGACATGCCAGACGTGGTAGAAAGAAGATATACTAATCAACTTCTCATGGGTACAGTGAGCAAGTGGATTTATGGATGGCTGTTGCAGCGAAGTACAGAGCACGTATGGTAATGCCCAATGTATATCGATCACATAACATTATACAGGGTGTTCAAAATAAAAGCAGCCCCATTGACAAATAAAAAGTTTCCAGATACGCAGTGCGTTTTGTCCATTTACTATTTAAACCGGTTCTGACTAGCTCGTCCTTTGTTTGTTTTTTTTTTTTTTTTCGTCCGCTTTCAACTCAGACGAAGTTCCATCTCTGAAACAGATTTTTGCGTGAAAATCTGTTTTTCCAATTTCTTACAATAGCAGCAGCGTGCACATTGTAAATTACTTTACACTGGCAGCCGTGTGCTCATTGTACTCGTAATTAGTATTCCCTCGCCATACAGGCAGATTTTCTCCGACTTCAGAGGTGTCCTTTGTCACATTTGTTTATCGCTCCTTCCCGCACCATAATTGCACACAAAAAGACTTGCTAATTTGACCCATACTACGTCATTATTGAATTTTTTCATTTTCATAAATATATGCCAGATTGGTTACATTGACAGGGCTACTTTTATCTTGAACACCATGTATAACATAACTCCTTAGACTCTCCAACAGTGTAGCGACGCTGGACAGGTACACTGTAAAATATAAATAATAATAATTTATCTCGTTCCTTTATACGTTACATAGGGCCTGCAAGTGATTTCTCCATACTGCTCTATCCTGGGCAACTCGCTAAATCTCATCCATGGAACTGAGACCGATATTTCTTGCCACTCCCAGCAAAGTTCGTTTCAGGGTCTCCTTAGGTCGACCTCTCTTTCTTGAACCCTTTGCATCCCACTTCAATGTCTGCTTTGATATTCGTTGATCATTTCTCCTCAAGGTGTATAAAATATGGATGAACATTTTTGGCACACAGGATTTAAGACTTTACATACCTATTTAAGGAGCATTTTTTCAGCAAGTGGAAAAATAACTAATGAAATCCAACATAGATGCAATAAAGTAACTCAAATTCAAATCATATGAATCAAGAAGAGAATGTATCAAGACGAGAATAGTTTAGAAATTAAGATATCAGGAAAAAGTGGGTACAACATCAGTACTGAACTTCATCAAAAACAACAAATTAAATGATCGACTACATTGGCAGATTACCAACAGACAGTACGCATCAAAGAGCAATGCTGCTCCGATACAGCGAATACAAAACAAAAACTCGTCCACGCAAAAGGTGGACACCATAAATAACAGAGGCAGTGAAAAACACTATTTATGAAACACACACAAAAGCATGTCCTATAAATGTTATTCTTATCCTGACGCTGAGAGACAAAACAGGATTAGAGAACAGAAAAGGCTTCAGTTTCAGATTTCTGCGCCCTTTTCGCGGGGTAGAGGTAAACCTCTATCAAAGGAGATGTAAGACGCCTCCTTCCCTCCGCAAGTCTACGGTACACCCTTGGGCAAGGTGAAATACCCGTTTAGCACCGGGGTCACATGGAAGCCATGGGAGCAGGCAGTGGATGAGTAAGGGAGCAGCCGACAGAGTGTCAATGGTTATGGTCTCCAAACTCGCGACAGTAGGCAGAGGATCTCTGTAATAGAGACAATGATTACGGTCAGGGACAGTAGGTCACTGCCAGGAAGGAAAGCAATGGCAGACTACCTTCCAAGACAATGCCTAGAAAACCCCAACAACAATATGGAATACAACATAATAGAAACAAGATCCGCTAGTGAGGCCCCCAGGCTAGGAGGATCTTATAAACACACTTGGGAAGAGTCCAAGGCGGGGACTAGTACTAGCAAATCTGATGACGGCCAAAAGTCTGACTGTGTTGTCAAGGAAGGCCCCCGCGTTGGACTTAATAAAAAAATTAAAATAGGAACGTGGAATGTGAGAACGATGAATGAGGGAAAACATCAGATAGTTTAGAAAGAAATAGAACGACTAAATATCAACATATTAGGAATTTTTGAGCATAGGTGGAGCGGACAAGGTCACTTTAATACACAAATGGAATGTTTATACTGTATAACTCTGGAGAGACAAAAAGAAAGGAATGGAGTGGCGATACATCTACAAAATCAAACATCTAATACACTCCTAGGATACAATCCCATCAATGAAAGAATCATTAGTGTAAGATTAGTGGCGTAAAGGTTAGATGCTCATTTCTCGTGCCAAAGGTACCAGGTTCGTTCCCTTGTGAGCCATTTGATATGTTTTCAGAGATCCCAATCTCAGTGTAGGTGAGATTGAGTTCCTAGTCATATCGGAGAAGGGCGATAAAACGTAGGTCATGTGTTCAATTTGAGCACGTAAATTAACCTGCAGTTCAAAATCGAGAAGAGCAGGCTGAAAGTTGCTGTACGGATAAAATTCATCAGAAAAGATTAACAATAAAACTTCTATATAAATATCTTCACCATCTTCAAAATTACATTGGGGACTATACGAAGTTCGTGCACTCAGCTGGATATTCCATGTGTAAGAAGAGATCGGAGCACACATGGTTACTCAACGAAGTGCAATGATGATGGTCCTATCACTCAATCAATCAATCAACCAATCATAAGCTAGGTTAAATTAATGTCATCATTTTGTAACATGTAATCAAGTAGGGCTATCAATCAATCAATGAACCAATCAATAAATCAATCAGTCAAGTTTTAACTGTTTTCTGTGTTATAATGAAAGCAATTGAGATTTGTGCTGTCGATGATATTCTTATTAGTTTTGTAGGGCGTGAGAACGTTTCATTGTATAAAATGGCTTAGAGAAAGAATAAAACCGTTTGCTAACACCTGCCTTGTGATATTACTTTCTCATGTACAGAATAGATCAATTGTAATCAGATAGAATCATGTATTCACATAATAGGAGAACCAGTGGTAGCCAGTAACTAGGAAGTAATCAAGTAGCCATAAAGGGAACGAGTGTCACAGTAATCAGGGTTCACAATAAAGGAAGAAGTCACAGTAACAGAAGAATCAGAGTATCACAGTAAAGGAAAAAGTATCACAGTAACAGAAGAATCAGAGTAAACAGAAGAATCAGAGTATCACAGTAACAGAAGAATCACAGTAACAGAAGAATCAGAGTATCACAGTAACAGAAGAATCAGAGTATCACAGTAACAGAAGAATCAGAGTATCACAGTAACAGAAGAATCAGAGTATCACAGTAACAGAAGAATCAGAGTATCACAGTAACAGAAGAATCAGAGTATCACAGTAACAGAAGAATCACAGTAACAGAAGAATCAGAGTATCACAGTAACAGAAGAATCGGTATCACAGTAACAGAAGAATCAGAGTATCACAGTAACAGAAGAATCAGTATCACAGTAAAGAAGAATCAGATATCCAGTAACAGAAGAATCAATGTATCACAGTAACAGAAGAATCAGAGTATCACAGTAACAGAAGAATCAGACTATCACAGTAACAGAAGAATCAGTGTATCACAGTAACAAAGAATCAGATATCACAGTAACAGAAGAATCAGAGTATCACAGTAACAGAAGAATCAGAGTATCACAGTAACAGAAGAATCAGAGTAACAGAAGAATCAGAGTATCACAGTAACAGAAGAATCACAGTAACAGAAGAATCAGAGTATCACAGTAACAGAATAATCAGAGTATCACAGTAACAGAAGAATCAGAGTATCACAGTAACAGAATAATCAGAGTATCACAGTAACAGAAGAATCATACTATCACAGTAACAGAAGAATCAGTATCACAGTAACAGAAGAATCAGGTATCACAGTAACAGAAGAATCAAGTATCACAGTAACAGAAGATATCACAGTAACAGAAGAATCAGTGTATCACAGTAACAGAAGAATCACAGTAACAGAAGAATCAGAGTATCACAAGTAACAGAAGAATCAGAGTATCACAGTAACAGAAGAATCACAGTAACAGAAGAATCAGAGATAATCACAGTAACAGAAGAATCAGAGTATCACAGTAACAGAATAATCACAGTAACAGAAATAACAGTAAGAATACACAGTAAAACAGAAGAATCAGAGCATCACAGTAACAGAAGAATCACAATAACAGAAGAATCAGAGTATCACAGTAACAGAAGAATCAGAGTATCACAGTAACAGAAGAATCAGAGTATCACAGTAACAGAAGAATCACAATAACAGAAGAATCAGAGTATCACAGTAAAAGAAGAATCACAGTAACAGAAGAATCACAGTAAAAGAAGAATCACAATAACAGAAGAATCAGTGTATCACAGTAACAGGAGAATCAGGGTATCACAGTAACAGGAGAGTCAGGGTATCACAGTAACAGGAGAATCAGACTATCACAGTAACAACAGAAGAATCAGTGTATCACAGTAACAGAAGAATCAGAGTATCACAGTAACAGAAGAATCAGACTATCACAGTAACAGAAGAATCAGTGTATCACAGTAACAGAAGAATCAGAGTATCACAGTAACAGAATGTATAATTGTATATGTTATGTCTCACGAATAAGAAGTGAATTTCTTCACTTCTGGTGTATCCTTTGCCTGATAACGACCTTTTGGGTATAAACGTCGCTGTGTATTGTTATTGTTTAGTACTTTGACTGTAAAACTACACTAGAGTACTTTGTTTTTACGTGTTTCGCCATTGCGACATAGTTTTACTGCAGCCTTCCCTTGTAGAGATACAGCCAAGAAACTATGTCAGCAACAAATGAGAACAGTAGTAACTATAGGGGTTTACTAATTTCAGAAAAAATTAGCAGACAGAATAGCAAGAAAAGTATGTTGATTGTATTCAAACCCCCAACTTAACCGTAAAATAATGAGTTATGAAATCGTCTCCGTTATTTTGATTTGCTGCCTGGCGCACACTTTTTATGTTGACCAGTGACCAAAACACAGGAGAAAACAAGATGGAAGCTACTGTTAACAAGTTACTCGTTAGAGTAGTTATATTGATGGTTTTTGCCGTCCCACCTGTTATACCTGAATCTTCCATCGATCACAACATTGATGTGAACAAGTACCATCGTTACGACGATATGGTATCTATGTTTTCGAACTTAAATAAACTATATCCAGCTATAACAAAACTTCACAGCATCGGTACTAGCGTAGAAAACAGGACATTGTTGGCGATTCAGATTACTCGTAATGTTGATAATGTAGAACCAGGCAAACCCATGTTTAAATACATTGGAAATATGCACGGTAATGAAGCGGTTGGGCGTGAACTACTGATAAACCTTGCTCAGTATTTGCTTTTTAAATACGAAGAAGGAGAACCTCGTATCAAGACTATTATTGACTCTACAAATATTTTTATATTGCCAACAATGAACCCTGATGGTTTCGAACGTGCTAAAGTTGGAGACTGTGAAGGAATAGTAGGCAGACCTAATGCTAATAACATAGACCTGAATAGAAATTTTCCTGATCAGTTTGGTGGAACCACTGGTGGATTGCAACCAGAAACCAGTTTCGTTATACATTGGATTGAAAGTAACCCATTTGTGCTATCTGCAAATCTGCATGGAGGTAGTGTTGTTGCCTCTTATCCATTTGATGATTCAGCAGATCACAAGGCTACTGGCGAATATAGTTCTACTCCAGATGATGACATTTTCAAATTTCTTGCTCATACTTATGCCAACAACCACAAAACAATGGCTGCAGAATCTGGACATCAGTGCAATGATAACTTTTCAGAGGGTATCACCAATGGGGCTGAATGGTATGATGTACCTGGTAAGTAGTCTTTTGTTGTTCTTTTCGTTTGCCCGCTATGAGTTTAGCATATCATCTCTGACTGAATTTTGCGTGAAGTCTTGCTTTCCTTATCACTAGTGTCCTTCACCATTCAGGTGAGCGTTACTCTGGCTTCAGATATACTTGTAATTTAGATCCCATAGTAAAGGACCAGGGTTTCCTGTAGTCCAACCATTTACATCATGCAGATCGAGAATTTTTAACCTAAGCTGGCCTCGAACTTTGATTTCCAAGGCATGGGGTCATTAGCCAAGCTTTTTAGCAACTTCGCTATTTGCGACCCCGGTAAGCTGTGAATGTCATTATATAAGTTTTGATACCGGTCTCCAAACTATTGTAGATTTCCAATGGCTGTAAACTTAATAAAGTTTAGAGGTTTTAATGACCGTTTAGTATTTTTTTAAAAAATTGTATGCTATACTTTTTCATTAAAAATATGTATCAAGAAATCTGATTCATCTGTGAGTGTAGTCATCCCTAACTCAACATCGTTACTGCAAGTATGTAAGATTACATCTGACCTTAAAAACAAAGCAAAAGTACAAATGTCTGGGATGGTTGATAAGCTGCTGACAAACATTAAACTCATAAGTACGATAGTAGCAACAGGATGTTAAGGAAAACCTTGTACATGATGATAAAGGTGGGAGAACGGCAGTAATCGAGTCTGGAAGTATGTGACGACGTCATTCTGCAATGAACGTGCTGGATAAAGATAGTGTGTTGGGATTAATAATGAATGGTCATTAAAAAAATGAATTTCTTCTTCGAACGCTCCATATCAACCACTTGTTAATCACTCTGATTTGTATGTGATCCAAGCCTAAGAGCGATTTATGTTGTGCCAGTTATGCGTTTACAAGCAGGCCAGCACATCCGATTTGTGCGATGCTTTTTATTTACTAGGTTAGCTTCCCTAGGCCCCTACCTGTCGCCTCTTACGACATGCCTTGTAGGTCGCTGTGTTACTATTCTTTGTTTCCCATGAGAGCCCTGATAACACAGGCAAAAAAAATTAATATTGAATGGTCAGTGTGTATTTGTTAATGATGTGTATATAAGACATGTATAAGATAAAAGGATTGGTTCCCTCCCAGGTGATGTATGGAAACCTACAGATCTGACGTGGTCAGATCAGATCTGGAGAAAACCGTGGTGAGGCAGGAGTTATACTGAAAAAATGGGCTACGTGGACGAGGATAGATATATTACAGTATGACAAAAGCAAGAATAATTAATAATTAAATTTATAAAGTGACAACAATCAGCGTTTCGACCATAGGTCTTTATCAAGAAATCATGTACAAACAGGAAATACCAAATAAATTAGTACATCTAAAGACACTGAAATACACATTCTGCATCCTAGATACTCTAGTGTTCTCTCCCAGATGACCAGGCATGGGCCTCTAGCAGGCATCATGGCAAATGTTGATTTTTGCTTCATTAGCTAGATAAATAGGGTGTCAAGACTGTGACGTAGCGGTTAGGTGCTCACATCTCATTCTAATGGGGCTCAGTTCACTCCCTCATGAAGCCATCATAATATTTTTCTAGAGATCCCTGATCTCAGTGTAAATGAGATCGAGTTCCAGGTCCTATTAGAGACGGATGATAAAACATAGGTCCAATGTTCAAGTTGAGGACGTAAAAGAACCCTTGGCAGTTCAAAATCTAGAAGAGCAGGCTGGAAAGCCACTGCCCTGACAAAATTCATTAGAAAAATAAATTCTCACAAAATATTTTTACCATCTTTGACATTGGAGACCCTTGCTGGTTCTACTGTGTTTGTGCACCGCCGGTCAGATCTTCCTGTGCAAGAAAGAAATTGAAGTACACATGGCTACTCACCAAAGTGCAATGATGGTGGTCCAATCAATTAATTAGCTAGACAAGTGTATATTCTGGACATACTGTGGAGAAGTGCAGCAAATATATGCTGATTCTGGTTATTATGTACAAAGTGCAAATTGTTTCTGCATCCCATGAATACTGGGATTGATTTATATTTTGTCACCTTGATGTGATTTATCATCATCAAGGTGCGTATCCTTTATAGGATGTTGCTCTCTTTGCAGCACATCTGAAATTCACTCTGTCTCTTGCCAGTTCACCCACTTGCCGATGGTCATGTTCATGGTTTCTTTAATATCTTGTAGCCATCTTCTTCTTGGTCTGCCTCTGTGTCCTGGGACCCTGCCCTCTAATATTGTTCTTTCCAGGCCACCGTGACGCTTATTGTGACCAAAGTATGTAATTTTTCTGTATAGTATGTTGTTTATCAGCCAATTCTCTTTAACATTTAGTTCTTTCAGGACATGTGTGTTCTTTCTTTTTCTGTCCATGGTATTCGTAGGATCTTTCTGTAGCATTTAGTTTAAGGATTGGATTTTCGTTCTTAATTTTTGTGTAATAGTCCATAATTTGCAACCATAAGTAGCCACTTGGACAATGCATGCTCTCAATATTTTTAATTTTAGTATTTTGCTGGTGCTTTGCCACATGTTCTTCATTGTGTTTAACTTTTGATGTGATTAATGAACTCAAAATCAAAGAAAATTGGCTGCTGCTGGAAATAAGTATTTTGGACATATAATAAAACACAAAGGGTTGAAGAAGACCATCATGGAAGGAGGCATCCCTGGCAAAGAGGAGAAGAGGAAGATCATGGAGAAGATGGATTCAGGATGTAACTGATGGTTTGAGCATGACCGCTGCAGAAACATGACATCTGGCCTATGAGAGAGAGAAATTCTGAAGGACTGTTAAGGTGGCAAAGCTCTGCTCAGGACAAGCTATTTGATGATGATGATGTAATTAATAATATGTTCAATCTTTGTATGTACTACAGGTGGTATGGAAGACTATAACTACTTGCATAGCAACTGTATGGAAATCACCTTAGAGTTGTCCTGCTGCAAATATCCACAGCCAACAGAATTGCCTCAGGAATGGGATAATAATAAGGAAGCCTTGCTGAAGTATCTTGAAATGGTTGGTCCATTAATTTTAGATTGATTATATGTTGTGGAATAACATTTATTGGAAGTATCTGTTCATCTAAGACATTTTACTTTCAATGTATTGCTGCCAAGAGTACTGAACAAAGCACAAACTCCATATTGACGAAAGTCAATCATCTTTTATGCTGGAGTGTAGAAGTTTGCCAATGGGAATTCTAGTCTTCTCTGTTGGCTTTTGTTTTTCTTCTTTTCGCTTTGTTTCAGCCCAGTCTTTTTGTCAGACGAGGACTGCCATATGTGTTCTTCCCAACGCACCGTATGTCATCCTGGAGGTCTGGATCCTTGGCTCCTGACCTCCCATGCTTTGTAGGGCAGTCTTCTCCCATTCTGCATATATGTCCAAACAATCACAATTGTGATAATTCTACTCATTTTCTTAGTACCCGAGTTAGCTCTGAAGTCGACAAAGGCCCACCACATGGCGAGCGACACCCAAATGGTAAGCAGGTCTCAAGTAAAAATCGGTCATGACTACCACCTGAATTGACAGCGGGCGATCGCAGAAGAAGAAGTAACTGAGTTTTAAGTTCAATACATATTGTCCGGTTACGAACTTTGCCACTTGGACCACCTTTTTTATATACCTCATTTCGCCCGTGTGGGGCCTGGGCCCGCAAGGGAAGCAAAGAATAGTACCACTGCAACCTACAATGCATGTCGTAAGAGATGATTGATGTAGGCCCTAGGGATGCTACCCTGGTAAATAAAAAGCAGCACAGAAATTTGATGTGCTGGCCTACTTGTGGGCGCATAACTGGCACAACATACAATCGCTATTAGGCTCAGATCACATACAAATCACAGAGTGGTTGACAAGTGGTCCATGTGGAGCGTTTGAAGAAGAAGAAGATGATATACCTCATTTCCGAGGTTTGAAGATGGCTTTTATGGGATGTGGTCATTGCCCAAGACTCGTACCAATAAGTCAGGGCTGGCACATTATATGAAGAGTAAACAGTCATCTTTGTTTTATATCTCATTTCTCTTTTGCTGAGAAATCATTGATTGATGACCTGGTAGTGTCTTTCAGCTGCTATTTTTTATGTTTCTTTGTTATGTAGTGGATTTTCTTCATTCTTTCTTCTACTTCAAGTCTTCAATATCAACCACCTGTTAATCACTCTGTGATTTATATGTGATCTGAGCCTAAGAGTGATTGTATGTTGTGTCAGTTATGTGCCTACAAGTAGGCCAGCACATCCAACGTTCTGACGCTTTTATTTACTAGGGTAGCTTCCTAGGCACCTACCTAAGTCGCCTCTTACAACATTCTTTATAGGCCAAAGTGTTTCTATTCTTTGCTCCCCTTGCAAGCCCCTGCAACACACTGGTGATGTAATGGATTTAAGCAGAGGCATGCCTTTTTCAACCTAAGAACAAGTCTTTGGGCATCATATCAGAGAGTGTAGGCCAACAGACATAAAAATAAGAATGAACTCTTTATGGGGAGTCCAAGTTGTCATGGTGCTACATTTTGATTACCTAACTCGGTTTTAAAGCCTCCTTTCCAGACTATCAGAATTCTACGATATCAGTTATATAAGAGTTATCATCATCGCACTCCGAACATGTCCATAGGTTTCCCCAATGCCCGTCTCAACAAATCCAGCAACACCCAGTGGTCCAACTTGCTTTCTTAGGGCTGTTCTTGATACTGCTGCACCATCTTTTGCATGGTCTTCCTCCTGCTCTGTACTCGTTATACTTTTTCAGTGTGACTCTGTTGTAGACGATACCATGACATTTTTGTCAGGTGTCCAAGCCATTTAATCTGTTGGAGAAGCCGCTGCCTGGGCAAAATACATTCAAAATATTTGGGAAAAAAAATAATTTCTACCAAATATTTTTACCATCTAAATTACATCAGGACCTTCACTTGTGCTAAGGAGTTAGTGCACTGCCACTGAGATTTTCCTGTGTAAGAAAGAGATCAGAGCACACATGTTTACTCACTGAAGTGCAAATGAAATGGTCCTATCAATCAATCAGAACACGAATAATAGAAAACTTGAGATAATCACTCATATCCAAATAATTGACTATGAAAATCAGTTTCGATCTGTCAAAGTGAGAACAGATGTAACATGTTGCTAAAGTTAAACAGTAAAGAGAATGTTATACAGGATTATTGCAAATACATCTGTCACAGAATAATGCAGAACATATAAGAGGTGCATATTGATCATTGACCCACCGTTTGTTGATAGCAGAGCAAAACTTGTAAACAAGAATTATGAGTTGGATATAACGCAGGGCAAAAATATGGTTATACTTCTTCTTGACGCTCCATATAGTTCACTTGTTAACCACTCTTTGTGATTTGTATGTGATCTGAGACTAAGAGTGATTGTATGTTGTGCTAGTTATGCGCCTACAAGTAGGCCAGCACGTCTAATTTCTGTGACGCTTTTTTAGTTACTAGGAGTAGCTTCCCTAGGCCTCTACCTCAGTCACCTCATATAACATGCCTTGTATGTTGCAGTGTTACTATTCTTTGCTCCCTTGCGATCCCCAGCAACACACAGATAAGTACTAACTATTTTTAATGTTTGTGGAAATTACAATTTAAAAAAAAAGAAACTTAATTTGTATTGATTCTTGTTTTCTCCGTGTACAGGTTCACATTGGTGTTAAGGGATTCATTAAAGATTCTGAAACTGGTCTGGGAATTCCTTCTGCCACCATCATGGTAGATGGAATCAATCACAATGTCACTTCTGCTCAGTTTGGGGATTACTGGCGTCTGCTTGTACCTGGCACATACACCGTCACGGCTGTGGCTGATGGGTAAATATGTTATTGTTGTCATATTCTCTTTAAGGACCAATACCAAAAGCATGTTCACTTGCAATTTTTGTAATATTTCACAGCACAGTATACCTCTGAAATTGGAGTAATGTTCGCCTGAATGTTGAGGGACCCTGGTGATACGGATAGAAAGCCTTCATGCAAAAATCGGTCACAGACACCATGACTATGCCTGTATTCATAGCGGTTGTCCGGGAAAACAAATATCACATGTGCCATAAAATCCTAGCTGAAGATGTACAAACGAGATAGACGACATTAAAACTCCAGTCTCGTTTCATGACAATAGATCAGTAAAATCTACCGCTTATCAATTTGCGATGACCTTCATGGGCAGACTAATAATGTTCAAATATTTATGTCATCAATAACCACTGGTGCATGAATCAGCTCTTGACAGCTTCACTAAAATCAGTCAGAAATGATACCATGCTACAGTATAACTTCAGATGTGGTACTTTAAAGTGGAGTTTTTCTGTTTGTAAAATCTTACAGCTACCTGCCTGTACAATTTCTCTAGACACAAAGTCGCACAGGTAAAAGCTTATCTGAGAGTTTCTGCTGACAAAAATCATCCTCTGCACAAATCCATAAATTAAAACAAGGGCAGGCGATTGAAGAGAGGCCGATCCTGGATGGCAGAGGATGTTATTAAACAGGTCTGTACTCTGGATGAGCTTCTTCTTCTTCTTTACGTCCGTTCTTACGACCAATTGTAATCACTCTTTGTGATATGTATGATCTTTGCCAAGAACATGTATACATTGCACATAGGTTTGGTAGGCCCCAAAAACATTGACTTCTGGATGAGCTGAGACATGGTGAAGAATGGATGCCTATATCAGAGGATATGACTGCTTACACCAGGGTTGTCAGTACACTTGGGAGACACTGTAGAGAATGGCCCGGCGTCGTCAATGTGGAGATTCTTGGAGACTCGAGATCAGCACTCCCATCCAGGTGATATCGTTATCTACACCGATGGCTTTGTCACATGTGGAACCAGATCATCATGGGCTTATTCAGCACAGTGAAGCGGTCGCACACTTCATGAGGACTGCAGCGCTTTCGAGACAATGGCATCGAGCATGACTATGGAGATCATTGCTGCCTCCAGGGAACTGTCATGGGTGGCTGAGCAACAGGTAACAGATAATACGATTGTCATATCAGACTCAATGAATTTGCTTCAAATGATTGAATCTGGAAGTATGCGTGTGGAATGGGTGGACAGCATTCGAAGATCACATCTCAAGAAAATTACTTGGCTGTACACACCTGGACATGCTGGAGTGCAGGGTGATGAGCCTGCTGACTTTCTTGCAAACAATGCGCTGACTCAAGCGGGCAGAAGTATGGACAGAACCGATATCAATGCGGTACGCTCTCAATTATGTGACATGGGCAAGTCTCAGACACTGGAACGAGTTCGAGAATTAGGTGTTAACTTTGGACATTCCAGACAGTGTCGTCTTCGGGTAGAGAGAGAAGATATAGTAATCAACTTCTCATGGGTACGGTGAGCAAATGGACTTTGGGATGGCTGCTGCAGCGGAGGACAGAGCATGCATGGGAATGCCCAATGTGCCATGGCGCAGATCGCATAACATAACATAACAATTTCTCTAGGATAATGTGCATACTCTTGAGCTCAAATTTAGATGTGCCTGTCCTACACACTGTAAAGACCTAACGGGGGTGCAGTGCACTCACTTTCTCGGCACAAACCACACAGATCACAAAGAGATGTTAAATTTGTTGATAAGAATGAACGCAAACAACTGGTGATGAAAACTGGATGTATGGATATGACCCAGAAGCAAAACAACTGTTCTCCCAGTTGCAAACGGCATAGCCATCCTGATGAAAGTATTAATGACAATTCAAGTCCAATATCAAGGCAATGTTGATTGTGTTGTTTGTCATTGATGGGTCTATAGGAGAGAGTGTGAATGTTGTAGTTGGGTAGAGGTAAACCTTTACCAAAAGGGATGTAAGGTGCCTTATTCCTTCCTCTAATAACCATTCACACTCTTGGCAAGGTGGAGTGGCTGGTTAGCTTCACCCCAGTAGGTTAATGCAAAGCCATGGTAGCATGTGGTGGTTAAGTGAGTGTGCAGCCGATAGAATGTCAATGGTTATGCTCTCAAAACTCACAGCGGCATGCAGAGAATCTCTGTAATAGGACAATGACTACGATCATCGACCAGTGTAGTCACTGCCAAAAAGAAAAGCAATAGCAGACTACCTTCTAAAAAGATGCATGGATAAACCTAACTGTAATATTAAATATTTGTTTAAAATGTTAATACATGTTAATATTTGTGTTCAGGTATGACGTAGATGTTAAAGAAGGCATCTTTGTACCGAAAGGCGATGGTGTTCAAGTCAATTTTACTCTTACCAAGAGACAGACCAGGTACAGCTAATTAGATAGTATAACAAGATATTGAATGATTATGACTGTCCATCTCATATCCAATGTTATCATTGTACATTAAATTTAATTCTCAATTAATCTTATCATATAGCATGACGTCTGGTTATAAGAAAACAGTCAAGCAACGGTACTCTCATTGTTAGTCAAGACTCACACTGCTAAACAGTAATAAAATTAAATCACCTCACAAAGGAAGAACTTACATGATTCATTCTAATTTAACTCTTTCCACGCTTTAAGCCCACACTCGCCACGGCGGAAGTCCGTTGCACGCTTTAAGCCGCACACTGCGCCATAGAGTTGCTTCCTTATAAGAAGTCTTTCTAGTTTTACTTCTACTATTTTACTATAGTTATAGTATTTTTAACCTTGTTATTCTATTGGGTTGTCCAGTTTTCTTCAATTTAGTCTATAATAATATATATATGTTTATTTATTGACAAGTAGTTGGGATCGTAATTTTAAAAAAATTATTTTTTTACTTCCTTGAATTAACTGATTAAAAATTGAGAAAATAAATGGGCGTGGAAAGAGTTAATCAACAGGAACTTGAACTAACAACCACAATGAAATGATGAATCCGAAGATAATTGTTTGATTTGATTTCACTATCTCTGAATTGTTAGTACTGCTACATATTGAATAAATATTAATTAATGCATTACTTTGTTGTTTCGTTGTTTCAGAATGAACAGACTGAATATTTCTTTATTTAATTGTATCTAGTGTTGAGTTATTCATTATCATCATCAGTCGTCATCACGCTCAATGGCACATAAGGCAGAGACAAAATGTTTCCACTCAATTTTATGAACAGTTTGTGTTGTTACTATTTCTGTCATTTATTGTGTGTGTACAGTTTGGTGTTGCTGGCCCTACGCCAAACTCTCATACTTACCTTTTGATACAGTGGTTCTGATCTTTGCTAACTTTCATTCTTGATTGATTGATTATCATCATTGCACTTCGGTGAGTAACCGTGTGTGCTCCTATCTCTTTCTTACACAGGAAGGTGGCAGTGAGAACTGTAGCACAGTGAGATTTTTCTATGTAATTTAGAAAACGGTGAAGGTATTTTGTAGGGTTTTAATTAAAAAATCTTTCTAATTAATTTTCCATGTGCGAGGCTTTCCAGTCTGCTCTTCTTGATTTGGAACTGCTAAGGGTTCTTTTACGTGCTCAACTTGAACACAGGACCTACATTTTATAGTCCGTCTCTGATAGGACTAGGAGCTCAATCTCACCTACACTGATATCAGGAATCTGGAAAAATATCCCGATGGCTCAACGAGGGAGCGAGCCGAGTACCTTTGGAGTGAGAAGCAAGCACCTAATCTCTACAATACAAAGACCCCATGAAGAAGATGACAGTAAATATCTGTTAGTAGTTATAAGTTTTAAATATTTGAAGTGATTCTTGGATTCTCTGCAAGGAGTTAATTCTTATTTTTCATGTTTGTTGACCTACATGCTTTGATATAACAAAAAAGGGCTCATCCTTAGGTTGAAAAGGTTTGCCACAACTTAAAGAGGCTGTAATCGCCTACATAACAAACAAATTTAACTCTTTCCGTACACAGTTGTTTCCTCGGTTGTACACGGTTAATTCAAGGAGGCAAAAAAGTAATGACTTGTTAATAAATAAACATATATATATTTTATTATATACTAATTTGAAGAAAACTGGACAACCTATTATAATAACAAGGTTAAAAAGTAGTAGAAGTACAAATACTATCAGTAAAACTAGAAAAACTTGTATACTGGGAAACAACTCGATTGGTACAGTGTATCAGCGTTCAACGGAATACGCTGTGGCGCAGCGTGCAGGCATTGACGTGGAAAGAGTTCAGTGGTTAATAAGCGTCTATTGTTATTTGTTTGGAGAAAGTGTTGGTAGAAGCTTTTGAGGAGGTATTAAATGCAGACTTTTGCTTTCCTGTATCACCATTTGACTCTTGTTTCGTGTTTCTGTGTTTATTTGATATGTGCATTGTTTATGTCTAGTTCTTTTTGGTTGAATAGTCAACTTTCTTGGCTGTTGTTGCTCTTTATAAAATTGTCATACTGCATGTTTTTGTTCTATCTTTCTACAACAGAGAGAAGTCTGGAGAAAATCTGGATAGATTGATGGCTCAAATTGAGGCTCTTCAGGACTACAGGTAATATTTATAGCGAAACACATAAAAAGTCCTGTAGTTTTACAAAGTACAATAACAATACACAGGGACGTTTCAATCAAAAGGCCTTTATCAAGCAAAGGATACACCAGAAGGGAAGAAATTAACTTCTTAAATGGCAGACAATTATACAATTAGACAATAAATCCCTAATGGTCCTAAAATGAAAATATGTGATGAAAACTAAATAAATGCAAAAAACTAGGAATTAGTTATTGTTTTTTGTACATTGTAAAACTACATTACTTTTTTTTTTTTACGTGTTTTACCATTGCTACATAGTTTTCCAGCAGTCTCCCCCTATATTGGTAATGGTTATATAACATTGGGATTTCAAAACATCCACAACTATTTACTGGATTTGGAAAATTATTTTGTGACTAATCAGTTATATGACAACTATCATCATAGCACTCCAGACATGTCCATAGGTGCTCCGATCTCCGCCTCAACAAATCCAATAGCTCACACCAGTTCGATGTTAATTAATCAATTTTTTTGTATATTTGGTATATCATTCCTTTCGGGCTGTGACAATATCGACACCCATCTCTCTCAATCTGGTCAGTGACTGGGATTCACAACCCTGAAACTCTTCTGTTCTGAAAGACTCTATCAATCAATGCGGTAAGAATGTCATTTTAATCCATTGCAACTCCCTCTGATAAATGACTATTGTCCATATTATTATCTGTCTATATTCTCTTCGTATCCAATGATGCACAGTATCTATATCAATAAATACAACCAAATTTGGACTGGTTAGAAACTGTTGAAAAAGTTCTCTCCACCTATAGTTTTTCTCTTTCTCTTCAAAGATAGTCTTTTCATTATCTGTTTCTAATAGGAGGTCTTGATTTGTTACCTTTTTTCTATCTGTTGACATTTAATATACTCACCTCTTGACTCTCAAAACTAAACTGTCTGCATGACTTTTTGTTAATGTAAGCTTTGTAAAGTAAAAAACAGCATATACATGTATGATTTTAAAGGTCTGTCTTATATATATATATATATATATATATATATATATATATATATATATATATATATATATATATATATATATATTTTCCTACACTAGTTATAACTTGCATTATTTATATTTTCACAATTCTAGTTTTACGTCCACATTTCAATAACTTTTATAGATCAATAGTTTCTTAATTGATGTTTTACAGCCACCATGCAGCCACAAACTTTTTGGAGCCGTCAGAGTTTAAATACCACAACTATGAAAAACTGACACAGTTTCTTCAAAACTTGACACAGAGATATCCAGCAATCACCAACCTTTACTCCATTGGGAAGTCAGTACAGCAAAGAGATCTATGGGTTCTGGAAATCTCTGATAACCCTGGAAGACATGAGCCAGGTAGGCTTTGTAATGAAATTCTGGAAAATATATTTCTGTTTTGAAATTTGCAGAATTTTTCTTAATCCTTAGAACTGCGAGCCTGATATTTTGGGATTGAATGTAAACATTTCATATCCCGACATCCCAAATTATCGATCTGACTCAATTTTATAGCTATTTTTCTGTATTTTAATATAAATTGTGTACAAATGTGACGTCAAACACAACATATGTGTTCTACATGGTTTAGCAAGATGACGGATGCTGTTGTGTGATTTTTTTTGTACTGATGAGGTAATTGGTTAAGTATTTTCATGATGAAAAGATGTTCGGAAAATTATGGAACTGGTCACTCTAAAATCATAACAGAGCAAGCTTGTTTTGAATGAATCTGAAGATAAATTAGACTTAGAATGTGATTATTCTGATGATATCAAAAGTGAGTTAGACCATCACTTAGACAATGAAGAATAGTTTAAATCGATTCATATTCAAGATATATATGTTTAATCTGGAGAACAATCTACATATACAGGAGAATTTGCTGCCATGCCCACATATTATATCAAATAAATTTAAAAGTTTAATATTCTGCAAATACATGATAAGCAGGAATAACAGAGATGACGGAATAAGTCAATAACAAATTATAGAGCACTTAAGTGTGCTAAATTATCATGTTTTAATTTAACTCCTATGGGCTGTTTTTGCTCTGGAGTTCCGGGGAAGAAATTTTTAAGGTACAGGTGGCCAGGATTCAAAGGGTTACCTTTGCTAAATTATCATGTTTAAATATAACTCTGATTTGGGCTGTTTTGTGCTCAAGAGCTCAGGGAAATGAGTTTTTACACTACAGGTGGCCAGGGTTCAAAGGTGTAAACATTTATTTGGGAATAAATATGTTGTAAGAAGAATCATGCAAATTTTCTGGCCAAAAATGATAGCAAATGGAAAGTTTAAATAAATGGGGGGAAACTGCATCACTGGAGACCATCATTAAAAAATTGAAAATGGAGGTAGATTGGGCATGTATGTTGCATGCCAGTAGGCACGGACTAGGGGGATCTGTGGTGAAGTGCTTAGACTTTTATCTTGTGTTCTGAACGTTGTGCATTTGAATATGGATTGCGCTGTTTATTTAACGTGAGCATTTTTTTTCGTAGATCCTTAACTCTTTCCCCGCTTTTCAGCACACACTGCGAGACGGCGGAAGTCCGTTGCACGCCATTAGCCGCACACTGTGCATAGAGTTGCTTCCCTTATAAGAAGTCTTTCAAGTTTTACTTCTACTGTTTTACTTATACTACTTTTTAACCATGTTATTCTATTAGGTTGTCCAGTTTTCTTCAGTTTAGTTTATAACAATATATATGTTTATTTATTGACGAGTAGTTAGGATTTTTTTAACCTCCTTGAATTAACTTGAGGAAATAACTCTGTGTGGAGCTAACTCTTTCTGTACACTTGAAGAGAGTAAAAAAGCAATTTTTTCCTTTCTAAACCATAACTACTTGTCAATAAATAAACATATATATATATCTTATGATGTACTAATTAGAAGAAAACTGGAAAATCTATTAGAATAACATGGCTAAAAAAGAAGTAAAATTAGAAAGACTTTCATAAGCAATAGCAACTCGAATGGCGCAGTGTGCGACGATTGGCATGGAAAGAGTTAACATTGTTACTGGAGCTATGGAGTGCATGCTTTGTGCAACACTCTCAGCAGGTGGCTTGTCATTTCTGCAGAGAGTTACGAAGCCATGTAGGGGAACCCGGTGCAAGGAAGTCAATCCTTCGCCTGTAGACCCCTTTTTTTCTGAATGACATGATGAATTGACTGTATGATTTGTAAAGTCGAAACAGGAATGGTGAGATGAAACTGGGGGGAGATACTGGTACAGACATTGATCAAAGAAATCACCTTCATTTTTGTCCCTGTGCACACAGGAGTAATTGTTAATAAAAGAGCTGATAGATTGACTGGCATGGCTATAATATCAGAAGAAGCTGCCATGGACTGAAATGACATTCTTAATGCACTGAGAGAGTCTTTTTGAACAGAAGAGTTTCAGGGTTGCGAGTCCTACTTGCTGACCAGATTGAGAGAGATCGGTGTCGATATTGGAACAGTCCGAAAAGACGACATACCGAATATGCGCAGAGATTGATTAATCAACATCAAACTGGCGTGTTGGGCTGCTGGATTTGTTGAGGCGGAGATCGGGGAACCTATGGACATGTCCAGAGTGCTATGATGATAGTCCTCTGATAACTTATGTATTGACTTAATCTGTTAATTTTGACAGATCTGATTGATGTGAGTTTTTTCCTGTCATTTTTGTTTGTAGGTGAGCCTGAAATGAAATATATTGGCAATATGCATGGAAATGAAGCTGTAGGTCGTGAGATGTTGCTACTTCTTGCCCAGCTTCTTTGTGAGAATTATGGAAAGGATGAGTTGATATCTTTATTGGTTGACGACACTCGTATTCATATTATGCCCACCATGAATCCGGATGGATACGAGATCGCACATGAATCTGGTGAGTAGGTTTTAGAAATACCTGAGGCCTCATCATTCTTTAATCAATCATCAATTATGTAATGTTGCTCTGTATATTCTATTTTCAGCATTCAGTGTTGCATAGAGTGACTCCTTACATTTTTAGCATTCATTGTTGCAAATTAAATGGTTCGGCCACATAAACAGATTACCAACAGACAGTGCGCCTCAAAGAGCAATGTTACTCTGATACAGTGGATACTGAAGCAAAGGCGGCTATGCAAAAGGGGACCTCAAAGATAAGAAGCTAAGAAAGACATTGTCTATGAAGCACACAAATGCCCATTCTAGAAATTTCTTATCCTGACGATGTGAGGCAAAACAGGATTGGAGAAAAGAAAAAAAGAAAGATTGTTGCATAGAATTACTCATTTTTTCAGCCATCAGTATTGCATAATTTGATTCTTTACAATTTCATTTTGAAAATACCGTTACACAAAAGTGTAGAGCAGAGCTGTTTATCTGATTCATCCCTGCGCCTCAATTTTATTCCTCTGGCTTTAACGCTAATTAAAATTTCAAGAGCAAAAAATGTTTCTGAATAACAGTATATTTAATTGTTTTTAGTAGTTTTTATTTATCAAAATTAAACTTGTCAGGATTAAGATTTCATCTCTTATTATTTTATTCATGTTATTATTAATATTACTGTATTGTTATTAGTTTAGAGGAGCGTCTGGCCGAATGGATTAGATCGCTGCTCCCATGCGAGAGACCCGTGTTCAATTCACAGTATGACCAAGGATTTTTTCTGTTGTAGACATAAATGAAAAATTCTAACCTGAACAACTTATGCAGCGACTGACCTAGCAATGCGGCGATTAAATTCCTCCTGCTGTCGTCCCACTAGTCCTACACAGCCCTAAAAAGTGGTACTACGGGCAGTAACGACAGTTATAGTTTGTTCCAAAATTTGTGATCACACTAAGGTTTAATTTGACAAATCTATCTGATGGATACAAGTAATTTTTGCATGCAGTCTTATATACCTCACGACGTTACGATCCATGTTTAACTAATTGGTAGGTAGCTTAGTTGATGCAAAAAACGTTTTTGTTATATAATTTTGCATAAGCACAACAAAATGATAATAAAGTTTAGAATTTACAGTAATACACAAAATGGTGGCGAATGTTTGCAAAGGCGTAACTCTATTACATATTATAAAAAGCAATGTGACATGGTTAGCTTTTTCTTCATGAGTGTTTTTATGTTGATATTATCTTTGGAGATCAAACCATATCTTTACCTTCCGCTTCAAGTAATGCAAATAAATGGTTTGTGACACACCAATGACAATCTTTCACATACAGTGTGAAATGATTAATTTCACGGGATTCCGATTTTAACTACTACTGAATTGCCGTGGAGCGCACATTGGCATCTTGACGTCAATACTTCACTTTCGATCGTTAACATTCTAAAATCATACCAAATCAACATCGCTGTTAAATTAGTAATAACATATAATTCAAATCTTACATTAAAGTTTTGGGTAGGCAAAAATACTTTTGGAGCGTCGTCACGTTACCTATCTAAAAATATAAAAATCAAGAATTTCTCTCAAGTGGATGATTTTATATCGATCGGTAAAGATGATCACGAATTTTGGAATGAATTATAGTAGTTTTGCTATTACAATTGTCACATTCTCATAGTTACATCAGGAACCCTTGTCAGTGCTTCAGAGCTCTCACTCTTCCACTGAAATCTACCTAAGTAAGAAAGAGTTAATACATGCCTATTCACCAAAGTACAATGTTGATGGTCCAATCAATCAAATCATTAAATAAAATAATAATTTATAATTTTCTGATCCAAATTATATTGCTCAGAATCATTGTCTCCAAACAACTAGGAGGTTTTCTTTTAGATGTAATTCTATTGCAGAATGGAATGAATCAGTCCTACAAATTAACAAAATTGTCTAATGAACACGTTTTTAAAATGTATATAAATAAATAGTCTACTAAAAAGATTTTTTTTAAATTGAAGCTTTTCTGCCTTGTCATAGTGGGAGGCATGATTGTCTACTACATAAAATATTGGAAGACAAAATTCATTGCAGAAGAAGAAGAGGACTTTCAAAGAACATCTTTATTGCGAACATCATATGCAGGGTAATCAGGGTTTAGACATGTACAGATTTAAAGTAAGCTGACTAAGACAGTGAAGAGTCTTCTTTGCTTTCTCTAATCTTCTATTCTCTAATAGGGGGTCTCTATAACGTAGTGGTTAAGATATAAACCTGTCATTCTGAAGGTTTTGGGTTCGAATCCAGTCACATGTGCAATTTTTTCATCTCTAGGATTGTTGCTGGAGTTACATTCATGCGTTGTGCAACACTCTCAGCATATGGTGTGCTATCTCTGTTGACAGGGACAGAACCACATGAGGAAACCCAGTGCAATGAAGTCAATCCTTTGCCTTTAGCCTTTATCTATCTCTAATCCTGTTTTTCCTCACAGCATCAGGAGAAGAAGAGATTTCTAGAACAGGCTCTTTTGTGCACAGTGTCTTTCACTGCCTCTTATTTCTGTGGTTCACCTTTAGTGAAGAAACATGACTTATTATCAATCTTTGAACTGTATCTCCTCTCTCTCTCTTCTACCTAACCCAACAACAGTTTTAATAGAGATTTAGAACAGGCTTTCGTTCTTCATCCTCTTACTGGTCACTTAGTGAGAACATGACATTATCAATCTTGAATGTTTCTCTCTTCTCTAACAACTCAAGACACAGGTTTCTAATAGAGAGATTTCTAGAACAGGCTCTTTTGTGCACGAGTGTCTTTCACTGCCTCTTATTTCTGTGGTTCACCTTTAGTGAAGAAACATGACTTATTATCAATCTTTGAGCTGTATCTCCTCTCTCTCTCTCTCTCTCTCTCTCTCTCTCTCTCTCTCTCTCTCTCCTCTTCTGCCTTAACAACTCCCAATGGAGCACAGATCTTCAACAAACTTCTTCCAGCCCTTCCACTCTCTCTTGCCATTCCTTCCAATTCTTTCCATGTCTCACCTATCCTTTTAATATCAGTCTTCAGCTCTCTTTTTCAGGTATTTATAGGCCTTCCCATATTCCTCTTTCCCTGCGAGTTCTAAAACAGTGCATGTCTTGCAATGCAGTCGGTCATCTTCATCCATCGCTATCTTCTTTTTCATAGCTCTTTCTCCCCTGGTATCTGCTTAGTTAGTTCTTCGTCTCTGTTGCTAACTCGGCTGTTTTGTCCTGCTCAACGTTCTTACACTCCAGCAACCAATTCTGGCAGTTTTCCGACAGGAAAGAAGGTTAGTCTGCATCATCGGATCCTTTTGGCTTTCCCAATGATACATCATTTGCCTCCCTGTTGGTTGAACGTCCCTTGGTTAGGATGGCTGAGTTAGGTTATTTCTTAGTGTTGTACTCTTCATGTTTGTTGAAGGTTTTTTGGCTTATTGTTTATGCGGTGGGAGGTAGCCAGCCCCGTGACCTACCCTCCCTAATCGCCTTACGACATGCTTGACAGGTACGCATTTTGAACTGTATAACATGATGATACGGTTGACATTCAGATTATATTGTAATAATTTCTTTTATATTTCTTTCTGATACTGCCAGATATATCTGGAATCACAGGCAGGTCAAACGCCAACAACATGGATCTCAACCGCAACTTTCCCGGAATTTTCCACACTGACAAAACCAATGAAATTCAACAGCCCGAAACTCAGTCAGTCATGGTATGGAGTATAGCCCACCCATTTGTCCTGTCCGCAAATTTGCATGGTGGATCTCTTGTGGCTAACTACCCTTATGATGATTTGCCTGCTGGACGATCTGGACATGGTGTTTACTCAAAATCACCAGATGATGCAGTGTTTATTCAGTTAGCTGAAGCTTATTCTCTGGTTAGTCCTATTGTATTCTTTGTGTATAAGAGATATTCAAGATTCTATTTGGTTTCCATCTCTTTAATTAACTCACGTGGAGCTCCACTGATAGCATTTATACAAAATAGTGTTGTACTTTGGACAATGTTTCCATCTAACTAGCTAGACTACGGAAGTGAAGTAAGAGAAACCCTTTTTAAGAACATGTTCATCATTGTCTACCATAGAGATTCACACCGAAAAAAGTATAAGAGTACAGAACAAGAGAAAGATTATGCAAAAGATGAAGTGACGGTACCAAGATCAGTCGTAAGAAAATAAATAACAGTTTACAAAGCTATTTACTAGGGTAGCTTCCCTAGGTCCCTACCTTAGTCGCCTCTAGCAACATGCCTTGTAAATCGCAGTGTTACTATTCTTTGCTTCCCTTGCAGCCCTGGCAACACACAGGCGATTCACCTGCTATGAAGTCAAGCGTAGTTATGCTGTCTAATATGGCATTTCTGATAGTTTTTGCAATGAGGATTGCTTTCATTATCAGCAGTGTCCCTCACCATTCAGGCAAACCGTATTCCAACTTCAGGGCTACTTGCAATTTAAATCCCCAAGTAAAGAATACATCTATCCTGAGTGCAGAGACATCTATTCTAAATAGGTTTCTTTCCAGATTGTTTCAGCCTCCCTCCATTATTCATTATCTCAACAGACTTATAATTCTCCTCAGGCACATTCTAAAATGCATGAAGGCCACTCATGCCCAGACAAGAGTCCAGACTATTTTAAAGATGGTATTGTCAATGGAGCTATATGGTATGTGATTTCAGGTTAGTATTGGCAATCATGCCTTCATTTCTTTTGTTGAAAAGATTGATTTTAATCATTAAAAAAACGGCACCATTTGGTACAGTGATTAGAGCTGTCTCTTACTCGTGAGGATGCAGGTTCCAATTCAGGTATGGGTAGTTCTTATACACAAGCAATGTATATGTCCCATTTTGCAGAGCACACATTCCCAGAGGAAACCTCACTGTGGCTGGGGACCATTACATCATTCTTGCAAAAGAACATACAGAGTTACTTTAGTTTGGAATATCTTCATTGCACTCCGGACATGTCCATGGGTGCTCCGATCTCCTTCACAATATTTCCAGCAGCGTCCAACGACTGACCGTACCAGTTCAATTTTGACTTATGAGCCTACTCATATACCTGTTGTGCTGTTCTTTTCTTGCTACTCCAATCTTCAAACCCAGCTCCTGCAATCTAATAGTTGACATGGATTGGTTTTAATGAAAATCTTCTTTACGGCCACACTCTATGAGGGCGTTCAAAATATCAGCTCTATCCATTGGCTGGCCCGCTGATATGGTGGCAGAGTTTGCTTGGGAGAGTTAGCTTGGCAGAGTTAGATATGGTGGTATAGAGTTAGCTTGACAAAAGGTAGTTCTGTCAGTTGATTTGAGCAATGTCTGTCCTGAGTGACTGGTATAGTGATCCACTATCCTGACACACTTTCCAAGAGATAATGGCTCAGTGCCTGGAATAATGCAGTAATCACCCATAGACCCCCATCTGATTAGATGTCTTGAGTGGAATCTCATAATTCCTTAGAGTTATGAACAAATAAAAGATATTAATCTTAACAACACTGTGCTACCAGTGCCAAACATGGGCACTGACAAAAGAACAAAAAGGGAAATTACTACCTTGAGGAAAGCGGTAAATAAAACAAGAAGAGACCATATAAGAAATGAGGAAATTAGAAGTCGGAACAACACCTACTTTTAGATTCATTGAAAAACAGAGACTCAAATGGTTTGGGCACTTGGTGAGAATGAACCCAATACACCAATTGCCAGAGCATACAACCTGAAAATGGAATCATTAAGAGGAAGGAACAGACCAAGAAAAAAATGGGTTGATGGAGTTGGACATCTTAAAACTCGACAATACCACAGCATATCAAGCGACCGAGTGTGCACTATCTCGAAAACCGATCATCAGTTAAACCTGCTACTCCTAACGGCAAAAAAGCAGAGAGGGACAAAAGAAAGAGGAAAAAAAGGAATTTTAGCAGCGAATTACTACAATGGCTATAGATACCAACATTACATTTCGTACATATCCGTAACACTTGACAAATACTCACAGAACAAGATCCTACTATAGTAAACAAAGAGGAAGATGGATGAATACACATGGGATGGTGATGCTGTGGTATACCCTGATGGCTCAGTGATTTCAGTCAAGAGTAGTATATTGTCATTTATTGCAAGCTTGAGATGAAAAACGCTGTCATGGTGAATTTGCTAAAACTGAGCATCCTTACAATGGAGATCATAGCGGTAACAGTTGCTCACTCTAGAGAGCTGTGATATTGTAGTATTTAGTGCACTTGCATTGTAGGTGCGTGGTCCCAGGATCAATCTCCGCAGTGGGAGTGGTATTTTTTATATCTCTCAGGTCAATCCAGTCTCCATTGGGCACCAAACACTGGGAAGTAAAGGTGAACGGCGTAATGTTGGTCACATCCATTGTGTGACACTGGTCAAATGAAAATATAGACCTAGTGCTGTATTCCTTAATATACCTCCTGGTATTCTTCTTCGAACGCTCCATATCGACCACTTGTTAACCAATCTTTGTGATTTGTATGTGACCTGAACCTAAGAGCGATTGTACATTGTACCAGTTATGCAACTACAAGTAGGCCAGCACATCTGATTTCTGCGATGCTTTTATTTACTAGGGTAGCTTCCTTAGGCACCCACCTCAGTCGCTTCTTACGACATGCCTGGTAGACCGCAGTTTTACTATTCTTTACTTCCCTTGCTGCCCCAGCAACACACGGGCGCCTCATGGCATAAAAATTGGGCTCTTTACCTATTTTATTTTTATACTATAACTCACCTTAAACACTTGTTCTTGGTAGTCTTTATTGAGATTGTCATAGCCTACATAGAAGAATACATCATAGAAATGTCATTATATCTCTAGGTGGGATGCAGGACTGGAACTATGGCTTCACTAACTGTTTTGAACTGACCCTAGAGCTGGGCTGTACCAAGTTTCCCCCAGCAGCCGATCTTCCTAGCTACTGGGAAGCTAATAAAGATTCTCTGCTTGTTTATATTGGACAGGTATGTTTATACAGGTCGATGTATGTTGTTTGTTCAAGATCATTTTTGAAATGGGCGGGTGCCTGGCACTTTACATCTCTGACTTCACAGGTATTTGTTGTTTAGATCCTCAAGTATTGATCTGATTGTGCTGTACCAATTTTAAGTATCAATCAATCAAATGCCATGCCTGCCGGCGTAGACGATCATGTCTCTCCACGACTTTCTTTGCTTGGTGCATGTAATTAGTTCTGACATCGATTTTGTGTCGAACCATGATGTCAGGCCATCCAACATCTTCTCCTTCTGTCTTCCATGATCTCTCCTTCCCAGAATTTTACCTGTTGTTACCAAATTTTCTAAACCTACTCTTCACATTATATGCCTGAAGAACCTTGATTGTCTGATTCTTATTCTTTTGATAAGGTTTATTTGTGTGCAGGCCTGATTTAAAACCTCATTTGTTTTCTTCGCTGCCCATGGAATTTTCAGCATTCGTCTGTAAAACCACATCTCTGTGGCTTCCAATGATGTATTAATTGTTTATTCATTGTCCATGATGTGCTGCTGATTCGTTGATAATTTAAGTATAAGGTTGTTTATTCTATTTTGTTCTCAGGTTCATAAAGGTGTCAAGGGCTTTGTGATAGATAAACAGACAAGATCAGGAATCAAAAATGCATCCATCAGTGTGGAAGGGATTGATCACAAGCTATACACTGCTGCTGATGGGGACTACTGGCGGTTGCTATCCCCAGGAACATACACTATCACTGCAAGTGCTACAGGGTCTGTGGTTGTTTCTATTTAATGACAGTAGAGAAGTTGTGTTGTTGGTAACTTTTGAGGCAACGCATTTCACAGGTAGTTATTTTTGTGACATTGAGCAAAGCGCAGTCACAAAAATAACTACCTGTGAAATGCGTTGCCTCGAAAAGTTACCAACAAGAAAAGACAGAATCACCAACATCAGCATAAGAAAGAAAGTTGGCACAAAACCGTGCTTGAATTACATAGATAAACAAAGAATGAAGTGGTTTGGCCACTTAATAAGAATGCATCCAAACTTCACAGTATACAGAGTCTTCTACAACAGAACATCGGGAAAGAAGGCAAGAGGAAGACCACGGAAAAGATGGTTAGATGGCGTAGCAGAATCCTGTGAAAGAGCAAAGATAACAATCACACAAGCCACCAGAACAGCGCAAGACAAAAATAGAAAACCACGACACTGGGCAACAACCCGGTAGCAGTGTGACGACAAAAGAAGAAGAAGAGAAGAAAAAGTGTTCAACTTTGCTGTATTGACATTCTCTGTGCAGTTGTAAATATATGCTTTGATTTGCAATCTTTTTGTACCAAGAAGATGGGCACAGAAGGTGAATAGATTATAAGAGCAGCCTACAGTTTGTTCTTGATTATGATCTCCATTCTGTGGTTATTAGTTACTGAACTGATATCACAATACTCTGTGCAGATCCATAGGTGCTCAGTTTTCCCCAACAGATGCCAAAGTGTATGCATACTGATGGTTTCTGTAGCTCGCTGGTTAAACACACTCCTCTCTGCCCCTCAAGCATCCAGTTCTACTTCTACAACCTGTAATTCCAAACTCCTTAAATTGCTGGATTGATTCAACATCAATTTGAGTGTCCTCATCCAACAGTAGGTTGCCAAGAGACCGAAGAACATCCCCCTTATCCATCCTAATCTTTCCAATAATTGATGCTTTCAATGCAAGTCTGTCCGCTCTCTCGCTGCCGTGAACACCCGCATTACCAGGACAGTAGATCCACATGTGTCTCTGGATGTTGGAAACTTCTATAAACAATATCCACTGCTACCATTACCTGCCACTGTGTCATGATAGATGAATGATCTCAGCAGTAGAGCCAGTGGATATAGTAATTGACTAATATAGTCATTGTACAGATGTAAAGCAATGGCAAACAAATTCCTGATCAGATATCAAGAAACCCTGACTGTTAAAGGATCTGAACACATAGTAAATCATTTAAGAAAAGCATAAATTCCTTTAAATATAAATGTAGAACAATTCTTGAAGTATACCTCGGACATATTTAAAGTAATTATTCCTCTCGACTGCTATACGTTACATAGGACCTGCAAGCAATTTCTCCATACCGCTCTATCCTGGACAACTCACTCAATCTCCTCCATGAAACTGAGACCAATATTTCTTGCCTCTCTCAGTAAAGCTTGTTTCAGGGTCTCTTAGGTTGTCCTCTCTTTCTTGAACTCTTTGCATCCCACTTCAATGCCTGTTTTGATATTCTTTGATCATTTCTTCTTAAGGTATGTCCAACATATCTCCATCTTCTCCTTCTTATAACAGTTGTTACTAGTGGTTGACCAGACATTTTACCATGGACATAGACAAGAACACATAAATTCATCACCATCTAGCTTGTCACTGTCGGAACTTGGCTTCACTGACAACAGATGCAAATGCCCACCCTGTCCTATGTGAGGTCCCAGCATCTGCTCCAATCATACTCAGCTCTTCTATGACATCCAACACCCATCTTCTCCTCTGTCTTAATCTTATCAATGATTGAAAATGAAAATTGTGGCGTATCCTTTACAGGACTTTGCCTTCAACGAGTAAACTAGTCGTTGATTTTATAGGCACCACTTATATGTTCAATAGTTTGCCATTGCTTTTCTGAACTGTGAAGTCTTCTTTTACCGTTCGTAAAAAATTCACTTGAAAAATTTGTTTCAAACTGCTCGGCGCAAAGTTTGAACCAAGTGCACTTGGGTTGTGGGCGAGCTCACTGAAGCTGCAGACTGAGGCTGCATCATTGATTGTGGAAGAATATTTTCTTCTTCTTTTTTACACTCCATATTGACCGCTTGTTAACCACTCTATGTGATCTCAGCCTATGAGCAATTGTACATGGGGCCAGTTATGCGCCTACAAGTAGGCCAGCACATCTGATTTCTGCAGCGCTTTTTATTTACTAGGGTAGCTTCTCTACCTCAGTCGCTTCCTACGACATGCTTTGTAGGTCGCAGTGGTACTATTCTTTGCTTCCTTAGGGTTCCGGCACCACACGGGTGGAATATTTATTATTGAAGGGCTTGTTAATTAGTTAATTAATGTTATTATTGTCTTTGGTTATTGAAGGACATGTTAATTAATATTGTTAATGTCACTAAATATGAAAGGAAATGTTAATTATTGTTCTTCTTCTTCAGCTTTCTGAATCTTTAAGGTTCATTGCATTGCTGCATATCACCCACTTCTGTTCTTAGCTTTCTCTTTCCAATTGTTGACTCCTCTGATTGCTTTGAAAAAACTAAAAGCACTAACTAACCTATGGAAGGGAAAGGAGTGTGGCCTGACGTGGGAGATGGTTGGGAGAAAGGCAACAGTGGAGGTCTTGTGGAAGCCTTATGTGTCAATCGGAACACTAAGAGGATATAATATGCAAGGGAAAAGAACTGACATAAGAACAAAAATCAAGTGTTTAAGAGCTGCGTTTTTTCCTTGGCAACATATGGTTGTGAGACATGGTCTATTGACATAGCAGAGAAGATCATTAATGCCTTTGAATGCAAATGCTACAGAAAAGTACTTAGAATGTTATGGACAGAGAAAAGAACAGATGCCTCTGTTCTGCAGCAGCTTGATATTGAAGAGTGTTGGCTATTAAAGAACATAGATCAAGGAAAATTAAATATTTCCGACACATCAAATGACATGTGTGGCTAGAGAAGATAATTTTGGAGGAAATGATGCCTGGAAGAAGAATGAGAGAAAGACCTAGATGACGATGGGTGCAAGATGTCATTGACGATTTGAGAATGACTGCTGCTGACGCCAGTCAACTTGCACAGAATAGAGAGTTTTTAAAGACTGCTGTCATGGGGGCCAAGTTCTGGAAGGGACAAGCTACTTGATCATGATGATGCGTATTTCTAGGTCTACTACAATGTTATCTCTATTGTTTTCTTTGTCTGGCTCATGGTCTCTTCCTCTACATCTTTTTTGTATATGCAATTTTAGACTGTGCACTGCCATTTTTTCATTACGGATTAATTATCATCATTTTTTGTTGTTCTCAGTTACAAACCTCAGTCCATTGTTGTCAAAGTTACGTCAGCATCAGCAGTGTTGGTCAACTTTACTTTGGAAGTTGGCGGGGTATCTCAGTGGTCAGTGATTCAAGATTTTGATATCGGGGAGAACATGCAGGATGAGACTTACATGTCTAACCAGAATATTATCAAAACATTTCAAGACTTTGCCAGAAGCTTTCCAAATATTGCACTTTATGAGGAAATGTTGAAAACACTGGATGGGATATCTTTACCACTTTTACATCTGTCAAAGGTATAAAACCAATTTTTTTAAATACACTATTTTAAATAAAATTGTTTCTTCTTGATCGTTCTTTTTTGGCCATTTTGATCATGCTTATTGTGATACAGCCTATACCAAGAACGTGTGTTTCATCACATCTTCAGCTCTAGTGCTTATCCTTCGACGATAAGTCCAGTTTCAGCCAGCGTTCACTGGGTTTGCTCTCCGTCAGCCTTTGACTGTCCTCAGCCGACCTGCAAGGCAGCAGGTTGCTATTTTCTTTTAAGGTAGCTACCCATAGGCAACCTTCCTCTTACGACATGCATTGTAGGTGCCAGTGGTACTATTCTTTGCTCCCCTTGCGAGCCCCAGAACCACACCGGCGAAGACAAATATTGTTTCATTAAGCGTTTGGATTATAAATCTGTTATTATTATTTTTAAATTAATATTGCTGTCAATATCACTTTACTACTATTATTATTGTTCATATTAATGAAATAGCCGCAAGGTGCCCGCTTGTCCCCAACCATCAGTCAAATGTGCCCCAGTATATAAAAACGGTGGACAGCACTGTTCTAGACAGTCCAATTCTAGCTCTTATAATAATAATTCCTCTTGTACCGTTATCGTTACATAGGCTGCAAGCAGTTTCTCCATACCGCTCCATCCTGACCAACTCGTTTAACCTCCTCCATGGAACTGAGACCGATATTTCCTGCCTCTCTCAGCAAAGTTCATTTCAGGGTTTCCTTAGGTTGTCTTCTCTTTCTTGAACTCTTTGCATCCCACTTCAATGCCTGCATTGATATTTTTTTATCATTGCTTCTCAAGGTGTGTCCAACATATCTCCATCTTCTCTTTCTCATATAACAGCTTAGTAGTTGACCACTAATCTGGCTCTTAGCCTAGGATATATAGAAAATAATTATATCCTAATTCTACAGTGCCTGTAATTATTATTCTGCAGGATCTAGTTAATATTGAGGATGAACAAGTCCGGAAACCTCATGTGTTGTTGCTGGGTGACTTGAATGGAGATTCACCAGTTAGTACAGAAGTGCTGGTGCGCTTAGTTCGCCATTTGATTACAGGTTAGAAGACATTTATGTATTGTTACTGCTTGCATTCATTCATTTTATTGATGAGACCGGTCCTCTTCAAATGCTCCATATCGACCACTTGTTAACCACTCTGTGTGATCTGTATGTGATCTGAGCCTAAGAGCATTTGTACATTGTGCCAGTTATGCACCTACAAATAGGCCAGCAGATCAGATTTCTGCCACGTTTTTTATTTACTAGGTAGCTTCCTAGACCCTACCTCAGTCGCTCTTACGACATGCTTGTAGGTCACAGTGGTACTACTCTTTGCTTCCCTTTTGGACCTCGACACCACATGTGCTTTACTAATGTTGACCAGTACTGTATGACTCTCAGTCCATGCTTAAATAGGTCCAGATTTGCTGGTTTTAACAGGAGTGAATAGTATCTTTCACCTTCGATGTCTCCACAAGATTATGAATATCAGGTGGTATGACAAGATAACCAACCCTGAAGTACTGCAACATGCAAATCTGCCTTCTATCATGGGCATGCTCAACAGTGGACAACTAAGATGGCTAGGGTATGTGAGAAGAATATAAACTTGTCACATACCAAAACAAAGGTTGTTCTGTGAACTTTCGATGGGGAAGAGGCACCAGGGCAGACCACTGCTCAGATATAAAGATGTCTGCAAAGCCTCAATTAAAAACTTTTCTATAGGACCCAGCACATGGGAAAAAACTAGCTGATGACAGGGTTGTGTGGAAAGCGATATTGCGTAAGGGCGCAGAGTCTTTTGAGAGGACACTTATGTATGAGCTGGAAGATGAGAGAGAAAAACGAAAACTCAGAAGTTGCCACAGTAAAACACTTGCCAATTGACCGTCTGTAAAGACGAAAAGGCCATATATATATATATATACTTATATATACTTAACCACTTCACCATTGTGAGACCCCACCATGACTAACCACCTTTTAATGATGGTCTTGCCCGCCTGCCCAGCATGTTCGTAGCCTCCTGTGAGTGCGGTTCAATTCCGCGGGCTGGCAGAAAAGCCACAAGTTCTCCAGGTTTACAGTGTCTGTGGCACCGAACCGAAGGGTTACAATGTCCATGGTACCGAACCGAAGAGCTAAAAGCTCAAGTGATTCTGGATCGACAAAAAAAAAATATTGATGGTCTCCAATGATGCACAGTTCGTTTGTTTTAACACTTTTGCTGCCAGCCATTTTTCAACAAAGTCTGGCTCACTGCCACGCTATTTTTCGGCATGATCAGTTTTCAGAGTAACAATTTCAAAAATCGTAAAAATAAGCTAATAAACTTAGGACTTTTAAACTATGGAATAGTGTTCATATATTAATGAGCTACTAACTGTCTATATGTGGAATATATTCTTTATAATTCACAAGCTATTGTAGTAACTGATATCCCCATACCTATCCACAGTATGATATGCAGTCGTTTTTGAGTTGGGTGTCCGTCACCTACTCCTGTACCCCTGGGAATGTCTGCTAACAATCTATAAACATCGTCACGTGAATCACAGTTCAAATTCATATCACATTGAGAGTTCGTTTTAACACTATCACTGGCTAAAAAGTAAAAAAAAAGTCATTTTGGACATCACTATCCATCAGCTACGTCGTCCATTTTGATAATTTTTGTTTACTTACGAAAAATCAGACTTATACCAACGTTTACCGCGTGTGTGTTAGATCCGCCATTTTGGAGAGCTTGTCGGAACAGTACGGAATTAGTAAGTCACGGACCCCTGCTGCAAGCGATTACTCCCGCTTAATAAAGACATCGCTGCTGCACACATCGGCTGAGAAAAGCAGACGACGGCAGCTAAAGGCAGTTGGTATTTCGCTGACTTTTGTCGTCGGTGGCAGCAAAAGTGTTAAAAGCTCTTTATTTGCTATTGTATTTTACCATAACATTTGTAGTTATTCTACTTTAAACCTTTTTCTTTCCAGATTGATCTCATATCTCTTCTTCTTCTTCTCTTATACGCCCGCTGTTAATTCAGGCAGAAAGTCATAACGCCTGGTATTGCGCTTCTGACTGATTTTTGCATGGGCCTATATTACCCTTTTACGGGCATCCCTCAACCATATGGACTGCCTCGCCGACTTCCGAGGTACTCGAAGATTAGATCCTTCAAGGGAGATCATTGCAGGAGACCTATTGTCCTTGTAACTCTTTCTCTGAAAGAGTTAGTTAGTGAAGGCAGAACAGATGACTTCTCTATCAGCTTTCTTGCCTTTTGATCTCATGTAATTGATTTGCTTCCTTCTCCCTCACATCAGGTTTTAATCAGGGAGAACCAACTTTAACAGCAATACTTAGTACTGCTCATATTCATATTGCACCTCAGGTAAACATTAATACAACATCACCTGCCACCGCTGGAGACTGTACAGGAGAGAAATACACTGGATCAAAGTTCAACAAACTTGTACATGATAAGGTAATATTTGGCTTTTGCAGAACATTGTTTCATTTGTATATTTGTCTGTCTTTCTTTCTGTTAGCATGATGCATTCCTTTTAGCACATTATTTTTGGCAGCGGATTTGCCCTCCCTCTTCAATCCCTACTTGCTTTGTTTATTACCAGAGTCACAAATTGGAGTTCAAGTAAGGTCCTGATCAGCTCTAGTTCTCTGATCTTGACTTATGTTATCTCAATCACAGTATCTTAGATCACATCTTTGCATACATGCCCAATGCATCTCCATCTTAGACCACATCTTTGCATACATGACCAATGCATCTCCATCTTAGACCACATATTTGCATACATGCCCAATGTATCTCCATCTTAGACCACATATTTGCATACATGCCCAATGCATCTCCATCTTAGACCACATATTTGCATACATGCCTAATGCATCTCCATCTTAGATCTCATCTTTGCATACATGCCTAATGCATCTCCATCTTAGATCTCATCTTTGCATACATGCCCAATGCATCTCCATCTTAGACCACATCTTTGCATACATGACCAATGCATCTCCATCTTAGACCACATATTTGCATACATGCCCAATGCATCTCCATCTTAGATCTCATCTTTGCATACATGCCCAATGCATCTCCATCTTAGACCACATATTTGCATACATGCCCAATGCATCTCCATCTTAGATCAAATCTTTGCATACATGCCCAATGTATCTCCATCTTAGATCAAATCTTTGCATACATGACCAATGCATCTCCATCTTAGACCACATATTTGCATACATGCCCAATGTATCTCCATCTTAGACCACATATTTGCATACATGCCCAATGCATCTCCATCTTAGACCACATCTTTGCATACATGACCAATGCATCTCCATCTTAGACCACATCTTTGCATACATGACCAATGCATCTCCATCTTAGACCACATCTTTGCATACATGACCAATGCATCTCCATCTTAGACCACATATTTGCATACATGACCAATGCATCTCCATCTTAGATCTCATCTTTGCATACATGACCAATGCATCTCCATCTTAGACCACATATTTGCATACATGACCAATGCATCTCCATCTTAGATCTCATCTTTGCATACATGACCAATGCATCTCCATCTTAGATCTCATCTTTGCATACATGACCAATGCATCTCCATCTTAGACCACATCTTTGCATACATGCCTAATACATCTCCATCTTAGATCACTTCTTTGCATACATGCCCAATGCATCTCCATCTTAGATCTCATCTTTGCATACATGCCTAATACATCTTTGTCTTTTAATGATTATCTCCAAAAATGCACAGCTTGTTCATTTTAAAAGCTTTCCATATGTTTTTGTATTTGGCCAGATAATTTGCCAGATAAACATTTATTTTGGATTGTTTCAGCTTGTGTATGATGTTGTGGGTCATTTTCCAGCACTCATTACTGTATTATAACACCCCAATGACACTACTCTCAAATTACTTCTTTACTAATTTTTGTGTTGAATACTCTCTGCTTGTTCTTTTCTCTGTTCATAAAATTTTGAGAATTAATTTTGTCTGAGCTGTGTGCTAGTTACTGATAGATATAGGGTGTTTTTAAAGTCTCACCACACTTTATATGTAGAACAGCTTGAAAAACAAAGTATATGATGTCATCAAAAAATGTTCTAAAACAAAGTAGTGAAATTAGTTACAATAGTTACCGCTATGGTTTACTGTTGGTTTTGGTAAACTGGAAAGAACCAATGAAATATTCATTATAACAGATGTTGGAAATATCAACCATGGACTTCAAGACATGTCTCTACAAGCTTCTTCAAATTGTCAAATATTCTTTCTTCAATTGAAAACACCATTACGATTTGAGTGAAAAAAATTACCCCAGCAGACAGCAGTCATTCACTGCATATAGTGTCACAATTGACTATTGTGCACATTTTTTTATGACGTTATGTACCTCTTTTTTCACATTTGTTCTACATATAAAGTGTAGTGAGACCCTGTATAATGATGTGAATAATGTTGCAGAACCCTGTGGTTTCCTACCTGACGAATATGATTGCACGCTACACATTTGATCTAATCCTAAATGTAGATGCAGGAGGCAAGTTCATAGTGTGAGTATGCGATTTACACAACATATAGATTTGTATGTTCTGTTGTCTTTATTGTAACTTTATTGGTTATTTTACTACGTTTCATGGTCATCAGTGAGCGTCTGTAGTTCAAGTGGTAATGAGCTAGATCATAAACCCAAGCGTACCTGGTTCAAACCCCAAGGTGGGCAAGTTTGAAAGCAAATTTGTTTCCGTGGGATTTTTACAAAAGGTAAAATAGATCTTACCATTCAGAAAGCAGTGGCAAACTACTGAATGTATAAGTGGTGCCTAGAAAATCAATGACTCGTTTACTGTGATTGATGGCTACGTCCTTTATGATATGCCACGATTTTCATTTATTCATAGTCATCATCATTAAATTGTTTGTCCTGATATCCTAACAGTTCTTTGGAATTTCTCTCTTTGTCCCACCTCTGAATCCTTCATGCTCAAATCTTCTGTTTCACTCCTGAATCCATCTTCTCCTTGGTCTTTCTCTTCTCCTCTTTTCATAATGTTCTTCTCCAACCCTTCATGTCTTTTTATATGTCCAAAATATTTCAATGTTATTATTTGTAGCATCAGCCAGTTTTATTTGATTTTGAATTCTTTCTGGATAGATCAAATTGTTCTCTTCTGTGTCCATGATATACGAAAAACTCTTCTGTAATACATATATTTAAAAGCACATATGTTTTTCCACTGCCTTGTTAAATGTCTATGCTTCATGCCTATACATTGCCACTGAAAATATGCATGTACTTAGTATTCTGATCTTTGTTTTCCTATCAGTTCCGTTCCATACTGTTTTTAGTTGTTTACTTTTTTTGTAAAACCATGTTTGTTCTCCTTTACTTTCCTTCATCCCATTTCCATCTCTTGTTAGTAGTAAACCGACATATAGAAGGTCATAGTAAGTAAATAACCTGTATTCATACCATGGGGTATGAATATATTAAGGATAACACAGTCTTTCTCCCCACATTATGCTATCAGTGTCAAACCTGGACGCTGACATCAAACAATAGAAGAAAACTAGTCATGACAGAGATGAAGTATCTACGCAGAATGCTGGGAGTATCAAGAAGATACTGGTTTAGAAATGAAGACATCAGGAAAAAGTGGGTACAACATCAGTACTGAACCTTCACCAAGAAACAACAAATTAAATGGTTTGGACACACAATCAGATTACCAACAGACAGTGCGTCTCAAATAACAATGCTACTCCTATACAGTGGATACAAAGCAAAGTTTCATCAATGCAAAAGGTGTACCTCAAAGATAACAGAGGTGGCAAGAAACACTTTATGAATCGCACACAAAAGCCTGGAAGAGCCGCTGTAGCGTAGTTGTTAGTGAACTCGCTCGCAAGGCTGGTGGTCTGGGTTCAGCTCCCGCAATATGCGTGGAATTTTTCCCGACCACGACGGCTCTCAGGTCGACCCAGCCTCAACTGGGTACCAGACATGCTCTGGGAAAGTAAAGGCGGCCGGCGTGATGCTGACCACATCACCCATCGTGTGCCGACGGTCAATGAAAATACAGGCCTAACACTGTATTGACCTATATACCACGAGGTATGAAAGGGTTCCTTTACTTTTTTTTTTTTTTACACAAAAGCCTGTTCTAAAATCTCTTTTCATTCTTGCATTGTGAGGCAAAACAGGATTAGAGATAAGAAAAGAAGAAAGGTATATTGGGGAATACAGTCTTAAGTCTGCATTTCTCTTTGACCAATGGCACATCATGGGTCATGTCGTAACCGTTATGTCTGTTGCCTTTACTTCTTAGTGTTTTCCAGTATCCAATTAAGACTGGGTCGGCCTGACGAGTCATTATGGTCAGGTAAAAATTCCGCTCAAGCTTGGGATATTTCAATCCTGGTATCACATGCTTGCACAGCAAGTGCTTCAACCACAAATTGAGTGACTGTCTAGTTTATGGCATGGAAGTGTTTCAACATCCGAACTGATAGTCAGTTCTCAGGACAGACACTTTTGTGGAGATCCGTAATCATTTATGTTGACCAGCATGGCACATGATGATGTGTTATAACCAGAATACAAAAGAAAATAGATGTGGTCACATTCTACAGTGCTTTGTACTTTTGTTTTTGCCTTGAAATAATATATAGTAAACTGGCAAAAGCTTAGTAACCGCTTTCTGCCAACTTTACGTGATATACGCAAACGCTGTACCTTAGCCTCCATGTAAATGGAATTGACCATTTGGGAGCTGCTCGCATATCCAGGTCACAGCCATCCAATAATGTCCTCTGATGATTGGAGTCAATTTTGGTTACCGGGCCCAAATTTGGGGTGTAAAGAATAGAACCACTGTTACCTGCCACGCATGTCGTAAGAGGCGACTAAGGAGGTTTGGCTGAAATCGGATGCATGTGTCCTAAACGTGTAGAGGTCTTATGCATTTAGGGGCCTACCAAATCAATGTGCAACGTATACACGTTCTTGGCAAAGATCAAACATATCACAAAGAGTGATTAAAATTGGTCGTAAGAACGAACGCAAAGAAGAAGAAGAATTTGCAATAGAAAATCATTTTATATCTTGATATGGTATCTTGCGACTTCATGGAATTGAGGCGCTACATTCCAATGCTTCTTAATACTGTCTCTTCTCATGCTCCACAATATATGTGTATATGTTAAATGTATATATTTGATTATTATTGTTTTATCTTTTTTTCCATTTTTAGTCAAATATTTCATTTTAGGCGTTAGAAATTTATTGTCTGACTATATATGTTGTGTATAGGAAATCTGCTGAATGTCTTCACTTCTGTTGTATCCTTTGCTTGATAGTCATTGTGATCGAAACATAGCTGTATATTGTTTTTGTACTATGTAAAACTACAATCATCTGTGTGTTGCCGGGGCCCGAGAGACGCTGACGATGGATAGGGCACACATTAAGAAGATGGACCGAAAGCATTGTCAAGAAAGGCACTGTTTTTTAATCAGCAGGGAAAGTAAAGTATGGGAAGGTCTAGACATACCTGGAGAAGAGAGCTGATATTAAAAGGATAGGTAAAACATGGAACGATTTGGAAGGGATGGCAAGAGTGAGGAAGAGCTGAAAGAAGTTTTCTGAAGACCTGTACTCATTTGGGAGTTGAAATGTGAAGCAGAAGAAAACTACAGTACTTTGTTTTTACATGTTTTACCTTCAAATAATTCAAATTATCTTACATGTGGCCCTTTTTTCCAGCCTCCCACGAAATGTTGCAGTTAGCAGTACAACTAGTGCAGTCTCTGAACTAACAGAAGATGAGGATGTTATGCAGGAACTTTCTGCCTCTTTTGCTAAGGCTATGACTGATATTTACCACACAGACGCATGTGACAAGGCACGTTACTCTGGAATTATTCACGGAGTACAGATGGGTAATGAAGCCCCTGCCCTTGCTGACTCAGTTTATACAATGTACAGAGGTCTGATGGTGAGTAGTAATTTTTCTTATTGGTTATTGGTTAATAAACTGATGTCGCAGCACTCCGGGCAGACCCATAGGTGCTCAGTCTCCCCGAACAGATTTTGAAAGGTATGCATACTGATGATTCTTATTGTAATTTTGATAAGATGACCAAGAGGCTACTCCACCTCCAACTGGTAACATTGGTAACAGGCTGCATCACTGCAGTCTTACAAAACTAGTAGGGATAAAAAAAAAAGGATAGCAAACTCGGTCACAAAAATGTTGTTGCTGAAAATGGATGTGCCATGCCAGGCTAAGTGGTGCAAATGTTACAGCATCACTGTAAACTGCAATGCAATAAAATGCTGGCACAGCTACGATATCAGAAGAAACTGCAATGCAATAAAATGCTGGCACGGCTACGATATCAAAATAAACTGCAATGCAATAAAATGCTGGCACGGCTTGATATCGGGAAAAAACTGCAATGCAATAAAATGCTGGACGGCTACGATATCAGAAGAAACTGCAATGCAATAAAATGCTGGCATGGCTACGATATCAGAAGAAGCTGCAATGCAATAAAATGCTGGCATGGCTACAATATCAGAAGAAACTGCAATGCAATAAAATGCTGGCACAGCTACAATATCAGAAGAAACTGCAATGCAATAAAATGCTGGCATGGCTACGATATCAAAATAAACTGCAATGCAATAAAATGCTGGGACGGCTACGATATCAAAATAAACTGCAATGCAATAAAATGCTGGCATGGCTACGATATCAGAAGAAGCTGCAATGCAATAAAATGCTGGCACGGCTACAATATCAGAAGAAACTGCAATGCAATAAAATGCTGGCATGGCTACGATATCAGAAGAAGTTGCAATGCAATAAAATGCTGGCATGGCTACAATATCAGAAGAAACTGCAATGCAATAAAATGCTGGCACGGCTACAATATCAGAAGAAACTGCAATGCAATAAAATGCTGGCACGGCTACGATATCAGAAGAAGCTGCAATGCAATAAAATGCTGGCACGGCTATGATATCAGAAGAAACTGCAATAGGCTGAAATTACATTCTTATCACATTGAGAGTCTTTCTGAACGAGTTTCAGTGTTGTGAATCCCATCTGCTAACCAGTTTGAGAGAGATGAGTTGATATTGGTACAGCCTAACGAGTTTGACCAAGTATGATTAAATGTGTTAACTCCTAGTGTCATCATTCTTTCGAATGAGAGCTGCTCTGAGTTTGTTTACATGTGTTTTATTGTGCCATTTACAGTTTTTTGAAGGCTCCAACCTTTTGGCAGCGATCAAGTTGGCAGTACACTTTGATATTGCCAAAAGGCAGAGAAGCAATGAGAAATGAGTTACATCTTGCTACCTCTAGTTTTCTCTCTCTCTCTCGATCATTCTTTTTCTGCAATTTTTATCATTCTTATTGTTATATATAAACAAACGTTGCCAAGAACGTGTTTTACGTCACATCGTTCAGTACCATTTGGAGTTCTAGTGCTTATCCTTCGGTGAAGTGTCCGAATTCAACCAGCGTTTACTGGGTTCGCTCTCCGTCAGCCTTTGGCTGTCCCAGCCAACCTGCAAAGCAGCAGGTTACTCTAGTTTTGAAAAATATCACTGTGATTTAGCTAATTTTGTTTCCATTAATATTCTTGTGAATTGTTATATTATGTCAATGTTCTTACTTCTTGCCATCTATCTTCCCTCCTCTTCCTAACCGTTTTTCAGTTAAGCACTCACATTGCGTGCTGCAAGTACCCTCCAGCTTCAGAACTGCCTGATATATGGATGTCATCTCTACAGCCTCTGCTCAATGTTCTGTCCAAATCTATACAAGGTTAGTCGTAGAGAATTTATTGTATGTGTTAAGTCCCTTAGTAACCACAGTTGTTATCTTATCTATCTTTACCCACTGAAGCCGAGGAGTTAGTTTCTATCTTGTGCCAGGTGTGTTGCTGAGTTGTCAGTCCATGCTTTGAGGGACTCTGAGATGTATCTATCCATCTGTTCTTGGCCTGCCTCGCTCTGCGCCTGAGGTCGATTATAACCACAGTTGTTATAGTTTGTAATTTATTTTAATTATCATACTCAATCTAGTGCGTCTGTAGCTTAAGCAGTAGTGAGCTCGATCACAACCCAAGCGTACCTGGTTCAAACTCTGAAGTGGGACAGTTTGAATGCAAATTAGTTCACTTGGATTTTTACAAACTGTAAAAATATACCTCACCGCTCAAAAAGCAATGACAAACTACTGAACGTATAAGTGGTGCTTAGAAAATCGCTAACTCATTTACTGTTGTTGATAGCTATGTCCTGTAAAAAGGATATGCCATGATTTTTTTTCATTCCTGCTGGAGACATTCCAAAATAAATGTTTAAGAAGAATCTTGCAAATCTTCTGGTCAACATTACAAAGGCCAAGGTGTTTTTTTTGCTGGTTGTTTATTTTATTTGGGCCCTTACCGATAGTGATGCAGCGGGTATGGCATCATCATTCTTTTTAATGAGAGCTGCTCCAAATCTTGTTGAAATGTATTTAGTTGCCTAGTGTCTCTATGAAGGCTCCCACCATTTGGCGGTGATCAAGTGGGAACTGCACTTTGATCTTAGCCAAAAGACCAGATATATTTTTTTTTATTTTTGGACCCTACCTGAAAGTACCACTGACGAGGGGTCTCTGGTTAAGCCTTTGTCTTGCAAGTTGAAGGTTGTGTGTTCAAATCTGGACCGCGATGTTCTGTTCACGAGTGCAGTTTTTCCAGAGACCCTAGGATTGTTGCTGGAGCTATGGAGTTCGTGCTTTGTGCAATACTCTTGACAGGTGGCGTGCCATTTCTGCAGAGAAGGACCAAGTCATCTGGGGTCAAACCCAGTGCAGTGAAGTCAATCCTTCGGACTTTAAACCACGAGTGGACCCATTATGGTTGATTTTGTAAACTCAAAGCACCATCACTCTTTTGAGATAGAGCTGCTCGGAGTTCAAGTGTATTTTATTTTATGCCATTTGGCATTTTATGAAGGCTCCCTCGCTTTGGCCGCTATCAAGTAGGCACTACATTTTGATCTTAAACAAAAGGCCGAGATATATGCTTAACTGATTCTAATCATACGCTACAAATTTCATATAATCTTTTTGTTAACAATATGTTATAACAATTGAGATTGGAGTTTTCCTCTATTATCCTAGATTATAGTTGTTGTACTTTTGTTTTAGAACCAAACAGTTTGTAAAACTTACTTCTCTATTTATTGAAAAGTAGGGTGAACTCTGTATATCTTCGCAACCTGGATACAGAACAAGAATATCAGAGCATTACAACTGTTAATAAAATAAAATTTCCCCGTGGCCTTTTCAGGCCTTAGGGTATGAGGCCGCTTGACTTCACATTTCTAGCCCTAGTGTGCAGGAGGTTATCCTCATCAGGTGCTGTGCTAGCTGGCGTTGGCGATCATAGATCGTTACAAATCTCTGTCCCTAATATTTGCTAAAAAATTATCTCAGATGTTGACACTCTTCCGTGCAATGATGTCAGGCTGTCAAAAATTTTCTGTCTTCCTCATCTCATCCTCCTTTGATTTTACCGGTTGTCACAATGTGTTCTAAACCTCCCTTCTCATCACATGTCCGAAAAATGATGACTGCCACTTTCTTATATTGACAATAAATTTTCTCTGTGGACTTCATCCAACACCTCCACATTCATAATTTTAGCAGTCCATGGGATTCTCATCATTCTGTAAAACAGAAGAGGTAGGAGGGCCAACTCCTTTCCTCATGTGTGGATCATCAATTTTAGGATTGAACCCACAACTCTCTTGTGTCCTAGTCGATAGGCAAGGAATTGGACCTCCTACCTCACAAGTTGATCGTCAGTGTAGGATTGAACCCACAACTCTCATGTGTCCTAGTCGATAGGTGAACGTTTATGCATTACGCTAATCCATCCCACATATTACAACTGTTATCTGTTCTATTTGTCGTCAAACCAGGTATTCAAGGAGTGGTACAGAATGAGAAAGGAGAAGTGATTCAAGATTACTCTCTGCAGCTTGACAGCAAACCCAAGCAAGACATGAAGTCATCATTTTTTGTTTTATCCACAGTTGGTCACCATACAATAACCATTGAAGCACCAGGTAACATTAAAATCTGTAGTGTTTGTTCCATACATGACCTCTGATAACATAAGGCCGGTGAACTCAGGTAAAAATTCAAGGAAATAAGACCACAACCATCAAATCATGTTTTGCCTCATAGCATCCAGATAAGAAGAGATATCTAGAACAGACTTTTGTGTGCTCTTCATAAATAGTGTCTTTCGTCGCCTCTGTTATCTCTGAGTCCATCTTTTGCGTGGCCAGTCTTTTGCTTTGTATTCATTGTATTGTATCATGACCTCTCATTCCAATATTGTTGTATAAAGACTAATCCATTTTATAAACAACACAACATACTAAATCAAGGTTATATTATGTTACAAAGTAAATTTAACACTAAGTAATATCAGTATTATTAACACTATTCGTTAATAAATAACCATGGACTCGTAGAATTGTGTAAATTTGCAGAAATCCTTAGTGTTTTATCAAAGACTTATAAAAACCAGCCCCCATTAAACAGGAATTTTGGTTTTCCTGCCTGAGCTAGTCTGCCTTATGTTGCCAGAGGTCACGACTCTACATGTTAAAATGGTCATTTGGTATGCAAGAGATTTTTTGCTGAATGGTCATGGGCAATACACTGGCTAGGACTTTGCTTCCTCTTCTGTGCATCGTAGTGAGAAGTTAAGCTGGGGTTTCTTGGCTAGTGCGTCTGGTAGGGTTTCTGAAAGCAAATTGGGGCATACAGGACAACTGCTTCCAGTATGAGGATGGAGGTTGAGGTCGTTGCTGTTGCCCTCCATTGGCTTTCAATGACTTTGTTTACTAGGACTGTTGTTGTTTCTAATTCTCAGTCAATGTTTCGAAAGATCCAAAATGGCAGGTTGTGGTATGAGTGAATCTCTTCTATAGAAGTTTCTAATCTTCAGAGTCCTACTTGTATCTACTGTCCGGACATGCGGGCATTTGCGGCAATGAGAGAGCATACAGGCTTGCATCAATAGCAATGATTGTCGGGGAGTTAAGAATGGATAAGGGCGATGTTCTTCGGTCTCTTCACAACTATCTGTTGGATGATGACACTAGAACAGTTGTTGAATCAATTCTGCTTAAGAAGTTTGAAGTTACCTGTTGTACAAGTAAAACATCCAGCCTGAGGGGGAGAGTGAGAAGTATGTTTAACCAGGGAGCCACAGGAACCATCATTATGAATACTCTTTGACATCTGTTGGGTTAGACCTATGGGTCTGTCCAGAGTGAAGTGACGTCAGCTCAGTAACCAATAAGGTTATAATGCAGTAGCTAAACCTAGTCTGTTGTATTTCTTATGTTATAGTACAGACGAAGCGCATAAAAACTTACTAATGTAGTTTTACAAATAGAAGATACAGCAGTGTTTTTGTGCTTTGTAAAACTACATTACTTCGTTTTTACATGTTTTGCTACATAGTTTTACTGCAGTCTTCCCCTTACACGTTATAGTACAGTAACCAGTATGGAGTTTTTCCCACCGTAGCGGCCTCAATTGGGTACCAGGAAAAGCACTGGGATGTTAAGGTGGCTGGCGTGATGTTTACCACATCACCAATCGTGTGCCGACGGTCAATGAAAAATACGGGCCTAACACCGTATTACCCTATATAATAGCCATCCATCGCAAGCGATGATGACAACAGCCTCAGACATGTGCTGCTGCACCTCTGATGTGGGCAGAGGTAACTGTAGAACACAATCTCCTAACACAGGTGGGGTGTATATGATCAAGGTTAGACATGTGGGTGTTGTGTGTTCTGTTTTTCAAGATCTCATTTTCTCTTACCTCAACGGCATGACAATTCTCAGCTATGCGGGTTCCTCTTGTGTTGTTACAGCGCCACATTTGGCAATCTCGCACCACGGATTCCCAAAACACATTGTGTCTATATTGAAGCATTTCAGAGACAATTTAAGAGTGTTTTTAAACCCGTTTTTTGTCCTACCACATTGAATAAAAAGGTTCCTTTACTACCTTTACAGTAACGAGTTCTGTTGTATTTTTTAGGTTATAATGCAGTAACCAGACCAGTTTTGTTGAGAGAAAACACACCTGACTTCCAGAACATCACCCTTAAACAGGAAAGTGCAGAAAGCCAAGTACTGGGCTACCATGACTATTCACAAATGACAAATGTGTTGAAAAATATCTCAGCTTCATGCCAGGATATTGCGACTTTAATAAGGTAATCACTAAGTAAAGTGGAGCTTCTGAAACTTATGAAACAGATAATGGAAATATGAAATACATTAGTAGTCATCATCATCAAGTAGCTTGTCCTGAACAGGACTTTGCTACCCCAACAATCCTTCAGAATTTCTTTCTCTCATAGGCCAGATGTCCTGCAGCCATCATGTTCAAACCATCAATTACATCCTGAATCCATCTTCGTCTTCTTCTCTTTGCCGGTATGCCTCCTTCCATGATGGTCTCTCTTCTCCAGTCCTTCACGTCTTTTTATATGTCCAAAATTTCTAATTTTCTTTCTTATTTGTAGCATCGGCCAGTTTTCTTTGATTTTGAGTTCTTTTTGGATAGATCTATTTGTTCTCCTCTGTTCATGATATACAGAGGACTCTTCTGAAACACTTATATTCAAAAGCACATATATGTTTTTCCACTGCCTTGTTTCCACTGTCCATGGTTCACACCCATACATTAATAGTATCATTTAATGATGATTAACAACCCATATCAAATATGACCAACAACCCATATCAAATATTATAAGGAAACGTCGGTGGAAATATTTAGGTCATGTGCTTAGATCAGATGAAAAGAGTCTAAATCGACAAGTCCTTATGTGGTCACCAGTTGGGAAAAGAAAACGTGGAAGACCAAAGACCACTCTTCAAGAACCATCCAACAAGAAAGTAAACTATTGGGATGTAAAACCATACAAGATCTGCAACTGCTAGCAAAGAACCGTATCACATGGAGATCTAAAACCTCTGCTCTATGTGCCGCCTTTGGCACGAAAGGAACAAACTAACTAAACTAATGATGATTGATTGATAGATAAGTGGGAGGGAAACTTTAAGAAATGGACAGGTTACAGTCTGGCAGTGTGCAACACCAAGGCGAAAGACAGAGGATGCTGGAGATTCATTGCAGCCAACCTTCGATGTGGAGACGGCACCTGATGATGATGATTGATAGATAGGACCATCATAATTGCACTTCGGTGAGTAACTATGTGTGCTCCGATCTCTTTCTAACAGAGGAAGATCTCAGCAGCAGTGCATGAACTCCAAAGCAATGGCAGGGTCCCATAATAGTAAATATATTACAATAACAAATTATATAGTATGGGGATGTGAAGTGTTAAAGACCTCGCAGTACTAGCTCTTAGTATTAGAGATCAGGGGATCATTCTCGTCCATGTTAACTTCATTAACTCAACGATCCAGATACCCAATATATTCTGCTGCGATGATTGAGCATTCTACAGGCTAAGATTAGGCTGAGGTTTTTTCCTTTTATCTTCTGTGCTGATCTTTCTGCATTCGCTTTCCTAAGCATCTCATCATTGATCTTTTAAGCTGTCTGTGATCTTAACTGATTGATTGATAGGAACATCATCATTGCACTTAGATGAGTAACCATGTGTGCTCTGATCTCTTTCTTACACAGGAAGATCTCTTTCTTACACAGGAAGATCTCTGTCTTCACAGGAAGATTCTTCTTACAGGAAGATCTCTGTCTTACACAGGAAGATCTCTGTCTTACACAGGAAGATCTCTGTCTTACACAGGAAGATCTCTTTCTTACACAGGAAGATCTCTGTCTTACACAGGAAGATCTCTTTCTTACACAGGAAGATCTCATCGACAGTGCACAAACTTTGTAGCAGTGGCGAGGGTCCCTGGTGTAATTTAGAATATGGTAAAAATATTTTGTAGAATTCAAAATTTTTCTGCTTCTAACGCTCCATATCGACCACTTGTTAACCACTCTGTATGATTTGTATAAGATCTGAGCCTAAGAGTGATTGTGCGTTGTGTCAATAATGCACCTATAAGTAGGCCAGCATCCGATTTATGGGTTGCTTTTTATATACTAGGTAGCTTCCTAGGCCCCTACGTCATTTGCCTCTTATGACATGCCTTATAGTTCGCAGTGGTACTATTCTTTGCTTCCTTGCAGGCTGTGGCACCGCACTAGCGAGTTTAATTTTAAATCTTTTTAATGCATTTTGTGATCTTATGTTGTTCAAAATAATTTAAAGGATTCTTTCCCTCTTTTGTTACAGCTTGGGAAAGACCAAGTTGGGCTCAGACATATGGATGATGCATTTTGGCCCACCAGTAGCAGAGCATGTTCTTCCCACAATCTTGTTTGTAGGGAACATTCATGGAGAGGAGATGACGTCGCGTGAGATGTTGATGCAGCTTGTAATTTATTTATGTGAACAGTATAAGCAGGATGACTATATTCATCAGGTAGGTTGGCAATCTCTTTCTTCTTCGAACACTCCATATCGACCACTTGTTAACCACTTTGTGATTTGTATATCCTGATAGCTCCACGAGAGAGCGAACTAAGTACCTTTGAAATGAGAAGTGAACACCTAACCTCTACACCACAGAGATCCCTGAAACTTATCACAGATAATCAATTTTGTAAAGTCCAGTGCTGCCATTTTTTGTTTCATGATCTCAGTTGTCTTTACCTTGTCATGTTCTCAGCTTCTGAAGGAAATGCGTGTCTACATCGTCCCAGCAGTCAACATTGATGGTTCAAGACTAGCTAGCTCTGGTACATGTGAGGTCGGCAGTGGTCACACAAACACTGAAGGTGTGGATATTGATGCCAATTTTGTTGGTAAGTAGAAGTCGCTGACGACAACTGTTATCTTTCACATCAATCATCCATTGTAGCCATGATGGCAGCAGCATCTTTTTCTTTCTTTTCTCCAATCCTGTTTGCCTCACAGAATCAGGTCAAGAAGAGATTTCTAAAACGGACCCTTGTGCGCTTCGTAGATAGTGTCTTTCATCCCCTCTGTTATCTCTGATGTCCATCTTTTGCATGGCCGGCCTTTTGCTTTGTACCCATTGTATCGGGGGAGCAGCATTGCTCTTTGAGGCGCACTGTCTGTTGGTAATTTGCTTATGTGGCCGAACCATTTAATTTGTTGTTTCTTGATCCTTCCTTCCTTTTGTTTGCTTGAAATTTGTCTATATATTCAATGTTGTCTCTTGTATGAACTTCACTGTCTTTTGTAGCTCACACAGAGGTCCGTGTAGTATTCTGTCGAGTTGTTTCGTTAGGCCAGTGCGTTTTCCTCAGTGTATCATATTCGGGGCAGTCTTGAAGTATGTGCTCTGCAGTCTGGTGTGCCTGTCCACATGTACACATGGCTGAATTGCCAATCTTGAATTTTGTATACATGTGACTGCGGTGTTGTTTCTTGATGAAGTCTAGTACTGATGTTGTACCCACTTTTTCCTGATGTCTTCATTTCTCAACCAATCTCTTCTTGTTACCCCAAGCATTCTGCGTAGACACTTCATCTTTGTCGTGACTAGTTTTCTTCTATCATTTGTTGTCAGTGTCCGGGTTTGGCACTGGTAGCATAATGTGGGAGAAAGATTGTGTTGAACATTGCTCTTTTGTGTTCATTGTGACGTTTGCATTTTAAAATTGGTGCCATTTATCCTATTTGATTTGCTTTATTGCATCTGTGTTGTATTTCATTAGCTTCACTTATATGTTGTAATAACTCTAGAGTATGTTTAGAGGTATAGAAAAGCAATATAGAAAGGATATAGAAAGCAAGTTGAATGCAAGTGAAAATAGATGTCTGCGAAAAATAATTAACATAAAATGGAGTGAATTCAGAAGTGATGAAATCAGAGAAATGTCTGGCCACTAATAGTAAGAACTGTTGTAAAAAGGAGAATGTGGAGATATGTGGGACACACGCGGAGAAGAAATGAGCAAAGAATATCAAAGCAGGCATTGGAGTGGGATGCACAGGGCTTAAGAAAGATAGAACTACCTAAGGAAACGAATGGTATGTCTGACCATTCACCGACAATACTAAAAGAAGAAGAAGAATGACAAATTGCAGATAATAGCCTTATGTGTTAGATTATACATGTACATTTGTAACATTGCTGGATACCTTCTTCTGTGTTTTCAAAACTCCTATGATCATTTTCTTTTATGTCCTTAGAGAAAAAAGTCATCATCAAGTAGCTTGTCCCTTCTGGAACTTGACTCCAATGACAGCAGTCCTGGAATACTCTCTATTCTGTGCAAGTTGACCAGCGTCAGGAGCAGTCATTCTCAGATCGTCAATGACATCTTGCACCCATTGTCTTCTAGGTCTTCCTCTCATTTTTCTTCCAGGGACCATTCTCTCCAAAAGTATCTTCTCTTGGCACTCATGTCATTTGATGTGTCCGAAAAATTTAATTTCCTTGTTTTTATGCTCTTTAGTAGCCGATTCTCTTTAATACCTAGCTGTTGCAGAACAGAAGCGTTTGTTATTTTCTCCGTCCACTCTTCTGTAGTATTTGTATTCAACGGCATTAACTGATTAGCTACTGAATTGAAAACCGGGTCGTGGCTGAAATAAATTTAGGTCTTATTTTCACATTGCAGGTGTATGTACAAATTTAGCTACAGTTTTCTTGATTAACAGATTTTTTGTTAGTCTTATCTTATCTTATCTTAACCACATTTGCTGTGAAGCGTCGTGGGAGAGTTAGTTTCCTATCTTGTGCCAGGTGTGTTGCGCTTGACGTTGTCAGTCCATGCTTTGCAGGGACTCTGAGATGTTATCTATCCATCTTGTTCTTGGCCTGCCTCGTGCTCTGCGCCTGAGTGTGATTATTATAGGCACGTGATGGTAGTAAATGTGGTTCCATTCTCATTAAATGGCCGAACCACTTGAATCTTTGCTTCTCGATGTACTGAATGCATGGTATAGTACCAACGATGCTTCTGATATTCTCGTTCTCACTCTATCTCGCCTTGTAACGTTGACAGCTTTTCGTAGACATCTCATTTCACATGTTGTAATCTTTCTTTCTTGTGTCTTAGTCAGGGCCATGTTTGGCACTGATAGCAGAGAGTTGGAATAAATATGCAGTTTATCAGTTGTCGCTTGACTGCCATGTTAATGCTTGGATGTTTTAATAGTGGTGACAGTTGGTATGTCACTGCATTTGCCTTCTGGCATCTAGTCTCGATTTCTCTGTCCATCTTTCCATCTGCTGTGAATATACTCCCGAGATATTTGAATTCTGGAGTCTGTTGTATTTTGACATTATTCACGTGTATATTTAGTTGACCTGTTGACCTACTTATTGTCATGTTTTTTGTTAGTAATATACCATTTTGTTGGAAATGAATTTTCTTTAAGATCTTTCTAAAACAAATAAATAGTTGGGCTCCCAACGGCTTATAGGAGCCAATCAGTTAATGATCTTCTCCGCCGCTTTGTCAATGGAGAAAAGAGTACATGCCTACAATGTAAACTAGTCAGGAAATATTCTTCTTCTTATTTTTTGGTAGTCCGACTGCTATCGAATTGTTGTCTTGCGCTAGTGGCTTGAGTGATAGTTATTTTTTTTTAAAAGGATTCTTCTATACCATCTATCCATCTTTTTCATGGTCTTCCTCTCGCCTTCTTTCCTGACGTTCTGTTGTAGAAGTGTCTGTATACAGTGGAGTTTGGTTGCAGGAAACATTAACAATGAATATTTATATGCATTCTATATCTTATCTATTGCAGACAGTGAAGAATATGGCGGAATTAGTGAGCAAGCTGAAACAAAAGCTGTGAAAAAATCGTTGCAGCTGTCCAGTTCTTCAATTGTTGTTAATGTCCGCAGTGGTGAAAATGTTATCTCTTACTTTGGATCAGTGGAAAAAGGTTAGTTTTACAGTATAGAAATTGGTTGACTTTATTAATAGACTTTGGAGTAAAGTTTAAATTATGAAACATCTTTTTCCTAAGCTTGAAAAAAATTATCACATACAAGATAATAAAGATCTGCAATAGAAGACATGGGATGGAAAAATTCAGAGAAGGCCAATGGGAAAGATGGAAAGATTACAAGATCGATTGCAGTCATTCATCGATAACTCTATTGAGAGAGACAAGACATCAATCAATCAATGGTGCCACTGAGACCCTCTCTTAAAACCCTTAAAACCCCTCTGTTTATTCATAAACCAGTTAAAGACAACAGCAAAAATGTATTTTATTGAACATGTTCTGAGCAAGTTCATCGAAGATATGGGATGTATCTCTGTCTCTGACGTTAGTAATTGGAGAAAGTGAATATCTTGTTTCATTAGTAAGAAATAGTGAAGAAATGAAGAAACCAATGCAAAGAATGATAGCGAAATGTGATAGATGGCTTGAACCATGACAGCAACAAAGGTAGAGTTGGTTGAGGACCTATACCCCAATCTTGGCTTTAAAAGGCAAACGCTTAATATGCCTGCTATCAGTTGACAATCTTGCAGAACATGTTCTGCCGTCATGTCCGCCAGGGACACAGGCTAGTTGTGTCAATTTTAAATTTGTGAAACATGTAGGCGTGGAGCTTGTTGTGGCCGGTACGGAGGCGAAGTATGGCAACTTGTTCACTATGAGACAGACCATAGTATCCGTCACTTTTGTTGTGTTGGGGATGGTCTTTTGACCATTTGTCTCTGTACTGCCAGCCGATGGTTGTTCTGGCTTCCTCATAACTGATCTCGAGATCAGTTTGAGGTAGTCACCCGCCTTCTTTAGCTAGTTTGTCGGCTTGTTCGTTTCCGCTTAAGTTACAGTGTGATGGTATCCACTGGATGACGGTGTGTTTGAGAGACCCGCTAGTTCATCGAGGGTCGCTTGAACTCATTCAGCTCTGTTTTGCCTACACCTTTGAGTGCCGTGATGATCGATAGAGCATTGGTGAATATCACGACTTTGTTGCGAGAGGTGCCTCTTCTCTCTAGGATCATTTCGCCACTGTTCTTATTGCCTCTGCCCTGTAGTTATTTGAATATTTGCCTGTGGCAATCGCTTTGTGACCGTCACTTTCTTTGAGAGTTTAAGCACTATTCCTCCTCCACCGTCGCTAATTGCTGATTGAAGATCTAGGATGCCATAGTGGTAGTATCAAATTGAGTAGAAAGTTTTCTGTCTGTGCCTTATGTCCCTGGGCACAATGAGAATTGATTGATCAACTCATGTTTGAAATTTATGTCTAGAGATGTTACGTATATATATTTATTTATTTTACAGAATTGGCAACTGCCTTCATCAATGGTAGAGAATCGATAAAATCCAAAGATTTTGGATGTCCTGACAAAACAGGTAGTGTAACTTCATTGTTCACGATCAGATGTTAACTTCTCTCTTTCTGTTCTCTAAACCTGTTTTGTCTCACAGCGTCAGGATAAGAAAAGATTTCTAGAACAGGCTTTTGTGTGCTCTTTATAAATAGTATTTTCTCACCGCTTGTTATTTCTCAGTCCACATATTGCGGGGACAGCCTTTTGCTTTTTATCCGCTATATCAGAATAGTATTGCTCTTTGAGATGCACTGTCTATTGGTAATCTACTTATGTGGCAGACTCATTTAATTTTTTGTTTCTTGATGAAGTTGGTACTGATGTTGTATCCCCTTTTTTTCTGATGTCTTCACTTCTCAACCTGTCTTTTCTTGTTCCTCCCAGCATTCTGTGTAGACACTTCATCTCTGTCTTGACTAGTTTTCTTTTATCATTTGTTGTCACTGTCCAGTTGTGTATATCTTCAGATAAGTTGTGAATATCTTGTTTCATTGATAACAAATGGTGAAGAATTGAAGAATTATTATTTTATTCATACTTTTCACTCTATATCATCAACATTATTGTAATGGAGAGTTTTTTACAAATATATATGTATAAAAATCGAGGTGGATTGATATGCCGAGATGGATTGGGCATGTGTTTTGTGTGTCAATAGGAGTATTTGCTAGGACAGCTCTCTGATAGACAGCAAAAGGTCTGGATATCCAAAGAATACATGAAGAACTGTGGATTGTGACCTGACTTGGCAAAATAGTAAACAGACGGCAGAACAGCAACAATGGAAATATCTCGTGGAAGCCTTATTTGTCAAATGGGACAGAAAGTTTGTTTATTTAATAAGGTTTCCTTCCCCATAACTAGGAGTGTATAGTAACTCTTGCTCATTTCATCTTCCTGCTTTTTAAAAAACATGTTGCATATTATTTGAAACACTATTGCCACCTGTTGCCCCACTCTAGTCTCCTGAGATGGCATCACTATTTGTTCCCCAACTGAATCAGAATTACATTACATATGATAACAATCTATGTGGCGTAGAGGTTAAGTGTTCACCGCTAGTTCCAAAGGTACTCGGTTCGCTCCCTTGTGGAGCCATCTGGGTATTTTTCCAGAGATCCCTGATCTCGGTGTAGGTGAGATCGAGTTCCTAGTCCTATCAGAGATAGATGATAAAACGTAGGTCCCATGTTCAAGTTGAGCATGTAAAAGAACCTTCGGCAGTTCAAAATCGAAAATAGCAGGCTGGAAAGCCGCTGCCCGGGCAAAATTCATTAGAAATATTTTAAAATTTAGTTTCCACAAAATATGTTCACCATCTTCTAAATTACATCGTGAACCTCACTGGTGCTATGTAGTATGTGCACTGCTGCTGAGATCTTCCTGTTTAAGAAAGAGGTCATAGCACACATGGTTACTCTCCAAAGTGCAATTATGATGGTTCTGCCAATCATTGAATCTATGATGACACTTTATGCCTGAATCTCATTGCAAATATATGATGACACTTTATGCCTGAATCTCATTCCACAATCTGGATAGTCATCCTTTCTGCCAAGAAAAGTACACCAAAATCTACCTTACAATTTTACTAGGAACACCAGTCAAATAGAAATGCTGCTTCTATCTATCTGTCACATCCAACCAAAGATTGCCTCACAATGCCAACTGTGTGATTATTTAGAAGAAACTGTTGCACACCCTCTCTTCCAGTGCCCTACACTACAAGTACTTACCCACAACATATCCAGATGTTGAAAACACTCTCTGTCCCAACACACCACAGCTCAGACAGACCTGTAGATTCTTCACTGCCATGGCCTCAAGTCGAAGAGCAAATGCTCAGATGACTGCTGGATCGGAAAAGTAAAGTACTATCTATCTATCTATTCTCTAATCCTGTTTTGCCTTTTGACTTCAGGTTGAAAAAGAAGACACACGGAGTGAGCCTCCCTATGCGTGTTGTACAAGGTGGAATTTAGTGACTCAGATATTCCGCCGATCCATCATTTATATGGCCGTCCTCTGGATCTGTTGCCCCTGTATCTGAGTACTAGTTCTCTTTATGGGAGACTGTCATGTGGTAATATTGATACATGTCTGAACCATTTGACCTTTCTTTGTATATTGTAGCGCCAGCAAGGATCATACCCTCTTCTGAATTTGTCATTTCTGATCTTATCACTTTTTGTAACATTTAGAATTGGTGCTTCAAATACAAGAAATGAAATACATAACTAATTGGCTAGAAATCTCTATCAGAAGAGGATACTGTAACAGAAAAACTTCTGTAGGGGCAAAGAAAATTTGTGGTAATATCCTTTACAGGACTTCGCCAACAACCACAGTAAACGAGTCGTTGATTTTCTAGGCACCACTTTTACATTCAGTAGTTTGACATTGCTTTCTGATCATAGCTGTAAATATTTTTAAAATACAAAGGAAAGAATTTGCTTTCAAACTGCCCACCGCGGGGTTTGAACAAGGTACGCTTGGGTTGGCATCGAACTCTCTACTGTTTAACCCTTTCGCAGTTCTGAGCCGTATATACTGGCTAGGGTACTTTTAAGATGACACAAAGCCAGTACAGTGGCTAGTTCAACATACCTTACAATATAAATGCTTTTGGTGGCCAAACATAAAATTACGGAGGGAAAGGGGCTACTGATGCCCACTTCTGTTATTAATTTATGCTCAATTCTGTTTTGTCTTTCAGGTAAATTTCCATCTGCTGTCGTGGAATATAACTCTTTCTTTGCCCACTCTGGAAGTTTGGTGGTGAGAGATTATTTATTTCTTAGTGACAATCTTATATGTTTGGACATTTGGGAAGGGGAGATATATATATATAAATCGACAAATTTATAAATATCTCTTATGGGTGTTGCCGATAGCGAATTAGATAACACTCTACACTAGTTTGGAAAAATGTTGGCTGAATGCTTAGCTAAACGGATCACACTTGAGGATCTAAATTTGAAGTATCTCTGAAGTCGGAAAAGCCTGCTTTCATAGCAAGGGACATCCATAAAATGGTTTCAGGCTTTCATGCAAAAATCAGAAACACCACCCAAGGTGCCATGGCTACACCTGTATTCATAGCAGGTGAAGAAGCAAAAGCTTAGGTAAAGTATTTGTTTGAGGATATGCTATAGACTATCATGTAGTTTTTTTCTTATTGAAAGTTATTGGTTACTAAACTGACTTCATTGCACCTCGGACAGACCCATAGGTGCTCAGTCTCCCCCAACAGTTATCCAAGAGTATGAATACTGATGGTTCCCGTGGCTCACTGGCTAAACACTTCTCATTCATTCTGCCCCTCAGACATCCGGTTCAACCTATACAACGGATAACTCCAAACTGCTTAAATCGCTGGATAGATTCAACATCGATTTTAGTGTCCTCCACCAACACAGGCAGTCGTGAAGAAACCGAAGAACATCCCCCTATACATCTTCAACTCCCAACAATCGATGCTGTTGATGCAAGGCTTGTCCGCTCTCTCATTACCGTAAACATCCGCATGCCCAGAACAGTAGATCCACATCAGCATCTGGAGGTTAGAAACTTCTATAGATGACATCCACACGTAGGGCAGTAATAGCCATCATCCACATGAGGGCAGTAATGGCCTCAACCTCCGTCCTCATACTGGAAGTAGTTTTCCTGCATGCTCCACTTCTCTCTGCAACAACCCTGCGATGCACATCAGCCAAGAAATTCCAGCCTGACTTCTCAACCACAGACACCAACCCATCTGTATATACATCATCACTTGCATATACATCATCACTTGCATCATCTTCTATCAGCTGCTTACCTGTGAGTTCAGCCTTCATGTTGCCCCAATCTCTACATTCTCTTTCAAGAGTAACGATAACGTTGCGGTAGTTGGCCATGCTAACATCTATTGGGATCCATTCTTTCCATTTTGGTAGGGTGGCAACTGTGTTCACCTCGTCAATTGTTCTCTCAGCCTGGACCATTCACAACATGCCACACTTGATTCTCGTGCCCTTAACATCATTAGTGTTCGTGTACAGTGGATGTCTCTTATCCACAGTAACCCGCATATAAGCCTTGGTTTGGGCGTAATTAAATTATTATATCATTAATTTTATGTTTAATTATATTACTGAATGTGGTATCATGTTCAACGTTAATAATGAATTGTATCACATCCTTTGACACCAGTCCTATGCCTCTTGGTACATGCATCATGCCGCAGTGGAGTTAAATTTGGGATGTTGTCGATATCCTGATGCTAACCAGCTGACAGAAATTTGGAATGAAAACAGGCAGCCATTCATGTCATTAATTAGGGAGGTAAGCATAGCCAAGACTTCACCTCAAAGTTAATTTATATGTTACGCCATAAAGCTCACTTATATGATAAGCCACAGTCAGCTTGCACAGAACAGAGAGTTTTTCAGGACTGCTGTCATGGGAACCAGGTTCTGGAAGGGACAAGCTACTTGATGATGATGATATGATAAGCAACGATACTAGCCAGTTGTTAGAAATCCATTCCTTTCTAATTTACTGATGCTTTCTAATTTTGGTTTTTTTATTGACTGTACTAGCAATGCAGCCATTAAATTTGACAGGCACTCACCCCACCTGTCCTACACCGCCCTAATGGTACTACAGACAGTAACGACAGGTTTTTTAATTGTGAATCTCGACTAATTATGACAGAGATGAAGTTTCTACGCAGAGTGCTGGGAATATCAAGAAAAAACCAGTTCAGAAAAGAAGATGTCAGGACAGATATGGGTGCAACATTGGTACTGAACTTCATCAAGAAGCAATAAATTAAATGGTTCTGCAACATAGATTACCAGCAGACAGTGTGCCTCCACGAGCAATGCTACTCCAATACAATGGATACAAAGTAAACAGTCATCCATGCAAAAGGTGGACTTCAGATATAACAGAGGTTACGACAAACACTGTTTGTGAAGCGCACACAAAAGTCAGTTCTAGAAATCTCTTCTTATTCTGATGCTGTGAAGCAAAACAGGATTAGAGTAAATTAGAAAGAAAAGATGTGAATCCTAAGGTTAATTTTCCTTCTGCCTATTTCACCATTCTATCTATCTATTCTCTAATCCTGTTTTGCCTTTCAGCATCAGGTTGATGAAGGAGGCCCCTGGAGCGAACCTCTCTATTCGCCTTGTCTTTTTCTTTCTCCAGTCCTGGTTTGCCTCACAGCTTCAGGGTAAGAAGAGATTTCTAGCACAGGCTTTTGTGTGCGCTACATTAGCGCTTTCGCCGCATCTGTTATCTCTGAGGTCCACCTTTTGCGTGGCCGGCCTGTTGCTTTTTATCCACCATATCTGAGTAACATTGCTCTTTGTGTCGCACTGTCTGTTGGTAATTTGCTTATGTGGCCGAACCATTTAATTTGTTATTTCTTGATGAAGTTCAGTACTGATGTTGTACCCACTTTTTTCTTGATGTCTTCATTTCTAAACCAGTCTCTTTTTGTTACTACCAGCATTCTGCGTATTGCAAATTTTTATTGCAAACAAATATTTTTGGTGGAATAGGTAACCAGTAATTCATACCAGTAGAGAAAAATTAAACTTGTCGTAATTAATTTTTTTTTCTTCCACTATCCAGTCCCAGAAGGGGATCTTTGGAGTTGTCATTGATAAGGATTCCAAGAAACCACTATCCAAGGTCCGTATATTTATTACGCCGTCAGGATATACACAGTACACAAATGAAGAAGGCCACTTTGCCTTTTATTTACCACATGGAAATTACACGTTTCATTATACGGCTACACGCTACAAGGATAAGAGTACAGTAGGTTTTCATGTTTATGTGCTAGTGTGTTAGAGCTAAAGTGAGTTCTGTATTTGCAACATAGAAGATACATTGTGTTGTATGTTTTCTTCCAGGGTAATAATGGAGATTCATGCATTTCTGGAAACACTAATTGGCATGAAATCTGCCTGTCCATACTTTATCTCCAGAGAAATGTCTGGTCAAACACTAGTAATGACTGTTATAAGAAGAAGAAGATGGAGATGTGTTGGGCACACCTTGAGAAGAAATGATCATAGAATACCAAAGCAGGCATTGTAATGGGAGGCAAAAGGTTTCTCTCATGTGCGCGATCCCCCCTTAGACTGATGTACCAAACTTCCTCATAAATTCTGCTTTTGTTTTTAGGGACTCCGTCCCTCCGTACAGCTTCTCATTTAGCTCGGTATTTTCCGGCCAGGTTTCGTTTCTCAGGTCTGCTAGCAGTTGGCAGTCTTGCATTAGGTGCTCTGCCGTCATGTCCAGGAGGCAAAGGGTTTAAGAAAGAGAGGACGCCCAAGGGAAACCCTGAGACGAACTTTGCTGAAATAGGCAAGAAATATGACTCAATTCCATGGAAGAGAGTTAGTGAGTTGCCCAGGTCAGAGATTATTGGAGAAATTACTTGCAGGTCCTATGTAACATATAATGGTACAAGAGAATATATATATATTCTTTGTGAAGTCCAGAGCAGTTGGATGTTGCATGAGTGAATGCCATCTTTGGTGTCTAGACCGCTATAGTGATGAACTTGGACTATCCCATCCTATTCCTTTGTTTTATGTCAGTTAATGTTTTTAAATTATGCACACCGAGATATGTATGCTCATCGTGGGAATAGTGTTTTAGATGGGTGGTCATGCAGAAGTGGAATGGCGTTCAATGTTTCCTACTGACGTTGCCAGCATGCTGTGTTCAATTTAGCTTGAATAAGGAGGTTAGGGATGAGACCTCTCTCCCTCTGAAAAATTGCTGAAATCTGCGATACGAGAAGGTGCACTAGAAACCTAATTATCATGTATCTATCTTTTATGTATGATGACTATCATTCAATAAAACTTATGCTGTTGATCGACCTACCGAGCCTTGCATAGTTAAGTCACTATATTCAATATAACACATAAAACATTATAAAAATAAACATGTATGTTCATTTATCATCAGCAATTGCAAGTAATGAACAGTCCCAGTGCCAGTAAAGTTATTCTTGAGATGTCATCTAGTACCTGGCTACTGGGTATGTCACCAATGCTGACTGTAACAGTAATAGGTGAGTTATCTCTCTTGCGTTTAGTTGGAGTTATTTTAGCCTCTATATGGCTATCAGTGTTGTGTCCGAGCAGAAAGCAAGGATGTCATGTCCTCTAAATTTATGCCTAGCCTGGGCAGCTGATAAAGGGCCTTGATGAGCCATGCCCATTTTGAATCAAGCATTGTTGGCAGGAGATGCCAGAAGATGGAATGGAATACACACATAACCAACAACTACCTAAGTGTCCCTCCCTCTGGATTTGTCATCAAGGGTTACTCCTCTAGCCTTCTGCATAACCGTGCTGACCCACAAGGCAGTGAGGATTTTCTATCACGGTTTACTTCCCTAGCCTTTAGCTCTCCTGAGCTTCTCTCCACAAGGCATTGGGTTTAACAGTTGCAGATCGTACTGTCATACGGTAACATGAAATCATCTGATCTGACCCCCCCTCCCCAATATTAATTAATATATATATTAATATTTTAATTAATTAACTATTGACATTTTATTTGTTCAAATTTTGTTGGGATTAAGTTGACAATTAATTTGTAAATTATGTCACTGAAGTTAATATTAACACTTTGGTGGACACAATCTCGTAATGCACCATCTTCAAAAATAGTAGTCCTTATGTGAATTGTGCTATGTTGTGATATTAAATGTCAGAATTGTTATGAAAGTTTGTGAGTTTAAAAAATGAATTATTGATAAATGTTGTCACAGAGTGTAAGATTACATTAATTGGCAAACATAAGTGTGATGTTAGATTAATTGACAAACATCAGAGTGTAACATTACATTAATTGGCAAACATGAGAGTACAACATTACATTGACAAACATCAGAGTGTAACATTACATTTAATTAGCATACATAAGTGTAACATTACATTAATTGACAAACATCAGAGTGTAACATTACATTAATTGGCAAACATGAGAGTACAACATTACATTGACAAACATCAGAGTGTAACATTACATTAATTAGCATATACATAAGTGTAACATTACATTAATTGACAAACATCAGCATGTAACATTACATTAATTGACAAACATCAAAGTGTAACATTACATTACTTGACAAACATCAGAGTGTGACATTACTTTAATTGGCAAACATCCGAGTGTAACATTACATTAATTGACAAACATCAGAGTGTAACATTACATTACTTGACAAACATCAGAGTGTGACATTACTTTAATTGGCAAACATCCGAGTGTAACATTACATTAATTAGCAAACATCAGTGTAACATTTACATTATTTAACAAACATCAAAGTGTAACATTACATAATTGGTAAATGTTGTCACCGAGTGTGACAATACATTCTATTCTCGTTTTATTTTTTCCATTACCAGGCTGTGTTGTGCTTCTTGTTGTCATTTTCATCACAGCCGTGGTTTGTCTGAAGAAATCTGGCGATAAGCAGTATGACGAGATGGGTTTCCGACAGCTACCAAATGCAGATGATGATGACAGCGATGATTTAGAAGCTGCCCTGCAAGAGAAAAGTACATACCCTATGAAACCACAACATCAGAATACCTCTCCCTTAATAAAGGAATTTCATGATGAACCTTCGACTGATGAAGAGGGCGAAAATAAGTTATTCCAGAGAGACGTTTAACACTCGCATTCTGGAAACATTGTTTTTCAAGTTAGATATATAGAAGATAGATTTGCCTCTTGACAATTTATTTACAGGATCTGTTATTACCAGCAATGAGATTTATCATTGCATTATTATTTTTTGAACATGTTTCTTTGACATAAATTTATATACATGACTCAACTAAAAATTTAAGTGTATTCTGAAGACTCGGCAAGTAATTTCCTGGTGTTATACAAGGTGTTCAAGATAAAAGCAGCCCCTTCAAGGGAGCCAATCTGGAAAATGTTTATCAAATTGAGAAGGGTCAATTGTGACGTAGTATAGGTCAAGTGATCGAGTCTTTTTGTGATGGTGCGTAAATTTTGGTGCGGGAAGGGACGATGAACAAAAGGGCGAGCTAGTCAGGACCGGTTTAAATAGTAAATAGACAAAACACAATGCGTACCTGGCAACTTGATTTGCCATTTGGACTGTTTTTATCTTGAACACCTTGTATCAATTCAATATCCATTTTATTTTTACATACTTCTTAATACAACTTTTCATTATTTTCAAAAATCGCTAGCTTTTACTATTCATTTATTTTGTGTTCTGCCTTTGTGATACTTGATTATATCTGCATTTTGATCATGTTTTCTGTTGTATTGTTGAGTTTAAAACTACATGGACCATAAAGTAACTTCATTCCAGGTTGGTTTCAAGTAACGGGTCTGTATATGTCAGCGGTTCCCAAACTTTTTCATTACCAAAGACCCACTTTTTTTTAGTACATTTTGCTACCGCTGACCCCCAACAGTTTCTATATATGAAAATCTGCTAGCAGTGGAGTACACCAGACCAAGAGTCAATCTGGCTCAATTTTCTCAGATTGCGGGAAACTTCAAATGATCTTTCATTTTGTCCTGTCAGACATTAGACTTCGGTCTAGTCCGGGTACTTTGATTTCACAGCGGAACTAGTTTACCACTGTTTTTATACATGTTTTTAAAATGTATTTTTCTGTTTGAAATATCAAAGATCATAATATTTCTTCAAGCACTTGAGGACCCCTTGTAAGTACCTTCCGGACCCCAGGGTCCGCAGACCCCAGTTTGTGTAACACTAGTATAGATCATTGCTGTATAGATTATTGGGTGAGAAGCATGGACATTTAACAAGGCAGTGGAAAAACATATATGTGCTTTTCAATATAGATGTTACAGAAGAGTTCTCTGTATATCATGGACAGAGAACAAATAGATCTATCCAGAAAGAACTCACAATCGAATAAAACTGGTTGATGCTAAATAAGAAAATTGAAGTATTTTGGACATATAAAGAGACACGAAGGGTTGGAGATTACCATCATGGAAAGGAGGCATCCCAGCAAAGAGGAGAAGAGGAAGAACGCGAAGAAGATGTATTCAGAATGGTTTGAGTATGATGACTGCAGAGATGAAACATCTGGCCTATGAGAGAGAGCACTGTTAGGGTGGCAAAATATTTGATGATGATAGCTCATTGGTAAGTTACTGGGTTTAAACCCTAACCAAATAGGTTGGAGATCAGAACTTATTTGGAGTATTTCCCACAAGACTTCAGTTAGCAAAAAACATTCTAATTCTTCTTAAATCAAAGAATAACTGCTCTCAAAGTTAGAAATTAGAGACTGAGCGGGGTGACCAAATGGTTAATTGTGGTGGGGGCTTGCTGACTGAAACATGCCAAGTTCAACCCCTCATTAAGATCAAAAGATTTTCTCTTGGGAGACCAAAAAACCAATCACAGTCTTAGGCAAGCAACCTTAATTCATTTCCCTATAAAATCCCCCAGCATATTCTCAATAAATAAGAATAAATAACTATTAGGGGAAAAAAGTCACGTCAGGAATTAATAAACGACTAAGAAATATTAGCATTGGCTATCATATACTTGCACATATACAATTTATGGACAGGATGGAAGAATTTAGTTAAAGCATCTCACAGTGGATTTTTTAAAATTGGAAACTGCGTTTGAGGATAGGACTCTTCAATCATCTGAGCACATGCCATGAAGACACAACAACACATGTCTCAGACTGTTGTCATAATGTCTGAGTGAGATGGAAGGATATTATTTGGATTCAGATTATCCTATAAAAATCAAGTAAGTCTAGAAGAAGTGGAGGTTATATGTTTACAAATTTGTTTCAAAAACTAGTACAATGCATGTTTTTTACAATTCAAGTTCAAAGAACTAGAACATTCCATTACTGTTGTTTGCGTCTGTTTACAAGCATGGATGCATCCTAGGTATTGGTGGCCATCTGTGGATTAGCGGTAGTGAGTTTGATCACAACCCAAGAGTCTAGTTCAAACTTCGCTGCGGCCAGTTTGGAAGCAAATTTGTTCCCGTGGATTTTTATGAACGGTATAGACCTCATCATTCAGAAAGCATTGGCAAAATACTGAACGTATAAGTGGTGCCTAGAAAATCAACGACTCCTTTATTGTGGTTGATGGTGACGTTCTGTACACCGCAATTTCTCATTCCTTGTTAAAAACAGCCGGCTAATTAACCTGAAATTTAGTATTTCACCCGTAGCTCCCTATGTATTGATGCAAAAACTAGGTTTTGTATTGCTAAACGCCGTTATTTTGTTTCTCTTGTATTATAATACTATTTTTTATAAACATTTTCAAATATATTAACTCCTGTGGACCAAACGCCACACTACTTGGCTTTGAGTTGGACATCTTTTTACCATGATCCACACTAAAGGGCGTTTTTAATTCTAAAAACAAATGGCTTGTAAAAACATGTCGTTTTATCTGGTCCACTAGGAGTTAATCCAATTTTAAAATTATGTTCATATACATTACTTGGAGAAGACAACTATATTTTTCTATGTAATTTGTGCATGCAAATTTACTAAAATATTATGAATTTGTTTCACATATGCTGTTTAATCTGATTTATAACTGGTATTTTTTTACATCTTTATAGCAGTGAATAAATATATTCAAATTTGCCAATCTGTAAATGTTGATAGTAGATGCAATTGATTTTGATATAAGAGCAAACTGACAATTTCATTTAAAACTGTGTGCGCCCCACACAGGACTGATATATGAAAGCAAATGTTAAGGTTTTTCATAAACCAGAATCATACAGATTACTAATTGCATATTTGCTCATAAATTATTGGAAAAGGAAAATGTATAACCAAACATAAATATATATATATTTTTTTTTTAAAACTATCGTTTCTGCCTGTAATAACGGTTTTTAGGGTGGTGTAGGATGAGGGGGGATGTGCCTGTGGAATTTAATGGCAGCATGGCTAGTGCAGTCGCCACGAAACTGTTCAGGTTCAGATTTTTATTTAATTTTTAATTTAATTTGTGATTTTCCGATCCAGAAGCACTTGAGCTTTTGGCTCGGTGCCATGGACATCGTAACCCTTCGGTTTGGCGCCACGAACCTCGTAAATCTGGAGAACCTGTGGCTTTTCTGCCAGCCCGCGGAATTGAGCTGAACTCACAGGGTGCTTATCACAGGTTGTCCAATGCGCTACGAACATGCTGGGCAGGCGGGCGTATGATTTTTCTTTAATCCTCCGACAGATAAAAACTTGTGACATTACCAGGATTGAACTCCGTGTCCTGCATGGGAACTTGCGCTCTAATCCATTCTGCCAGGTGCTCCACAAGCGCATATATTTTTATATGCCTGAAAATTCTTCATTAATGACTTGTTAACAGAAACTGCAGTGAAAAACTAATGCAGTGGTTGGAAGCATTTCAGCACTATGTCCATTAGGAACACTGACATTTTTTTCTTTGTTTGTCGGCTATGGATTCAGACGTAGCCTTTTTTGGTACCTCTGACTGATTTTTGTATGAAGCTTAACTTTCCTTATCATCAGTGTCCCTTGCCATTAAGGCAAGTCTTACTCTCACTTCTGAGGTACTTGTAATTTAGATCCTCAAGTAAAGGATCAGGAAATCTGTAGTCCAACCATGGACACCAAAATGTTGTTGTGTCCAAGTTGGCCTCGAACCCCAGGATTAGCATGGCACATGGTTACTAAAAAAAGCATGTTATTGACTTTGCTTTCGGCTCACCTACACAGAATTGAAAAATGAATATAAATGTTGGTGATAAGTTACTGCCATGTTTCATTTGGAATGTAAAGGAGTGTTAAGATTATGCCAGTTTACTGTTTTTAGTGGTGACCTCTTCTGATGTGATAAATATCCACAAGTTTCTTTGAAATCTCGGGATTCTGCTGGACTCAATTGAGTTGAGCACAATCTGAGCATTGGTGTTTTACCAAAATGTATTGAAAAAGGAACTGAACATTGGTGTGTTTTACCAAAATGTATTGAAAAAGAAACTGAGTATTGGTGTGTTTTACCAAAATGTATTGAAAAAGGAACTGAGTATTGGTTTATATTACCAAAATGTATTGAAAAAGGAACTGAGTATTGGTGTGTTTTACCAAAATGTCTTGAAAAAGGAACTGAGTATTGGTTTATATTACCAAAATGTATTGAAAAAGGAACTGAGTATTGGTTTATATTACCAAAATGTATTGAAAAAGGAACTGAGTATTGGTGTGTTTTACCAAAATGTATTGAAAAAGGAACTGAGTATTGGTTTGTTTTAACAAAATGTCTTGTAAAAGGAACTGAACATTGGTGTGTTTTACCAAAATGTAGTGACATCTGCTCTAGTGACTTTTTTTCTATACATCAACGATCTCACATTTGGTTGTAAGATTGTATTTTTTCATTGACAGATCTGTTTTATAATTGACTAATCTATTTTCTCATTGACTAATCTATTTTCTTAATGACTAATCTATTTTCTCATTGACATCTATTTTCTCAATGACTAATCTATTTTCTCATTGACTAATCTATACTTTTAGTTTGTGATTTCGAGCTTGAATATTTTTTATGTTGTCTAGATGTTTTCATTTGGAGAAATTTGTTTTAAACATTTTTGTGTCAGATTATAACTTCATATTTGCTTAATCTTATTGGCAGTTTATTTTCTCCATAAAATATCAACGTTGAAGCTACTATACTTTACAAGAAACACCTTTCCTGACACAATTGAGGGATACATCTGAATCGGTTGCTCAAGGACGCTTTATTGTATAGTCAATCAACCATGCAAGACGGTTGTATTCAATGAAGACTGAGTCTTTCCTTACTTTTGTTTCTTTATTTTTTTTTTCTTTATTTTAGAAATAACATTTTATATTTGAGTGTTATATTCAATACCTGTTAAATGTTTCTATTCAAATGTTATTCATCAAAATCTATCTGTTGCATCCCACCTCAGTGATTTCATGTAATGTCAATGATGTGCTAATTATTTTATGACAAGGTCAAAATATTTCTGCATATTTAGACAAATTTAATTTTTGTAATTGTATTAATGTTTTTTTTAAATATTCTTTGAGTGTGTTTCATAGTAAAATGATACAGAGTTTTGTCAGGATGCCCACCTAGGTCTTTGACTCCCCAATTGACCCACAAGACAGCAGGTTGAATTCTCTCTGTCTGTCATCGGGTGGGGTGTAACCTATTAGGAATAGGTCACCCTACCCTCTGATGAGGCTGATGCACTCACTGGCCACAATGTACGGTGAGATGTCTGTGAAATGAAAAATCATGACATATCCATTACAGGACATCGCCATCAACCACAATTAATGAGTCGTCGATTTTCTAAGCACCACTTATACATTCAGTAGTGGCTGTATACATCCAATTGACTTACAAGGCAGCGGGTTGAATTCGCTCTCAGTTCGTCATCAGACAGTGTGTAACATATAAGGAACAGATTGCGTTACCCTCCAATACGACCGGCATGTTCACTGGCCACAATGTATGGTCTAGTATTTGCTCTGGTAGTGCAAAGAGACTATATATATCATATTTTATCTGCTAGATGTGACCAGAGAAAGCATCAGTCACACTTTAAGCACAAGAGAAATAACACATTTCTCTTGTTGGTGGCCTGGAAGCAATCAATGCTTCTATATGTGTGTGTGTGTGTCAAAACAACCATCAGATGGTGATATAGAGAAAAGTGGTCAAAAGAACACCCTCAACACAGCGTCAGAGATGGGTACTATGGTCTGTCACGTAGCGAACAAGTTGTTATATTCTGCCTCTGTACCGGCCATAACAGACTTCGGGCTGTTAGCAGGCCTGAGAAACAAAATCTGGCCCAAAACACCGAATTTGGTGAGAAGCTGTACGGAGGGACGGAGTCCCTAAAAACAACCGCAGAATTCATGACTAGATCTGGTACATTAGTCTAAGCGGGATCGAGAGAGAGGGATATCTATGTAAATCCCATGACACATTGTTGGGCAGCAAAATAGGTGCATTACTTCCTACAAGCAGATCTAATTCCAAAGAGATGACTAAGGATGATGATTGTGTTTCTAGCTAGCAACCTTATTAAATCAAACTGGGAAGCCCAGCAGAGGCAAACCAGTGCAAGCGCGGCAGCGTTGCAGCGGGTGTGTCCCACCCAAATGTGCAAAACAACTGGAATGCCCAGTAGAGGTAAGCCCAGTGCGTGTTCCCGATCGCAGGGAACTACTGCTGCCTTGTAAATTGATTGGGACAATCAAAGGCTAGCGGAGCAAACCGTAAACAAACCTGAACGGGCGGCAAACCAAGGTGTTCATTAAACGACCGGTTTGCTGGGAAGATGGCGCTCATAAGCCCGGGAGGGCAGGCCATCTAAGGGTCGCTGCCCTGAAAGAAATAGCAGCCCACTGCCTTGTGGGTCTGGCTGGGGACAGTCAAAGGCTAGCAAAAGAAGCAAATCCGCACACAATGGCTGGCTGAAATCGAACACACCACCGAAGGATAAGCAACTGAGCTCAAATAGGTGCTGAAGGTTGGTGCACGTACATTACGTTCTGATGTTTGGCTGTTTATATATCACAAAGAGAATGATTAAAACAGGCCTAGAACGAACGAAGAAGAAAACAAACTAATTACTAGAGAAACCAGCGCTGTAGAAGCAAACACATGCTTTAGCAGATATATCCTGTAAATAGACTTACTGCAGTATGGTAGCACTATAAAAAAGTAAAAGTAAAGGAACCCTTTCATACCTCGTGGTATATAGGTCAATACAGTGTTAGGCCTGTATTTTTCATTGACCGTCGGCACACGATGGGTGATGTGGTAGCATTATGCCGGCCACCTTTACTTTCCCAGAGCATGTCTGGTACCCAGTTGAGGCTGGGTCGACCTGAGAGCCGTCACAGTCGGGAAAAATTCCATGCGCACTGCGGGAGTTGAACCCAGAAGCGAGTTCACTAACTACGCTACCGCGATGGTAGCACTATGCCCCTAATTAAATGTAATAAATTTTGGTAAAGAAATTCAGAACATTAAAGCAAGGGAAGAGTCTAACTGTGAGGTGAAGAACTGACTTTATTGCGCTATATTACCCCATATAGCTTGGTCATTCTCCGCAGAAATGGCACATCACCTGCCAAGAGTATTGCCCAAAGCACGAACATAGTAGAGTAGCTCTAACAGCCAGCAATCCTATGAAATCTGGAAATAATGTACTCATGAAATGGACGATGCTGTCTAAATTTGAACCATGATCTTCAGAACACAAGACAGTCTGCTCAACTACTTCACACACACACACCAATCCCAATCTTTTCCTGATTGGATTGATCTGTCTAACAGACTCCAATATTGGTCAAAGAAAATAAAATACTAGACAAACTTGTTTGTACCAATCCTAATGACCATGGGGCACTTGTGTTAAGACATACTAGACAGCACTACATCAAACCAAATACTATAGGAAGACAATATCAAGTACGTTATTAGACCTCCTGCAAGATGTCCAAGTTAGTAGTAGCCATGCCACATGCTCGTGCTCCTCATAGTCTAGAAATCTGGAAGAATATACAAGATTATATCAAGGGTCTAAGTGGTTACGACCTCGCCTTCCGAAGGTCGTGAGTTCAAATCCGGACTATGATGTTCTGTTCACCAGTGTATTTTTGTCAGAGACACCTATAGGGATTGTTTATTGAGTTTGTACTGTACTCTCGGCTGGTGGCATGCTATGTCTACAGAGAGGAACTGAGCCACATGGGATCAAACCAGGTGCAATGAAGTCAATCCTTCGGCTTTAAACGACCATATGATACACTAATTACACTGACTTGTTATGTAAATGTTTAAGATATCTTTTTCATGCTTTTTTTGGTTTGCTGTTCCTAATTTGTCGAAACAAAAGAGCTAACAGATTTCCACTTCATGTAAATTACTGTAAATTGTATGGCTAACTGGAAGTTTTTTTTAAGGGATGGTGTTAATTTTTCAAATCTTTCATTATGTATGTCATCATCATGTGCCTCGCCTTCTAACATGTCTCTCCACAAACATCTGTCCTGACTATCGTTCCTTCTTCTTCAAACGCTCCATATTGACCACTTGTTAACCACTCTTTGTGATTTTCATGTGATCTGAGCCTAAGAGTGATGGTAGTTGTGCTGTACATCCAATTTCTGTCACACTTTTTATTTACTAGGGTAGCTTCTCCAGGCCTCTACCTCTGTCATCTCTTAAGAAATGCCTCGTAGGGACCATCAATTAGAATGTTTACCTTTTCCCATGCTGTGAGGTTATACTTTTCCATAATTTTTCTCTGGTGTTGATATTGCAAATTATCACAATGTGTTCTAAACCTTTTTCTCATAACTTGCCTGAAAAATAATGATTTGTCTCTTCCTTGTGTTAGTGAACTTCTGCTGTGTAGTGGCTTCTTTGAGGACATCCACATTAGTCATTTTAACCATGTATGTCCTCCCTAGTAAAGGATGCTGGCCCTACAACACAACATTCAAAACTACATGACACCAGAGATGAGCTCTAGACAACAATCGACTTCATCATAAGAATGCATATGGCAGTATAATCATCACTGGGGTTTTCTGTAGTGTCGAGGTTAGGTGCTCACCTCTTGTTCAAAAGGTACTCGGTTCGCTCCCTAATGGAGCCATCAGGATATTTTCCAGAGATTCCTGATCTCAGCATAGGTGAAATTGAGTTCCTAGTCTTATTGGAGACACAATAAAACATAAGTCCTGTGTTCAAGTTGAGCACATAAAATAACCATGGGCAGTTCAAAATGGAGAAGAACGGGCTGGGAAGTCGCTGCCTGGGAAAAATTCATTAGAATGATTTTTTTTATTCCTACAAAATATTTTCACCATCTTATAAATTACATCTGGGAGCCTCGCCAATGTTATGGAGTTTGTGCACTGCCGCTGAGATCTTCCTGTGTAAGTAAGAGATCGGAGCATACGTAGTTGCTCACCAAGTGCAATAATGATGGTCCTAGCAATCATCAAAAGAGCGCTCGTAAGAAGAAGTAATTATTTTAGCAGTTCATGAGATTCTCAGCTTTCTTTCTGTAAAATATTTATGTGACCTGGTCCATGAATCGCTTACATATGTCAGTACTAACTCTCTTGTTTACTTCTACAGGCAATGTGTTTGCTAATAATGCAATTCATTTTCTTAAATGCAGTCTTTCTTTCTTTTCTCTAATCCTGTTTTACCTCACAGCATCAGGATAAGAAATTTCTAGAACAAGCTTTTGTATGCGCATCATAAAGTGTCTTTCATTGCCTCTGTTATCTCTGAGGCCCACCTTATGCATGATCAGTCTTTTGCTTTGTATCCACTGTATCGGAGCAACATTGCTCTTTGGGGCTGTTGGTATTCTGCTTATGTGACCGAACTATTTCATTTGTTGTTTCTTAATGAAGTTCAGTACTGATGTTGTACCCACTGTCTTTCTATTATCTATATCCTCTTTGTTTCCCATTTGACACATACGGTTTCCACAAGAGATTTCTATTGTTGCCTTTCTGTTGTCTTTCTACTAATTATTTTCCCATGTCATGCAACAAACTTTCAGCTCTCTTTCCAAAGTTCTCCATGTTCACGTCCAGGCCTTCTTTTCCCCATCCGCTGTACATTTGAGAAATTTCCAAGACAACGCTTGTACTCTGCTGTCTTTACCCGGTGTTCCTTATACCTGAACATCTACTCTCTGGTGTTATCAGAGTTCCGAGGGATGTAAATTGATTTTCTAAGTTAAAGTATCTGTCTGTGAGAGAAAGACACAAATTAATATCTTGAATTGGAATTTGATAATAGTATGATGATGTTGACTTGAATCTTAATAGAATCTGATGGTTATAATAATAGATTGGGTTTGAGTATGTATGTATGTGCACACACTTGACTTGCTTGTGGCTGACTGTTGGGTAAGGGTCTCGTAATCTAACTGACATTAATCAGGAACTTGAACGGTTCAAGAATGTATGGAGAAAGTCTGTCTAGTATTGAAACTGGCATTGATAGAGCACATCACACAGATTGTCTAGCACTTTGAAATGTATGAACACAATTATTCAAATTTATTATGGTGAAATACACTTAAAACAATATGAAAACAAATAGGTATTTTAATATCTTCTACATTTTATTTTACACAAAATGTTAATATTATTGACTTCTGACCTTTTCTTTGGCTGCTCAGGGATACAAGACAACTTTCAGATGAAGAGTTTAAATAGCAGCCGTGTATAAATAAAATAAGGGTGCTTAGTATCTCAGTTACTTAATACCTGAATTCTCCGCAAGCAGTTCATTATTATTGTTCATGTTTCTATGATCAGCATGTCCTGATATAACCAAAACAGGACTTGTACTAAGTTCTTCTTCTTTGCGTTTGTTCGTTACAACCAATTTCAATCACTCTTTGTGTGATATGTTTGATCTTTGCCAAGAACGTGTATACGTCGCACATTGGGTTTGGTAGGCCCCTAAACGCATAGACTTCTACACATGCATCCGATTTCAGCCAAACCTCCTTAGTCGCTCTTACGACATGCGTGGCAGGTAACAGTGGTTCTATTCTTTACACCCCAAATTTGGGCCCTGGTAACCACTGGGCGTTGTACTAAGTTAAATGAGCGTGTCTCAGCTAAAGGAGACTATTCCTCTATAAAATAAACAAGGTAACTGTCTTAGCATCGCCCGAGTGGTTACCGAGGTCCAAATTTGGGGTGTAAAGAATAGAACCACTGTTACATGCCACGCATGTCGTAAGAGGCGACTAAGGAGGTTTGGCTGAAATTGGATGCACACATCCTAAATGTGTAGAAGTATATGCATTTAGGGTCAACAAACCAATGTGCAACGTATACACGTTCTTGGCAAAGATCAAACATATCACAAAGAGTGATTAAAATTGGTCGTAAAGAATGAATGCGAAGAAGAAGTGTTTGCATTTGTAGGTAAATTAGTTACTTCACACTGATTCACACAAAGTTAGCAACTCAACAACTTGTCTACATGAATGGACTATATCATAGTAACACAAAGAGCGCCTCAAAGAGCTAGGTTACTCCAATACAGTGGATACAAAGTACAAGGCTGTCACTCACAACAGGTGGACCTCGGAGACTGGTTACTAAATTGACGTCATTGCACTCCAGGCAGACCCATAGGTGCTCAGTCTCCCCAACAGATATCGAAGCGTATGCATACTGATGGTTCCTGTGGCTCGCTGATTAAACACACCTCTCACTCTGCCTCTCAGACATCCAGTTCGACTTGAACAACGGGTAACTAGGAACGGGGACCTAGGAGATAACATATGCAGCGTAAAACACTGTTTATGAAGTGCACACAAAAGCCTGTTCTAGAAATCTCTTCTTATCCTGACGCTGTTAGGTAAAATAGGATTGGAGAAAAGATGGTAACACACTAGAAAACTTATTCCTTTAAATGAACACTTATTCCACATGAAAGTGCTCGATAGCATAAATTGCAGATCTTCTCTTCCACCATTTACTTCTTTATAGAAGTGTTGGGGTTTAATGTGCTTGTCACTACACATTTCTAGACCCAATTCCTTTCCTCTCTTCTAGAACGTCGAGTGTGGGGAAATTAACCCACAACCATTTTGTGCTGATGCGAAGTGCTCTCTACACATTGTGAAAATGAATCCCACTTTCTCCTCATATAATTTACATTTTCTAAAAAATCTAGCAGTAATTTACACACACTTTTAACGATCACTGCTGGTCTTGCCTAGTTCAGTCATGCTTTACTTCCAACAAAGTTATAGGTCATGCATTCAAAATCTATAAATGTAGGTCACAACTGTCTGTGTAGGGGAGGCCACAATTCTATCACAGTCGGCTGTTCACTTTCTTTCACCCACTCAAGATACTCCTTTTGAAGAACTGAAAAAAAAGCAAAGAATATTGGAAAATAATTAGGTAATGTGACCTCAGTAATCTGTCTGTATTTTAATGTGACCTTACAACAGTTTTGGAGATGCAAACAAAAATGTAGAAGTCAGCCCACTCCTCTAAGAGGAATTTCCAATAACTGTCTACCTCTATTTCATCTACCATTTTGTTGTGTCTATAGCATGGCAGTTCTGGTATCAATCACTTCTGGGAGCGTGGTCAATTTCAGTATTTGTTATGGTTATGGTTAGTATATGCATATCATTTTGATTACTAGTGGGAACATTCTATCTATATCTCCTTCATGTAGTAGTTCGCCAGAGTGGTTACCGGGGCCCAAATTTGGGGTGTAAAGAATAGAACTGTTACCTGCTACGCATGTCGTAAGAGGCTTCGATGAAATCGGAGGCACATGTCCTAAATGTGTAGAAGTCTATGAGTTTAGGGGCCTACCAAACCAATGTGCAACGTATACATGTTCTTGGCAAAGATCAAACATATCACAAAGAGTGATTAAAATTGGTCGTAAAGAATGAATGCAAAGAAGAAATAGGTGATCTACTACTCACAATTTGGTTCTGTTTTCCACTGTTCTTTTAACGAATCTCGTGTACATGTTCCCTTGTTCAGCAAACATTTCAGCATACTTTCTGTTTTAGGCTGCAGTCTGTGAAATTTGTTCAAATGAGCAATATAATTCTCTCTTTGTATTGACTACATATATTTTTTTAATTATATATATTCTTTATCGTTTCTTCTGGCTAAGATCAAAGTGTAGTGCCCACTTGATTGCGGTCAATGGGTGAGAGCTTTCATAGAGACAAATAAGCAACTAAACAAAATTTACTAATTCCTAGCAGCCTCGCTTGAAAGAACAATGACGCTCGGGTTTAAAACCTAACTGGGTACCACCTTCTGCAGCACTGAAGGGTAAGGGCCCAACACAGACAACAAATTTTTTTTTTTATATTCTTTATATTTTCAAGGGTCGCTGATAGCAAAGTTGAAAATACATTCTGTTTGTGACCAAAAACTGGAAATTTTGGGGCTTGAAGCCAGTTTGGCCTCAAAAAAATTTCTCAGACGGTACACGGATGGACTACAGGAGATCCTCATCTTTTACCTCGGGGTCTAAATTACATGTACCTCTAAAGTCAGAATAAGGCTCACTTGAATTGTGAAGGACACTGGTAATAAGGAAAGTCTTCACGCAAAAATCGGTTAAAGGTGCCATAACTACACCTGAAATCATAGCTGGCTAAAGACAGGAAACAAAATCCTAAATACAAGTACATTTTTTCACTTTTCTACCCCAGTTTGAAAATATGTTGTGTGATCATATTTTTTTTATGTCTTTCCATATTCTTACTATCTTCATCAAATTCAACAAGTAAAATAAAACTTGATTTATGCAATACACGAGGGAGTTCAATTCCCAGTACTAAATTCTTCTGTCACCCAGCTGAAAATTGGTACCAAAACTTACTGAGTAAAGAGTTTTCTCAATTTTTGCTGCTGTGTAAGTGATCTGCCACTGATAACTTTATTTCCAATTAGGTGATATATGCTGAGCACCAATAGGGGTATTGCACATACTCTGTAGCTCCAGCAACAATCATAGGGGTCTCTATTAAAACATGCACCTGTGAACAGAACGGTGCAGTCAGGATTCAAACCCATGACCTTCAACTCGCAAGGCTAGGGCTTAACCACTTAGCCATGAGGAGCTTTCTTTTCTCCAATCATGTTTTGACTCACAGTGTCAGAATAATATGAGATTTCTAGAACAGGCTTTTGTATGCGCTTCATAAACAGTGTCTTTCATCGCCCCTGTTATCTCTGAGTCCATCTTTTGCATGGCCTGCCTTTTGCTTTGTCCCGGTGTAAGTGATCCACTGTATCGGAGTAACATTGCTCTTTTACGCACACAGTCTGTTAGTCGAACCATTTAATTTGTTATTTCTTCTATCATCTGATTCACATGTGTCTGTAACAAATGGTTCTATACAACTAGTAACTTACTTGGCCCATGACTTAACCATGGTCGATGCAGACAAAACCAAAGATGATTTGAACTGCTTCAATGCAGGAAAGATGTCACCTTCCAGTAAGAACTTGGCAAACCATCTGAAACAATCCACACTCTCAGGGTATTCCATCTCTGTGGCTGGAAATTCCCAGTTGCACCGACCTAATAAAAAAACAATCCTTAATTATCACACAAAATGTAACCCATCAGGAAACAAACAGGAAATGGAAAGCATCATAAGAGGACATACACCGATACGGGAAAGATGGATTTAAATATGTCAAATCGGACTCATGTAAGGGTATGCTATTTACCGAGATAATTTATCATTTCATTGCTGATTGATAAGACTATCATCATTGCATTTTGGTCGCCGTGTGTTGCCAGGGGCTCTCAAGGGGAGCAAAGAATAGTAACACTGCGATCTACAAGGCATGTCATAAGAGACGACTCAGTGGTCGGTATTAAGCATTCGAAGGCAAAGAAGAAGCACTTGCGGTGAGTAACCATGTGTGCTCTGATCTCTTTCTTACACATATCTCAGCGGCAGTGAACGAACTCCGTGAGCCACGAGGGTCCCTGATGTAATTTTGAAGATGGTGAAAATATTTGGTACTAATTTAATTTTTCTCATGAATTTTGCCAGGACTGCAGCTTTCCAGGCTACTCTTCTCGACTTTGAACTGCCTAGGGTTCTTTTACGAGCTCAACTTGAACACTGGACCTACGTTTTATCATCTGGCACCGATAGGACTAGGAACTTGATCTCTTAGGAAAAATATCCTGAGAGCTCCAGAGGAGTGAATTGAGTATCTCTACACCACACTGACCCCTAATTTCACCGATACTTATGACCACATGCTTTCATTCAATTTTTTTTTTCAAGAATTATTCTCAGATTCAGATGTGCTTTAAGAACTGCTTACCAAATGAACCTGACCTGTGACACATGACCTTTCCACTGATATGATCAAATCTTGGTGGTGGATCTTCTAAGGGTTTGGATAATATACAATAGGAGGGAGCCAGTTCAGGAAACCAATGTGGCTCAATACCACATACACCTGATTGATAGAAAGTAATCAATAAATGAATACAGAAAAAAAAACTTAGAATATATGCAACATATTTCATCAGGAAAAATTATTATAAGTATTTAATATTTTTTACATACATATATATATCCTCTCGTACTGTTATAAATTACATAGAGCCTGCAAGCAATTTCTTCAAACCGCTCTATCCTGGGCAACTCGGTCAATCTATAAAATTGAGTCTGATATTTCTCGACTTTCTCTGTAAAGTTTGTTTCAGGGTTTCCCTAGGGCATCCTTTCTTTCTTCAACACTTCGCCTCCCACTTCAATGGCTGCTTTGTGATTCTTTGATCATTTCTTTTCACTGTGTACCCAACATAGCTCCATCTTCTTTTTCTTATAACAGTTGTTAAAAGTGGTTGACTAGACATTTCTCTGATTTTGTCACTCCTGAATTTGTCACATTTTTATTTATTCTTCTAAACTGGTATAACTTAATTTGTACTATGCTCAACGCATGTGTTTGTGCAAACACTGTTTGATCAAATCCGACCTATTATTCTGTGTTCAACAGTTGACACGGTTTATGAAAGATATGACTTAGTGAAGCTCTTTTTTTTTAGAGCTAGCTGCTTGTATTCTTACAAATGCTTGTCTGTAGAGCTACGGCAATGGGTTCTATACGACCGTATTTTCTTCTTCTAACCAGGGCTGCGAGTTTTTACTCTTGGGCAGCCAATGCCAAATTGTAGAATCTGCATGTGTTCTGTAATTGTGGAAGACTAGTGTAAAGTGTACTAGTGAGAAGTGAATATAGATCAGAGACTATAGGTAAGTTGGAAAACTGTACAGGTCCATCGTACTTACCCCTCATGTACAGTCTAGAAGTTTCTACCATGGACTGATATACCACAAACTCCACATCTCTGTTCTTGTACAGAGATGACTCTGGGTGGATATACACAAGCTCTTCAAGTTGCATACACTGGAAAGAGCCTTTGAGTTTCTTGGCATCTGCCTTGTCTGTGCCTGGTGGTGGTGCTGGATTACATCTGTTATATAGAACAATAGAAAAACAGAGATTATGAGTAGAAAGCTTTTATGAAAAATACACTGTATGAATTCACTACCAATGACACTGCGAAAATGAGTACTCCAGTGCTATATTTAACCAATACTTATGTGTGGCAGCGAATTATGGACAATTAACAAACAGTCAATAAGATCACTGGAAGGCTCAGAGATGCGGTTTTACAGAAGAATGCTGACAATTCCATGGACAGCGAAGAAAACAAATGAGGTTTTAAATCAGGCCTACAAAGAAACCTGTTCAAAAGGATATGAATCAGACAATCACGGTTCTTCGGGCTTATAATGCGAAGAGGTTTAGAACATTTGGTGACTATGGGTAAAATTCAGGGAAGGAGAGATTGTGAAAGACAGAGGGAAAAGATGTTGGATGGTCTGACATTGAGGTTCGACAAAAGGTTGACGTCAGAACTGATTAACTGCACCAAGGAGAGAGAGTTGTGGAGAGACATGATCGCCGGCAGGCATGGCATTTGATTGATTGATATAGAACAATGCAGAATCTTCACAAAATGAAAAGAAAAGTGGTTAGAATTAATATTTCTGTACTCAGGATGTTCCTATAGGCGCTCAATCTGTTTCAGTTAGATAAAAGTGTCGGCAGCATAGCACATGCACAGTTTCTCTTGTGATGATTTCAAATATGTCAAAGGATGTACAGAAACTTAATATATCTCAGACCTAACTATCAGAATTTCAGTGATCTGTCATTCCATCTGTTTTCCTGTGTTTGTTCTCAGAAACGTTATGTATCATTTCTTTGGTCATACTATATAATTTGTATTATTTATAATTTGACAGTACTATATCCTCTTCTTCTTCTTTGCGTTCGTTCTTCTGACCAATTTGAATCACTCTTTGAGATATGTTTGATCTTTGCCAAGAACGTGTATACGTTGCACATTGGTTTGATAGGCCCCTAAACGCATAGACTTTTACACGCTTAGGACAAGTGCATCTGATTTCATCCAAACCTCCTTAGTCCCCTCTTACGGACGTGTGGCGGTAACAGTGGTTCTATTCTTTACACCCCAAATTTGGGCCCGGTAACCACTCGGGCGACGCTGTATAATTTCTGCTATATTAGCTGTGATATCGTACTGAGTAGTGCACTGCTCATTTCTATTGCGTGTGGTCTGTTCAATTTCATAGTGGGAGTGGAATTTTTCCGACTGTAACGAATCTAAATGTTGGTCACTGAAAAATACAGGCCGAACACTATATTCCCCAGTATATCTCATGGCATGAAAAAAATTTCTTTTCTATCTTTCTTTTACTATATGATATTTTATATAATTTGTGAGCCCATAATAAATTTTAGCAGCTTTTTTTTTAGCAGAGTCCTTTAATTTGGCCCACTGTTGCTGCAAACGAAAATGTGAATAGTTTTATAGAAATATAACTTGTCCTACAGCTTGATATTAAAGAGAGTTGGCTATTAAAGAGCATAAAAACAAGGAAAATTAAATATTTCAAACACATCAAATGACATAAGTTCCTAGAGAAAATAATTTTGGAGGGAATGATGCCTGGAAGAAAAATGAGAGGAAGACATAGAAGATGATGGGTGCAAGATGACATGGAATTTCTGAGAATGACTGCTGCTGACTCCGGTCATCTTACACAGAATAGAGTTTTTCAGGACTGCTGTCATGGGAGCCAAGTTATGGGAGGGACAAGCTACTTGATGATGATGATGAATTTGTCCTACCTGGCAACATGATCTGCTAAACCACCCAACACAACCTTCCTCAGGGCTACAGTCTGCTCTTCTGTGGGTGGAGGAAGCTTTGGATCTACAACAAGACTGCAGTCTTGAAACACCACATTTGCTGAGGAATAAACAATTCAGTACATACATCACGATCAGTAATTGCTTACATATCTACATACATCACTATCAGTAATTGCTTACATATCTAACTGTCATTACTTTTTTTTACATTATGTCCAAGTTTCAAAACTGTTAGCAGCTTCAAGTTCCGCAGCCTATTTTTGAAACACACATCAAGTGCAGGGGTCAGTGGCTGGGTAATTATGGCTAATGTCTCTCAGTCTTGAGAATGTGGGTTTACATCCAAGTAAGGCCAGGTTTCCTCCTTTTTTAGGTTAACTACAAAAATCTAACCACACTGAGTATAATGGCATGATCCACTTTTCATCCACGTATAATGGCATGGTCCACTTTTTATCAATCTATTAATACCCCTTTATGATTTCTAACCATGAAATACAATGAAATCTACTACGCCCGTATGTTGACGGGGCCCGAAGGGGCAAAGAATAGTAACACTGCAACCTACAACGCATGTCGTAAGAAGTGACTGAGGTAGTGGCCTAGGGAAGCTATCTTAGTAAATTAAGCTAAACAAAGAAGAAAGTGTAAATATTCTCTAATAACATATTTTACCTCGTTAGTTAGTTGCAATCTTAGTTTACAATTTCTCTGACAGCTTTGAACCTCACACCAAGCTGGTTACAGAAATCTGGAGAGCAACCTTCTGCCTCACATGCACCCACAGCAGTTAGCAACACCATCATGTCACCGAGTAACAAGAAATTACCCTGAACAAATGAAATATATTTTTTTTTTTAGTTTAGTCGTCGGATCACATACACTGCACGTCGAACAAATTAGTCCATAAGTGCTCCGATCTCTCCCTCAGTATGTCCATTAGCGTGTGGCGACTAACGACACCGGTTCTTTGTTGGTTTACAATTCTTCTTTGTCTGCCAGCATAGCGTTCTTGTCGAGCTACACCACACTTAACTTTGAGTTCTTGCAGTCTGGTTAGTGTTGTGGATGCACGGCTATTACGTGAATCATGTACACGCCCTCTCTCCCTTAAGAATTTATAATATCAGCCTGGTCCATTGCTCGTCCGCTTTGGACAGCAGCCATACCTGCAAGCCTATCCGCACGTTCATTCCCCTTACACCTGCATGCCCTGGTACAAAAATAAAACTGATCTTTGTCAGCATAGACCTCCCCAGCGATTCTATCCAATGTCTCCTAGCCCATCCTGTTTCAATCTTCCTGAGCATACTCATTGAGTCACTGAGAAAACATGCATGGATAAAAGTCTGTGATTCTAGCCAAATCATCGCTTTGGTAACCGCCATGATTTCCATAGTGAGACTGCTTGTAGTCACGGCAAAACCACCACTGTCTTCCTTCACAACATCACCTCCGACCTGAGCAGTGAAAGCCCACGAGCTCCGCACATGTCGAATCACCGAACCATCCGTATAAATGATTACATCATGCTCAGATGCGTTCTCAGAAATTAATGCCTGAACCTCTGCCTCCACAACAAGTGGGTTGTGTTGCCTGCATTCTTTATCAAGTTCGATGCATACAGAAAAGGATGTAGCGATTGCTCTTGTACTGGTATCCATTCTTCACCCGGGGTCAATGTCTTCAAGTGTACACACCTGTTCAATACAGTCCTCGGCCTGACCCATCCAAGATTTTCCTCTTTTTAACCTATTTCCTTTTGTCTCTTTATTTCCAAGTGCAGAGGATGTTGTGTGTCAGCATTGACTCGAAGGTATGCTCGTGCACGGCTCATCAGTATTCTATCCTCCATAGTAGGATAGTCAAGGAGATAGCGCATCGCCCTGCACGACGTGTCTTTAGTGCAACCAAGTATAATGCGCATGCCTCGTTCTGTATTCTTTCCAGTCGTGAATATATTGTTCATATATTGTTCAGAAATGAAATATATTGTTCATAAAAAAGATAAACCATATTATCAATGTTATTTAGATAGTAAAAATGCCTGTGTATTGTCAGGGCTCGCTAGGGGAGCAAAGACTAGTAACACTGCGACCTGTCGTAAGAGGCAACTGAAGTAGGGGCCTAAGGAAGTCACCCTAGTAAATAAAAAGCATAGTATAAATCGGATGTGCTGGCCTACTTGTAGGCGCATAACAGGCACACGTACAATTGCTCTTAGGCTCAGATCACATACAAATCAAAGAGTGCTTTGAGAAGTGGTTGATATGGAGCGTTCAAAGAAGAAGTCTTCAGCATTTGATATTACACATTGTACAAGTAGAACTGGATGCTTGAGGGCAAATGAGAAGTGTGTTTAACCAGTGAGTCACAGGAACCATCAATATCCATGCCCTTCAACATCTATTGAGGGAGAATGAGCATGTATGGGTCTGCCCAGAGTGTTTTGATGTCAGTTCAGTAACCAAGACCATTTGCCTAGAGTTACAGAAAATTTGAGATGACTAGCAGGCAATCTTGTGGCGGAGCACAGTAAACTCTACTTTATCTATTATATCAATGAATAACACAGAAAGCCCCCAGGACTAGACAGCACAGAAAGCCCCCAGGACTAGACTGTTATATCAAAGAGCCGCACAACAAGCCTTCCCCCTCCATAAAAGACATCAAAGAGCCGAACAGAAAGCCCCCACACACCAGAGTAGAAGACTTATATCAAAGAGCGCATAGAAAGCTCCAAAATGCTAGACTGTTATATCAAAGAGCAGCACAGAAAGCCCCCGTACTAGACTGTTATATCAAAGGCAGCACGAAGCCAACAGACTTATATCAGAAACAGAAAGCCACAGACTAGACTTATATCAATGAGCAGCACAGAAAACTACCAAGTACTAGACTGTTATATCAATAGCATGCAAGAAACCCAAGTGCTAGAGCAGTTATTCTAGTTCTGTCTTGAGGGCAGAAACCAAGCACCAAAGTTCTTCATACTATGTACACTGTTGGCATTGGGTCAAAGGGCAGAGCCTAAACAACACTGATCTGAAGATAGTCTAGACTGTTGTGATAAAATCAGCATTTCTATACAACTACATCGAATAAGGCCTTGGTCAACTGTTGCTCCATATTGTTACTGTATTTGCTAAAACTACAAATTTGTTTTATGCTTCCCATTGTATACAATTATACATACATCTTGAATGATCAAATTTATCATTATTATTCAGTTTCTCTTGTGCCGTTATTCATTACATAGACCAAGCATCTCCAGACTGTTCTATCATGAGCAACTTGCAATCTCATGAATTAAGTCTGATATTTGTCTAAGAAAGTTTGTTCAAATTTCTAGGCGCCTTTCTTGAATGACTCCACTTCAATATCTGCTTGGTTTGATTATTTCTATCGAGCATGCCCAACATATCTCCAACGTCTTATAACAGTTATTATAGTTGCTGACCAGCAAATCTTGATTGGTTTGGTTACAGGTAACAAAACTACGTCATTCTGGCAGACATGGTTCAGTTCATCAATTCAAGAGAGCTACATGGTTCCTGGTCGACTAAACCCAATCACTGCCATCAGCATATCAATGAGCAGCGAAAACTGCTAACGCGATGTCAGACTTATATCAAAGAGACAGTGCAGAAAACTACCAAGTCCCCTACATTTATATCAATGAGCAGCACAGAAAACTACCAAATCTGACATATCAAAGAGCAGAACAGAAAACTACCAAGTGCTAGACTGTTATATCAAAGTGCAGCCAGAAAACTCCAAATGCTAGACTGTTATATCAATGAGCAGCACAGAAAACTACAAAATGCTAGACTTATATCAATGAGCAGCACAGAAAACTACCAATTGCTAGACTGCTATATCAATGAGCAGCACAGAAAACTACCAAGTGCTAGACTGTTATATCAAAGAGCAGCACAGAAAACTACCAAATGCTAGACTGTTATATCAATGAGCAGCACAGAAAACTACCAAATGCTAGACTGTTATATCAATGAGCAGCACAGAAAACTACCAAATGCTAGACATATCAAAGTGCAGCACAGAAAACTACCAAGTGCTAGACTGTTATATCAATGAGCAGCACAGAAAACTACCAAGTGCTAGACTGTTATATCAATGAGCAGCACAGAAAACTACCAATTGCTAGACTGCTATATCAATGAGCAGCACAGAAAACTACCAAATGCTAGACTTATATCAAAGAGCAGCACAGAAAACTACCAAGTGCTAGACTGTTATATCAATGAGCAGCACAGAAAACTACCAATTGCTAGACTGCTATATCAATGAGCAGCACAGAAAACTATCAAGTGCTAGACTGTTATATCAAAGAGCAGCACAGAAAACTACCAAATGCTAGACTGTTATATCAATGAGCAGCACAGAAAACTACCAAATGCTAGACATATCAAAGTGCAGCACAGAAAACTACCAAATGCTAGACTGTTATATCAATGAGCAGCACAGAAAACTACCAATTGCTAGACTGCTATATCAATGAGCAGCACGAAACTACCAAGTGCTAGACTGTTATATCAAAGAGCAGCACAGAAAACTACCAAGTGCTAGACTGTTATATCAAAGAGCAGCACAGAAAACTACCAAATGCTAGACTGTTATATCAATGAGCAGCACAGAAAACTACCAAATGCTAGACTTATATCAAAGAGCAGCACAGAAAACTACCAAGTGCTAGACTGTTATATCAATGACCAGCACAGAAAACTACCAAGTGCTAGAGCAGTTCAATTCTGGTTTCTGTCTTGGAGTGGCTAGAAATCCACAGACACCAAAGTTCTTCAATGCTATGTACACTGTGTGGCATTGGGTCAAAGGGCAAGATCCTAAGCAACACTTGATCATTGAAGAATAGCTCCTAGCTGTTGGTGATAGAAATCAGCATTTCTATACAATTATACATCGATATAAGGCCTTTTGGTCAAAACGTTGCTCCATATTGTTACTGTTATTTGTAAAACTACAATACTTTGTTTTTATGCGTTTCCCCATTGTATACAATTATACATACATCTTGAATGATCAAATTTATCATTATTATTCAGTTTCTCTTGTGCCGTTATTCATTACATAGGACTTGCAAGCAATTTCTCCATGCTGTTCTATCCTGAGCAACTTGTCCAATCTCTTCTATGGAATTAAGTCTGATATTTCTCGCCTCTCTAAGTAAAGTTTGTGTCAAATTTTTTCTAGGGCGTCCTTTTTTCTTGAACCCTTTGACTCCCACTTCAATATCTGCTTTGTGTTTGATTATTTCTTATCAGAGCATGCCCAACATATCTCCATCACCGCCTTCTTATAACAGTTATTACTAGTTGCTGACCAGACAAATCTCTGATTGGTTTTGGTTACAGGTAACTAAACTGACGTCATTCTGGGCAGACCCATAGGTGCTCAGTCTCCCATAACAGATATCGAAGAGTATGCATACTGATGGTTCCTGTGGCTCGCTGACTAAACCCACTCCTCACTCTGCCCATCAGGCATCCAGTTCTACTTGAACAGGAAACTCCGAACTGCTTAAAACGCTGGATCGATTCAACATCTATTTTAGTGTCTTCATACAGCAGACAGTTGCGAAGAGACCGAAGAACATCCCCCTTATTCATCTTAAACTCCCCAACAATCGATGCTGTTAATATCTCTGATACAATGAATGATAACAAGAAAAAATACATCTTACCACCAGTTTAGATCTGAAGATACTCAGTTTGTCTCTAAAGATCTTAAGCTTGTCTTTCTGAAATAGAAATATTTGTCAAAAGGAATTAGAAAGACTTATTGCTTACAATAGTCAAATTCACACTCATCCTATTTCTTTTACTCAATTTATTGATTGTGCTATAACTCTTGCCCTCCAGCCTTGAAATGTTTATGAAGAATTGTGCAAATTTTCTGGTCAAATATGAGAGCAAAAATCCTTTTGTTCAATCACTCTTTGTGATTTGTATATGATCTGAGCCTAAGAGCGATTGTATGTTGTGCCAGTTATGTGTCTACAAGTACATTCGATTTCTGAGACGCTTCACACAGCCCCTACCTCAGTCGCACAGCACATTATGACATGCCTTGTAGGTTGCAGTGTTACTATTCTTTTCTCCTTGAGAGCCCCAGCACCACATGGGACAGCACATCTTATGACATGCCTTGTAGGTTGCAGTGGTACTATTATTTGCTTCTCTTACGGGCCCTGGCACCACACGGCGAGTCACATCTTATGACATGCCTTGTAGGTTGCAGTGGTACTATTATTTGCTTCTCTTACGGGCCCTGGCACCACACGGCGCAGTCGCATCTTATGACATGCCTTGTAGGTTGCAGTGGTACTATTATTTGCTTCTCTTACGGGCCCTGGCACCACACGGCGCAGTCGCATCTTATGACATGCCTTGTAGGTTGCAGTGGTACTATTATTTGCTTCCTACGGCCCTGGCACCACACGGCAGTCGCATCTATGACATGCCTTGTAGGTTGCAGTGGTACTATTATTTGCTTCCTTATGGGCCCTAGCACCCACGCGCAGTCACATCTTATGACATGCCTTGTAGGTTGCAGTGGTACTATTATTTGCTTCTCTTACGGGCCCTGGCACCACACGGCGAGTCACATCTTATGACATGCCTTGTAGGTTGCAGTGGTACTATTATTTGCTTCCTTATGGGCCCTAGCACCACACGGCGCAGTCACATCTTACGACATGCCTTGTAAGTTGCAGTGGTACTATTCTTTGCTCCCCTTGAGAGTCCCAGCAACACACTGCAAAACCAGAGACAAAATTGATAATTTGTTTATACAAATAGTCTCATACTTACATTTTCATCTAACTCTGATGGATGTATGGAATCTACAAAGATCTCATCTACAGATAGTGCAGCCACAAGTGCCACCACATAGGGTAACACGTTATATGTTCTGGCCAGTATCAACATCTTTGCATAGCGGGGAGACACAGGGAAAGATGCCATATTTATCCCCAGCTCCGAGATCACTGGACTTTTGGCTGAAATTGTAAAGACATAAATATCTCTCAGATTTATCAAGAAAATATAAAAATAGTTCAATTATTATTCTGATAGAAACCCTCACAAATTTGACAAGTCCATAAGTGCTTAATTCTCCAATGCAGCAATCATTTCAATATTATCATTGTGATCTGTACCCAAGTAATGTTGGTTAGCAGACCTTCTCTCCCTAGGAATGTTGCAGGAGCTACAGCTTTCATACTTTTTGTGCAATACTCTTGGCAAGTGGCGTATCATTTCAGTGGAGAGAGGCCGAGTCATATGAGGTAAAACCCGGTGCAATGAAGTCAATCCTTGTGCATTAGACCCTTTGTAGAACCTTCCTCTTGCTTGCAGTCATTTAACTTTGCCCCTCTAATTCAAGGTTTTGGGCAATGTCTCATGTAAGGTCGCAGATAACAAAGTTGATACCACAGTTCAAGGTCAGCTTAGGCCAAACATTTTCTGTGTGCAACACGGTGAACGGTTGTACAGGGTGTTCAAGATAAATGCAGCCCCATTGAGAAATCATTGAGAAGTTGCCAGTTACACAGTGAGTGGTGTTTATTTACTATTTAAACAGGTTCTGACTAGCTCGTCCTACGTCAAATTTGTTTATGCCCTTCCGCACTACAATTACATACCGTCACACAACCTTGACCTATACTATGTCATAACTGAACCTTCTCATTTTCATACATATATGCCAGATTAGCTCCATTCACAGGCTGCTTTTATCTTGAACACCCTGTACTATAGAAAACCATCTCCTTTACTTGGGGATCTAAGCTTGAGTAGTGCTTGCCGGAATTATTGAAGAATAAGAAACAAATTTAAATTGACATCTGAGAATGAAAAAGAAGAAAAACATCCAGAAACATTCCACAAATGATACCTTTATTCAAATCTTTAAATCTGTTAGAAGCAGAGCCAACCTTTCTTAAAGCCCCAAGTGACAGCAGTAGATTTTCAGCAGCCTGGAGGGATACAAAAACAATAATGTAATCTCTGAATACAAATTATTGGATGTGTTTAAGCAAATTTAGTTATTTAATTCTTGTCATGTCCTGCTACACATGAAGCTTTTAACAAGGACTATCCATGCTCCATGAAAGTACTGGTGACAGTTACATAATTGTATCTTTCAATCGTAATGTAGACACATTTGTGTCTATTGATTCCAAGTGTCAACACACTGTTGTAGAAGATCCAAGTGAGACGGTCACATTGCTCGGATGTATGATAAACGCTTTCCAAAACAGTTGATGTATGGTGACGTTCACCATGAAGTGGGCAGACGTTCAGCTGGTGAGCAGAAAAAATGCTTTAAAGACACTCTTAAAGTGTCTCTGAAATGCTTGATATAGACACCACATGCTGGGAATCCCTGGCGCAAGATCGCCAAATGTGGTGCCTTAACAACACACGAGGAACCCACATAGCTGAGAATCGCCATACCGTTGAGGCATAGAGAAAACAAGTTGCGCGAAAAGACAACACACAACACCAACATGTCTAACGCTGATCATGTATGCCCCGCCTGTGGTGGAGGATTGTGTTCTGGATTGGACTCTCAGTCACCTCCGCAGACACCATAGGTGCAGCAGCATATGTCTGAAGCTGTTGTCATCATTACTTGCGATGGACGGCTATGATTATTATTATTATTAGACACATTTGCAAAAGATTGCAGTCATTATGTACGTGCTAGAAATCACACTCATCAGAATCACCTATCTTTGTTGGATCCGAGGTAAACAAAAAAGGTCCAAAGATGAAGGATTAACTGCACTGGGTTCCCATATGGCTCTGTCCCTGTGGCAAGTTTCCCATATGGCTCTGTCCTGTTGGCAAGTTCCTATAGGCTCTGTCCCTGTTGGCAAGTTCCCTATTGGCTCTGTCCCTGTTGGCAAGTTCCCATATGGCTCCGTCCCTGTTGGCAAGTTCCCATATGGCTCCGTCCCTGTTGGCAAAGATGACATGCCATCTGCCGAAAGCATTGCACAAAGTATGAAGTATGTAGCTCCTGCAACAAATCACACTCATCAGAATCGCCTATCTTTCACTTGTTAAACAGATTATATTTCAGTATGTTGTGGCTTGTGCAAATTCTGAAGATCTTTCTTGTTATTTTTGTTGATCCGAGGGTAAACAAAAAAAAGGTCCAAAGATGAAGGATTAACTTCATTGCACTGGGTTCCCCATATGGCTCTGTCCCTGTTGGCAAGTTCCCATATGGCTCGTCCCTGTGGTAAGTTCCCATATGGCTCGTCCCTGTTGGCAAGGTTCCCCAATGGCTCGTCCCTGTTGGCAAGTTCCCCATATGGCTCCGCCCTGTTGCAAGTTCCCCATATGGCTCCGCCTGTTGGCAAGTTCCATATGGCTCCAGTCCCTGTGCAAGTTCCCATATGGCTCCAGTCCTGTTGGCAAGTTTCCCATATGGCTCGTCCTGTTGCAAGTTCCATATGGCTCGTCCCTGTTGGCAAGTTCCCATATGGCTCCGTCCCGTTGCAAGTTCCCATATGGCTCCGTCCCTGTTGGCAAGTTCCCATATGGCTCCATCCCTGTTGGCAAGTTCCCCATATGGCTCTGTCCCTGTTGGCAAGTTCCCCATATGGCTCGGTCCCTGTTGGCAAGTTCCCCATATGGCTCCGTCCCTGTTGGCAAGTTCCTCATATGGCTCCGTCCCTGTTGGCAAGTTCCTCATATGGCTCCGTCCCTGTTGGCAAGTTCCCCATATGGCTCTGTCCCTGTTGGCAAGTTCCCCATATGGCTCTGTCCCTGTTGGCAAGTTCCCCATATGGCTCTGTCCCTGTTGGCAAGTTCCCATATGGCTCGTCCCTGTTGGCAAGTTCCCATATGGCTCCATCCCTGTTGGCAAGTTCCCCATATGGCTCCGTCCCTGTTGGCAAGTTCCCCATATGGCTCCATCCCTGTTGGCAAGTTCCCCATATGGCTCCGTCCCTGTTGGCAAGTTCCTCATATGGCTCCGTCCCTGTTGGCAAGTTTCCCATATGGCTCTGTCCCTGTTGGCAAGTTCCCTATATGGCTCTGTCCCTGTTGGCAAGTTCCCTATATGGCTCTGTCCCTGTTGGCAAGTTCCCCATATGGCTCCGTCCCTGTTGGCAAGTTTCCCATATGGCTCCGTCCCTGTTGGCAAAGATGACATGCCATCTGCCGAAAGCATTGCACAAAGTATGAAGTATGTAGCTCCTGCAACAATCCTAGGGATCTCATGAAAAAATTTGACATTTATCTCAGTCCAGATTCAAACCCACACTCTTCAGCACAACAGGATAACGACTTAACCACTTTGCCATTGAAACCTGCTGATATTAAACAAAGTTATGTAACGTGTTGATCTCATATGAGACTTACCTTGATCTGCTCTGCATCTGGAGGAGTTGGAAATGGAAAATTAGCCACTTTGTCAATCCTCATGCTCTGAAAACAAAATACAGTCCATCAGTCTCAATGACTCTAGTAAATTCTTAAATATATCTCTCTTGAACAATGGACAAAGAGAAGGAAAATATAGTAGATATGCAGAAGAGTTGGGATCAATCATGGAAGCATGCATGTGTGTTGCTGAGGCTCGCAAAGGCAGCAAATAGTAACACTGTGACCTACAATGCATGTCGTAAGAGACAACTGATGTAGGCCCTGGAGCTACCTAGTAAATAAAAAGCGTAGCAGAAATCGGATGTGCTGGCCTACTTGTAGGCGCATAACTGATACAACGTACAATCACTCTTAGGCTCGTATCACATACAAATCGCAAAGAGTGGTTTAACAAGTGGTCAATAAGGAGCGTTATAAGAAAAATTCTGACCTGACAATTCCTTACATTTTTATTCTTTTTTATTTTTGCATTGAACATCCTCCATTGATCACATTTGAGCCATGAAATGCGGATGTGTCTTATCATGCCAAAGAATGTTGCCACTTTTCTACTCGGTACAGAGTCGGTACGGATGAGGAACATTTAAAACAGTTTTGGGACGTGTATCATTTTGTCACCATCAGGAAATTTGGAATTTTTCTTTCTATATTTTCTCTTTAACGAGCAGAAAATTTTGACTGAGCCAAAAAAACCAAGGAGGGCAGTTTTATTAGGAAAAAGAACAAAACTGATCTTGAAATCGGCAATGCCTGTCCACCCCAGCCCACGATTTGCCTCTGGTACAGCATTTACAGCATATCTACTATATTATCTACAGAATTTCCTAGCGCAGACACAAGACAGGCATGTTACATCAGCCATTTACAGAATCTTACTGATACCAGGCAATTCTAGTACGACCAACCAGCTTGACTCTGGGTGAGATGCTTGGGTGAGATGCTTGGGTGAGATGCTTTTACACTTATTGACATATCATTAGTACGGTTCACATAACCAGTTTCTCCGCATCTTGCATAGTTTTTGAGCTAATTATTCATCAATCAGTCTCAATATACAAGCATTTGTTGCAAAATAAGCCCTTCATTTTCTGGAAAACTGCCTTTTCTTGCCTATTTTATTTCTTTGCTATATCTTCCATCTAAGTAGATAATTTTTCCCCTTTTTGATCTCTCTAAAGCTGAGACTCTTGAAAGAGCTATTCTTCGCTCAAGTGGTTACCGGCCCAAATTTGGGGTGTAAAGAATAGAACCACTGTTACCTGCCATGCATGTCGTAGAGGCGACTAAGGAGGTTTGGCTGAAATCGGATGCACATGTCCTTAAACGTGTAGAAGTCTATGCGTTTAGGAGCCTACCAAACCAATGTGCAACATATACACGTTCTTGGCAAAGATCAAACATATCACAAAGAGTGATTAAAATTGGTCGTAGAGAACGAACGCAAAGAAGAAGAGCTATTCTATAATCATTTTCTGTCATAAAACCAGCATGTCTGTCTCAGACTTCTTTCACAGGGATACCACTTTTTTTCACTCCAATGTGTCTGAGGTCACACACATATCTGTTCATCCATTAATGACATTGGAGAATATTTTCTACTTTTAATAGCTATCTAAATTCAACTGGTAGACATCAACCTTACTTTCATCTGTAAAACAAGATCATCCACTGGTCTTCTTGTTATCTCTGGAGGTGAAAACTTAGCAAAATCACTGAACACAGCCGATGAGTACAATCTGAAACAATAATTGAATAGTTATGTTATTAGTGAAGAGTGTCTTGCCGAATGGATTAGAGCGCAGGCTTCTATTCGGGAGACCTGGGACTTGATCCCCGGTAAGGTCAAAGAGTTGTTTTTTTTAGTCTGGGGACTAAAGTAAAAATCCTAACCTGAACAATTGCGCAGTGACTGCACTAGCCATGAGACCATTAATGTTCTCAGGCTTCCCCCCAACCCTCTTATGTCAGAGTCGATAGGTGAACGTTTATGCATTACGCTAATCCCTCCCACGGTTAACAAGTAGTTAAGGGGGGATTCGGTAGTGTGGGATCACGAGCTATTTTCGTTGTTTTCACATTAATGTAAAATTTGTATAACCATTTTGAAAGATTATGACTTAGAATAGTAGAAAAAATTAGTAAAAAAAAATGTCAGTGTTGCCATGGAACCAATACAAAATGGCCACCAAAACAAAATTTCAAATCCCTACGGCTCTGAATCTAATGAATGTAAATGAATTCTGTTTTCACTCTAAGGTGCGCAATTGAATATTTAATTTTTATGATTTTTTGGTAAAAATTCCTCAAAATTCGGTAAAAAAAGCTGTTTTTGGGGGTGTTTACCAAAATTCATCAAAATGTAATATTTAATATATCCTAAAATTCATGTGTAATTTTAAAGATATTATAATTGCTCACCTTAGAGAGAAAACAGAATTCATTTATATTCATTACTTTCAGAGCCTTAGGAATTAAAAATTTTGTGCTTGCCTGCCATTTTTATTGTTTCCATGGCAACGCACTCACATTTATTTTACTTATTTTTTTCTACTCTTTTAAGTAAAAATATCTCAAAATTGTAATACAAATTCTACATTAATATGAAAGCAACGAAAAAGTTTCCAGACCAGAATCCCCCCTTAAAACAACATTGATTCTCTTCAAGTTCTGTTCAGATACGAGTTAACACAACACCAAAGACACAAGAACATCTTATCAAAGTCAGATTTATACCTGTAACAATGTCCAGGGCCCATACGTCCTGCTCTGCCTGCCCTCTGGTCTGCAGAAGCTTGTGATACCCATGTGACACGAAATGTTGACACACCTGTGACCTTGTCATAAAACTTGGTCTTCGTCTGTGAAAACATTTGTTTAAATCACTAAATATAATTAAATATGCAGAGGAACGGAAAGTAACATGTTTATGCTATCTTAAGATTGATTGATTGGACCATCATCATTGCACTTTGGTGAGTAACCATCAGTGTTCCGATCTCTTTCTTATTCAGAAAGATCTCAGTGGCAGTGCACAAACTCTATAGCAGCGGCGAGGGTCCAAATGTAATTTAGAAGATGAAAACATTTTGCAGAAATTTTTGTTTAATCTATTTAATGAATTTTGTCCAGGCAGTGGCTTTCCAGCTTGCTCTTATCAATTTTGAACTTCCACTGCTTCTTTTATGTGCTCAACTTATACACAAGACCTTCGTTTTATCACCCATCTCCAATAGGACTAGGAACTCGATATCACCCACACTGAGATCAGGTACCTCTGGAAAAATATCCTGATGGCTCCATAAGGGAGCGAACCGATTTTCTCTGAAACGAGAGGTGAGTACCTAGCCTCTACACCAGAGATCCCCTCATATGAGAATACCACAAATAGTGGTTTACCAAGTGGTTGATGTAAAGCAAACACAGAAGAACATCATTTGATAATGACACGCAGTCAACTACCACTTTGAATCTGCAACAGTAGAAGGTCTGATCGGAGATCCTGACAATGACTAACCGACAGATGGATAGAGAACATCAAAGAATACTACATCATGCTCAATAAAATCTGGACAGCCGAAAAATATATAATTTTTTTTTAAACTTACCGTACATAAAAGCAGTGACCTGGGAATATTTTTTAAAGAGCAGTGAGTTCTGGAAAAATGACCCACAGCATCATACACAAGCTAGAGACATTCCTAAATAAATGCTTAAGAATAATTTTGCAAATTTTCTTGACAAATATGATTGAAATGAAGACATTTTTTCTTCTTCAATGCTATTTTTTGATATGTTCAAAAGTTTCAAAGTATGCTCTAGTACCCTATAAAAAAATTAGAAAGTCACCAAGAAAGCCACCAACTTGGAGTCAAAATTACAATCTTCATTGTCCATTACAAGTGTACAAACTTATACACTCTGAATCAAATAGTAACCATAGCAGTTAATTATTTCATATAGTTTCGCCCTTTAATTTTTTCTCTAACCCTGTTTTGCCTCACAGCGTCAGGATAAAAAGAGATTTCTAGAACAGGCTTTTGTGTGCGCATCATAAACAGTGTTTTTCGTCTCTTTTATCTCTGAGGTCTACCTTTTGCGTGGACAGCTTTTGCTTTGTATCCACTGTATCAAAGTAAGATTGCTCTTTGAGGCACACTGTCTGTTGGTAATCTGCTTATGTGGCGAAACCATTTAATTTGTTGTTTCTTGATAAAGTTCAGCACTGATGTCGTACCCACTTTTTTCCCTGATGTCTTCATTTCTCAACAGTCTCTTCTTGACACTCACAAACATTGTGCATAGACATTTCATCTTTGTCATGACTAGTTTTCTTCTTTAGTTCAATAAAAATAAATTGCCACACCTATGTACTGCATAGATCAGGATATCATTATGTTAATTAAAGTACTACAATGCTAATCACCAAAGAATGTTGGACATGGCAAAAAAAAAAGATATGTTTACCTTGCCAGTGTCCACAACGTATCTGATGTTAGGGATGGTTAGTGAAGTCTCCGCAACATTAGTAGCAACTATACACAATCTGCATCCTTCTGGAGGTGGCTCAAATACCTAAAATACAAATGTATCAAGCCATTTTCAAATAGGATTTTTTATTGATGTCTTTACTGCATGTGTTACTGATTTTTAGGGTGGTTTAGGACAGTAGAGTACAAGAGCTAGAGGAATTTAATGGCCGCATAGCTAGTGCAGTCGCAGCAAAACTGTTCATGTTAGAATTTTCTCTTTATGCCCTCCACAGAAAAAACTCTAGCCGTACCGATGATCGAACCCGGCGTTTCCCGAATAGGAGAATGTGGCCTTATTCATTCGACCAGACACTCCTAAATAGGATTCACATTAGAAAAAAGCGACCACCGCTTGTTTTAAATGTAAAGCCAGCTCTTTAACTATTTGATCACGCCCGTCTGCCCAGCGTGTTCGTAGCGCGTTGGACTACAGGTGACTATCCATCTGTGTGTGCGGGTTCAATTCGGCGGGATGGCAGAAAAAGCCACAGATTCTCAGATTTACGGTGTTCGTGGCACCGAACCGAAGGATTACGATGTCCATGGCACCGAGCGAAGAGCTCAAGTGCTTCTGGATCGGAAAAAAAAAAAACTATTTGATTACACCAGCATTCAGACACATACAAAATAAATTAAAAACATGATGTATTGTCACAAAGAAAAATTAATTTACCTGAGCTTGTTTCTCACTGGATAAAAGTGAGTAGAGTGGGAGAACATACAATGGTATGCTGCTGTCTGGTTTGTCCTCTCCCATCTTTATTCTCTGTTGACAATAAAACAATTGATATTTCAAAACTGCATGGATACTCTATCGATATATAATAATAATAATTCCTCTCGTACCGTTATATGTTACATAGGGCCTGCAAGTAATTTCTCCATACCGCTCTATCCTGGGCAACTCGCTCAATCTCCTCCATGGAATCGATATATGCAAAGACTGTAATAAAGCTATGTAGCAATGGCAAAACATGTCAAAATAAAGTACAGTAGTTTTGCAAAATACAAATATAATAGACAGCAAAGGTTTCGACCAAAAGGCCTTTATCAAGCAAAGGATACATCAGAAGTGAAGAAATTCACTTACACGACACACTACATATAGATCAGACAATAAATTCCTAACTGCCCTAAAATGATCGGACATATCCATAGGTGCCCCGATCTTCGCAATATCTCCAACAGCATCCAGCGACTAACCGTACAAGTGCAATGTTGACTGATGAGCTTACTCACATACCTGTTGTGTTGTTCTTTCGGCCACTCTAGTCTTCAATCCAAGCTCTTGAAATCTAACAGTTGACATGGATTGGTTTAAATGAAAATCCTTTTTGCGGCCCCAATCTATAGAGTTCAGAATGTCAGCTCTATCCATTGGCTGACCCCCTGATATGAGGGCAGAGCCAGCCCTGTCTGCACTCTCATTGTCATCAACACCCATGTGTCTGGAACGTAGATGAATGTAATTCCGCGAATTGCTTATGCTTGTAGCCCAAAGGCCAAGGATTTACTTCATTGCACAGGGTTTTCCTATATGGCACCGTTCCAGTTGACAGAGATGTCATGCCATCTGCCGAAAGCATTGCACAAAGCACGAACTCCGGCAACAATCCTAGGGATCTCATGACACAATTGTACATGTGTCTCAGTCCAGATTCGAACCCACAACCTTCAGTACGTGGGTAAACAACTTAACCACTTCGCCAGTAAGATCCTCGCTTGTAGTGATTCTGCGCATTATTATTTTTCACTTATTCTTTACAACATTTGCAACTTTTTTTCCCATGATCTTTCTGAATCATGTTTCACCCTAGTTACCATTATAATCAGACATAACCACCGCCTGAGTGGTTACCGGGCCCAAATTGGGGTGTAAAGAATAGAACCCGTTACCTGCCACGTGTGTCGTAAGAGGCGACTAAGGAGGTTTGGCGTGGGGCTAGCTACCCCACACAGAAAAAACACTTGATGGCTACAGAACGGAGAGCGAACTGAGTAAACGCTTTGCTGAAACTGGACACATCGCCGAGGATAAGCACCAGAGCTCCAAATGGTGCTGAAGATGTGACGTAAAACACACCAATGCTAAGGCTGCATGAATCAGATTTCCACATGAATAGAATTTATGGGGAATGGTACATCAGTCTGGGCGGTGATCGCGAGAGATAACCACACAAAAATTATATATAAAAAGAAGTATTCATTACTGCTTCATTCTCTAACTCATCCTCATCATCATCCTCATCTCCAAGTTCTGCATCAGAGTTGTTTTCCATCAGATCATCAGTTTCCTTCTCGGCTTCTTCATCATCTTGTGGTAAAACCGAGTAACTGAAAATATAAACAATATAAAATAACAATAAAGAGTTAACTAGAAAACAAAACATAACTGCATTACAGTCTGCTTGTGAAAAACACTTGTGAATATATATTTTTGTCTACTGAGCGTATGAGTGGTGTCCAGAAAATCGACTGACTGTTTACTGGTGTTGATGGCTACATCCTGTAAAGGATATGCCACAATGTTCATTTATGTCTGATTATAATGGTAACTGGAGTGAAACATGGTTAAGAAAGAACTTGGAAAAGAACACTTGCAAATGTAAAGAACAACTTAAAAATAATGATGCGCAGAACAGGCGTCTGTATATGGGGGACTGCCTAGAGTAGTTGATAGTAGCTCGGCCTGCTAGCTGTGAGACGCCTCATAGCTCGGGTTCGAACCTACTGTCCGGCATTTGTTCGAGTCCCCTGGTCTTACTCAGGACGATAACGTGAGTACCTCTGAAGTCAGAGAAAATCTGCCTGTATGGCGAGGAATACTAATTACGAGTACATTGAGCACACGGCTGCCAGTGTAAGTAATTTACAATGTGCACGCTGCTGCCATTGTAAGAAATTGGAAAACGGATTTTCACGCAAAAATCAGTTTCAGAGATGAAACTCGTCTGAGTTGAAAGCGGACGAAAGAAAAAAAGAAAAAAAAAAAAGGCGTCTGTATGACGGGAACATTGATAATAACAAAGCAGGCTTCACGCAAAAATTAGTCATAAACTACATACTTGGCACCCTGACTATGCCTGAATTTGTAGCGGCAACGAAGAAGAAGAATTTAATGACTGGGATCTCACCCGTTTAAATCTACTTTAGGCAAGATATCCATTTCTGAGGTAAGAAGAATAATTTAATGACTGGGATCTCACCTGTTTAAATCTACTTTAGGTAAGATATCCATTTCTGAGGTACTCTCAATTTGTTCTTTCGCCTTTCGTTTCCTCTCACGTCGGGATTCTTTTTTGACAGGTTCCTGAGTGGCTGATTGATGAAAACAAAAGATAAATAATTTACCGTCACCATATATTTATATTCTGTGTGTACTTAAAATGACAACATCATAAATGGGTTTCCATTTTAGCTTTAAAAGTGACTATTATAGGAACTATATGTTTCCATTCTGTCTACAAAATTGAATATAATAGGAACTATATTTATAACTACTCCAGTGCTATGTTGATCCAATAACTACTACAATGTTATGTTGATCCAATTACTACTCAAGTGCTATATTGATCCAATACTTCAGTATAGCAGCGAATCATGGACAATGAACAAACAACTAATACCATCATTACAAGCCACAAAGATGTGGTTTTACAGAAGAATGCTGAAAATTCCATGGACAGTGAGGAAAACAAATGAGGTTCTAAATCAGGCTTGCACACAAATCATTACAATCAGGCTTGCACACAAAAAAACATTATTAAAAGAATAAGAATCCGGCAACCAAGGTTCTCTGGCATATAATGCAAAGGGAAGGTTTAGAACATTTGGTGACAACAGGTAAAATTCAGGGAAGGAGAAATCGTGGAAGACAGGGAGAAGACGTGGATGGCCTGACATCATAGTTCGACATAAGATCGACATCAGAACTGATTACACGCACCAGGCAGTGAGAGTTGTAGAGAGACATGATCACCTATGCCGGCAGGCATGGCACTTGATTCATTGATATATATGATGGCTGCAGAGGCAGGACATCTGGCTAAAGAAAGAGAGAACTTTCAAAGGACTTGTTAAGGTGGTAAAGTTTTGCTCTGGACAAGCTATTTGATGAAGATACCGGTTGAGAAATGAAGACATCTGGAAAAAGTGGGTGCAACATCAGTACTGAACTTCACCAAGAAACAACATATTAAATGGTTTCAGCCACAAAAGCAGATTATCAACAGACAGTGCGGCTCAAAGAGCAAGGTTACTCCGATACAGTGGATACAAAGCAAAGTCCGTCCACTCAAAAGGTGGATCAGAGATAACAGAGGGGGACTGCCTAGAGTAGTTGATAGTAGCTCGGCCTGCTAGCTGTGAGATGCCTCATAGCTCGGGTTCGAACCTACTGTCCGGCATTTGTTTGAGTCCCCTGGTCTTACTCAGGACGATAACGTGATTACCTCTGAAGTCGGAGAAAATCTGCCTGTATGGCGAGGGAATACTAATTACAGTACATGGAGCACACGGCTGCCAGTGTAAAGTAATTTACAATGTGCACGCTGCTGCCATTGTAAGAAATTGGAAAAACGGATTTTCACGCAAAAATCAGTTTCAGAGATGAAACTCGTCTGAGTTGAAAGCGGACGAAAGAAAAAAAGAAAAAAAAAAAAAAAGAGATAACAGAGGTGACGAAAGATGCCCAAGCTCACACAAAAGTCTGTTCTAGAAATCTCTTCTTATCCTGACGCTGTGAGGCAAAACAGGAATATAAAAAAAAAGAAGATACCAACAATGATAGCACAAAATTTTAATATAACTTCAATAAATAAAATTATAGCCAACATATTGTTCTATAGTCAACTAGAACAGACAGCATGTCACATGAAAAAGTCAGCCTAAACAAGATGTAAATGATATTATGTCTAATGTTTCTGTGTTTGGTTACAAGATACGCACCCTGCCCTGGCACGTACGGGAACAGCTTCCTCAACTTCCTTGCCAAAGTGTGCACCTCTTGTTGACCAGTAACAAACACAAGGATTCCACCTTCAGGGAGTGTTCGATGAATTTTACACACCTGTGTAACACAAATATGATCCATAATAAATGTTATTCTTTTCTACAACCAATATTTAGAAATTACATATCGTCTGTGGTCACAATGGATTAAGTGTAAAGTTTATCCTGTTCTATGAATCATAGTCATAATATTTAACAAAGAATATCCCATCCAAACTGTAGATATTCCCCAACAGATGCCTCTGCCACATACTCAGTAGGCAGTGGACAATCATTACAAGTGTCAACAATTCGCAGTATTACATTCATCTTCATTCCGGGACATATAGGTGTCCATGGCAATGAAAGAGCAGACAGGCTGGCTGGATCTGCCAATGGATAGAGCTGACATTCTGAACGTTCTGATAGTGTGGTTGCAAAGAGGATTTTCATTTACACCAATCCACGTCAACTTCTAGATTGCAAGAGTTTGGATTGAAGATTGGATTGGCCAGAAAAGAATAGCACAACAGGTATATGAGTAGGCTAATCAATCAATATCGAACTGGTACGGTTAGTCGCTGTTGGAGATATTGCAGAGGAGATCGCAGTACCTATGGACATGTCTGGAGTGCATTGAAGATATTCCAAACTGAACTCCATATCAGATGGCTAGAAGTAATAACATATATAGAATTGTGGGGAACAGGTCAGAAGAAAATACAGCTGGAAGCAATGGATTGAAAACACCCTTCTTCTTCTTCTTTTGTCGTCACACTGCTACCGGGTTGTTGCCCAGTGTCGTAGTTTTCTGTTTTTGTCTTGCGCTGTTCTGGTGGCTTGTGTGATTGTTATCTTTGCTCTTTCACATGATTCTGCTACGCCATCTAACCATCTTTTCCGTGGTCTTCCTCTTGCCTTCTTTCCCGATGTTCTGTTGTAGAAGACTCTGTATACTGTGGAGTTTGGATGCATTCTTATTAAATGGCCAAACCACTTCATTCTTTGTTTATCTATGTAATTCAAGCACGGTTTTTGTGCCAACTTTCTTTCTTATGCTGATGTTGGTGATTCTCAACATCAGCATAAGAAAAAAACACCTAATGAAACAAAAAAAAACAAGTTTGCATTTATTGTAACCCACAGGGATGGGAAACCAAAAATACATGGTGAAGAACTATGGAGGATTAGACCGGAGAGTGTTTAGACTAAAAACTTCCGTTCTGTGTTGGTTGATGTATCTACTGGGGTTTTCCTCATAGCTTTCCCATCTTGTCACACCTATCAGTATACATAACTTGCGCAATCGAGATAGAGAATACCCTTCTACATGGAAAACTGAGAAATATGGATCACTGAGACAGTCCTACATTTGAAGATTCTACAGATGATCTGAAGTAAATCATAGATTTCAATGAAGCTATTGCCCAGTGGTTACCGGGGTCCAAATTTGGGGTGTAAAGAATAGAACCACTGTTACCTGCCACGCATGTCGTAGAGGCGACTAAGGAGGTTTGGTTGAAATCGGATGCATGTGTCCTAAACGTGTAGAAGTCTTATGCGTTTAGGGGCCTACCATACCAATGTGCAACGTATACACGTTCTTGGCAAAGATCAAACATATCACAAAGAGTGATTAAAATTGGTCGTAAAGACGACGCAAAGAAGAATAAGAATGAAGCTATTGCTGCTGTGATCTGATGACTGACAGAAGAATGAAGAAAAGAATATTTTTTTTGCAAATCTAGCTATCTATATCCTCTTCAAGTCCCATTTGACTTCCACAAGAGATTTCCATTGTTGTTGTTATGCCTCCTTTCTACTAATTGTTTCCCCATGTCTGGCCACAATCTGTCAACTCTCTCCAGTTCTTCTCCATATTTTCCTTGGACATCCTGATCTTCTCTTCCCCTCTGCTGTCCATCGGAGAGCTTTCCTAACCAATGCCCGTACTGACATAAGACATACATGCCCAATCTCACTCCTCTCTTGCAAATACTTATTTTGTATTGCTTACCTTCTTATAAGCTTCTGTTACATATTCATCTGCTGTCTTCTTATTAAAGTGTACAGTAACTGGAAACTGCCTAGCTTCAACCTGAAACATAAGAAAACATAAGACAGAAATCAGGATACTTGTAACATTTTTCTGGTAACAAAAATTAGGAATTAAAATCTTTTTTCTAATCCTGTTTTGCCTCACAGCATCAGGATAAGAAAAAAATATTAATATTGAAAGTGTTATTGAAATTTACTTCTGCGTTCGCCCGCTGTGAATTTGAGTGTTAGCCATGACGCCAGGTATGACGCTTCTGACTGATTTTTGCATGAAAGCCTGCATTACCATTTGACTGGTGTCCCTCCCCATGCAGGCTTACCTTCACCGACTTGTGAGATTGTTATAGGAATGAAAATATAAGCATGAAAACAGATCAAATATTTGAACATAGGAGATGCCTACTGTTGAAAATTGTACTCAAAGGAGAAGTCAAAAATTCATTAGGCAAAAGGAAGATATAATTCTTATCAACTCTTTCATCAGCATGAGCCCGAGATTATTCAAAACAGCAGAAACACAAGTTTACAAGGGTTCATCTCTAAATATGTTATCCACACATGCACTCTGGGACTTCGTTTACTGGGGCAGCTGTTGTTTCTGACTCTCAGTCGATGCTTCATAAGATCTAGAATTGCAGATTTGGTATGAGTGGATGTCATCTATAGAGGTTTTCAACCTCCAGATACTCACTCAGATCTACTGTCCTGGACATGCGGGTGTTCATGGCAACTAGAGAGCCAAGAGGCTTGCATCGATTGTTGGGGAGGTTAGAATGGAAAATGTGGATATGTACTTCTGTTGTCTTGATGACCTACTGTTGGATAAGGACACTAAAATTGACATTGAATCAATCTAGTCTTCTTCTTTGTGTTCGTTCTTTATGCCCAATTTTAATCACTGTGATATGTTTGATCTTTGCCAAGAACGTGTATACGTTGCACATTGGTTTGGTAGGCCCCTAAACGCATAGACTTCTACACATTTAGAACATGTGCATCCGATTTCAGCCAAACCTCCTTAGTCGCCTCTTACGACATGCGTGGCAGGTAACAGTAGTTCTATTCTTTACACCTCAAATGTGGGCCCTGGTAACCACTCGGGCGAATCAATCTAGTGATTAGAGGAGTTTGAAATTACATGTACAAGTAGAGCTGGATGCTTGAGGGACAGAGAGGGGTTGTGTTTAATCTGCAAGCCACAGGAACCATCAGTATATATACCATTTGACATCTGTTGGGAGAGACTGAGCACCTAAGTGTCTGCTGGGAGTGCTGTGGTGTCAGATCAGTAATCAATAACTAATAAGCACCTGAACATAGTTTGATTACTGTTTATCTCCTAACCTGTCGCACGCCAAACTTAAACAACAAAAAACGTCTTACTTAACTGCAAAATCCAACAAGAACAATATCTTCTTCTTCAAACGGTTCATATCGACCACTTGTTAAACCACTCTTTGTGATTTGTATGTGATCTGAGCCTAAGAGAGATTGTACGATGTGCCAGTTATTAGCCGACAAGTAGGTCAGTACATCCGATTTCTGCGACGATTTTTATTTACTAGGGTAATCTAGGCCCCTACCTCAGTCGCCTCTTACGACAGGCCGCAGTGATAATATTCTTTGCTCGCCTAAAGGGCTCTAACAACACAGGGGTGACAAGAACAATATAAGTACTTACCTTTACTACTGGTGGTATCTTTGCGTGTTTGAAAAGCTTGGAGACTGTGAAATCTTCAACCCTGAGTGTTGCAGACATTATAATCAACTTGAGAGGTCTTCCTCTCTGAGAAGTACAACAAAAATGTATGTAATGACAACTGCAGTAGCACTTTTACTTGCATAGTACTATGAATCAAATCAATGCTATAGGAGAAGCAGATCATTAAAAAATTGACTAATTCTGACGTCGATCTTGTGTCGAACCATGCTGTCAGGCCATCCAACATCTTCTCCCTCTGTCTTCCACGACTGCTCCTTCCCTGAATTTTACCTGTTGTTACCAATTGTTCTAAACCTCTTATTCACATTACATGCCGAAGAACCTTGATTGGTGGATTCTTATTCTTTTGATAAGGTTTCTTTGTGTGCAGGCCTGATTTAAAACCTTGTTTGTTTTCGCTGTGCATGGAATTTTCAGCATTCTTCTGTAAAACCACAACTCTGTGGCTTCCAGTGATCGTATTGATTGTTTGTCCATTGTCCATGATTCACTGCCATACAGAAGTATTGGATCAATGAATGTAAAAATAATTTATACACTCTTAAGAATTAAAAATACCTTTTCCCTCTGCCTGACAATAATTGTTAGAAGTCCAATAAGAATGTCTGTATAGACACTTCTCTCATGAGCTTCATCTATGATGATCACAGAATACTTGCTCAACAATGGATCCTGCATGCAAAAGAAAAACAAACACTAGGTCAAACATCTATCAAACAGCCTCAGTAAAATTTGCTGTGTTCGTTTTATGCTTCACCGTTGAGATTTTGAATACAAAAACACTATTCAAGAAAAGATTTTGTTTCGGGACTTAGTTAAGACTGGTATCTTTTCAAATTCTTCATGTGCTTTGCTGTTTACTAAGTCAATCAAATGCCTGCTGGTGTTGGCAATCATGTCTCTTCTCAACAGCTTATCACTTCTGAAAGTGATCTCTCGTATGTTGGTAATCTGCTTATGTGGCCGAACCATTTAATTTGTTGATTCTTGATAAAGTAGTTCAGTACTGATGTTGTATCTACTTTTCTAATGTCTTCATTTCTAAACCTGTCTATTTTTGATACTCTCAGGATTCTTCATAGACACTTCATCTCTGTCATGACTAGTTTTCTTCTATTGGTTGATGTCAGAGTCCAGGTTTGGTACTGATAGCATAATGTTGGGAGAAAAATTGTGTTGTACAATGCTCTTTTAGTGCTTATGGTGACATGTTTGAATTTCCAAATCTGTGCAATTTGTTCTATGATTTGATTTATTTTATTGCATCTATGTTTGATTTTGTTAGTTATTTTTCAATATACTGGAAGAGCTAGCAACACAGGGATAAAGAATCATCTTTCATGAAAATAGGACCACTATATGAGCCATTAGGAAAGTCGATCAACAAAAGTGAAAATTATTATTACCTTGAAAGCATGAAATAGGATATCCTGTTCTGTTTCAAAGGGGGCAAAAAGAGTTAACAACAGCCTCTTAGGCAAACTGAAATGATCCCATCACCCCTATGCAGACAGACATGACTGATATCTGAATGTATTCTGAAAGATTGCCACATGTTTCCCCAACTGCGAAATGAATACTAACCCATTGAGACAAACATTTGAGTCATTCTGGAAGTTTCAACAAACTCTTAGCCACAGCAACATTCATCGAGAGAATAGGACTTCCGATGTTGCTAAATATCTTTACAAAATATGGAAAAGGATCGATTAACAGGTGAAGCATGAGGGGCCAAGAGTAAAGGATGTAGACAACCAGGAATACCCAGAGTGTGGTGGAAGGACACAATCAAACAGTTATTGGTGGGCTGAGGTTTGGAGTGGAACCAAGCCAGAAGAGAGACAGGTGAAAGGTTGTATGCCATTCTCTCTGGATAACCTCTATACTTTAGGGTAGAAAGAGTGACTAAGTATCTTTACAAAATGAACTAGTAATATAACAATGAAAACTGACAAATATCACACACTCTCTCTCTCTCTCTCATGTGACTGTCAACCAACTCATTCCAAGTCTTGCTATCTTGAGCCATCTCTTGCAGCTCCTTCCAGTTCTTCCATATATTGTTAATCTTTACTGCTAAATGTCTTCTCCATGTATTTCTAGACTTCCCCCTCTTTCACTTTCTCTGCGGGTTCCAATAAAGGACACTTCTTGTTATATTCCCCTCAGGTTTACTCAAGACGTGTCCTATTCAGCGTCAGCGTCTATTTTTCACCTAAATATCCCACTACACAGAATGAAATGAGTACAGAAAATAAATTATGATCATAAAAAGTTGTCTACAACAGAGAAAACCTATGACTAAAAATGAAGATGATTTACTAATCTACCTGTTGAGCCTCTTTCAGTAACACACCATCAGTAAGAAACTTAATCTTTGTGTCTGGGGTGACATTGCCCTCAAATCTAATCTGGAAAGACACCTCCTGGTCACTAAGATTCATCTCTGCAGCAACACGTTTTGACATACTTATTGCGCCACTCGTGGTTCAGTGACACCAATTATACCTTTGCCACTAGTATGAAAGGGGAATAGAAAAAGTTTCATGGAAAAAATGTAATAATGGAACAAAACAGAGAGTACTATCTTCTTCCTCTTTCGTCATCACACTGCTACCTGGTTGTTGCCCAGTGTCGAAGTTTTCTGTTTTTGTCTTGCACTGTTCTAGTGGTTTGGGTGATAGTTATTTTTGCTCTTTGACAGGATTCTGATATGTTATCTAACCATCTTTCTCATGGTCTTCCTCTCATCTTCTTTCCTGATGTTCTGTAGTAGAAGACTCTATATCCAGTGAAGTTTGGTTGCATTCTTACTAAAAAGTCAAACCACTTCATTCTTTGTTTTTCAATGTAAATGATGTTGACCATCCATTGTTTAACTGTCAGCGAGATGTTTGGGTGCCTTAACAATGGGGCATTATATGATAGAGCATTCCAGTTCTAGTATGAAGATGGAGTTTGAGGCCATTACTGCTGCCCTCTATTGGCTCTTTGGGACTCCATTTACTGGAGCTGTTGTTGTATTAGACTCCCAGACGATGTTTCGCAAGATCCAAAAGGGTAGGTTTCGATATGAGTGGATGTCGTTTATAGAAGTTTCTAACCCACAGAGGCTTACATGGATCTACTGTTCTGGGCATGCGGGTGTATGCATCAACAGCATAGATTGTTGGGGAATTGGAGATGGATACGGGGGACGTTCTTCAGCCTCTTCGCGATTGCCTGTTGAATGAAAACACTAAAATAGATGTTAAATCGATCCAGCGATTTAAGCAGCTTGGAGTAACCCTTTGTACAAGTACAACTGGATGCCTGAGGGGCAGATTGAGGAGCGTGTTTAACCAGCGAGCCACGGAACTATCAGTATGTATACACTTCAATATCTGTTGGGGGAGACTGAGCACCTATTGGTCTGCCCGGAGTGCAGTGACGTCAGTTTAGTAACCAATAACATTTCAATTCTATCATATACAAATATGCAATGGAGAAAAACACTTTAACATAATGTACAAATTTTGTGGAAAACAATAAGCTTCAGATACATTTTTTACAATTTAGTGATACATACTGTGCATAGCCTGCCTCGTACAAAAATTGGGGGACCTGAGTAGTCTTCCCGGAACCAGTCTCTCCACAAATAATCACAACTGGATTCTCATTGATCATTTCCATGACAACCTGTTCTTCAGCAAGGATTGGTAACTTCAGTCTAGATTCCTGGATGATTGAAACCACACAAAAATAAATAAAAAGTATTACTTGTATATTGTCAAACTATATTATTAAGTGACTGTGGAGCTCTTGCTCTCTATAGCCTGTGAAACCCTTGGAGCTTAGGGAAACAACAAATGCATGCTATTCTTCTCCTTTTTTTGGGCTGTCCTCTAAAATGTGTTCCAGCCATGATTCATTCTATTTTAGTTCCTGTTCTAATGGTGTTCTCCAGGTGGTTTTGGTCTCCCACTTTTTCATTTACCCACCGGTAATCTATGCAGAAAGGATCCTGTGATGCAACAAACCTTCTTGCCTGTCAAAAAACTGCCAGAATTGGTTGCTGGAATGTGAGAACATTGCTAGGGCATGGCAAAACAGCCCAGTTGGCAATAGAGATGAAGACTACAGGGCAGAGAGGAAGCATTGCAAAACAGGCACTGTTTTGGAACCCACAGGGAAAGCAGATTACCAACAGTCTCAAAGGTCAATGCTACTCAGATACAGTGGATACAAGGCAAAAAAAAGGTCAACCGTGCAAATGGTGGACCATGGAAATAACAGAGGCAGTGAAAAACACCATGTATGAATCGCACACAAGTTCCCATTCTATAAATCTCTTCTTATCCTGACTTTGTGAGGCAAAACAGGATTAGATAAAGAAATTGAAGTTTTATAAGACTACAAAATAAACATGTGTGCAGTATGAGATTTACAAGTTCCAGAGACTCATGTGAATCTATGTGGATCATGCGGGTGTTTGCGGCATTGAGCGAGTTGATATGCATGCACCGAAAGCTCGATTGTTGGCAAGTTTAGTATGGATGAGGGGTGGATCTTCTGTCTCTTGGCGACCTACTGTTGGATGAGGACACTAAAATTGACGTTAAATTAATCCAGCAATTTAGGGAGTTTGGAATTATATGTTGTACGAGAAGAGCTGGATGCTTGAAGGGGCAGAGAGAGAAGTGTGCTTAACCAACAAGCCACAGGAACCATCACTATGCCTTCAACATCTGTTGGGGGAGATTTAGCACCTATTGGTCTGCCTGGAGAGCTGTGACGTCAGTTCAGTAACAAATAACAAAATAAATAAACTGACATAAAACATGACATGAAACAATGTTACTTAACTGATTGGCTCCTACAAGCCGCTGGGAACTACGCTATTTATTTGTTTAATAAAGATCTTAAAGAAAATCCATTTAACTAGAAAATGGTATATTACTCATAAAAATCTGTTAATAATTAAGAAAACTGCAGCTGAATTTGTACATACACCTGTAATGAGAACATAGGACCTAGACTTAATTCAGCCAGAAACCATTTTTTAATTCAGTAGCTAATCAGTAAGTTTGTCACACACATAAACATAATACATGTTTCAAATAATACATTACCTGCATCTCCGGTTTCCTATTGACAGGGATAAAAGTGGCAGGCTTTGACTCAAGCTTGCGGATTGCAGGTGTGTTCTCGAGTTGGTTTTCCTTCAAGATAATGAAGTAGAAGTAAATCATTAACAATAAACAACCCAATTTTCAAATGCATAGGTTTCAAAAGTCTTATCTGCTTTGTTTATTTAAGAGGGTCTCTCTTCTTCGAACACTCCATATCGACTTGGTAAACACTCTGTGTGATTTGTGTGTGATCTGAACTTAAGAGCGATTGTACCTTGTGCCAGTTATGCGCCTACCAGTAGGCCAGCACATCCAATTTCTGCGTTGATTTTTATTTACCAAGGTAGCTTCCCTAGGTCCTACATAGTTGCAGCTTACGAATTGTCGTGTAGGTTGCAGTGGTACTATTCTTGCTTCCCTTGTGGGCCTCAGCACCATGTGGGCAGTTAAGGGGGTCTAAAGATGAAGAATTGACTGCTAGCACTGGGTTTCCCATATAGTTTGGTCCCTCTCATTAGAAAAGCAACGAGTTAAGAGTATTGCTCGTACTGTTATAAATAATAAAAATCGTGGCGTATCCTTTACAGGACCTCACCATCAACCACAGTAAACGAGTTGTTGATTTTCTAGGCACCACTTACACGTTCAGTAGTTTACTATTGCTTTCCGGACGGTGAGGTTTATATTTACGGTTCATAAAAATCCTGGGGACAAATTTGCTTCCCAACTGCCCTCTACGGAGTTTGAACCAGGTACTCTTGGGTTATATAGGACCTGCTAGCAATTTCTCCATATCGTTCTATCCTGGACAACTTATTCAATCTCTTCTATGGAATTGAGTCAAGTACTTCTCGCCTTTCTCAGTAAAGTAAGCTTCTGGTTTTCTCTAGGCCGTCCTTTTTTTCTTGAACCATTTACCTCCCCCTTCAATGTCTGCTACGTCATTTATTCTCCAGAAAATGCCCAACATATCTCCATCTTCTCTTTCTTATAACAGTTGTTACTAGCGGTTGACCAGATATTTCTCTGATTTCATCACTTCTGAATTCGTCAAATTGTATGTTCATTAAATAACACAATGCTTTGAGCAAAACATATATGGAAGAAAGTGGGAAAAAACTTAGATACAATGGCTCAAACAAAACAAAAGCTATTCAATGAAATTTTTTTAAAAGCACGAGGCAAGAAAAAATATGTCCTCTGAAATTTATTAAAAATAAATAAGGAACATTAATCTTAAACTCAAATGACATAATGGAAAGAATACTATTCACAACTCCCAAGTACATCAAGTACGAGGGGAAGTCAATAAGTAAGCCACAAATGGCTGTAGAAAAATAACTAAACATGATAACAACTTGAAACCAGTTTATTTTTATACATACATTGTTCCTTTATTTCTCAACATAATTTCCACCAACATTGATGCACTTATCCCATCGTTTATCAATCCTCCCAAACCGGCTGCATAGAACTGCGGGCTCTGTTTTCTAAACCACGTTTTCACTTCACATTCAACTTCGGCGTCATTCGCGAAATGTCTCCCGCCAAGGTGGGTTTTCAGTGGACCAAAGAGGTGGAAATCGCTAGGGGCTAAGTCGGGACTGCAAGGTTGATGTTCCAGAACTTTCCACCGTAGTTGGTTAATTTTCTCCTGAGTTAATCGAGCCGTATGTGGTCTGGCATTGTCAGGAAGAAGCAACACTCCTGTAGTCAGCACTCCTGGGCGTTTTTGATTGCATCATGAAGCATCGATAGAACTCAGTATGATTCAAATTCACATTGTCACCTTTTTCTGAAATTGGTTAAAGCACTCTTGACAATCCCAGAACACGAGCTTGACTTTCCTGCTGATGGCGTAACGTTGAATTTTTGACACAAGGAGAAGAAAGATGTTTCCACTGTATTGTAGAACGCTTTGATTCGGGCTGGTAGTGATGCACCCATGATTCATCCCCAGTAACAATCCTGTTCAGCATGTCTTCTCCATCTCGTATTCACAGAGATGATGCAAGGACAGTCCAAATCGGTTAATTTTGTCTTCCTCCTTCAATTGTCTGGGTATCCACATTGAGCACAATTGAAGAAAGTGGGTGTCGGTGTTCTGGGATTGTCAAGGAGTGCTTTTAACCAATTTCAAGAAGAAAGGTGACAATGTGAATTCTGAATCATACTGTGAAGTTCTATCGATGCTTCATGATGCAATTCGAAAAAAACACCCAGGACTGCTGACTACAGGAGTGTTGCTTCTTCATGACAATGCCAGACCACATACGGCTCGATTAACTCAGGAGAAAATTAACAAACTACGGTGGAAAGTTCTGGAACATCAACCTTACAGTCCCGACTTAGCCCCTAACGATTTCCACCTTTTTGGTCCACTGAAAACCCACCTTGGCGGGAGACATTTCGCGAATGACGCCGAAGTTGAATGTGAAGTGAAACGTGGTTTAGAAAACAGAGCCCGCAGTTCTATGCAGCGGTTTGGGAGGATTGATAAACGATGGGATAAGTGCATCAATGTTGGTGGAAATTATGTTGAGAAATAAAGGAACAATGTATGTATAAAAATAAACTGTTTCAAGTTGTTATCATGTTTAGTTATTTTTCTACAGCCATTTGTGGCTTACTTATTGACTTCCTCGTAATAGAAAGAATAGACACTACTACTAAGAGGAAACAAATGAAGATAATATCGGATATTGTTCATTTGAGGATCATCTCCATCGCACATGTCCATAATTGCTCCGATCTTCTCCCAAGCGTGAGTTTAGACTAATAACTCCTGTTCTGGTATATATATCACAGATATGTATGTATGTATGGTCTTTTTCGTCTTTACAGACGGTCAATTGGCGGAATGTTTCACTTTGACAACTTTTTCAACTGTCTCTCTTGTCTTTCAGCTCGTACATAAGTCTCTTCTCAAAAGACACTGCGCCCTTGCGCAATATTGCTTTCTACACAACTCTGTCATCAGTTAGTTTTTCCCATGTGCTGGGACCTAAATAAAAGTTCTTCATTAAGGTCTTGCTGACATCTTTATACCTGAGCAGTGGTCTGCCCTGGTGCCTCTTCCCTTCCGAAAGTGCACAGAACAAAATTTGATTTAGTATGCGATAAGTTTCCATTCTTCTCACATGTCCCGACCATCTTAGTCGTCTACTGCTGAGCATACCCATGATGGAAGGCAGGTTTGCAAGTTGCAGTGCTTCAGAGTTGGTTATCTTGTCGTACCACCTGATGTTCATAATCTTGCGGAGACATTGAAGGTGAAAGATGTTAAGTCTCCTCTCGTGCCTTGAATAGGCTTAACACAGATATATATATATCGGATAAATATCCAATAACCAACTACTCCAAGACACAAGACAAGAGGCAATGAATGACATACTCAAAAAGAGAAGATGGAAATGGCTCGGACATGTTATGAGAATGAGACAAGAAATGCCTGCAAGGATAGCCCTCACTTGGACACCAGAGGGAAAGAGAAAGAAAGGCAGACCACGGACAACATGGAGCGCATGATGAAGAGGAACTGGACACCGCATCTCTGACGTGGGGCTCTGCGCTGAAGGTTGCACGGGACAGGAGAGCATGGAAAGTCCTTTCTGAAGCCCCATGTGTCACTAGGCATGACGGGATTAAGTAAGTAAGTAATATATATCGGATATATTAACACTACAAAAAAGAAAAAAAGGAAGACAAGACAGCAGGATATGATGGAATATCAGCTGAAATTATGCAACATAGGGGAAAAATGGGGGAGTTTCTTGGGGATTATTCAAGACATGTGGCGTCAGTGACAAAAATATTTCAATGCAAAAATAACAGTATAAGTGTTACATTTATTAATAGTTATGCATGTGCAAAATTTGAGTTATGTGATTGTTTTTATAGCAATCAGAAAAACATACCGTATCTTTATTCTGTCCTGGTTCATCAACTTTTTTCTCGACATTTTCATCAGGTTGTGCGCTTGTATCTTCAACAACCGGACATGAACTTTCATTCATTATGGCTTCCACTTCATCATCTGTTGACATGTCATCTGTGTCAGTCGAGTCAGCTTCTTCTTCTTCTTCAGCAGTAGCACGGGGTTGTTTCTTTTTCTTCTTTGAGCCTTTTATTGAATTGGCTTTCATTTCAAATGTGTCACCAACAGATGGATTACTGTCAACAAGTAAACAACATATATATTTTTGAATTACATGTTTTCTTAAAGACTATAATGATTGATTGGATCATCATTATTGCACTTCGATGAGTAACCATGTGTGTTCCAATCTTGTTCTTACACAAGAAGATCTCAGAATCAGTGCACAAACTCTGGAGCCCAGGTGAGAGTCCCTGATATAATTTAGAAGACAGTGAAAATATTTTGTAGGAATTTTAGTTTTTTTTTATCTTTCTAATGAGTTTTGCATGGGCAGTGGCTTTCCAGCCTGCTCGTCTAAATTTTGAACTGCAAATGGTTCTTTTACAGGCTCAACTTGAACATGGGACCGATGTTGTATCATCAGTCTCCTATAGGACTAGGAACTCAATCTCACCTACACTGAGATCAGGGATCTCTGGAAAAAAATCTTGATCGCTTCACCAGGAGCAAACCGAGTACCTCTGGAACAAGAGCGAGCACCTAACCTCTACGTCACAGATACTTTAATACAAAAGAACCAGTTTTCATACCATGTGGAACATTGGAGAAAATTCTATTATGCTCATAGTATTTTTGTCCCCGCTAACGGCACATGGTGGACGATGTAGCTAATGTCATGCTGGTCATTTTAACTTCCCAATGTTTGTTCTGGTACCTAATTGAGGTTGGGTTGACATAAGAGCCATTGGGGTCAGATAAAAATTCAAATTTACCTGGGGATATTGAGCCTTGGGCAATGCATCTACAAAGCAAGTGAAAAATTACGTGCATACTTGTGGTTGTAGGAGAAATTGTTAACGATAGCAACAAAGTAAAAATCTTACAGCAAGCAACAAAGATGGTGATAATAGTGTTTTTTTGCGCTCATTCTTATCAACCAAATTAGCCACTCACTGTAATCTGTGTGATTTGCGCCAAGATTATCAGTATGTTAGCCCCCTAGAGCATGTGGGACATGCAGATCCAGATTATGGCTAAAAGTGACCAGTCATGTTTTCACCAATGAATTTCAGCCATCATCTTATTTGACATTCTTAAACATTAACTTATTACTCAGCAATATAGGTAGATTTTTATCTATCCTATAAGTTACAGTATGCTATGTTCTTACTTTTTAAAATTTTGTGTGTACATCTCTGTGATTGATGTAAAGTTCTTCATCTCCTCCTCCGTGGCCTGGAACTTGGATAACGAATCTAGAAGCTCAGTTCTCTGGAAGAATAACAGAATTATGAAAGAGATGTCTCATATTAACATTAATCTTAAACAATTGTTGCACATATCACATATTTGTTTTTTGTCACTTATGTGCTGTATGGACGCTAAGGAAACCCTGAAACAAACTTTGTTGAAAGAGGCAAGAAATATTGGACTGGATTCCATGGATGAGATTGAGAAAGTTGCTCAGGACAGAGTGGTATCAATAAATTACGTGCAGGCTGCATGTAACAAAAACAGTACGAGAGATATATATAATGTAATATATAAATATGTGTTGTAAATGGTTTACATCAGGGCACATGCAGCCTACAGTATGCTTCGCAACATCTGGAGATCAAATCTTTTTCTTCTTCTTGTGCTCACTCGCTATAAATTCAGGCATAATCAGGGCCCCTGGTATGGCGCTGCTGATTTATTTTTGCTGGAAAGCCTCCTTTACTTTTTATCAGTGTCCCTCATCATACAGGCATGACTTTTCCTACTTCAGAGGTTGGAGATCAATTGTTTACAGTACTAAGACAATGATCAGAATATGAGGATATACAAAACATGTGTTAGATAGGACAGTCCTCTATAGATTTGAGGGTTGGAAAACAGGTGAGGAAATAGAAAGTATGTTCAGAGGATTCAAGGGAAGACATCTTAGAAAAATAAGTGGGTTTACCTGGAAGGATAAAATTGGCAGTTGCTGACTTCAAGAACTAACTGGACTGGAAGAAGTAAATAAAGAGATAAAAAAGAGAGTGGCGATGGATTGGACAGGATGTGAAAAGAAAGATGGTTAAGACATGCAATGTACAGCAGAGTCAGTAAAATGGAGGCCTAGTGGCATATGAAGAACTTTGAAAGCAGAACTCCACCCATGTGGTGCCGTGGCTCACAAGGGAAGCAAAGAATAGTCCTACTGCACCTTACAAGGCATGTCATAAAAGATGATTGATGTAGGACCTAGGGAAGCTACCTAGTAAATAAAAAGCATCGCAGAAATCGGATGTGCTGGCCTACTTATAGGTGCATAACTGGCACAATGTACAATCGCTCTTAGGCTCAGATCGCATACAAATCACACAGAGTGGTTTACAAGTGGTCGATATAGAGCGTTCAAAGAAGAAGATATTTTGGGGCGTCTGAATGATGGATGTGGAGGCACGTTCGCCATGTAGCAATTGCAATACTATTACTACTAATAAAAACAATAGTAATATTAATTGCTATTATATTATATGCAAAATATTATTATATTACAAATATTACATTTATGCTACTTGACAAATGATAGAAGAAAACTAGTCACGACAGAGATGAAGTGTCTAAGCAGAATGCTGGGTGTAACAAGAGACCGATTGAGAAATGAAGACATCAGGAAAAAAGTGGGTACAACAGTTTAAAGCCGAAGGATTGACTTCATTGCACCGGGTTTTACCTCCGTACGGATCGGTCCCTCTCCAAAGAATTGGCACCTCACCTGCCGAGAGTATTGCACAAAGCACGAACTCTGTAACTCCAGCAACAATCCTAGGGGTCTCTGGAAAAAACTGCACTCCTGAACAGAATGGTGCGGTCCGGACTCGAACCCACGATCTTCGACTCACAAGGCAAAGGGCTTAACCACTTAGTCACAGAGAATGTACACAGAGGGTACAACAGTACTAGACTTCATTAAGAAACAACAAATTAAATGGTTTGGCCACATTAGCAGATTACCAACAGACAGTGCACCTCAAAGAGCAATGCTGCTCCAATACAGCGGGTACAAAGCAAAAGGCCGGCACGCAAAAGATGGGCCTCAGAGAGAGGCGAAGAAACACACTATCTACGAAGCGCACACATGGGCCCATTTTAGCAATCTTGTCTTGACCTGACGCTGTGAGGCAAACAGGATTGGAGAAAAGAAAACATTTAAGCTAAATTTTAATTAATATTAAAGTTAAGTTGGTTATGGAATGTTAATATAATTGAGATGCCTACTCTTTCTCCAGAGCCGCAGTAGCGTAGTTGTTAGTGAACTCGCTTCTCAAGGCTGGTGGTCTGAGTTCAACTCCCACAGTGTGCATGGAATTTTTCCCGACTACGGCGGCTCTCAGGTCGACCCAGCCTCAACTGGGTACCAGACATGCTCTGGGAAAGTAAAGGCGACCGACGTGATGCTGACCACATCACCCATCGTGTGCCGACGGTCAATGAAAAATACAGGCCTAACACTGTATTGCCCTATATATCACAAGGTATGAAAGGGTTCCTTTACTATACTTACTTACCTACTCTTCCTCCAGTGAAAAAGAGGTTAGCTGGGCATTAGATGTATACAAAATAAAACAAGATTGCAAAAGTGGGAAAATCATGTTCATGGAAGTACTACAAAAAACTGATAAATAACATTTCTTGAAATCTGATTAACGTTAAATTCAGTAGAGTAAAATAGGGAACCATTAATGTATAACACGGGTGTAATATGGCACCCATGGGCACCACATTAGACTCTAAGCAATACCAGACACTTTAGAATTTATAAACTCATACCGTAACAAAAATAAATTGTGCTTACCCTTTCCTTCTTTTCCTTCCTCTGAATGATGTCGTTCAGTCGTTTTCTTTCTTTCTTAGTAAGTTTTGCAACTTTTCTTACTGGTTCTACAATTTTCTTCTGTTTTTTCTTGGGGCCAACAACATATATATTTGTGTCGCCCTCTGTGGAATTGGATGCAGGCACGCCCTCTATGCAAATCTGAAGAAAATAAACGCATATAACAGATCTGAAGGCACATTTAGAAGACTTTCCACCAAAGTATACTGTAAAGAATGGTTATATAACACAACTAATGTTCACTTAGTGTAGACTTTGGTGATGTGCTGAAAGAAGTGAAGATTAGTGTTTGGTACAGAAAAGGATGTGTGTATCAATTCTTCTTCACCCTTTGCCCCTAGGGACGCATAGGTCTGCAACCAAGGCCTTCCAAGCTCACCTATCCAAGGCCATATTTTCCAGATCTCTCCCCATTTTCTTGCATTCCATCTCCAACTCCCGTCTCCAGGTGTTCATGGGTCTTCCCTTACCTCCTCTACTGCCCTGGGTGTTCCATCGGAGAGACTGTCTTGTGATGCTGTTAGGGGTTTCCTCAGTGTGTGTCCTATCCATCGCTACCTTCTGCTCCTCATCGCTTATTCCACCTGTTGTTGTCCTGTTCTATCCCAGAGCTCCCTGTTTGTAGTCCTGCCGTACAGGACAACTAGGTTAGGTTACCACAAGGTTACTAAAAGTAAACTAGTAAAGCCAGTTTAATGAGTTTTATCAGTTTTCAAATCCTAAGTTTCTAACCCTAAGAAAATCCACCAAGCTCACATTTAATTTATCTTTAGCATGGACTGGTTTTTGATTGCACTTCCCTAACTTAGTGAAGTGCAAATAAAAACCAGACCAAGCTAAAGATAAATGAAATGTGAGTTGACTGAGCTTGGTGGATTTTCTCTGCGTTTGAAAAATTAAACTGGTTAATTTAGTTTTACTTTGTATTCACAACTGTTGTTCTGATTAGTGACTATCAGTCACTAAGTGGCTGCTACCTTTGTAACTGATTAAGGACAGTCATTAGATCTCGTTGTTAGTAATTATCTTTAATCTGTGTAGCAGTGTAAGACTAGTAAGAGTGTTGTATAGGTAAGAGTGTAAGGTAGTGTTAACACCACGGTATTGACTGGGTACCACTGGTAGTGACTCCGACCTAGTGAGTGAGCACTGAGTGAAGTGAGTTTTTAGGCGATCATCATTCATCGATGAAGTCTTGAAAAACAACGCCGAAAAAGATTTTAGATTACCATACGATCTAGTTTTACGAACCTTCTTTCCATCTCCACTAAACTCTGTATCCATTGTAACTTTGACGATCTTTCGCTTTTTCCCCATAGTATGATTCTAACGGTGTAAACTTGTTAATGTACAAAACCTTGTGCACGTGTTGTTGTTGCTAACATTTGTTTAGAAATAATATGTCTATCAGCCCGTACACAATATTTCAACTCTTAAATTTACAGATCTATCGGCACAGCTGCCGTGATATTTTTCTCAATAGTTTATTTTCCCAGCCAAGTGATCGGCAGTAAAATTGTAGTAAGTAAAGTTTAAATATATTCAGTGGGATGGATGATCGTGATGCATAAGCGTTCACCTATCGACTCGGGTACAAGACTTTGTGGGTCCAATCCCACACTCAGCGTTCCACATTAGGGAAAGATATTTGTCCTCCTACGTTCTGCAAACTTGGGTCTTGAAATGTGAAGTGACTTCAATCCTTAAAGTCTTTCTTCTTCTTCTCTCGATCGTTCTTTTCGGCTGTTTTTATCAGTCTAATGTGATATATAAACAGTAAAACACCAAGAACGGGTGTACGTTCACAACCTTCAGTACCAATTGGAGCTCAGGTGCTTATCCTTCGGCGGTATGTTCGATTTCAACCAGCTGTTTATTAACTAGAGTAGCTCGCCCTAGGGTACGATCCATTCTGCCGTTTGTAATGGCCCGGATCAACGCCTTTTCGATCAACTTTTTGCCGTAGCATTTATCTGATCTAAGTCATGGAGTGTGGACGTCATCTCAGTCTGTGTAGGATGATCGGCGTCCGAAAAGTACTGCCCTTAGCCAATGTTTGGGTCAAGCTTTTGCATTTTCGGTCTTACTTTTCTATCCACGGTGAGTTTATCATGAGTAGAAGTATTCTCAACCGTTTCGGGACGTGTGTCGGCACTTGGCAATTTGCAAGTGTTTACTCTGCATTTTCCCTACCCCGGGAAACACTAGACTGGGACTGCGCACAGATATTCTAGAAGGTCGTTTCTATCGGCGCTAGCAACGCAATTAAAATTTTGCGCTCGCCATCATCACCCACTTCAGTTCTTCCAGGGATGTTAGTTGTAAATGCAACAGTACCTTGCCCGGTTGTTCCAGGAAGGATACCCTAAGGTCTGAAAAGTCTACGGGAACTTTGATTTTTAATACTGAATGACATATATTATAGTGATACCGACATCAAAGAAAGTAGCATAAATCTTCTTTTTCGAACGCTCCATATCGACCCTTGTTAAACCAACCTGGGATTTGTATGTGATCTGAGCCTAAGAGTGAATATACGTTGTGCCAGTTATGCACATACAAGTAGTCCAGCACATTCGATTTCTGAGACGCTTTTATTTACTAGGGTAGTTTCCCCTATGTCCATACCTCAATCGCCTCTTGCGACACGCCTTTTAGGCCGCAGTGTTACTAATCATTGCTCCCCTTGCGAGCTCCGGCTACACACGGGTGGGACATATAAACAGATGTGTACGTAGGCAATGGACTGAATCACTGCAGACGTCTGCCCGAGTGGTTACCGGGGCCCAAATTTGGGGTGTAAAGAATAGAACCACTGTTACCTGCCATGCATGTCGTAAGAGGCGCCTAAGGAGGTTTGGCTGAAATCGGATGCACATGTCCTAAACGTGTAGAAGTCTATGAGTTTAGGGGCCTACCAAACGAATGTGCAACGTATACACGTTCTTGGCAAAGATCAAACCAATCACAAAGAGTGATTAAAATTGGTCGTAAAGAACGAACGCAAAGAAGAAGAAGAAGACTGCAGACGTCAACAATTTTCAGACTTACACTTATCTTCGTCCCGGGGCACATGGGTGTCTCTGACAATGAGAGAGCGAACAGGCTGGCTAGCTCTGCAACCATATCAGGAAGCCAGTCAATGAATAAAGCTGACATTCTGAAACCCTCATGAAACCCTCATAGAGTGTTGCTGCAAAGAGGATTTTCATTCAAATTAATCCACGTCAACTGATAGATTGCAAGAGTTGGGATTGAAGATTGGAGTAGAAAGAAAAGAACAGCATAACAGGTATATGAGAAGGCTGAACAATCAAAATCGAACTTGCACGGTCAGTCGCTGGATGCTGTTGGAGATATTACGAAGGAGATACGATCTCCTATGGACATGTGTGGAGTGCAATGAAGATATTCCAAAATAAAATTCAAGTAGATTATCAACAGGCAATGTACATCAAAGAGCAATGCTACTCCGTACAGTGGATACAAAGCGAAAAGGGCGTCCGCAAAAGTTGGACCACAGAATAACACAGACAGCGAAAGACACCATGTATGAAAAGTAAAAAAGTAAAGAAACCCTTTCATACCTCGTGGTATATAGGGCAATACAGTGTTAGGCCTGTATCGTTCATTGACCGTCGGCACACGATGGGTGATGTGGTCAGCATCACGCCGGCCGCCTTTACTTCCCCAGAGCATGTCTGGTACCCAGTTGAGGCTGGGTCGACCTGAGAGCCGTCGTGGTCGGGAAAAATTCCACACACACTGCTGGAGTTGAACCAGGACCACTAGACTTGAGAAGCGAGTTCAATAACAACTACGCTACCGCGACTATCACCATGTATGAAGCGTACACAAACGCCTGTTCTAAAAATCTCTTTTTATCCTGACGCCGTGAGGCATACGAGTATTAGAGGAAAGGAGAAGAAGACTATAGCTCGAGTCTAACATCTTTCGCTATTGAAATGCTACTCGTAAAATTAAACGTCTTATTTAATATTAACGCGTATATGGAAATAATCATAACATTCATAGGACCAGTGGCTGCTCGTCATTAGGGGCCAGTGGGACCGGGCCCCACCAAAAATAAGGTGTAACATGTATTTTTTATTTTATACATTAAAATATATCCTAACCGAAACAATGATTTTTCTGAAAATATCTGTCTGGCCCCACCAACAAAAATGATCATGAGCCGCCTCTGCATAGGATCATCATCATTGCGCTTCGGTGAGTAACCATATGTGCCCCGAACTCTTCCCTACACCGGAAGATTTCATTGGCAGTGCACGAACGCCCTAATACACGTCGAGGGGTCCCAAATATAATTTAGAAGGTGGGGACAATATTTTGTAGGATTTTAAAAAATCTTTCTAATGAATTTTTCCCTGACAGCTGCGTTCCAGCCTGCTCTTTTCGTCTTTTGAACTGTCAATAGTTCTTTTACGTGCTCAACTTGAACACGAGACCTACGTTTTATCGTCCGTCTCCGACTAGGAACTCGATCTCATCTACACTGAGAACGTGGATATGTGGGAAAATATCCCGATCGCTAAACGACAGAGTGAACCGAGTACCTTTGAAACGAGAGGCGAGCATCTAACGTCTACGTCACTGTAAATACGAGTAGGTCATACATACTAGTATAATTCAGTCATGTAGGTCATACATACTCGTATAATTCAGTTGTGTAGGTCATACATACTCGTATAATTCAGTTGTGTAGGTCATACATACTCGTATAATTCAGTCATGTAGGTCATACATACTCGTATAATTAGTTGTAGGCATACATACTCGTATAATTCAGTCATGTAGGTCATACATACTCGTATAATTCAGTCATGTAGGTCATACATATTCGTATAATTCAGTCGTGTAGGTCATACACACTCGTATAATTCAGTCATGTAGGTCATACATACTCTATAATTCAGTCATGTAGGTCATACATACTCGTATAATTCAGTCATGTAGGTCATACATACTCGTATAATTCAGTCGTGTAGGTCATACATACTCGTATAATTCAATCGTGTAGGTCATACATACTCGTATAATTCAGTCGTGTAGGTCATACATACTCGTATAATTCAGTCATGTAGGTCATACATATTCGTATAATTCAGTCATGCCCAACTTTTACGGCTTTTCATCATCATCATCATATAGCTTGTCCTGAGCAGAACTTTGTCACCCCAACAGTCCTCATGGATTTCTTTCTCTCATAGGCCAGATGGCCTGCCTCTGCAAGTTTTCTTCGATTTTGAGTTCTAGCTTACGGCTTTTAGGCACCTAATATCAACAGTCCATACATCAGAAGAACTCAAACTGTACGGTACGGCTGAAGATATACGCCATACTACTGCCTTCACTTATGGTTGTAAATCATGGACTATTACACAAAAATTAAGAACGAAAATCTAGTCCTTCGAAACTAAATGCTACAGAAAGATCCTACGAATTCCATGGAAAGAAAAAATAAAGAACACTGATGTCCTGAAAGAACTAAATGTTAAAAAAAATTGGCTGATAAACAACATACTATACAGAAAAATTACATACTGTGGTCACATCAAGCGTTACGATGGCCTGGAAAGAACAATATTAGAGGGCAGGGTCCCAGGACGCAGAGGCAGACCAAGAAGAAGATGGCTACAGGATATTAAAGAAACCATGAACATGACCATCGACGAAGTGGGTGAACTGGCTAGAGACAGAGTGAATTTCAGATGTGCTGCAAAGAGAGCAACGTCAAATAAAGGATACGCACCTTGATGATGATGATGATGATGACTGCCTTCACATAGGTCTCATGTCTATTAATGTAACTATTCGCCCGTATGTTGCCGGGGCTAGCAATAGAAGCACTGTGACCTACAAAGCATGTCATAAGAGGGGACTGAGGTAGGAGCATAGGTAAGCTACCCTAGTAGATAAAAAGCGTCGCAGAAACCGGATGTGCTGTCGGCATTTGTAGGCGCATAACTGGCGGCACAACGTACGATCGCTCTTATGCTTGAATCACATACAAATCGCAAAAAGTGCTCGATGTGGAGGGTTCAAAGAAGAAGAATGTAACTATTCACCGACAGGAATAACGAGGATGGAGTCAAAGAAGAAATACGCCAAGCGGCAATCATGTAAAGAAAGATAATCGAAATAATCTGCTGCTACAAATATGGTGCACTGAGTTACTGGCCGTATTCTTCGGTTACTATCATCATATCATCAGCGTGTCACTTCTCAACAACAAAATAGATAAGCGCAAGGATATTTAGAAAATTCTGTATTTTTTCCTGATGGCTTACTCTGACAGGCTGCTAGCTGCCAACATCTTGATCCCATTTATATATATATATATATGTGCTCTCATGACCTTCACCTTCCCTTTCAATATGGTTTTCAACACAGTGTATAGCCCGTGTGTTGCCAGGGCTCCAAGGGAGCAAAGAATTGTAACACTGTGACTTACAAGGCATGTCGTAAGAGGCGACTGAGATATGGACCTAGGGAAGCTATCCTAGTAAATAAAAAGCATTTGCAGAAATCGGATGTGCTGGCCTACTTGTAGGCGCATAACTGGCACAACGTACAATCGCTCTTAGACTCAGATCACATACAAATCACAAAGAGTGGTTAACAAGATATGGAGCGTTCGAAGAATAAAAAGAAGTTTGTTCCTTGTCCACGTTTAAGCCAAACACAACAACGCCAAGTACATGTAACACTTGATGATTGTTTCATGCTGTTGAATATACAAATATGTCACCATTCATATTTTACTATTTTTTTTCTCTCTATAAATTGAGGCTTTATCATTGCTGATTTTTGTGCAAACGCTTGCTTACCTTATTACTATGATATCTCACTATTCAAACGAGCCTTACTCTGACTTCAAAGGTACCTCTAGCTTAGATTCCCCAAGTAAATGATAAGGGTTTCCGGTATTCCAAACGCAAACCGTATGCACACCGTACATTTTGGTCAATGCTAGCCTAGAACTAAGGAATTTCCTCGTCACGCAACTCCGCCATGTGCAACCTCATTCCACTATTAACTTCCATTTAATTTCTTCCATCAATCGTTTGTATATTTCTTAGATATACAAAGCGTGATACTTGTTCCATTGTCGCATCCTTAAAATGAACAACGAAAGGGAACCTCCTAACTAGGATTCATCGCTGTCCCTCGGTAACAGCCCCCGGTATGTTTATCAGAGGTCACGGATTCACGTATTCTTACCAACAATGTCATGTTCTCTCTCTTCATATGGGTTATACTTTTTCTTTATCACTATTTCATGAATCCATCTCACATGTTGGGAATGTAAACCAATATACTTTGAGTAGCGATATCTCTCCCGAAATCAAGTTCCCGTAACCACAATAAAGAATATTCAAGTATATCAGTAGCTGTGACTAACAACTTCAGCTTTTATTAGACACACTTCAAGTTCTTTATCTCGGAACCTGTTGAGATGCCTTCATGACAACGCCACCACTGATAATATTTTTTGTTACTTCTAAAAAAATGAACACTTGGTATCTCATAGTTGTATTATCATTTTTATTGTGTAACACGATTGAAGGGAACGTTGTATCTTCCAATCAAAAGTCTAGCAAAGTAAAATCTTAGTTGATTGGTTGATTTTAAAGCTACGGGTTTCTGGAAAGCTTAATGGTTGTAACATCTTGAGACTAATCTCACCACACCTCTACGTTCACAAAAAATACTATTAACGGACATAAAGCTATTTACCCAATAAGGAACAGGAACTAATCAAAAGAACTATATGTATTGTGTAATAAAAATGTGTTAAATATAAAATAAATTATTGACAATTATAGTGATAATTCCTCTAAATTTCCATAATTTCTTCTCCGTAAAACGACTTTTCTAAAATTTATCAGTCACTATTGCCGGATGGAGAATGACCTGATCCCTAATGATATTTTGTACGGAAATCTGGCTTCTGGAGAAAAATAACAGTGGGATAGCCCTTCCTTCGATGCAAGAACATCTGCAAATTATAATTGAAGGAGCAAGGAAGGAATACACCAACCTAGGAAGAGCACGATAGATACGGGTCTAGTTGGAAGCAGACGTGTTAACACTTTGTATCTCAGAGTTATATTCTTATCCTTATTGTGTACGTCGACTGGATGTTATGTCTTGTCTAGTATCTTCCAATGAAAAATATTGTCAAGTACAAACGGGGTTGATGTAGCAACACAACATTTCCCCCTTTTCCCCTACCCATCCTCCATTGGTTTGTGGGATAGTATAACGGGATGCCAAAATTACATAATCCTTGGCACTTAAAATTCGATAAGAATAGGATGGAAAGCAGCTGCACAAACAAACATAATCAAAACCAATTTTTAAAAAGTCCTACACATTTTCAGCATCTTCAAAATTACAAAAGGAGATCTCGTCAGTGCTGCGGAGTTGGTGCACTGTCGAAGAGATCCGATCACACATGGTCATTTACCAAAGACGAAATTAAAATACTGAATATATTGGAACACATATGGTCACTTGCTTTCTTTTTCCCATCCGCTGTCTGTAGGATAGCTATCCTAGCGAATATCCATACTGGCATACAACGTACATGACTAATCCACCACCATCTTCGTTTTTTAGTAAACGGCCTCCAATGATACACAGTTTGTTCACTTTAAAATCACTTCACTTGCTATCGTATTTAGCCATACAATTTGCGCGATCTTCTTAACCATTTATTTTGGAATATCTCCAGATTGTGTATCGATCCTGTGTTGCTGGGGCTCGCAAGGGAAGCAGCAAAGAATAGTAACACTGTGACCTACAAGTCATGTCGTAAGTGGCGACTAAGGTAGGGACCAAGGGAAGCTATCCTAGTAAATAAAAAACGTCACAGAAATCGGATGTGCTAGCCTACATTTAGGCGCATACCTGGCACAACGTACAATCGCTCTTAGTCTCAGATCAAATACAAATCACAAAGAGTGGTTAACAAGGGGTCGATATTGAGCGTTTGAAAAAGAAGAGGAATAACAGCTTACAAAGTGTTTTAAAACAAGCACACACAAGATCACAACACACACACACCCCTCTCCCCACCCACACACTTCTATAAAGAAGTAAATGGTGGAAGACAAGAAGAAAAAGAAGAGAGGAAGAAGAAGAAGACGAAAAGGAGAAGAAAAAGAAGAAGATTGTGTATGATGTTGCGCAGTATGTTCCAGCACTCGCTACTGTAGAAGATCGCACCCATGTCACAGCTTCTATATATTTAAAGTTTTGTTTTAAGATTTAGAAATATGAGCTCAATGTAAATTATCTTGAGATCAGGAGACGGTGAAAACAATCCCTGATCGTTCATTTTGGAACGGGCCGATCACTTTTGGAACAGGGATCGAGCACTACATACTTCAGAGCCAGAAACCACATGCATGTAAGCAAAGTAAGAAGGGGAAAAAGTCGGTTCTCCACCAATAAAGGGCATATCAATTTAGAAGCAATTCTTCTTCTTCTTCGTACGCTCCATATCCACTGGTTAAAACACTCTTTGTGATTTGTATGCGATCTCGAGCCTAAGAGCGATTGTACGTTGTGCCTGTTATGAGCCTACAAGTAGGCCAGCGACGCTTTTTAATTTACTATGGTAGCTTACCTAGGACCCTAACTCAGTCGCTTCTTACGACATGCCTTGTATGTCGCAGTGTCACTATTCTTTGCTTCCCTTGCGAGCTCCGACTACACACGGGCGAGAAACAATTCAAAAACAATAATTTTAATGTTGGAAATATACTTAGTTTAGTCGATAGATCATCATCACCTCACATGGAATCAGTTAGTTTAGAATTGTGTTCTTTTTCTCGTTATATTCCACAACTTGTGGCAACTAATGACACTATTTCTATGTTGATTTAATATTCTTGTTTAGCTTCCAGTATATCTTTCTTGTCTAGTTACACCGTTTAATTTGATATTCTTGCAGTACAGCTTTCTTGTCTAGCTACACACCACTTAATTTGATATTCTTGCAGTATAGTTAGGATTGTAGATTCACCATCCTTTCTTGAATCGTTTGTACGCCTTCTCTCCCTTAGGATTTTCAGAATATCAGCATGGGCTATTGCTGGTCCGCTTTCTACAGTAGCCTTACATGCAAGTCTGTTGACGCGTGCATTGAATGACTTCCACCCTTGTCTGCAAGCCCAACCGGTCTCAGGCTTTCTGAACAAACGCATTGAGTCACTGAGAAAACATGCGTGGACAAAAGTCTGTGACTCCAGCCAGATCATTGCTTTAAATACTGGCATGATCTCCATAGACGGACTGCTTGTAGTTACTGCAAAACCATCTTGGTATTCCTTCATAACATCCATTCTGACTTGAGTAGTGAAAGAGTATGAGCTCCACAAGTACCGAACCCCGGACCTATCTGTGTCCTCAGACATCGTCCTCAGACTAGTTCTCAGACATCGTCCTCCAGACACCGTCCTCAGACATTATTGCTTTTTTCTATATTCTCTATCCAGATACATACTGAAATACATACTGCCTGCACTCATTCCATTCTTAACTAGGTTCAATATCGTCAAGGGAACACACCTGTTGAATACAGTCTTCGGCCTGGTCCATCCAAGGCATTTCTTTTTTTTTGGCCTGATTTCCTTTTTCTCTCCTTATTTTTCTGTGCATTGGATGTTGTTTCAGCATTCACTTGGAGGTAGAACCGTGGGTGTCCTATCCTTGTTCTGTTTTCCATAATCGAATAATCAAGAACATAACGCATGGTCCTTCACTATCTTTAGTGCACTCAAGTATGATGCACATATCCTTGTTCTGTACTCTATCCCTTCATTCTATCTGCACACTACTGAGAATCAGGGCTACCAGGGCATACTTAATCACAAACATGACCAGACACTGGTATAAGAGAAAGCCGTAGAATTGATCCCATATGGCTAGGTCCTTCGCAGAAATGGTACGTCATGTGCCGAGAGTATTGAGCAAAACACGATTTCTGAAGCTCCTGCAACATTCATTGGAGTCTCTGTTGGGAAAAAAATAACACGTGGACATTACGGCGCTGTCAGGATTGGAACCCACAATTTTCGGATGGCAAGTCAATGACTTAACCTCTTACCCACAGAGAACCATTCCCTGGTATAAGAGATATAGATAAGCACTACTCACAATTTCTCGCTGCCATTACTCTCATCACGGTCGTGCCCTTCCTAGCCTTCATTACCACATGGTCAAAAATAGACATACTTCACTCCAATAAAATAATATAATCCAATACACAATGGTATTACCATTTTACAATTTCTTCTAGATTTTGCAATAATTTTCCAGAAAATTGTCTATCAAATCCTTCTAGCTCACCTTTCACAGACTGAGGTTTTTTAACAGATAATTAACCAACAAAATAAAACAATAGCAATGTTCAATTGAACAGTTATCTTCATTTTGATAATGTTTATTTTTGGGTAATGACAGGGATATCACTGACACCATTTTAGAACACTTGATGAGTGGACCCCGACTGTATAAGGAAGTTGCGGCTTTTGCTTCCGGTTAAATCTTTTTCACATAGTTTTGGTGAATGAAACGTGACTATTGACAAGCTGTCCGTGGAGCAGTCTAGCTAGCTAAGCGTAAAATACATGCCCTCAGATCTAGCATGTGAAATTAAAGGACATATTAGTACCTTTAAAATCTGAACTGTATTATGAATAGATTTTTAAAAAAACCAGCAGCAGTCCGCGAACCGGAACAATTAAGCACACGAAAGACTTGTGGCGGACGCATCTTATCATTTACAAGGTATGGTATCCTGCCTACTACTGAAGACGCGGGAATTACCATAACACGCCCCGTTTTGAAAATAAGTACGATTTCAATTAATTGGCTTTTATTTTTCTAAAAATACAAGGGATGGCTTGAAAATAATACAAGGAAGAACACTGCATGCATAATCGTGTGGATGTTGGTGGAAAATTCGTAATTAAGAAATGCATTGTTCTAAAATGTAATCCATTTTTTGGCGTTGTAACTTTAGCAGTTCCGTACCAAAAAATGGTATATAAATGCAGTACTGTCTTAACGCTGTCATTCAATCTGACTTCTCTACAGTCTTTAGATCTTTTAGAATTGCTAAAGCTTAGAAAATAATAAACAAAATCTCAAAACTAAGTCAGTAAATAACACTAATTGTATTCTACTAGCTACGAAATAATATTTGAGAATCACACAGAAAATTGTTATATTTTTTTTAAAATAATTATTATAAGTATCATTTGCTTCAGTCTTCATTATACAACTTTATAATTTTTACAATGGTAAGTATATTTTATTTTCTTCTTTTTTTTTTTTTCTTTTTTTCTTTCGTCCGCTTTCAACTCAGACGAAGTTTCATCTCTGAAACTGATTTTTGCGTGAAAATCAGTTTTTCCAATTTCTTACAATGGCAGCAGCGTGCACATTGTAAATTACTTTACACTGGCAGCCGTGTGCTCAATGTACTCGTAATTAGTATTCCCTCGCCATACAGGCAGATTTTCTTCGACTTCAGAGGTACTCACGTTATCGTCCTGAGTAAGACCAGGGGACTCGAACAAATGCCGGACAGTAGGTTCGAACCCGAGCTATGAGGCGTCTCACAGCTAGCAGGCCGAGCTACTATCAACTACTCTAGGCAGTCCCCCTGATGATTTTTTTTTCTTCTAAAGTTAGACTGTTTTGTTTTTAATTTGTTCCTCAATTTATGGTTTAATATTGAGTTCGCTTTGCGCTCCGTTTATTCTTCGTATGCAATCAACTTCTGCTTTGCGACTACTCCGGTGTGTGTCATAAACAAGACGGTGCGTTTGAGGTCTTCACCGGTCCCACATAGTTTGTTTAGAAGGGTTGTTTCTGTTGGCCAGATTTCATTTGTCATGCTGCTCAGGTTGGGGCAGACTTGCAGGATGTGCTCTTGTGACTGCCTTGGTGCTACACAGGTGCAGGTAGCCGAGTCCCTGAGACCCATTCTATAGAGATGTACTCTGAGATCGCAGTGTTCCGTTCAAAGTCTGAAGACTGTGGTCTGCGCTTTTCTGTTTAATCGTTTTACTTAACTCTGTTAATGTAATTGGATTGTCCGCCTGAAGTAAATTCTTATTTTTGTTATGTGTGTTGGCCTACGCTCTGGTATTGCAAAAAATAGTGGTTCTTAAAAATCATAGATTGATAACAGTATGCATTGGCTTAACGAGGCTTTAACAACCTCCGTAACAAACATTATTAAAGATAACAGGGAGAACTGTAGTAACGCTATGTAGCAATACTGAAACACGTAAAAATAAAGTATTGTAGATTTACAATACATAAAAACAATAAACAGCAACGTTTCGACTAAAAGGCGCTTATCAACCAAAGGATACAATATACAGGGATTTATTGTCTTAACTGTATATGCTATGTCTGTCGTATAGGTAGTCCGAATGTCTTCGCTTCTGTTGTATCTTTTGCATGATAAAGGCGTTTTGGTCGAAACGTCGCTTTTATTGTTTTTATATTTTGTAAAGATCCAATACTTTGTTTTTACTTGTTTCGCCAATGATATATAACCAACAATTAAAAGAAACAGCTCCGTGTATATTGTTTTTCAATTTTTCTTAGCAAAAATTTATTCCACGCAAGAAAGACTACCTTAGTATCGAGTTAGCACAAATGTATTCCACGCAAGAAAGACTACCTTAGTACCGAGTTAGCAGAAATTTATTCCACGCAAGAAAGACTACCTTAGTATCGAGTTAGCAGAAATTTATTCCACGCAAGAAAGACTACCTTAGTATCGAGTTAGCAGAAATTTATTCCACGCAAGAAAGATTACATTAGTATTAAGTTAGCACAAATTCAGAAACATCGTTGTCAGAATACTGTGCTCTGCCGCTGCTATTTTCAGCTGCCGTGAAGGAACGTAGCACCTTACGTGTATAAATGTCGACTCTATTCATTTATTCACATTGTTTCTTTGCTTCTTCGTGTATATTTTCATTACACTAGTCAATAAAGTATGTTTTTATTCCTGTCCCGTCATTAGGTTTCTGTCGACCCACAAATCATCATTATAAACATACTGGTGTCTGCAATCTTCGTGGATCAAACGTTGAGTCATGCTGTCAGATGCCAAGATCCGCCATATCTTCAGAATCTGAAGAATGAAGTGCGCCAATTTTACACCATAACCAGTGACCCTGACGAGCTGACTCAACAAGGACCTTGTTCATATACTGACGGTCAGTCTTGATATTTGTTACATGTTATTACTATGTTTCAAAGTACATAGACAAAGTAGTATAAAAGACTTTGAGAGAAGATGTCTCAGAAGAATTCTCCGAATTCATTGGTATCAAAGAATCATCGTCATCAAATAGCTTGTCCTGAGCAGAACTTTGTCACCCCAAGTCCTCCGGAATTTCTCTCTCTCTCTCTCTAATAAGCCAGATGTCCCGCCTCTGCAGCCTTCATGTTCAAACCATCAGTCTATTGTCTATTCCCAGGTGGAAGATGGAGTCCGTTGTCCGCTCTTGCCGTTAAGCCTAGGGATGGGAGTTTTAATTTGCGTTCTAGGGCCAGATGAGTCGTCCTTGTTGTGTTATATCCTTAACCCTTTAGCTGCTAAGGACGTATATATACGTTTTCCCCATTCACTTCTAAAGACGCATTAACACGTCTGTTATTATCTCTCCTCTGTGGGCTAAAGACGTGTTAACACGTTATACATTGCTACTGTCACTGCTATAGGTGTGTATTCACGTTTTTGACCTAGAAACAAAGAGTAGCTATTTTTAGCGCAGCCTTCAGAAAGCATGTAGCAGCGAAAGGGTTAATTACTTAATGTGGTCTTGATATTGCCTATCCATCTTTTTCTTGGCCTTCCCTTAGCTCTAGTACCTGATCTCTTCTTAGTGTATGCTGTTATTGGTGGTTGGTTGTATTTCATTCAGTTACATCCTGAATACATCTTCTCCGTGGTATCGAAGAATACCGATGTGAAATAACTACATGGGAAAAGCGGTGCCTGCGAAAAGTTACCAACAACACCAGAAAATACAGTCACCAACATCAGCATAAGAAAAAAGTTGGCACAGAGCCTTGCTTGAATTGCATTGAGAAACAAAGAAGGAAGTGGTTTAAGAATGCATTCAAACTCCACTGTATACCGAGTCTTCTACAGCAGAATAGCAGGAAAGAAGGAAACCGGAAGATCACGAAAAAAGATGGTTAGATGGCATAGTAGAATCCTGTCAAAGAGCAAAAATAACTATCACCCAGGTCCCTAAAGGAGAACTAGACAAAAACAGAAAATTAAGACACTGGACAACAACCCGGTAACAATGTCACGACACTGGGCAACAACCCGGTAACAATGTCACGACACTGGGCAACAACCCGGTAACAATGTCACGACAAAAGAAGAAAGAAGTAATTAGTTCTATCATCGCCTGAGTTGTTACCGAGGCCCAAATTTGGGGTGTAAAGAATAGAACCACTGTTACCTGCCACGCATGTCGTAAGAGACGACTAAATATGTTTGGCTGCAATCGGATGCACATGTTCTAAACGTGTAGAAGTCTATGCGTTTAGGGGCCTACCAAACCAATGTGCAACGTATACACGTTCTTGGCAAAGATCAAACATATCACAAAGAGTGATTAAAATTGATCGTAAAGAACGAACGCAAAGAAGAAGAAGTTCTATCATCTGTTGTGTTGAAATTATGCTTCATTTGAAGTCATTATTTTATCCATACAGGAAACAATATTGGGCGACCCCGACTTTCAGTCCACACTTTGGAATCATGGCATTCCGAGATGTCTACATGCCCATGGACCCTTCATATTGACGAAGATGTCAATGGCTTCAGGTCAGTATGTTTACTAACTTTGACCTCTTTGGATCTGTTTGTATACACTTATATTTATTGCAACTGCTTTTTAGAGTTGTTTAATCACTCAAGGAGACATGCCATTGTTTTTTGTAAATACCAAAAAAAAACAAAAAAAAACCTAAAACTTCCGAGAACATGCATTTTTTTCTGTGACTACATATGGATGTGAATCATGGACAATAACACAAACATTGAAGAACAAATAAAGTATTTTAAAACAAAGAACTATAGAAAGTTCTTAGAGATCCAATCTCTGGGAAAGTGCTGGAGGTAAGGATCGTCGCCCCAATCGTTTGGAACAGAAGTTGTTAGTGAATTGAAACAAAAAAATACAGATAGCAGCTGTGTTGTTACACATTTAATATGTCTGTTCATATACATGTCTTCTAATAGATACCCTTGCAGAATTGCTACAGCAAAACTAGTTATTGACAGCTCTACGGAAGATGTAACTACTACACACCGTCACCGTTCAACGACATGTTTGATATCACCAGGGTAAGTCTATTATCCTATCGATACTAGTATCATTCTTCTTCTTCAGACGCTCCATATCCACCACTTGTTAACTACTCTTTGTGATGTGTATGTGACCCGAGCCTAAAAGCGATTGTACTTTGTGCTAATTATGCGCCTGCAAAGTAGGCCAACATATTCGATTTCTGCGATGTTTTTTATTTACTAGGGTAGCTTTCCTAGGTCCCTACATCAGTCACCTCTTACGACATGCCTTGTAGGTCGCAGTGTTACTATTCTTTGCTCCCTTGCGAGCCCCGGCAACACACGTGCGTCTAATATCATTCAAATCTTTAATTTTCCAGATTACAACATTTTTGATTGTTCTCCTGCGCCACATTTTGTAACATAACTGCAATGTCGTCTGACTTTCAAGCTAAGGATGGTGGATACCGTACTTAGGATATGCATTTCACAAATCGTATGTTATGTTACATTGACCATTCCCATCCGGTCTCTGTCCTCCGCTGCAGCAGTCATCGCAAAGTCCACTTGTTCATCGTACACACGAGAGGTTGATTAGTATACCCTCTCTCTACCACGAAGACGGTACTGTCAGGCATGTCTGAACTTAATTTATAATTCTCGCAATCGTTCCAGTCTCTGAGACTAGCCCATATCATGTAAATGAGCGCGAACCGCGTTGATGACATCGGTTCTGTCCATGCTTCTGTCAGCTTGAATCAGGTCATTGTTTGCGAGAATGTCAGCACGTTCGTTGCCCTGCACTACAGCATGTTCATGCTTCTGTCAGCTTGAATCAGGTCATTGTTTGCGAGAATGTCAGCACGTTCTTCTTCTTCGATCGTTCTAGGCCTGTTTTAATCATTCTCATTGTGATATATAAACAGCCAAACATCAGAACGTGATGTACGTGCACCAGCCTTCAGCACCTATTTGAGCTCAGTTGCTTATCCTTCGGTGGGGTGTTCGTTTTCAGCCAGCTTTTTATTTACTAGGGTGAGCTTTCCCTAGGGTTCGATCAGCTTTGCCGTATTTTTGGGCTTTGTGATCTACGCCGGGACAGTGAGTTACGCTATTTATGCCCGTTCTGACTAAGAAATATTTCTCGGGGCTTGTAAGCTTATCCTCGGACGGCGTCTTACTCGTATAAAACACCGTGTAAAGTATCGGCCTTCGCCAATGTTTAGACCCGAACTTCCTGTCTGATCCGTACATTGTCGGCCTTGCTTTACCGTACATTTTGAGTATGATCCGGAGAAGGAACATTCTCGGCCTTTTCTAGACGCGCATTGGTACGTGGCAATTTGCAATTGACCTCGAAAGCACTGGCATGGGGCCGAGTACAAATAATGTAGAGGTCGTTTCAGTCGGCGCTATCAGCGTAACTGAGGATTTTGCGCTCGCCGCCATCACCCGCCCCAGTTATTCCGGGGATGTTAGTTACGACTGCAAACAAACCTTGCCCGGTTGCCCCAAGGTTGGCAGTTCCGTTTGGCATCACCAACCTCAGTTCTTCCGGGATGTTAATTTTTAGTCTCACAGTACCTTGCACGGTTTCCCTAGGGCGGGTAGTTTCGTTATGCACTAAACGCAACTTGTTCTTTTGCGCTCGGCAAACCTTGCCCAGTACATGTATCTGCACCAGGCTACCGATGCGGGGTCAGCTGCAATCTTCTCTCGCACCAACACGAGGGTAGACTTTTATTCGTTTCGGTCTTTCGGTCCTGTCTTATTTGTTCTTGCCGACGGGCTGGCAATGTTTGCCCCCTCCTCAGGGCTTCGAGCTTTGCCCTACGTGGGCATACGTTTGGTCACTGGATGCACCTCTCATCCATGTCTGAGACGTTTCGTTGCTGTTTCTTTGCGTTCAGGGACTTTGGCAATATCTTGTTGGACATCGGTCAGGAGATTTGTGCGTTTTGCCTGTATGTATCTTTATTGTATTTCCGTAATTGCACTGCTACCACTACCAGTAGTTTTCTCTCCCCGATCCCTGCCCCTCTTAGCCAGACCGGAACCAGAGTCTGTTTCCAGGGTCACCACGTGGAGGTTGGGGCAGGGTCTTGGTTAGCGCGCCCCTCGCTAACCCTGGCTCATGTTACCACCATGACCTCATGAGCCTTTGACCCCGTCAGCACGTTCGTTGCCCTGCACTACAGCATGTTCATGCTTCTGTCAGCTTGAGTCGGGCATTGTTTGCAAGAAAGTCAGCACGTTCGTTGCCATGCACTTCAGCATGTCCAGGTGTGTACAACCAAATGATTGTCTTGAGATGTGACCTCAATAGAGAATGGAGCATTGGATTGGACCACAGCCAGGCTCTAGCACAGGCCAGACAACTGGCAGGGTATTCCCTGACCTAGATACGAAAAGGGATCTGGAAATAACAGATGTTTGATAGAACACTGCACGCTTTTTGCAATTTTACTCAATTCGGTGAGTCTATGGTTATTTATGGGTGAAAAATATTTATAATATTGATATTCCTTATTGTTAAACTTAACTTGTTGCATAATATGACATCGAGTTAGCATTTTGTGTTGATTTTAAAATAAATTCGTCTATATACACCAATACTGGAATGTGAGGTCACGTGGTGTAGTTGGGGTCTGATTTCCCACAATTCTCACCTGAGCCCGAATGCCCAGTAGTTTATAGTTGGCTCTGATTGGACACACCCTCAGGAAAAAGCCTAACAGCATAACCAAATATGCACTTGACTGAAACCCACAAGAGAAGAGACGAGTGAGGAGGCCTAAAAGGATGATGTAGTACTGGGGAAGAAAAGGTCAACGCGATTGAAGTCTCGTGTTCTGAATTGAAGAAGACGACACAGAATAGAGTACGGTGCAGGGGAACAATTGCAGTTCTATTTTGCATTGGTAACAAGAATGTTTGCTAGCAGTAACCGTAAGCTTTCCCCCTCATACAAATGCAGACTTGAACTCTGGTATAGCAGTGAGACGCAGCATTTGTAAAAGCAACACAAACAACACATATTTAACTATTTCCCACCATTTTGAAAGAACAATTAATCAACATGCGCGATGCATTCTCTGTTAAAATGGGATACTTACACAATCGTAAAATGTAATCCTGAAATTGACAGAATTTGCAGTAGAATGAAAAAGAAGGTATGTACACTTGCGAGGGCGGATAAAATCAATTCATAACCAGCAAGCTATAGGAACTATCAGTGACTTGGTGAATGAAAACTGACAGTCTATGACTATGCATAGATGAGTTTAGTTCAGTCGTCGTATCATCATCACTGCAAATCGAACCAATTAGTCTATAAGTGCTCCGATCTCCTCCTCAGTATGTCTCTCAGCGTGTGGCAACTGACGACACAGGTCCTTCATTGGTTTACTATTCTTCTTTGGCTACCAGTATAATGCTCTTGTCTGGCCACACCACATTTGAAATGGAATTCTTATAGTCTGGTTAATGTTGTAGATTCATCACTATTACTTGAATGATTTACACTGCTCTCTCTTCTCTCTCTCTCTCTCTCTCTCTTAAGGAGTTTATAGTATCATCCTAGCCCATTGCTCGCCCGTTTTTTGCAGCAGACATACCTGCAAGCCTATCGGCGCGTTCCTTTCTCTTTACATCTGCATTCCCTGGCACAAAAATTACATTTATTTTTGTCAGCCTAGACCTCTCGGCGACTCCAACTATTATCTCCAACTATGAAGAACTATGCAAAGCTCTGTTAACTAATAACATAAATATATTATCTCCAACTATGCAGAACTATGTAAAGCTCTGTTAACTAATAACATAAATATATTACTCTCAACTATGAAGAACTATGAGCTCTGTTAACTAATAACATAAATATATTATCTCCAACTATGAAGAACTATGTAAAGCTCTGTTAACTAATAACATAAATATATTATCTCCAACTATGAAGAACTATGTAAAGCTCTGTTAACTAATAACATAAATATATTATTCAACTAGAAGAACTATGTAAAGCTCTGTTAACTAATAAATAAATATATTATCTCCAACTATGAAGAACTATGTCAAGCTCTGTTAACTAATAACATAAATATATTATCTCCAACTATGAAGAACTATGTCAAGCTCTGTTAACTAATAACATAACGATGTATTGATTACCACATTCTCTTCTTTGACATATTCAAATACTCACAAACGTTTTATTTTTATTTCCACAGAGTCAGACATCCTCACGCAGATAACAAATTATGCAGGCGACTTCTGCAGACTGTTCCAGTAGTTTCCAGAACTGAATGCCGGAATGGAGTAAATGATTATACCATTCAGAATATAACCATAAACGTAGGGTTTACCTGCACATTTGTACAATAAGAAACAGACCAGCATCGTAGTCGAATCAATGCGCACTAGGGCACAGCCCTGGTACTTTATTTATGTAACACTGCCTCACAAAATGCTATAAATATGTAGTTTTAAAATGTGCGAGAGTTGGAAAGCAACAAAAGCTCTAGAAACAAAATTAGATAACTTTGAGAATAAATGTCTTAGAAGAATACTGAACCTCAAATGGTCAGATTTCAGACCCAATACACAAATAAGACAAGAGACCAAGCAAGAAAATGTATCAAATTTTATAAGAAAGCGCCGCTGGAACTACATCGGCCACACACTTAGAATGGATGAGAGAAGACTCCTTACCAACCATTATGGAACCATTGAGAAAAAGAAAACGAGGAGACCGAGACATCTGTGACCATCACAGAAGGCTCAACGATGGCCTAGAACATTAAAGACTTAAACAAATAGCAACGAACCAGACATGGAAGCTATGACTCTGCCTATGCCCGCCTCAGCCAAGAGGAAAACTAATAATAACTAATTTAACATGAATTTCTCATGTCTCTATCTAAACAAAAACCTAATGTAGCACTCTTATCACGTTCTAGTATAGTTATTAGTCTGGATAATAATTAGTCCTGTATTATTCGTCAACATTGAAATAGGTAATAACTATTTAGTCACTGAATTATGTAATAGTTCGTGTCGTATGTTAACTGTGGGTAATTAGGTGTATATGAAAATAATAATAATAATATACACCATATTAACAACTACGTCACCATATAATGTAACGTAACGTATTTACAACTAATATGTTCTGTTTCAAATTGTCATTATGATACAGATTGTAAACACCCCTCCTACTATTTATTTTACGACTACGCCACTTGTTCTAACGTAACTTATTCTCACCAACCTCAGTATTATTTCTAAACAATTTATTTATTTTATTTTTATTTATTGCAAAAGTTTTCATACAAAGTTACATTTTTATATTTATAATTGTACATATAAATTTATATTAAAACATCAATATTGTCTTATATAAACACTAACATTTGATAAATTTAATTTATGCAATCTCAAATGCTAAATCTTGTCTTTCAATGTTCCAACATTGACTCTTAACTATTTGTTAAGGTATGGAGACGATCAAATTTGCATAAAACTGTTTTATCAAAAATCCATTTTTCAGTGGGTGGCATTTTTATGTTCTAATAATTATTACTTGATAACACATTTATGTTTATCATATCAGTCACTTGTTGAGTAAACACTATTTTTACTTAATAACAAATTTATGTTTATCATATCAGTCACTTGTTGAGTAAACACTATTATTACTTGATAACAAATTTATGTTTATCATATCAGTCACTTGTTGAGTAAACACTATTTTTACTTGATAACAAATTTATATTTATCATATCAGTCACTTGTTGAGTAAACACTATTACTACTTGGCAGGAGAATTAAATCTGAAGACGATCTTATCACACTGTCGACCTTGTAGTCAGCAGCTAATGAGCAGGAAAACATAACGACAGAGATGAGGTGTCTTAGAGGAGCTGCAGATGTGACAATAAGAGACAAAATTAGAAATGAAGAAATCAGAAGGAGACTGGATGTGAAACCAGTCATGCAATTCATAAAAGAACAACAGATTAAATGGTTTGGACACTTGGCAAGAATGTCCTAGTATCGCCTACCACAGAGAGCCACACAGAAAAAGTATAATGAGTACAAAGCAAGAGAAGACCATGCAAAAGATGGAACGATGGTTTGCAAAGTGCATTAAAACAAGCACACACAAGATCACTACGTTCGTCCCCCGCCCCCCCTAAACACTTCTATAAAGAAGTAAATGATGGAAGAGAAGAAGAAGAAGTCAATCTGATCCCACTGTCCATCTACGTATGTTATTTGTACCCTCAAGATATAATTTGAGCTTACACAAGCTTATTAATCATTAAACACGAGTGAGTTGGTAGACTGCGGCGTAGTGCTCCTATTTCGAGCCTATAAATATTTATTCCGCATTCACAAGTTATTTAACATTTCATGTAATCACTCCCCGGAAGACCCTGTGCTGGCCCTCAAGCCTATCCTTTAATCCGGCACTGAAAGCATGTAACATTCTATGCATATTTTACAGAAATTGTTTTTGTGTTTCTAATGATCACACGGATGCCCCTAAAACCCATCTTTTAATCCGACACTGAAAGCAAGTAACAGATTTTACATACATTTTTTTAAACATTTCTATTGCTCTTGTTGACATTGCTCAAATGTGATAAATATTTTCTTTATAATTATTTAAAGATTTGTAGATGTTGATTTTGTCAATCTTTTCCTTATTCTTCTTTCTTCTTCTTCTTCTTCACCTTTCTAGCCCAACGGTTTTAACAAACTTCTTCCAGTTCTTCCCTCTCTTCCATCCCTTCCAATTCTTTCCATGTTTTACCAATCCTTTTAATATAAGCCTCCAGCTCTCTTCTCCAGGTATGTCTAGGCCTTCCTCTACTCCTGTTTCTCTGATGGTTTCAAAACATTGTCTGTCTTGCAATGATTTCAGTCGGTCTTCTCAATGTGTCCATCGCTAGCATCTCTTCCATATATTTGTCTTTGTTAATCTATTTCTCATTAAGGGTAGACAGGACAAACGGTTGCTAACTTCCTTATTTCTCAGTCAAATGAAATATTGTTTATCAGGTAGTACTAGGGACGGTCTGGTATGAAATATTATATAATTTTTAATTTAATTACTTGTCGGGTTGCCATGGTAATGGCGGCCATGTTGGATTATAAACAATGACGTAAAGTAGGTAAGTACTCACAACTAGTTCATATTATTCTTTTTTTTCAATTGACATACCCATAAGCCATAGTTCTAGGCAGCTAGCAACTTTAAATTGTTCTGGGACAGATAACAAGCAGATAGAAGTGCAACGAATAAGACATATACAATTTTTCCCCAAAAAATAGGAACCTATGGTTACTAAAATATTGTGATTTAAAATATTTTTCTCAAAACTTGTATTTCTATATCTGACTGCCCTCAGTATTGATAGATCTATATGTATGCCAAATTTCATATTGATATCTTAAATGGTTACTGAGATTAACCTACTGAACACTTCCTAAATTAGTGAAAATCACAATTGTGAGAAAACTGCAATTTAAAAATATTTTGGTGAAATATGAAAAGATCTTTAACTTACCAAAGAATGTCAACCAAATCAGCTATATGATTGACAGAACATCCGTCCGTATGGTTATATGTTAAATTCACCTGTATTATATGTGCCTCCTTCCTTCTGATATATCTCATGCTCTTTGATGTGGAGCATGGGAGAACTACTATTTTTTAATATAGGCAAATATTGACGTAGACTAATGAGATAACGTTTTTAGCTATGCGATTGATAAAATCTACTTTGACAATTTGAATATCATTGTTGAAAGATGTATTTGTCTCTACAAAAGCTTTTGAATCTCCATCACAGAGCAACTGGGAATAAACAAGTTGTCTCTTTCTCACTGACCTGGCAAAAATAAGCTTGGCAGCTTCAGCTTCAATAGAATTGGATGAACTCTCACAATTTTCTCCCACTGGCACTTTACAATGATATATTATTCGATATGTCTTATAGAATAGAGATCCCCATCACTAAGTACCAACCAAACGGTATTTCTAGACATTACCTCTTAAGAAATACGTTTAATTTCGAAGGTGGGCTGTTTAAAATCTCATTTTCAAATTTAAAAAAAAAAAAATTCTATTTTTTTTTACTGATTTCGATTCTAGAGATATAAAACTAACAGAATAAAACATATTTGGAAAATCGATATTTTAAAGAAAATATGTCATTTAGTGAGTATTGGACCCTTAAACGATACAATTAAAAATAAGCAATGTCCGGTTTTATTGACATCATCATCATCATCATTAATCCTCTCCGCTCCTCGTGGAGCATAGGCCTCAACAGTTGTTCGCCACTCTTCTCGGTCTCTGGCTGTTCTTTTATGGTCTCCCAGGTCAATTGAGCACTCTTCAGCTCCTCAATAAGACCTCGTCTCCAAGTCTGCTTAGGGCGTCCTCTTTTCGTTTTCCCTGCGGTTCCACTCGAGCACCTGTCTAGTGACACTCGACTGTGTCTTCCGCAAGGTATGGCCTATCCATTGCCATCTTCTCATCTTGACCTGTGTCATCATAGGTTCCTGTCCTGTTCTTATCCACAGATCCGTGTTTGTAACTCTACCATCTCAATCTGAGAATCCGCCGCAAACATCCGTTGACAAGGTCTGGATCTTATTTGTATTTGCCCTAGTGACTCGCAAGTTTCCGAGCCATACAACAACACCGACTTCACATTTGAGCTGAGGGTTTTATTAACATATATTTCTTATTGTAAAAACAGGCTATTTACTTCTATACTAAATTTTATGCTATATTGTTATGCTATATTGTTAAGTTATATTTTTATGATATATTTAAATGCTATATTTGTATGCTATATTTTAATGTATTTGGGTTGTGACTTTTTAAATGGCAAATATTTTTTACAAATGTATTTATATTGAAAAACACAGAGAGATTGCATTTATTAATATATATATATATATATATATATATATATATATATATATGTGTGTGTGTGTGTGTGTGTGTTTGTGTATACATATAATTAAGGGACAGACATGTATAAATAGAAGAGTTGCCACCAAAAATTAGATCGATGCAGAACTTAGATGTAGATTTATGGGTTAATGGACTGTATTTCATGGGCACAGAAACAAACATATCGAAGCGCATTGGTTCAGAAATAACATAATGTCCCGGAAGATGAAATATTTTGTCCACGTTAACCCATTCACTAGATAATTTTGTTTATGCCAAGAGACACATTTGTATCACAACATATAATGAAATAGCCAATTTGTGTCATCTTAGAAATATACCACGAGCCGGTATATCGGTTTAGAAGAACGAATAGGTTAAACGTCACAGTGGTTTGGAGAGAACCGTAATAGAAGGCATGGTTCCTGGAGTACGAGGCAGGGGATGACTAAGACGAAAGTGGCAGCAGGACATTACAGAAACCTTGAACATGACCATGGAGGCGCGGAGAACTTTGCTAGAGGCAGCGAGATTTTCTGGCGGGCTGTGATGAAAGCGACGTTTCGAGAGAGACATGCTACTATTTGATACTACAGGGTGTTCAAGATAAAAGCAAAATAAAAGCAGCCATTGACAAATCAAAAGTTGCCAGGTACGCATTTCGTTTTGTCTATTTACTATTTAAACCGGTTATGACTAACTCATCCTTTCGTCACATTTGTTCATCGCCCCCTCCCGAACCCTAATCACACAAACTCGTAAAAAGCCTCTCTCACTTGACCTATATAACTGAACCTTCTAATTTTTATAAACATATGCCAGATTGGCTCCCTTGACGAGGCTGCTTTTATCTTGAACACCCTGTACTTGACCTAATACAAACAACGTAAACACAAAAATAATGCGTGATAAAAATAATGGTATCCCAAAACAATTGTAGTCAGAACTCCTTAAGATTAATGGTATGGATATATTTTAATTATCTTATCTTATCCGACTGGGTAGTTTTCCTAAGTTGTGCTTAACTCTTGGTGAACACAAATTGTAACCACACTTTCACACGCTCTTCATTTTGATTATACAAAATGCCACATTATGGGGGAAAAATAAAAATAAAAAAGGTTGTTACTTTCTGTAATACCGCTATTTGGGCCATGTTGGACATGAAGGACATGAGCCATGTAGAAGTTAATGGACGCATGGCTAGTGCAGTCGCCGTGATCCTGTTCATGTTAGGATCTTTTCTTTATGCCATCGACAGAAAAAAGGCTCGTTAGCCTTACCGTGGATTGAAGTCTCTAGCAAGGAGCCTGCTCTAATCCATTCATGTGGTGTTGCTTTTTGGGAGGCTACGATCAACTACCACACTATGTGGCAGTGCGTCAAGAAGGAGTTAAAACTCCAGAGGGTTGTTTGACTTAATCTAAAGAACAATGATTTTTTTTATTGCTTACAAAAATATAAACAAAACACCAACAAAAACAACACATGATTAAATATGGAGATGTCAGAATGATTTTCTAAAACTGATTTTATTGTGATTAATAAAAACTAATAATAAATTAAAAACATTGTTTCTTTTCATTTATTTGGAAGAATGAAAGTTTTGAATGAGATGAGAGAGTTGGTCGTGTGTTGCAGAGCGCGCAAGGGGAGAAAATAATAGTAACACTGCGACCTACAGAGCATGTCGCAAGATGCGACAATGGAGAGCATAGAACGCTACCTAGTAAATAAAAGTGTCGCAGAAATCGGATGTGCTAGCCTACTTGTAGCGCATAAACTGGCAAAATGTACAATAGCTCTTAGACTAAGATCACATACAAATTAGAAAGAGTGGTTTAACTTGATCGATATGGAGCGTTCGAAGAATGAAAGATTTGAATGAGATGAAAAAGTAAGAGAGCCAAGACACAACTCTGAGATGGACAGCAACATAAAAATGACAGAAATACAAATAAGCGAGAGTGAAGAATGTACACATTATCTTCTTCTTCTTCTTTTGTCGTCACACTGCTACCGGGTTGTTGCCCAGTGTCGTTGTTTTCTTGTTTTTGTCTTGCGCTGTTCTGATGGCTTGTGTGATTGTTATCTTTGCTCTTTCACATGATTCTGCTACGCCATTTAACCATCTTTTCCGTGGTCTTCCTCTTGCCTTCTTTTCCGATGTTCTGTTGTAGAAGACTGTATACTGTGGAGTTTGGATGCATTCTTATTAAGTGGCCAAACCACTTCATTCTTTGTTTCTCTATGTAATTCAAGCACGGTTTTGTGCCAACTTTCTTTCTTATGCTGATGTTGGTGATTCTGTCTTTTCTTGTGTTGTTGGTAACTTTTCGCAGGCAACGCATTTCACATGTAGTTATTTTTGTGACTGCGCTTTGCTCAATGTCCATGTTTGGCTCTGGTAACACAAAGTAGGTATAAAATGCTGTTGATCATCTGTTGCTTAGCTGTCTGTGAAATTTTTGGGTGCCTTAACAATGGGGCTAGTTGGTAGGTTACAGCATTTGCTTTTAGCACTCTAGCCTCTATCTCTATCCAGTTTTCCGTCTTCTGTGAATATGCTTCCTAAGTATTTGAATTCTTTCACTTGGTTTATTTTAGTGCCATTGACATGGATGTCTAGATTATTATGTTTTCTTCCCATATTCATTATTTCTGTTTTAGTGTTGTTGATTTTCATGATCTTGTTCATTTTGACGTATCAGGCACTGATCAACTGCAAACAGCAGTTCATTTATTTCATCATTATCTGAATTCGACTCTTGAGTTATTTTATCCATATATGCAATAAAGAGTAGTGGTGAGAGGACACAACCTTGTCTAACACCTGATGTAATGGAGAACCAGTCGGTCATTCCTTCTGTTGTTCTTACTGTACTCTGGCTTTCTTGATATAAGGCCATGATATTACCTAATAGTTGTCCCTGGACGCCATATTCTTCAAGGATCTTCCATAGTTTGCATCTGTTTACTCTATCAAATGCCTTTTCTTGGTCTATAAATATAAGCTGTTTACTTTGTATTCAATTGTTTGTTCGCAGATCTGTCTTAGTGTAAATATTGCGTCTGTGCAGCTCTTACCCTCCTAAACCCAAACTGGCTATTGCTTAACTGGGGCTCTAATATATGTCTTGCTCTTCGCTCCAATATTTTTCAAACATTTTTCCTATATGGTTCAAAGGATACATTATCTGGTCTATACAATTTCAAGATGTCTGCTAGGTAAGTGGTAGCCACCAACCCCAGGAAACCAGTGAGATGTGCGTATGAGGTACTTGTACTTGCGGATGTCATTTATTATGATATAATATATGACAGCTTTTCCTTCTTGGCTTGTATTTGTATGCACTCTCTAAGAAACATTGGAACCTCCCTGTTGTTATTCCTTCTGCAAGAAACATGCACTAAAGTACTGTGTGTACTTTTTCTGACAGGGACTCTAAGAACAGTGTTCTAACCATGACCTCCCCATTACAAACACTATCTAGATGGAAAAAAAACAACAGCAGAATGTATCATGCAGATACATTTGCCCTAAGCACTGACATCAGCTTTAACTGACCACTATTATACAAGGCCTCAATGAAGAACTCTTCTATCGGTCCTAACAAATTGAAAAACAAATAGATGATGACCGAGGTGTGTGGAGAACAACATTGCACAAGGTTGCATCATCTTTTGAAAAGAGACGTAGTGGTGAGCTGAAAGGCAAGAGAGCCTAGCGCAAACGCAAAGGTTGTCACATTAAAACACTTGCCAATTGCCAAAAGACGAAAAAGGCCGAGCAAAAATCCTAAAGTTGTGTTATTTTGTGCCTAACGAAACTGCATTCCCTGGAACAACCGGGCATGATACTGATGCACCGACAACTGACATCCCCGGAAAAACTGGGGTGGGTGATGTTGGCTAGCGCAAAATTTCAGTGCGTTGCTAGCGAAGATTGAAACGACCCTCTATAACATAGGATCCCAAACTTTTTTGGTCCACCGCCCACTTTGCACGACATAATCTTTGTAGCGCTCCCCCCACTCCCTCCCCATTATAACAGTTTGCCAACGCCCCCCTCCCACATATATATACATGCTCTATTTTCACGTTGACATAGAAAATTGATATATATTTCTGTCATACATTATCAATTTTCAAATGATTATATACATGAAATAGACAATTGATGAAAAAATGGATCGTGTAAGATGGACATAAGATGAATTAAAATGCAGAATTTAAACTTTAAATGATTATTCAATCGAAAATCACTACAATACAAAAAAACTCCACCCACCCCCAAATGCTTCTGAAGCCACTATCATCCACCCCCTCCGAATACTTCAGTGCCCACTGAGTGGTACCTGCCCACTTGGAACCCATGGTGTACGCATTTGAAGGAGCATTGTATCTTCCAATCAAAAGTCTAGCAAGTTAAAAACTTAGTTGATTGGTTGATTTTAATGCAACGGGTTTCTGGAAAGCTTAATGGTCGTAACATCTTAAGACTAATCTCACCACACCTCTACGTTCACAAATATACTATTAACGGACATAAAGCTATTTACCCAATAAGGAACAGGAACTAATCAAAAGAACTATATGTATTGTGTAATAAAAATGTGTTAAATATAAAATAAATTATTGACAATTATAGTAATAATTCTTCGAAATTTCCAGAATTTCTCCTCCGTATAACGACTTTTCTCAAATTTATCTGTCGCTAGTGCCGGGTGGAGAATGACCGGATCCCTAATGATATCTTGTACGGAAATCTGGATTCTGGATAAAAATAACAGTGGGAGTGTCTTTCCTTCGCCGCAAGAACATCTGCAAATTATAATTGAAGGAGCAAGGAAGGAATACACCAACCTAGGAAGAGCACGATAGATACGGGTCTAGTTGGAAGCAGACGTTTTAACACTTTGTATCTCAGAGTTCTATTTTTATCCTTGTTGTGTACCTCGACTGGATGTTATGTATCTTCCAATGAAAAGTATTGTCAAGTACAAACGTGTTCGATTGGTTGATAAAAGATGCCAGACTAAGACACCTCGCTGATACAAAACGTTTCAAGAGGAAGTAGCAACACAACCATCCCACCCACTCCTTCATCCATCCTCCATTGGTTTGTGGGATAGTCTAACAGGGTACCAAAATTACATAATTCTTGGCAACTAAAATTTGGTAACAATAGGATCAGTATAGATGGAGACTGCAGTCAAACTATGTAGAATGGCGAAACACGTAATAACAAAGTACTGTAGTTTTACAAAATACAAAACAATGACAATACACAGCAACGTTTCGACCAAAAAGTCTTTATTGAGCAAACGATACAACAGGAGTGACGAATTTCACAGCACACTACATATATGTAGAGCGCTGGAATGTAGAGCGCTGAGTCCATGAGGTCGCAAGGTATCACATAACGAAATAAAACGATTCTCCAGAGCAAATCGACTACGATCATCAGATCGGATGGCCGTGACCTTGATGTCACGAGATAGGAATGACCTAAGAATAGGATGGAAAGCAGCTGCACAAACAAACATAATTAAAACCAATTTTTTAAAAAATATTTCACATTTTCAACATCCTCAAAATTACAAAATGGGCTCTCGCCGGTGCTAAGAAGTTCCTGCAATGTTGAAGATATTGGAACACGCATGATCATTTGATTTCTTTTTCCCATCTGCTGTCTATCGGAGAGCTATCTCAGCGAATATCCATACTGGCATACAACATACATGACTAATCTACCTCCATCTTCGTCTTTTAGTAAAGGCCTCCAATGATACACAGTTTGTTCACTTTAAAATTTACTTCATATTCTTTTGTCGTCACACTGCTACCGGGTTTTTGCCTTACGTCGTGGTTTTCTGTTTTTGTCTTGCGCTGTTCTGGTGGCTTGAGTTATTGTTAGCTTTTGCTTTTTAACAGAATTCTGCTATGCCAACTATCTTTTTCAAGGTCTTCCTATCGCCTTCTTCCCTGAGGTTCTGCTATAGAAGACTCTGTATACTGTGGAGTTTGGATGCATTCTTATTAACTGGCCAAACCACTTCATTCTTTGTTTCTCAATGTAATTCAAGCACGGCTCTGTGCCCACTTTCTGTCTTATGTTGATGTTGGTGTCTTTTCTGGTGTTGTTGGTAACTTTTCGCAGGTAGAGCATTTCACATGTAGTTATTTTTGGTGACTGCTCTTTGCTCACTGTCCGTGTTTGGCTCTGGTAACACAAAGTAGGTGTGAAAATGCTGTTGATCATCTGTTGCTTGATCAGCAGCATCTTCACTGCTAGGTATTTAGCCATACAATTTGAGGGATCTTCTTAACCATTTATTTTGGAATATCTCCAGATTGTGTATCGATCGTGTGTTGCCGGTGCTCGCAAGGGGAGCAGCAAAGAATAGTAACACTGTGACCTACAAGGCATGTCGTAAGAGACGACTGAGGTAGGGGCATAGGCAGCGCCGGATTAGCCTAGTAGCAGAAGTAGCAAATGCTACGGGCCCGCGCTTCTAGGGGGCCCCGCGCCTATGTGACAGAGATGAAAATGGAAAAAATAACTAGATGTTATATCAAAAACACACACGCTGTCTGAATTTTTAAATGTCGTGTGTGATGGGGCTGAATCCAACGAAATGGAAGCAGAAAATACAGAAGACGTGTCCCACTGTGTAGTAGATGAAAGCAGTGCTATAGAAGCATCATCATTACCAATATTACCATTAAGATCAGCAACTCTTCACGATTTAGCCAAACACGTAATCACAAAGTACTGTAGTTTTACAAATTACAAAAACAATGACAAATTACAGCAACGTTTCGACCAACAAGGCCTTTATCAAGCAAACGAACAACAGGAGTAATCACAAAGTACTGTAGTTTTACAAATTACAAAAACAATGTCAAAATACAGCAACGTTTCGACCAACAAGGCCTTTATCAAGCAAACGAACAACACGATTTAGCCACATTTTTCACAAGACAAACTGAAATCGAATGTACAGAAAGTCCTCCCAATTTAGCCATATCATCTTCAAGCCAAAGAGAGGCAGAAATCACAGCACATGCTTCCAATGTAGCAACATCTTCTACAAGCCAAAACACAACGAAAGTAAAATGTACTCCATCGATATTGGTGAATGGCCAAACAACTTCAATCCAGATTATTGGATTGTGAAAGAAAGTAGCGAAGTGCAACATATGAACAGTGATTTCATGTCTAAAAAAAAAAAAAAAAAAAACATACGATAAAGAAAACAATCCACGATTTTGTCGAAAGTCGTTTTCACATACACACACACACCAACAAACAAAACTCACGTGAGAGATTGGTTGTGTTATACAGAAACTAAAGGACAACTGTTCTGTTTTGTTTGCAAAGTTATTGATTTAGGCTGTACCATAGAGTGAATGGTGTATTTGGAATACTTCGGCAGTTAAAATCTATTACAGCAGAAGAGATCTTGAAAAGAACTCCAAATATTGTCAGCTCTTACCAAGAGGATTTGGAAGAAAGCCTAGGCGACGAACTTATGCAGTTTGCTGAACTTCTTAAAACTAATGTAGCTGCTGCTATTAGCAACGAAAAGCATGAGGCTCTTGAACTGCAATTTTATAAACTTATAATGGAACATTCATTAGATTCGTGTTTCCCAAATGTAGAAATAGTCTTACGAATTTACTTGTGTTTAATGATTACTAACTGCAGCGGAGAACGTTCTTTTTCAACATTAAAGCGTATAAAAGTGAGTTAAGGAACATGATGGGACAAGATCGTCTAAATAACCTCACCTTAATGAACATTGAATGTAATTTACTTAGAGAAATTGATTTGTCTAGTGTTATCTCTAAATTTGCTCACATTAAATCGAGACAAGTTTGTTTATAAAAGTTGTATTTTATTTTATTATCATACAAAACCTAGGGCCCCGCGCTAAAATTTGCACGGCCCTGCGCTAGCCTAATCCGGCACTGGGCATAGGAAGCTACTATAGTAAATAAAAGCGTTGCAGACATCGGATATGCTAGCCTACATTTATGCGCATAACTGGCACAACGTACAATTGCTCTTAGGCTCAGATCAAATACAAATCACAAAGAGTGGTTAACAAGGGGTCGATATTGAGCGCTTGAAGAAGAAAATGCTTAAACAGCTTACAGAGTCCCTTTAAAAACACGCACACACAAGAACCACTTCAAAACAATTCAAAAACAACAATTGTAATGTTAGAAATATACATATTTTAGTTTAGTCGATAGATCATCATCACCGCACATGGAATCAGTTAGTTTATAATTGTGATCTCTTTCTCGGTATATTCCACAACATGTGGTAACTAATGACACTATTTCTATGTTGATTTAATATTCTTATAATAGGAATAGAAGGTTTAGAACATTTGGTAACAACAGGTAAAATACAGGGAAGGAGAGATCGTGAAAGACAGAGGGAGAAGATGTTGGATGATCTGACAGTATGGTTCGACAAAATATCGACGTCAGAACTGATTACATTCACCAAGCAGAGAGAGTTGTGGAGAGACATGATCGATACGCTGGCATGCATGGCATTGGGTTGATTGATTGCTATTCTTCTTTAGCTTCCAGTATAGCTTTCTTGTCTAGCTACACACCGCTTAATTTGATATTCTTGCAGTTTAGTTAGGATTGTAGATTCACCATCCTTCCTTGAATCGTTTGTACGCCTTCTCTTCCTTAGGATTTTCAGAATATCAACATGGGCTATTGCTCGTCCGCTTTCTACAGTAGCCCTACATGTATTGGCGAGTGCATTGATTGACTCCAACCCTTGTCTTCGAGCCCAGCCGGTCTCAATATTTCTGAACAAACGCATTGAGTCACTGAGAAACTCGTGCAAAATGTACTCACCGATCATTGCTTAAATACTGGATGATCTCATAGTCGGACTGTTGTGTTAGCAAACCATCTTGGTCTTCCTTCATAATGTCAGTCTCTGATGAGAAGTGAAAATATAGCTTCAAAGTAACAACCATCTGGCCTCAGATTGCTCTAGAAATCAAATCGAACCCTAATTGCCTTTTATCGGTTGAGTTTGTGCAAGGATCCCAGCTTAACGCGAGTTAAAACTCCCAGGTCAACCAATCCAGACAGACTGAAGGTGAAAGGCAGACCAAATGGGGTAGCAAGAAAGAGCCTCATACCACGACAGCGTAAGAACCCACAGCAGAGTGGTAAATGCATTGCACTAACATCCCACAATGGAACAAATAGAGTCTCCTCTCTCTCTTCTTCTCTCTCTCTAGAGACAACTTTTGCTCGTCTTATTTCATGACACTTCCTTGGTAAATAGGATTAAACTATAGTGTCACAGGAGCACACCCTGATAAAAATTGTTGATGCCGTAAAGAAGGCTGAAGTCCCCTAATTTAGGATGACCAAAAAAACGGAAGACAGATCGTCACGGGCTGCACTTGTCAGAACACCCTCAAAAAGATATCCTCAGAAACAATGGTTCAGCCATTATTGCGGAGAATCCATGCGAATAACTCAATGCATGCACTTATATAGACAGAATAAGTCAAATAGCTTCGCCAGTCAGAAGAACAGATGTCTACCCTGCAAGATGTCCTTCCTGGACTGGCAATATCTGCCCACCCGTCGACTGACTGTTGAAACCTGACAGACTGAAGCTGACTTTTAGTCCACTTAATTAAGCCACAGATCCGAAGAAGAAAAGATCTCAAACGTTTGTCCAACGACCTGCGTTTTCTATAATCTCATCCAGTCTGAAATACTGAAATAATGTAGTGTCACACTGCCTTATCCATTTTCACAGGTTCAGTATCCCAGGAATCACTGTTGAATACATTCTTAGTCCATCAGCTTGATTTAGCTTGATTCCTTTTTCTCCTTATTTCTGGCATTGGATGTTGTTTCAGCATTCACACAGAGTAGACAATCTGGTCTATCCTTTGTTCTGTTTCCATGGTTGAATATCAAGAATGTAACATGTTCACTATCTATCTTTAGTGCACCAAGATGATGCAAATATCCTTGTTCTGTATCATCCTTCATTCTATCTGCAAAAGACTGAGAATCAGGGCTAAAAGAGCATACTCTCACAAGATGACCAGACATGGTATAAAAAGGAATTTCACCATCATGGCTCGTCCTCCACAGAAATGGTTAGTCACCTGCAAGAGATGCTCAAGCACGTTTCTGTCTCTGCACATTCTTGAGTCTCTGTGGAAAATACTCTAGACATTAACGCTGTCGATTGAACCCACAATTTTCGGATGCAGTCCATGCTTAACTCTTACCACAGAGAACCATTCCCAGTGTTATCGCCCAAATTTGGGTGTAAGATAGAACCTGTTACCTGCCACGCATGTCGTAGGCGACTGAGTTTGTGAAATCGGATTACATGTCCTAAACTGTAAGTCTGCGTTTAGTTTCTCAAACAATGTGTACTCATACACGTTCTGCAGATCAAACATATCACAAGAGTGTAAAAATTGGTCTAAGAACGAACGCAAAAGAAGAGGAAAAGACATGCTTATTTCAATCAAATAATATAATCAATACACAATGGTTACCATTTAAAATTTCTCAGTTTTGCAATAATTTTTCCCAGAATTGTCTATCAAATCCTCTAGTCACTTTCCAGACTGGTTTTACAGATAATTAACCACAAATATATCAATAGAATGTTCAATTGAAAAGTTACTAATTTGATAATGTTTATTTTTGGAATGACAGGATATCACTGACACCATTTAGAACACTTGATGAGTGGACCGACTTAAAGATTCGCTTTTCTTCGTTAATCTTTCAAGTTTTGGTGAATGAAACTGACTATTGACACTGTCCTGAGCAGTCTAGTAGTAAGGTAAAATACATGCCTCAGATTAGCATGTAAATTAAAGGACATATTAGTACCTTTAAAATCTGAACTGTATTATGAATAGATAAAAAAAAAAACCAGCAGCAGTCCGCGAACCGGAACAATTAAGCACACGAAAGACTTGTGGCGGCCCGCATCTTATCATTTACAAGGTATGGTATCCTGCCTACTACTGAAGACGCGGGAATTACCATAACACGCCCCGTTTTGAAAATAAGTACGATTTCAATTAATTGGCTTTTATTTTTCTAAAAATACAAGGGATGGCTTGAAAATAATACAAGGAAGAACACTGCATGCATAATCGTGTGGATGTTGGTGGAAAATACGTAATTAAGAAATGCATTGTTCTAAAATGTAATCCATTTTTTGGCGTTGTAACTTTAGCAGTTCCGTACCAAAAAAATGGTATATAAATGCAGTACTGTCTTAACGATGTCATTCAATCTGGTTTCTCTGCAGTCTTTAGATTTTTAGAATTGCTAAAAGCTTAGAAAATAATAAACAAAATCTCAAAGTCAGTAAATAACACTATTTGTATTCTACTAGCTACGAAATAATATTTGAGAATCACTCAGAAAACTGTTATATTTTTTTGGGTAAAATAACAATTATTATAAGTATCATTTGCTTCAGTCTTCATTATACAACTTTATAATTTTTACAATGGTAAGTATAGTTTTTTTTCCTCTAAAGTTCGATTGTTTTGTTTTTAATTTGTACCTCAATTTATGGTTTAATATTGAGCTCGTTTTGCGCTCCGTGTACTTAATTGTCTTACTCCGTTAATTTACTTGGATTCTGCGCAAGAAGTAACTTTTTATTTTGTTTATTTATGTTCGCCTACACACTCTGATAGAAACCTAAACAAATATTCGTTCTTAAAATATTATGTTCAAAGGAGTATGCCGAGGCATAAATAGGCTTTCAAGCCATAAGAAGAAAAACAACTCTGTTTATCAATTTTAAATAGTTGTTAGCAAAAATATCAGCACATGTTTCCCCGCATTTAGGAGAATTCCCGTTCATCGTCTCTTGGACCTCAGAGATAACAGAGGCAAGGAAAGACACTGTTTATGAAGCGCATATAAAAGACCGTTCTAGAAATCTCTTCTTACCCTGACTGGTGAAACTCTCAGCGTCAACGCATGAACTACATCAAACAGACGATGCAAATTTTTGATGTAAATTTGAAGATGAAAATTTTGGTAGGGAATTTATTTTATCTGCTTTAATTAGTTTTCCTCGAGCAGCGACTTTGCAGCCCGCTCTTATCAATTTTCAATTTGTTTCTTTGCTTCTTCGTGTATATTTTCATTACACTAGTCAATAAAGTATATTTTTATTTCTGTCCCGTCATTAGGTTTCTGTCGACCAACAAATCATGATTATAAACATGCTGGTGTCTGCAATCTTCGTGGATCAAACATTCAGTCATGCTGTCAGATGCCAAGATCCGCCATATCTTCAGAATCTGAAGAATGAAGTGCGCCAATTTTACACCATAACCAGTGACCCTGACGAGCTGACTCAACAAGGACCTTGTTCATATACTGACGGTCAGTCTTGATATTTGTTACATGTTATTACTATGTTTCAAAGTGCATAGACAAAGTAGTATAAAAGACTTTGAGAGAAGATGTCTCAGAAGAATTCTCCGAATTCATTGGTATCAAAGAATCATCGTCATCAAATAGCTTGTCCTGAGCAGAACTTTGCCACCCCAAGTCCTCCGGAATTTCTCTCTCTCTCTCTCTCTCTCTAATAGGCCAGATTTCCCGCCTCTACAGCCGTCATGTTCAAACCATCAGTCTATTGTCTATTATCTATTCCCAGATGGAAGATGTAGTTGGTTGTCCACTCTTGCCGTTAAGCGTGGGGATGGGAGTTTTAATTTGCGTTCTAGGGCCAGATGAGTCGTCCTTGTTGTGTTATATCCTTATTTACTTAATGTGGTCTTGATATTGCCTATCCATCTTTTTCTTGGTCTTCCCTTAGCTCTAGTACCTGATCTCTTCTTATTGTATGCTGTTATTGGTGGTTGGTTGTATTTCATTCAGTTACATCCTGAATACATCTTCTCCGTGGTATCGAAGAATACCAATTTGAAATAACTACATGGAAAAAGTGGTGCCTGCGAAAAGTTACCAACAACACCAGAAAATACAGTCACCAACATCAGCATAAGAAAGAAAGTTGACACAGAACCTTGCTTGAATTACATTGAGAAACAAAGAAGGAAGTGGTTTAAGAATGCATTCAAACTCCACTGTATGCCGAGTCTTCTACAGCAGAATAGCAGGAAAGAAGGAAACAGAAAGATCAGGAAAAAATATGGATAGATGGCATAGTAGAATCCTGTCAAAAGCAAAAATAACTATCACCCAGGTCCCTAAAGCAGAACTAGACAAAAACAGAAAATTAAGACTCTGGGTAACAACCCGGTAACAATGTCACGACACTGGGTAACAACCCAGTAACAATGTCAAACGACAAAAGAAGAAAGAAGTAATTAGTTCTATCATCGCCTGAGTTGTTACCGGGGCCAAATTTGGGGTGTAAAGAATAGAACCACTGTTACCTGCCACGCATGTCGTAAGAGGCGACTAAATATGTTTGGCTGAAATCGGATGCACATGTTCTAAACGTGTAGAATATGCGTTTAGGGCCTACCAAACCAATGTGCAACGTATACACGTTCTTGGCAAAGATCAAACATATCACAAAGAGTGATTAAAATTGATCGTAAAGAACGAACGCAAAGAAGAAGTTCTATCATCTGTTGTGTTGAAATTATGCTTCATTGGAAGTCATTATTTTATCCGTACAGGAAACAATATTGGGCGACCCCGACTTTCAGTCCACACTTTGGAATCATGGCATTCCGAGATGTCTACATGCCCATGGACCCTTCATATTGACGAAGATGTCAATGGCTTCAGGTCAGTATGTTTACTAACTTTGACCTCTTTGGATCTGTTTGTATACACTTATATTTATTGCAACTGCTTTTTAGAGTTGTTTAATCACTCAAGGAGACATGCCATTGTTTTTGTAAATACAAAAAAAACAAAAAAACCTAAAACTCCGAGAACATGCATTTTTTTCTGTGACTACATATGGATGTGAATCATGGACAATAACACAAACATTGAAGAACAAATAAAGTATTTTAAAACAAAGAACTATAGAAAGTTCTTAGAGATCCAATCTCTGGGAAAGTGCTGGAGGTAAGGATCGTACCCCAATCTTTGGGAAAAGAAGTTGTTAGTGAATTGAAACAAAAATACAGATAGCAGCTGTGTTGTTACACATTTAATATGTCTGTTCATATACATGTCTTCTAATAGATACCCTTGCAGAATTGCTACAGCAAAACTAGTTATTGACAGATCTACTGAAAATGTAACTACTACACATCGTCACCGATCAACGACATGTTTGATATCACCAGGGTAAGTCTATTATCTTATCGATACTAGTATCATTCTTCTTCTTCAGACGCTCCATATCCACCACTTGTTAACTACTCTTTGTGATGTGTATGTGACCCGAGCCTAAAAGCGATTGTACGTTGTGCTAATTATGCGCCTGCAAGTAGGCCATCATATTCGATTTCTGCGATGTTTTTTATTTACTAGGGTAGCTTTCCTAGGTCCCTACATCAGTCACCTCTTACGACATGCCTTGTAGGTCACAGTGTTACTATTCTTTGCTCCTTTTGCGAGCCCTGGCAACACACGTGCGTCTAATATCATTCAAATCTTTAATTTTCCAGATTACAACATTTTTGATTGTTCTCCTGCGCCATATTTTGTAACATAACTGCAATGTCGTCTGACTTTCAAGCTAAGGATGGTGGATACCGTACTTAGGATATGCATTTCACAAATCGTATGTTATGTTACGATCGACCATTCCCATCCGGGCTCTGTCCTCCGCTGCAGCAGTCATCGCAAAGTCCACTTGTTCATCGTACACACGAGAGGTTGATTAGTATATCTCCTCTCTCTACCACGAAGACGGTACTGTCTGGCATGTCTGAACTTAATTTATAATTCTCGCAATCGTTCCAGTCTCTGAGACTAGCCCATATCATGTAAATGAGCGCGAACCGCGTTGATGACATCGGTTCTGTCCATGCTTCTGTCAGCTTGAGTCAGGGCATTGTTTGCAAGAAAGTCAGCACGTTCTGCCCCTGCACTCCAGCATGTCCATGCTTCTGTCAGCTTGAATCAGGTCATTGTTTGCAGAAGTCAGCACGTTCGTTGCCCTGCACCCAGTATGTCCATACTCTGTCAGCTTGAGTCAGGGCATTGTTTGCAAGAAAGTCAGCACGTTCGTTGCCTGCACTTCAGCATGTCCAGGTGTGTACAACCAAATGATTGTCTTGAGATGTGACCTCAATAGAGAATGGAGCATTGGATTGGACCCACCCTCAGGAAAAAGCCTAACAGCATAACCAAATATGCACTTGACTGAAACCCACAAGAGAAGAGACGAGTGAGGAGGCTAAAATGATGATGTAGTACTGGGGAAGAAAGGTCAACGCGATTGAAGGCTCTGTTCTGAATTGAAGAAACGACACAGAATAGAGTACGGTGCAGAGGAACAATTGCAGTTCTATTTTGCATTGGTAACAAGAATGTTTGCTAGCAGTAACCGTAAGCTTTCCCCCTCATACAAATGCAGACTTGAACTCTGGTATAGCAGTGAGACGCAGCATTTGTAAAAGCAACACAAACATCACACATTTAACTATTTCCCACCATTTTGAAAGAACAATTAATCAACGTGCGTGATCCTTTCCCTGTTAAACTGGGATGCTTTCATAGTGGTAAAAAATGTAATCCTGAAATTGACAGAATTTGCAGTCGATTATGGAATAAGAAGGTATGAACACTTGCGAGGGGAGTTAAAGCCAGTTCATAACCAGCATGCTATAGGAACTATCGGCGACTTGGTGAATGAAAACTGACAGTCTATGACTATGCATAGATGAGTTTAGTTCAGTAGACGTATCATCATCACTGCACATCGAACCAATTAGTCCATAAGTGCTCCAATCTCCCTCTCAGTATGTCTCTCAGCGTGTGGCACCTGACGACACAGGTCCTTCGTTGGTTTAACATTCTTCGTTGGCTACCAGTACAGTGCTCTTGTCTGGCTACCCTATATATGAATTGGAATTCTTGAAGTCTGGTTAGTGTTGTAGATTCATCACTATTACTTGAACCATTTAACGCCTTCTCTCTCTTTCTCTCTCTTATGGAGTTTAGAATATCATCCCGATCGAGTGGTTACCGGGGCCCAAATTTGGGTGTAAAGAATAGAACCACTGCTACCTGCCACGCATGTCGTAAGAGGCGACTAAGGAGGTTGGTTGTGGGGCTAGCTACCCCACACCGTAAAAACAATAGATGGCTACAGAACGGAGAGCGAACCTAGTAAACGCTGGCTGAAACCGGACACATCGTCAAAGGATTTGTCAGCCTAGACCTCCTCGGCGACTCCAACTATTATCTCCAACTATGCAGAACTATGCAGAGCTCTGTTAAATAATAGTCAATTGTTGTAAAATAACAATATATGAATTACCACATTATATTTTTGGACATATTCAAATGCTCACAAACGTTTTATTTCCACAGAGTCAGATATCCTCACGAAGATAACAAATTATGCAAGCGACTTCTGCAGACTGTTCCAGTAGTTTCCAGAACTGGATGCCGGAATGGAGTAAATGATTATACCATCCAGAATATAACCATAAATGTAGGGTTTACCTGCACATTTGTACAATAAGAAACAGACCAGCAGCGTAGTAGAATCAGGACGCTCTAGTGCCCAGCCCCGGTACTTTATTTATGTAACACTGTCTCACAAAATGCTATAAATATTTAGTTTTAAAATGTGCTTAATTTAACATGAATTTCTCATGTCTCTATCTAAACAAAAACCTAATGTAGCACTCTTATCACGTTCTAGTATAGTTATTAGTCTAGATAATAATTAGTTATGTATTATTCGTCAACATTGAAATAGATAATAATTATTTAGTCACTGAATTAGATAATAGTTAGTCAGTGTCATACGTAAACTGTGGATAATTATGTATATATGATAATAATAATAATAATAAACATCATATTAATAACTACGTCACCATATTATGTAACATATTTACATTTAATATTTTCTGTCTCAGATTGTCATCATACAGCTTGTAAACCTCCCTCTCCTACTATTTATTTTACGACTACGCAACTTATTCTAACGTAACTTATTCTCACCAACCTCAGTATTAGTTCTAAACAATTTATTCGTTTTGTTTTATTTATTGTAAACGTTTTCATACAAAGTTATGCTTTTATATTTACAATTGTACATACACATTTATATTAACTCTTAGTGGACCAGGGCAAAAGTCATGTTTTTACAATCCATTTGTTTTTAGAGAATAAAAAAGCCCTATAGTGTGGCTTATTTAATTATTAATGTTATTTAATATTTCATGTAATCACTCTCTCTGGATCCGCTATGCACAGAGCGCTGTCTCCCTACCACGAGCATTGTTGTTCCATCATGTCTATGACAGCAAAGCGGTCTCTGTGGCTGAGTGGTTAAGCCCTTTGCCTTGTCAGACGAAGTTCTGTTCACGAGTGCAGTTTTTTCCAGATACCCTAGATTTTTGCCGAAGTTCGTGCTTTGTGCAATACTCTCGGCTGGTGGAGTGTCATTTCTGCGGAGAGGGACCGAGCCATATGGGGTAAAACCCGGTGCAATGAAGTCAATCCTTCGGCTTTAAAACCCTTAAAAACTCTCAGGAAGACCCAATGCTGTAGCCCCTAAATTCTTTAATCCAGCACTGAAAGCATGTAACATTCTATGCATATTTTACAGAATTTGTTTGTGCGTTTCTAATGACCACATGGATGTCTATAAAGCCCATCTTTTAATTCGACACTGGAAGCATGTAAACGATTTTACATCAATTTTTTTGTTCTGTTCTATTGCTCTTGTTGACATTGCTCAAATGTGATAAATATTTTAATATAATTATTTAAAGACTTTTAGATGTTGATTTTATAAATCTTCTTCTTCTTCTTCACCTTCAACGCCCAACGGGTTTTAACAAACTTCTTCCAGCTTTTCCCCTCTCCTTCCATCCCTTCCTATTCTTTCCATGTTTTACCTATCCTTTCAATATCCTCCAGCTATCTTCTCCAGGTATGTCTAGGCCTTCCCCTACTCCTCATTCCTTGCAGGTTCCAAAGACGTAATTGTCTTGCAATGCTTCCGATAGGTTTTCTCAATGTATTTTATCTCATCGTATCCATCTTCAGCGTTTTTTCCTTAAATATGTCTTTGTTAATCTATTGTTCATTAAATGCTAACATTAGAAATAAGCATTGTCCTGTTTTATTAACATATATTTCTTATTGTAATAACAGGCTATTTACTTCTATACTAAATTTTATGCTATATTGTTATGCTATATTGTTATGCTATATTGTTAAGTTATATTTTTATGATATATTTAAATGCTATATTTGTATGCTATATTTTAATGTATTTGGGTTGTGACTTTTTAAATGGCAAATATTTTTTACAAATGTATTTATATTGAAAAACACAGAGAGATTGTATTTATTTATATATATTTATATGTGGGTGTGTACACATATAAAGAAGGGACAGACATGTATAAATAGAATAGTTGCACACAAAAAAAATTAGATCCACGCAGACCTTAGATGTAGATTTTTAGATAAATGGACTGTATTTCATGGGCACAGAAGCAAACATATTGAAGCGCATTGGTTCAGAAATAACATAATGTCCCGGAAGATAAAATATTTTGGCCACGTTAATCAATTCACTAGATAATTTTGTTTACGCCAGGAGACATATGTATGGCAACGAACAAGGTGTTGAAGATAAAAGCAGCCTCGTCGTTAAGGAAGCATCGTCGTCAAGGAGCTAATCTGGCATATGTTTATGAAAATGAGAAGGTTCAGTTATGACGTAGTATATATCGCCCATGGACAGCAAAGAAAACAAACGTGGAGGTTTTAAATCAGGCCTGCACACAAAGAAACCTTATCAAAAGAATAAGAATCCGACAATCAAGGTTCTTCGGGCATATAATGCGAAGAGAAGGTTTAGAACATTTGGTGACTACAGGTAAAATTTAGGGAAGGAGAGATCGTGGAAGACAGAGGGAGAAGATGTTGGATGGCCTGACATCATGGTTCGACAAAATATCGACGTCAGAACTGATTACATGCACCAAGCAAAGAGAGTTGTGGAGAGACATGATCGCCTACGCTGGCAGGCATGGCATTGATTGATTGATATATCGCCCGAGTGGTTACTGGGGCCCGAATTTGGGGTGTAAAGATAAGAACCACTGTTACCTGCCACGCATGTCGTAAGAGGCGACTAAGGAGGTTTGGATGAAATCGGATGCAAGTGTCCTAAACGTGTAGAAGTCTATATGTTTAGGGGCCTACCAAACCAATGCGCAACGTATTCACGTTCTTGGCAAAGATCAAACATATCACAAAGAGTGATTAAAATTGGTGGTAAAGAACAAACGCAAAGAAGAAGAAGAAGAAGACGTAGTATATGTCAAGGTTGTGTAATTGTAGTGCGGGAAGGGGCAATGAACAAATGTGACCAATGTGAACAATGACAGGGGATGACCAAGACGAAAGTTACAGCAGGACATTAAAGAAACCTTGAACATGACCATGGAGGGGGCGGGAGAACTTGCTAGAGGCAGCGAGTTTTTCTGGCGGGATGTGATGAAAGCGACGTTCCGCAAGGGACATGCTACTATTTGATACTACAGGGTGTTCAAAAGATAAAAGCAGCCATTTACAAATCAAAAGTTGCCAGGTACGCATTGCGTTTTGTCTATTTATATCATACAGAATGGTTAAAAAATGGTTGATATGTTCGAAGAAGAAGAAGAAGATTGGATTTAGCCATGTTGGATCTCTGTAAGTATGAGATTGTATACTGACAGAACAATATCTATGTTTAACTAGTTTTTTTTCTCTTTACTTCTTGCTGTAGGCTTAAATAATTTCATTATATATTATAATAATGATATATAAATATATATTTATATATGCACGTTGCACGTTATATATATAAATATATATATAATATTATATATGCAATGGATGTCTGATGGTAATTAATTTGATTATAACAATGAGAAAATTGGCTAAAATATATTGAAAATATATTTGAGAAAAGTGATAATAAATAATATATATATATTACAATTTTCCGTAGTCTTTTCAGAACTTAGGGTAGGAAGTGCCTGTCACTTCATAGTTCTAAGCCCTAGTATACAGGAGGAAGGTGCGAGATTACTTTCCACATACGTGGAACTTTGAATATGGGATTGAGCCCACAACCCTCGAGTCCGAGTCGATAGGCGAACGTTTATGTATTATGCTAATCCGTTCCACTGAGTCATGTGATATGAGTAGTTAATTTTTCTTTATGGCAATTCAAAGAACCATAAACTGTACACACAAAAACAGCAACAAAGTTAGCTATTCAAAGGGGCAAATGCATACAATGATAAAAAGGTATATGCTGACGTTGAATAAAGAACTATCACAATAACTGCCATGTTGTGAAATCTGGAGGAAAAGCAAAAGAGAAACAGACATTATGAAAGAAACAGACATTATGAAAGAAAAAGACATTATGAAAGAAACAGACATTATGAAAGAAACAGACATTATGAAAGAAACAGACATTATGAAAGAAACAGACATTATGAAAGAAACAGACATTATGAAAGAAACAGACATTATGAAAGAAACAGACATTATGAAAGAAACAGACATTATGAAAGAAACAGACATTATGAAAGAAACAGACATTATGAAAGAAACAGACATTATGAAAGAAACAGACATTATGAAAGAAACAGACATTATGAAAGAAACAGACATTATGAAAGAAACAGACATTATGAAAGAAACAGACATTATGAAAGAAACAGACATTATGAAAGAAACAGACATTATGAAAGAAACAGACATTATGAAAGAAACAGACATTATGAAAGAAACAGACATTATGAAAGAAACAGACATTATGAAAGAAACAGACATTATGAAAGAAACAGACATTATGAAAGAAACAGACATTATGAAAGAAACAGACATTATGAAAGAAACAGACATTATGAAAGAAACAGACATTATGAAAGAAACAGACATTATGAAAGAAACAGACATTATGAAAGAAACAGACATTATGAAAGAAACAGACATTATGAAAGAAACAGACATTATGAAAGAAACAGACATTATGAAAGAAACAGACATTATGAAAGAAACAGACATTATGAAAGAAACAGACATTATGAAAGAAACAGACATTATGAAAGAAACAGACATTATGAAAGAAACAGACATTATGAAAGAAACAGACATTATGACAGAAACAGTGTATGCAGAGTATGGCACAAGCTTGGGATACAATACGAATGATAATCTTGATCCAAACAAGGTAGGGAGATTTTCTTCTTGATCTACACGACGCAATGAGTGTCTGCTGTATTGCATTGTAAGTTCATGTTTAAGAAAAAAAAAGACAAATTGTGTAAAAGCAAAGTAATGTAATTTATTACTTAATACAAAAATAAGATACAGCTAGGACAGTTAGGAATTTATCGTCCGACTTTGTCAATGATGTCTACTATAGTCTCAATTTCTTCGATCATTTATTCTTTATCCTTTACTTGATAAAGATCTTTTCATCGAAACGTCGCTGTATCTTGTTTTTGTAGTTTGTAAAATTATATTACTTTATTTTTACGTATTTCACCTTTGTTAACTAGCTTTACAGCAGTCTTCCCTTGTATCTATATTTAACCCCCTTTCACTCTGTTATTGTTTTTACCACCAGCAGTATTCCCCATTGCATACTGAATTACAGCGAGCCGATATATTGATTCAGAAGGTTGAAAGGGTTAAGCAAAAGAACTGATTATTTTTTGCTTTAAAACAAATGTACACAAAGCACCAACAAAAACAACACATGATTTAATATGGAGATGTCAGAATGATTTTTTAAAACTGATTTTATTGTGTTTAATAAAAACTAATAATAAATTAAAAACATTGTTTCTTTTCATTTATTTGGAAGAATGAAAGTTTTGAATGAGATGAGAGAGTTGGCCGTGTGTTACAGGGTGCGAATGGGAGAAAAAATAATAACACTGCGACCTACAAGGAATGTCGCAAGCAAGGGAAACTACCCTAGGAAATAAAAAAGTGTTGCAGAAATCGGATATACTAGCCTACTTGTAGGCAGATAACTGGCACAATATACAATCGCTCTTATGCTCAGATCACATACAAATCACAAAAAGTTGTTAAACATGTGGTCGATATGGAGCATTTGACGAAAGAAGAAGAGAGTAAGAGAACCAAGACACAACTCTGAGATGAACAGCAACATAAAAATGACAGCAATATAAATAAGAGATAATAATGAATGTATATAGTATCTGGTCTGGAAAATTTTTAATAACTGCTAGGTAAATGTAGCCACCAACCCCAGGAAACCAGTGAGATGTGCGTATGAGGTACATACACAGATGTCACTTATGATATAATGTATGACAGTTTTTTTTCTTCATAACTTGTACGCACTCCTAAAAACACTGGAACCTCACTGCGGTTATTCCGTCTGCAGGAAACATGCACCAAATTACTTTGTGTACTTCTTCTGACAGTGACTTATAGAGCTGTGTTTGTACCATGTTCTTCCCAATACAAACATAATCCAAATGAAAAAACAGCGGAAAGTATCAAGGAGACACCTTTGCTCTAAGCACTGACATCAGCTTTATTTGACCACCAATATGTGGTATTATGCAATGCCTCCATGAAGAACTTTTCTATCGGTCCCAGAAATGGGGATACAAATATCTGATGACCGAGTTCTGTGGAGACCAATATTGTACAAAAGTGCAGAATCTTTTGAAAAGAGACGTGGTAGTGAGCTGAAAGGAACGAGAGACCAGCGCAAACTCAAAAGTTGTCACAGTAAAACACTTGCCAATTGACCGTCTGTAAAGACAAAAAAGGCCATATATATTATGTGGTCCAATATAACGTATTTTCTGCATACTTTTACATTTCACAGTGCCGATTGCGATTGTAATCACTAAATTGTCTGCTGCAAATTGATGCTGATGTTTTTTAGCATACAAAGGTTTACTTGGATCGACTGTCCTAGACATGCAGATGTTGAATCATTGAGAGTGCAGATATGCTTTCATCAACAGCATCGATAGTCAGAGAGTTGTAGGTTGATAAGGAAAAGTTCTTCAGATTCTCGCCGACCTCTTGATGGATGAGGACACTAAAATTGATATTGAATCTATCCTATGATTTTTGCGTAATAGCCTGCCTACCGTTTTTACGGTGTCCCTAGCCATTCAGGAGAGCCCTCTCCGACTTCAGAGGTAAAAGCCTGCTTTTATTACACCGGCATTTCCTATTGTGTTGCCATTTTGGAAAATCTCTGCAGGCCTGTTTTCACTTGCTCTTGTCAAAACCACACATTTGCTTATAAAATGGCATTTAATGACTCAGATTACTGTCCTGATGAAGACTATAAGTGTTAGTTCTTTGTAGACTGCTTACTAGACCAGCTCTGCATCATTTTCTCTTATTTATTTATTATTTATTAATTTGTGTCTTCAAAATATGGAAATATTTAGAAGTTATAAATTTCCTGATTACTGCCTTATATATATATATTCTAAACAACTTCATTTTCTTTTATATATTGTGTAAATATGAATGTACTAAAAGATTGTATTAATAGTTTTCAAGATATATTTGGTACCTCTTCCCCCTCTTTGTGACTGTAAAATTATTAGCAATTTGTAGAAAAATCTATTTTTAGCATCATCAAAATTAGGTCACTGATATCACATATTACACCATACTGATATTAAAACCACATATCTTGATAGTTCATTCAATGAGCATTACAAACATGTCTATTTTCAATGCAAGGAATATATATATGGCTGCTAGTGATAGAGCAGATCATCAAAAACAACATAAAAAACTTAAAACCCATAAACGTTTAATATTTAAGTAGTTCTGTATTAATGCTGTACATTCGCCCGAGTGGTTACCGGGGATCAAATTTGGGGTGTAAAGAATAGAACCAATGTTACCTGCCACGCATGTCGTAAGAGCGACTCAGGGGTTTGGCTGAAATCAGATGCACATGTCCTAAACGTGTAGAAGTCTATGCACTTATGGGCCTACCAAACCAATGTGAAACGTATACACGTTCTTGGCAAAGATCAAATATATCACAAGGAGTGATTAAAATTGGTCGTAAAGAACAAACGCAAAGTAGAAGAAGAATGCTGTACATGTAGAACCGAATTTCTGAGAAGTGTTTAACCAGCAGGCCACGGTAACCATCTGTATGCATACCCTTCAAAATCTGTTATGGGAGAGCACCTATGGGTCTAGCCAGAGTGCAATGATGTCGGTCCAGTAACCAGTAACCATAATATAATGAACAAAACAATAAGATCACAATGATGCAAAGTAAATATGTTAAAAATGCAGAATAAATACTGCACCAACACATTTGTGACCAATAACCTTAAAAAACAGTAATAAAAAAACTAATATGAATTTATTATAATTTTAAGTATAATTTAAAAAAGTAAATTACTGTCGTTACTGCCTGTAGTACCGCTTTTTAGGGCAGTGTGGAAAATATGGGATGAGAGCCTGATGAATATTTAATGGTCACATAGCTAGTTCACTCGCCGCGAAGCTGTTCAAGTTAGGATTTTTCATTTATTCATACAACAGAAAAAAAATCCTTGGCCTTACCTTGAATGGAACACGGGTCTCCCATGAAGCTGCAGCTTGTTCTGAGCAGAACTATGCCACCATAATAGTCTTTCAAAATGTTTCTCTCATGACCCAGATCCCTCACATCTGCGCCGTTATATGTTCAAATCATTAGTTACATCCTTAATCCATCTTCTTCAAATTTTTACTCATTGCCAGGATGCCTCCTTTCATAATGGTCTTCTCCAATCCGTAATGGGCCAGGAAGGAAAGCAATGATAGACTAGACTACCTTCCAAGACTATGTCCAGATAACTATTACAGTAATATGAAATGTTATACCCAGCGGTGTAGACCGTGAAATGCGGTTTGACATCGTGATGTCAAAGGCTAATAAGAAAGAGAGGTCGACCTAAGGAGACCCTGAAGCGACTTTGCTGAGAGAGGCAGGAAATATCGGTCTCAGTTCCATGGAGGAGATTGAGCGAGTTGCCCAGGATAGAGCGGTATGGAGAAATTACTTGCAGGCCCTATGTAACGTATAACGGTACGAGAGGAATTATTAATTATTAATTAATAGAATGGAGAGCGAACCGAGTAAACGCTGGCTGAAACCGGACACATTGCCAAAGGATAAACACCAGAGCTCCAAATGGCGCTAAAGATGTGACGAAACACACCCATGCTAAGGTTGCATGAATCAGATTTCCACATGAATCAGATTTATGGGGAAATCTGGTACATCAGTCTAAGTGGTAATCGCGAGAGAGAAAATTCTGAAATCTATAAGTGGCGTTGTATGTGATCTTTTTGTCAACATCTTGAACTCCTTATTGTCGAATTTGCTAACAGAATTAGTCAGTATTAAACATTTGAACCATTTATAATGTTATTCAATAACCCGATCTCTGGGACCGTTTACTGGGGCTACTGTTTTTTAACTCCTAGTCGATGCTTTGGAAGATCCAGAATGGGAGGATACGGTATGAGTGGATGTTTATAGAGTTTTCCAACTTACAGAGGCTCACGTGTATCTACTGTCTTGGTCATGCGGGTGTTTGCGGGAACGAGAGAGCGAACATGCTTACATCAATTGTTGGGGAGTTTATGAAGGATAAGAAGGATGTTATTCGACCTCTTGGTGACCTACTGTTGGATGAGGATACTAAAATTGATGTTAAATCAATCCAGCGATTCAAAGAGTTTGGAATTACATATTGTACAATTAAAACTAGCTAGATGCTTGAGTGGCAGAGAAACTTGACTACACAGGGGATACTAAACAAGAAATTATGCTATGAATTTTCAAAGCAAAATCAACTTTTATAACTTTAAGTAAAATATGGAACTCTAAGCTTAATAGGGTATAAAGCTGAAGGATTGATTTCATTGCACTGGGTTTTACCTCATAGGGCTTGATCTCTCTCTGCAGAAATGGCACACCATCTACTGAGCGTATTGCACAAACTCTGAAGCTCCTGCAACAATCCTAAAGTCCTGAACCCATGACCTTCAAAACACAAGGCAAGAGCTTAACCACTCAGAGACCCCAACTCCAAATTACATTGTTTTGAAACTAAATTACGAGTTTTGAATTCCAATGTTGTATCAATCCTAACATATGCCAGCGAGAGTTGGAAAATGACTAAAGATATAGTATATAAGTTGAATGCATTTGAAAATAAATGTCTGTGAAAAATAATGAACATAAAATGGGATGAATTCAGAAGCGGTGATGACATCAGAGGAATATCTTGTCAATTACTAGTAACAACTGTTATAAGAAAGAGAAGATGGAGATATGTTGGGCATACTCTGAGAAGAAATCATCAAAGAATCACAAAGCAGGCACTGAAGTGGAGGCAAAGGTCAAGAAAGAAGGATTCCTGGGAAATCCTAAAATGAACTATATTGAGAGAGGCACGAAATATCAGACTCAGTTTCGTAAAAGATATTGAAGGAGTTGTCCAGGATAGAACAGTATGGATAAATTGCTTAAAGGTCCTTGATTCTGTATAACAGCACAAGAAGAATACAACAATAATAAAAATAGTTTTTAAAACAACTATTGTTAGATATTATTTTTAGAACTCAAATTAATTGTTTTCAATTTATACAATTTCCAACAAAGTTTAATTTTTCCATCAAAACAGTAAAATAACATAATAGCACACATAAAAAAAGACATATTAATGTTAATAAATAAAACCAAAGAAATAAAAAAAATATAATGAACTCTTTCCACGCTTTAAGCCGCACACTGCGCCATGGCGGAAGTCCGTTGACGCTTAAGCGACACTGCGCCATAGAGTTGCTTCCTTATAAGAAGTCTTTCTAGTTTTACTTCTACTATTTTACTTCTACTTTTTAACCTTGTTATTCTATTGGGTTGTCCAGTTTTCTTCAATTTAGTATATAATAATAATATATATGTTTATTTATTGATGAGTAGTTGATAGATAATTTAATTTTTTTTTTACTTCCTTAATTCTGCTAAAAATTAGAAATAAATGCAGAAAGAGTTAAAAATGAAACATAAAATATTTCAAGAATTTACAGCTTTGTCATTTAAAAATAGAACTGATAAGGGTTGATAAAAACAAAAGAACATTGTTAGAATTACCTTTAACTCTCTTTACATAATAAGAAATCTTACAGCAGTCTCAAATAAAAATATGACGGCAATTATAAACACATTATAAATGTACTAACTATGTTTGTTATTATTTCTCGTAAAAATACATATTCAAACTTCAGACCTTCATCAAAATAATTTGCATAATTTTTATCAGATGGGTGGAAGTTAATAAGAAGATTTAAGGGGAAGAACATGATTTACAAACAATACAAACAGAGATTAACTCTTTTACTCTGCATAATTCTTATCAGATGGGTGGAAGTTAATAAGAAGATTTAAGGGGAAGAACATGATTTACAAACAATACAAACAGAGATTAACTCTTTTACTCTGCATAATTTTATCATGATGGTGGAAGTTAATAAGAAGATTTAGGGAAGAACATGATTTAAAAAAATACAAAACAGAGATTAACTCTTTTACTCTGCATAATTCTTATCAGATGGTGGAAGTTAATAAGAAGATTTAAGGGAAAGAACATGATTTACAAACAATACAAACAGAGATTAACTCTTTTACTCTGCAATTTATTTGTACCTTCTGACACACTTAACTCATTCACACTTCTGAGCCGATATACTGGCTCAAAGTATTTTTTAAGACAACACAAAACCAGCATACTAGCTATTTTACTATACATTACCATATAAATGTATCCAGATGTAGATATAATAATGGAATTAACTCATTGTGGACCAAACGCCACACTAAGTGGCATTTTTATAGTAGAAACAAATGCCGGGTCCACTAAGAGTTAAAGAGTTATATCGCTATGTATACTGAATTAACCATAATTGCTTTCTTCTTCACCCTTCAACTCCCAACGGAGCAAAGGTCTTCAACAAACTTCTTCCTCTCTCCTGCCATCCCTTCCAATTCTTTCCATGTTATACCTATTCTTTTAATATCAGCCTCTAGCTCTATTTTCCAGGTATGTCTAGGCCTTCCCCTACTCCTCTTTCCCTGCGGGTTGCAAAACAGTGCCAGTCTTGCAATGCTTCAGGTCGGTCTTCTCAATGTGTGTCCTCGTCCGAGTAGTTACCAGGTCCCAAATTTGGGGTGTAAAGAATAGAACCACTGTTACCTGCCACGCATGTCGTAAGAGGCGACTAAATATGTTTGGCTGCAATCGGATACACATGTCCTAAATGTGTAGAAGTCTATGCGTTTAGGGGCCTACCAAACCAATGTGCAACGTATACACGTTCTTGGCAAAGATCAAACATATCACAAAGAGTGATTAAAATTGGTCGTAAAGAACGAACGCAAAGAAGAAGAATGTGTGTCCTATCCATTGCCAGCATTTCTTCCTTAGCCCTTTCTCCACTGGTATCTGCTTAGTTCTTTCTCTGATTTCCTTGTCTGTACTCTTATACCATCTCAGTCCCTCTACTCTAAGTAAACATCCATTTATGAAAGTCTGTCATAATTGCTGTGCATCATCTTAAAAAATACAGCAAGCCAGTATAACAGTTCTGAAGAGTGAAGAGTTAAAAGCAAGAAATGCTTAGTTACGTAACAGTTTATCAATATAGAAAGGTAATCTCATGGCGTATAATGACATAGGGATATAAAGTGATAGAGACCTCACAGAACTTGGTATTTAGGTAAGCCAGGTACTTGTTTACAGCAGGGTAAAATGGTGTGCACTAAAGTCGAAATTAATCTTTCCTCCCAATGAAGACAGAATGTGTCAGTCCTGGTTAACCAGCAATGGAAATGGGAAATCAGATAGAAGCGCAATACTGGCCACACTGACTACGCCTGAATTCATAGCCAGTGAACAAGAAGAAGATAGTTTACATATGTAGGAAGACAAAAGAACAGATAGACAGACGTTTTAAAAGAGTAAATCCCAAAGTGCCTGATGGAAATGAAGACAAAATTAAAAAATAGAAATTATTAACAAGCAACAGTCACAACCAAGTAAATGATCAGCTACAATTAAAAGAAAGGGTGGGGAAACTAATTATTAACAAACTTGACCATGCCATATATTCGTTTTATAGACATAAAGATACAAAGACATTTTGTTGAATATGTTATTCTACAGATTAAGTAATAAATTATTGTTTATTAAAAATATCAAGAAAGCACTTTAGTGTATCATCATCAAATAGCTTGTCCTGAGTAGAACTTTGCCACCCCAACAGTCCTCCAGAATTTCTCTCTCATAGGCCAGATGTCCTGCCCCTGCAGCTGTCATGTTCAAACCATCAGTTATATCATGAATTCATCTTCTCCGTGGTCTTCCTCTTCTCTTCTTTGCCGGTATGTCTCCTTCCATGATAGTCTTCTCCAGCTCTTCATGTCTTTTTATATGTGTAAATTTTCTCTTTCTTACTTGTAGCATCAGCCAGTTTTCTTTAGTGTATAAATTAAATAAAAACTGAAGTTTATCAAACAGTACTTTGGCAAATAAAACAAAAAGTCAAAAGTAGTTAAAAAAAAACAAGATATCATGCCTATATATATATACGTGAACTATATTTGCAAAAGCATTTTATCAAAAGACAAAAAAATCGAATCTCTTTTTCATTTAAATCTCAGTGAAATAAAACAAAGATATTGTAAGAAATATAAGGCAACTTGCATTTTAAATTAAAATATACATGCGTCATGTCAATATAAGTATTCACTTCTTTGAGATGTACTGGATGGTTACTGATATTTTAAGTAACAAAATTGATTAGAAATGAGTTTTTTGTACTCAGGCTTCTTCTTCAATCTTCATGTATAGGGAGGCATAGCTCTTCCACGCCCTTCTATCCAAGGCCATCTTTTCCAGATCTCTCCATTCTCTTCCCATTTTCTTGCATTCCGTCTTCAATTCCCACTTTCAGGTGTTCCTTTGTCTTCCCTTACCTCTATTACCCTGGAGGTATCATCGGATGGTCTGTCTCTTGATGCTGTCAGGGGGTTCTCTTCAGTGTGTTCCATCACAACCTTCTGCCCCTTATCACTTGTTCCACTTGCCGTTATCCCGCTCTATCCCACAATTCCCTGTTTGTGATCCCGTCATACCATCAGAGATGGAATATCCTGTGCCGGCATCTATTGATGAATGTCTGCAACTTTTTGGTGTTTCCTTAGTTGTTCTCTGTGTCTTCACTCCATACAGAAGGACATCTGTACTGAGACTACCACCCTAGAATTCTTAGTACATTTCAGTTTAGCTGAAGGTACCGGCAACAGATCACTTAAACAGTAGCTCCTACAATGATTATCAATGCTCTCTCAATTCAGAACATCCAAATACCAATTTGAGATTGGTTTACTAGAAATTATCTGTACCAGGAATTGAACAAAATACAGTGGTGATCAAATTGAGCACTCCGACACCATGCTATGCAGCCATGCTCCAATAAACAACAAGCTTATATTCATTTTTCAAAACAATAAAACAATAAAAAATTGATTTATGGCATCGGTCTCCACAGAAATGGCACTCCCTTGACATGTGTATTACACAAAACTCCATGACTCCAGGAACAATTCTAGGGATCTCTGGAAAACATTCATTTGTGAACCAAACAATGTGATCCAGATTCTAACCCAGAACCAAAGAAATACAAGGCTTATCATCACAAACAATGTTTTAGCCAAATTGTATGACAATATGTTTGTTACTTTTTCCTGTTAAATTTTTTTAAAGACAACCTTGTTCTGGTTGGGACTCCTGCCTTAACCACTTTGCCACAGAGACCATCTTCTTCAAAACATTTATATGTGCACATGTTTATTTTTGTACATTCTCAGACTTTGCACTAGAACTTCAATGTCTGATTAAAAAAAACCATTGTATCAAAAACTGTGACCATTAGGTTATTGAAGATGAATAATAGTTATGTTTATCGGATGCTCAGCAACTGTCTATTCAATAAGGACATGACGATGACAATTGATGACGATGCATCTGTAATGTGTTTTCAGAATCACATGTTGCATGAACAGGACTGGATGCTTAACTCATTGTGGACCAAATGCTACACTACATGGCTTTGGTTTGGAAACCTTTTTACCAGGAGCCACACTAAAGGGTATTTTTTATTCTAAAAACAAATGGCTTGTAAAAACATGGTTTTTGCCCTGGTCCACTAAGAGTTAAGGGGCAGAGTGAGGAGTTTGTTTAAGCAGCAAGCCACAGTAATAATCATCATTCACAACATTCAAAATCTGCTGTGGGGATATTTGAGCATCTGTTAGTCTACCCAGAGTTCTATGATGTTGGATCAGTAACAAATAACTAACGATCATTGAGAATGGAAGTACTTGAGGTTTGAATCTTAGTAGTTCATATAACAATAATCAGGTCTGTGTATTCAACAGCTTGCCCCAGAAACAAACTCAATTTTTGAACGGTAATGTCTCGAAATCAGTCAGCTATTTATTTTAGTCTTGGGTAGGACCCTTATGCTGCATTAAGCTCTTTCTACAATCTAAAACAGGACACCAATGTTAAAATCAGCCATTACTACAATATAGAACAGAAGATAGATGGTAAAATCATCACTTAGTACTGTCTGTAACATGACACCGGTACTAGACTTCTAAGAGCCAGCTTATTACTACTATCTAGAACTGGGCACTGATACTAGACTTCTAGAGTCAGTTATTACTACTATCTGTAACATGACACTGAAACTAAAATCAGCTATTTCTACAACATAGGACAGAACACAGACACTAGACTCAGATATCTCTACACATTAATTCATTCAGTAGAATCTATTCCTTTTTTTTTTTTTTTTTTTTCTTTCGTCCGCTTTCAACTCAGACGAAGTTTCATCTCTGAAACTGATTTTTGCGTGAAAATCCGTTTTCCAATTTCTTACAATGGCAGCAGCGTGCACATTGTAAATTACTTACACTGGCAGCCGTGTGCTCAATGTACTCGTAATTAGTATTCCCTCGCCATACAGGCAGATTTTCTTCGACTTCAGAGGTACTCACGTTATCGTCCTGAGTAAGACCAGGGACTCAAACAAATGCCGGACAGTAGGTTCGAACCCGAGCTATGAGGCGTCTCACAGCTAGCAGGCCGAGCTACTATCAACTACTCTAGGCAGTCCCGAATCTATTCCTAATTTTCTTAATCTAGCATGTTCATTTCATCTCCTCTTTTCTGATGATACTTGTCCATACCATCAAAATACCATATATAAATATATATTTTAAAAAGTGGTGATGGAACACATAAAAAAGTTGGCACAGAACTTTGCTTGAATTACATTGAGAAACAGAGAATGAAGTGGTTTGGCCACTTAATAAGAATGCATCCAATCTCCACAGTATACAGAGTCTTCCACAACAGAACATCAGGAAAGAAGGTGAGAGGGAGACCATGAAAAAGATGGTTAGATGGCATAGCAGAATCCTGTCAAAGAGCAAAAATAACAATCATCCAAGCCACCAGAACAGCGTAAGACAAAACAGAAAACCATGACACTGGGCAACAACCCAGTGACGGTGACAACAAAAGAAGAAGATGGAACACATCCTTGACGGACACCTGATGTTGTCTCAAAATGATTCTATTGGTACATCTATCGCACTTATAATGCTACAACATGTGGGATACAAGAGTCTTACACTGTCTAACAATTGCACCTGACCTCTGTAATTTTTAAGTATGAACCACAGATTGTTCCCGTTCACTTTATCAAAGGCAATCTGTTCTACCTAATGGTCCTGGTCCCATTCCACAGCAGGCATGGAATATTTTCCAACCATAACGGCTCTCAAGCCAACCCAGCCTCAATTGGATACCAAGAAAAGCACAGGGAAGTAAAGGCGGCCGGCGTGATGTTGACTACATCACCCATCGTATGCCAACGGTCAATGAAAAATACGGGCCTAACACCATATTACCCTATATACCACACGGTATAACAAGGGTTCTTTAACTTAACTTAATCTGTTCTACAAAAGTAATAATACATTGTTTGTAATATTCAATTATTTTCTTCATTGTCTTAATGTAATCAAGTTCTCTGCATCCCATTTTGTTTCTAAAACTGAAATAGGTCTTGTTGAACTTTAATGCAACATGAGATTTTGTTATATTTTTCTATCATATTTTTTGCATACGATTTACCTACGTAACTTAATATTGACAAAAAGAAAAATCGTAACCTGAACAGTCTCACTGCCGCTAGCCAAGAAACAATTAAATTTTACAGGTTCATGTCCCCCCCTGTCCTACACTGTCCTAAAAAGCGGTATTGCAGGTAGTAACGACTTAATCGTTAGATTCCTCTATAAATGTTATATAGATTTTTTACTATAAAATCAGCATTGGTGTTATATGCATATTGGCACAAGGATTAAATGACATAAATTTTGTAATCTAAAGAAACCACAAACTTGAACAAAAGACCGCAACTGTGATCAATAACAAAAATATGCATATTGGCACAAGGATTAAATAACATAAATTTTTTTAATATAAAAAGACCACAACTTTGATCAAACAAATATTAACCATGTTTGATCAGATATCCCATAATATTTACAGAGATTGCAAGATCTATCTACTCAGCTTTAATGCCATGTTCAAAAATGGCCGATATATATTGCTTGAACAATCTATACATGTAGCTACGGTTTATAGGTAAGGCTCCTTCCAAGAAACCAATATGACCTCCATGTGAAGTCTTGATGATTGCAATGTTGTCATTTTGCTCAGCTTCTTTAACAGGAATGGCTGAGGAGAGAAAAACAGCAGTTGAAAAGTTAATTATAACTAGACAAAAAATAAATGTCAACTGAAAACTACAATTTGTTTTCCTGTATCACCCATCATGTGCTGACAGTCAATGAAAGATACGATTATCATATCAGACTCAATGAATATTCTTCAAATGATTGAATCTGGAAGTATGCGTGTGGAATGGGTGGACAGCATTCGGAGATCACATCTCAAGAAAATGACTTGGCTGTACACACCTGGACATGCTGGAGTACAGGATAACGAGCGTGCTGACTTTCTTGCAAACAATGCCCCAACTCAAACGGGCAGAAGTATGGACAGAGCCGATATCATAAATGTGGTACGCTCTCAATTATGTGACATGGGCAAGTCTCAGACACTGGAACGAGTTCCAGAATTGGGCGTTACGTTTGGACATGTCAGACAGTGTCGTCTTCGTGGTAGAGAGAGAAGATATAGTAATCAGCTTCTCATGGGTACGGTGAGCAAATGGACTTTGGGATGGCTGCTGCAGCGGAGGACAGAGCATGCATGGGAATGCCCAATGTGCCGTGACGTCGATGGTAAAACATAACATTACATAATGAAAGATACAGGCCTAACACTGTATTGCCCTATATACCATGTGGTATAAAAATGGGTTCCTTTATTTTTTTTTACTGCTATAAATTCAGCGTACTCATAGTGCCCAACCCTGTGCCTCTGACTGATTTTTGCGTCAAGATATGCTTTCCTTTTCACCAGTGTCCCTCATCATTCAGGCAAAACTTATTCAAACTTCAGAAGTACTTGTAAATTAGATCCCCCAAGTAAAGGATCAGTGTCTCCTGTAGTCTAACCATGTACCATATGCACACTGCCAAATTGGCTTCAAACCCTGGAATTTCCAGGTCACGTGGTCACTAGCGCTGAGTGCTATCGACTTCGCTAATAATGACAACAAAATTACCATTAATATGACTAATGATCATAACAATGTTAAAAATTGTGAATACCTTGGTGTCTTAATTCGCAACTTGGAGGCTGTACAAAACACATTAAAATGAGACTAGCTATGGTAATTCAGTGGTAGATTATAGATTTGATTTTATTTGATTATCTGATTGATAAGACTCATTATGTTACAATATTTTTTAGTTATCATTCATCCTTGTTTCGTATCTATCATTCATCCATTGTTTCGTAGTTATCATTCATCATTGTTTCGTAGTCTATCATTCATCATTGTTTCGAGTCTATCATTCGTCCTTGTTTCGAGTCTATCATTCGTCCTTGTTTCGTGTCTATCATTCATCCTTGTTTCGTAGTCTATCATTCGTCCTTGTTTCGTAGTCTATCATTCGTCCTTGTTTCATAGTCTATCATTCGTCCTTGTTTCATAGTCTATCATTCGTCCTTGTTTCATAGTCTATCATTCGTCCTTGTTTCATAGTCTATCATTCGTCCTTGTTTCATAGTCTATCATTCGTCCTTGTTTACAGTAGTCTATCATTCGTCCTTGTTTCATAGTCTATCATTCGTCCTTGTTTCGTAGTCTATCATTCGTCCTTGTTTCGTAGTCTATCATTCGTCCTTGTTTCAGTACAGTCCTTTCATTACGTCCTTGTTTAGTGATCTATCATTCAGTCCTTGTTTCATAGTCTATCATTCGTCCTTGTTTGCAGTCTATCATTCGTCCTTGTTTCGTAGTCTATCATTCGTCCTTGTTTCGAAGTCTATCATTCGTCCTTGTTTCGTAGTCTATCATTCGTCCTTGTTTCGAGTCTATATTCGTCCTTTTCGAGTCTATCATTGTCCTTGTTTGCAGTCTATCATTCGTCCTTGTTTCGAGTCTATCATTCGTCCTTGTTTCGTAGTCTATCATTGTCCTTGTTTCGTAGTCTATCATTCGTCCTTGTTTCGTAGTCTATCATTCGTCCTTGTTTCGAAGTCTATCATTCGTCCTTGTTTTGAGTCTATCATTCATCCTTGTTTGCAGTCTTTCATTCATCCTTGTTTCGTAGTCTATCATTCATCCTTGTTTCATAGTCTTATCTTTCCTGGTGACACAGTGGTTCAGTGGTGACACAGTAACAGTGGTTATACTAGAGCAAATAAAGAAGATACATGAACATGGTCAACTTACTATGATCTGGAGCAAACGGATCATCTGCCGCACTCAAACATAAGACAGGCTTTGCTAAGCTGTGTACTTTAGTGTGTAATGAGGCTTCAGTATAGTAGTGATCAACAGAATCAAAGCCAAACAATTTGGAAGTGAATCGTTCATCAAAGTCTTTGATGGATTCACTCTGTATTGAGAAAAATATTGTAGTACATTTGTAAATGTAACATTTCAACACTTTGTCTGTTGTATTTTGTTAATTTAATTTACTTTGTGTTTTGATGTTACATCTATATTTCCTCTTCATCTTGACGCTCCATATCGACCACTAGTTAACCACTCTGTGTATTTGCATGTGATCAGAGCCAAGAGCAATTACGCTGTGCCAGTTATGCGCCTACAAGTAGGCCAACACATCCGATTTCTGTGATGCCTTTCATTTACTAGGGTAGCTTCCCTAGGTCTTACATCAGTCGCCTCATATGACATGCCTTGTAGGTCGCAGTGGTACTATTCTTTGCCTCCCTTGGACCCGGCACTACACTGGCGGTCCATAATTTAAAATGGTTCATATTTTAAGGAAGTAGAAAATAAGCAATAAATTAATAAACACAAAATTCTCAACAAGTATAATTGTCTATTTGTTGCCGGGGCTGACAAGGGGAGCAAAGAATAGTAACACTGTGACCTACAAGGCATGTCGTAAGAGGCGACTGAGGCAGGGTCTAGGGAAAATCCCCAAGTAAATAAAAGCATCTCAGAAATTGAATGTGCTGGAATACATAGAAGCGTATAACTGGCACAATGTACAATTGCTCTTAGACTCGGATCGCATACAAATCACAAAGAGTGATTAACAAGTGGTCGATGTGGAGTTTTCGAAGAAGAAAATTAAGTATAATGAAATCAATATAAATATTTTGGACAAATTACCACAATTATAATGGAGACTTTCGGTCAAGATAGCGCAGCACACTGGAGGTATATTTCGGCCGACCTCTAACCGGAATCGATTTTCAGTTTTCTTTGGATCGAATTTATATATAGAACCTGAATGTGATAGACTAGTGCCCTGTGTGATCCATCTATAGGGATTCTGAAGCCCCTGTGACAGACCTAGCTAGTCAAGAGTGGTTTAATCTAACTTATGCTCATTTTAGTTCAGAATAACGTTTCTAAACAAAAGTATGCCCGTCTGCCCAGCGTGTTCGTAGCGCGTTGGACTACGAGTGACTATCCCTCTGTGTGTGCGGGTTCAATTTCGCGGGATGGCAGAAAAAGCTACAGATTCCCCAGATTTACGGTGTTCGTGGCACCGAACCGAAGGGTTACTGTGTCCATGGCACCGAGCCGAAGAGATGAAAAGCTCAAGTGCTTCTGGATCGGAAAAAAAAAAAAGTATCATATATATATATAATATATATATATATATATATATATATATATATATATATATATATATATATATATATATATATATATATATATATATTACTTACTTACTTAATCCGTCATGCCTAGTGACACATGGGGCTTCAGAAAGGACTTTCCATGCTCTCCTGTCCCGTGCAACCTTCAGCGCAGAGCCCCACGTCAGAGATGCGGTGTCCAGTTCCTCTTCCATCATGCGCCTCCATGTTGTCTGTGGTCTGCCTTTCTTTCTCTTTCCTTCTGGTGTCCAAGTGAGGGCTACCCTTGCAGGCATTTCTTGTCTCATTCTCATAACATGTCCGAGCCATTTCCATCTTCTCTTTTTGAGTATGTCATTCATTGCCTCTTGTCTTGTATCTTGGAGTAGTTGGTTATTGGATATTTTTACTGGCCAAAAGATTCCCAAGATTCTGCGAAGACAAGAGTGGTGGAAAACTGACAGCCTGCTAGTATCTCCTTTGGTCATCCTCCAACATTCCGATCCGTAGAGCAAAACTGGCAAAACAATGCTTTTATAGAGTTTAAGCTTTGTGGTCCTATTGTAGATTTTGGACTTCCATACTGGTTTCATTCTGGCAAAAGCGGTTCTGGCCTTACTTAGACGTGATTTTAGATCTTCCTCTGTGCCACCATTTAGTGTCAGTACGCTACCAAGATATGTAAACTGCTCAACCCTTTCCAATGTTTCATTTTCTAACATTACTGGTTGTTGGATTTCACTGTTTGTCATAATTTTTGTTTTCCTGTGTTTGTTTTGAGGCCTACTGTCTTTGCCGTGCTGTAAAGTATTGTACTTTTCTCTTGTATATGTTCATATTTGTGTGACACCAGGGCTATATCATCTGCAAAGTCCAGATCCTCAAGCATATCGAAAGGGTCCATCTTATTCCTCTTGGTGCTTGTTGATTTATGGCATTTTTAGCACCCAGTCAATTGTAATACTAAACAAAAGAGAGGACATTACGCATCCCGTCTTACACAGATTTTACTGGAAATGTTTTGTTGGAATTCTTTAGGTTGCAGGAGAAATCTTTATAGAAGAGGGCTATGATGTTAACAAGCTTCTCGGTATGCCGTATTGTCTTAGTATCTTCCATAGGCTGTCTCTGTGGACGCTGTCGAATGCCTTTTCAAAATCTATGAAGTTGATGTATATAGTCCTTTGCCACTCGCTACATTGTTCTAAAATGTTACATGGGTAAATATATGTTCATTTGTTCCTCTTCCTTTCCTAAATCCTGCTTGCTCCATTCGTAGACACTTATCTATTGCTTCTTGTATTCGCATTATGATAATTTTGCAGAATATCTTACTTGGGATTGAAAGCAACGTGATTCCTCTCCAGTTATTGCAATCTGTTAGATCTCCTTTCTTGGGGATTTTCACTACAGTACCCCTAGTCCAATCCTTAGGCAATTCTTCTTTCTCCCAGATATCTGCAAACAGTGGCTCTAATATGTTTGCAGCTGAGATGGGATCGATCTTGAAAAGCTCTGCTGTCATTTCATCATTTCCGGTGCTTTGTTGTTTCTCAGGGATCCAATAGCTTTACTATTTCTTGCTTTTCTGGCAATTTGAGGTTGATATCAATATCCTGTGCGGCGGTGGAATATCCGGTGGATGTTCAGGATCAGGTCTGTTTAGCACATCTTCAAAGTGGGATGTCCATCTCATATCCTGCTCCTGCTCTGTTGTCAACAGTTGTCCTAGACTGTTTCTGACTGGCATGTTATGGTTGTGTCTTTTACCTCCGCATAATTGTTTGGTAATCTTGTACAGTGTGTGCAGATTATGTACTTTAGCAGCCTTTTCTGCTCTTTCTGCTGTCTTTTCCATAAATTTTATCTTGTCTGTTCTAGCACTTCTTTTTACCATTTTGTTTATTTCTGTATATTCTTTTCTTGCCTTATCTTTTGACGTTCTGATCTAATGCTATTGATGAGATTTTTTCTCTCCTTTCACTTTTGGATGTATTCTAAGGTCTGGCCACTTATCCACTCTTTATGTTGTCCTTTACTGGTTCCCAGTATACTACTGCTAACTATTTTATATGTGCCTTTGATCGCATTCCATTTTCTTGGATATTTTCAGTTGGTGTTGTGTCTGACTGCTCTGACAGGATTTGAAATCTGTTCTTTAGTTCCACTATATATTTTGTAGCAATCTCTCTATCTTTTAATAAGTTAACATTAAAGTATTCTGTTCTTGTCTTGGCTTGTATATATGTTTTCTTGAGTTTGAGCCTGATCATGGCAACGACAAGGTGGTGGTCGCTGCCCACGTCAGCTCCTCTTTTCACCTTTACATCAAGTAATGTCTTTCGCCATTTACTGTTGATCATAAAGTGGTCTATCTGGTTTTCATCTCTTCCATTTGGGGATATCCATGTGTACTTGTGTATGGTCCTGTGTGGAAACAATGTTCCTCCTATGATCAGTCTGTTTTCTAGACAAAAATTGCTCAACATTTCTCCATTTTCATTTGCAGTGCCACATCCCTCTTTCCCCATTATTGCTTCTCTGTGTCTGTTATTGTTGCCAACTTTTGCGTTTAGGTCTCCCATTATGCACAAAACGTCCTGAGCTGGAACCTTGTCCACTATTTCCTGTAACCTTCTATAAAATGTGTTTTGTCCTCTTCTTCGCCTTGTAGTGGGTGCATAGCATTGAATGATAGTTAGCTTTCCTTGTTTCCCATTAAATCGGGCTTTCAACAATCTTTCATTAATCGGGTGCCACTCTAAGAGATGTTTATTCAATCCTTTCCTTATTATTAGTGCAACTCCTGCTGAATGATTCCAGTCGTCTCTTCCTGAGTACAAGATGGTTTCCCTGTTCTAGTTGTCGTCTGTCCAAAGCCTGTCCATCTACTTTCGCTGACCCCTAGAAGGTGTAATTTATAGTGTTGCATCTCTTTTACCACCTGTGCTGTCTTTGTGGTCTCGAACATTGTTCTGACGTTCCAGAATCCTATTCTTAGTTTAGATTTGACATCCAGCAGACTTGAATTCCCAGCGTGGGCTTCCTTGCGGCTTTCACCCATACTGTTCATGCTGACAGTGGTACTCTGTCTCAAGACCGCTGGACATCGAGAAAATTTTTTTCCTTTTGAAGTTTCTGTAACATTTTTCTTTTTTATGGGGCAGAGTTGTTAGCACTGCGCCCAACCCCAACCTGAGGACCAAAAAAAATATATATATATATATATATATATATATATATATATATATATATATATATATATATATATATATATATATATATATATGTGTATACACCTTTAGCACATTGTAAAGTTAAGCAACCCATTTTCATAACATGAGATATATTGGGGAACTACAGCGTTAGCCCGTATTTTTCATTGACCATACGCACACGATGAGTGATGTGGTCAACATTATAACAGCCACTTTTACTTTCCAGTACTTTTCTGGTACCCAATTAAGGCTTAATCGGCTGGATAAAAGCCATTAGGGTCTGAAAAAATTCAAGTCACACTGTGGAGATGAACCAGGATCATTCACCTAAGAAGTGAGAGCACTAACCAATACACTATTACAGCTCTTACCTTCAACACATGCTTGGCATCAATGTCCACATGCTCTTGAAACAAATGCATATTTCTGGAACAAACCAAGAAAAGTAACTTATCTGACATTGATGTCAAATGTCAGCCCGTTTCTATAGCAACTATTACATAAGTACAAGTGATTTATGTCTATACCAAAAACTAGTGTAGATGGTTTATTAAAAACTGAGAATAATCTGGTATTAATAGGTATGGAACAAGATATATAAAACATGTTCAGTTTATAATTTTAAAATAAGCCCCCTGTGAGTGCGGTTCAATTAAGCGGGCTGGCAAAAAAGCCACAGGTTCTCCAGATTTACTGTGTTCGTGGCACTGAACTGAAGGGTTACGATGTCCATGGTACCAAGCCGAAGAGCTGAAAGGTCAGTGCTTCTGGATCAACAACAAATTTTTAAACACCACATTAAATTATACAGTTATTCCAATGTGCCAATTTTATTGTATAAAAAGATATTGGCTCTATGCTTTTTTTACAACTTAATTTTGAACATATTATATTTCAACATTTAGAAAACGGCTTTTCATTTTTTGCTTGGCTGTTTAGGAATGCAAAGTAGAATTATTGTTACAATGTGAAGTGTTCATTTTTGTTTAGTTGTTTTAATACAAATAAGTATATTCTCTTTAATAAGTATATGTTTTGTAGTACTTGTCAGTTGATACAATGTATGCAATGAGACAAGACAGAGGATTGTGTATGTGCTATATGTTTTTACTTATATGTATACATAGATACATATAGAAGAGACCGGTTTAGAATTGAAGACATCAGGAAAAAGATGGGTACAACATCAGTACTCAATGATGAATAAAGTTCAGAAAAAAAGATGAATAGTACTGCCACATGGGCAGATTACCAACAGACAGTGCGCATCAAAGAGCAATGTCACTCTGATTGCAGAACAAAGACCGTCCACACAAAGGGTGGACCTCAGAGATAACAGAGATAGCAAAAAACACTTTATGAAGAGCACATACTATTTAGCTAGCAATTAAAAAACACTTTATGCATGTATTTACACAATTTTTAAGGTAATTGCTATCTCGATCCTTACTCACTTTGCCAGACTGCAATGATGCTGTGTTTCTAAGATCACCACATGAAGTTAGAACTGATTCTGACATTGAATTTTCATCCTTATACACTGATACACTGCATCTTTAGCCCCAGCTGTGTTAATAAAAGTAGATATCCTATTACTGGTCTCCTCAAGCAGGTACAGTTTCCTTGATTCCACAAATTACCCCCTTTTTTTTTCTTTATATGAGACTAATAGAAGTTCTTACAGCCCACTTTTCATTCAAATCACTCACTTCTTAATAATTTTACAAAGAGAGCCTGCAAGGTGGCGATTGAACATCCAATAATTAATGGGTTTATCCAGAGACATCCTTGACTCATGTACATCATAGACAGGGGAAATAATCATTGCTGCAACCAACTCAGCTTTTGAACGTTCCATTGCTAAATAGTTGAACAGGATCATTCTAGAATAAAAAGAAATACAGAAAAATCTCAGTTAAATGGAACTTGAGCAAGAAGCAAACAATTTGAACATTCTACTTGAAATACAAATACAGTAAAATCAATTTCTAGAAGAAATGTAAAGTTTAAACTTAGCGTGTGCAGCACTGTTAGTAAGCTTTGTGCAAACATGTTTTCTCCACCTCCGCCAATTCACCATATGTGAACATTCAGTGCTAGAGAAACAGAAGATGTCTGGGAATGAAAGGTCAAGCAAAGCCAAAGACTGGTCTGCTCTAGAGAAGCTACCCTAGTAAATAAAAAGCGTCCCAGAAATCGGATGTGCTGGTCTACTTGTAGGTGCATAGTTGGCACAATTTACAATCGGTCTTAGGTTCAAATCACATACAAATCACAAAGAGTGGTTAAACAAGTGGTTGATATGAAGCGCTCGAAGAAGAAGGTCAAACATTAGGCATCCTGCAAAATATGGCCACGTACCGAGCAAGGTTAAGAGATTTTGTTCCTGCTCTACAAGACACCACAATGTTACGACTGTTTTGTTGATACATGCTTAAGAACAAGAAAAAATATCAAAGTCTTTGAATTTAAAAAATATAATAATAATAATTCCTCTCATACCTTTATGCGTTATATAGGGTCCGCAAGCATTTTCTCTATATCCTGCTCTATCCTGGGCAACTTGCTCAATCTCCTCCATGGAACTGAGACCGATATTTCTTGTCTCAGCAAAGTTTGTTTCAGGGTCGCCTTAGGTCGTCCTCTCTTTCTTGAACCATTTGCATCCTACTTCAATGCCTTCTTTGATATTCTTTGATCATTTCTTCTCAAGGTGTGTCCAACATATCTTCATCTTCTTCTTATAACAGTTGTCACTAGTGGTTGACCAGACATTTCTCTGATTTCATAACTTCTGAATTTGTTCCATTTTATGTTCATCATTTTTCACACAAAAAATATACCTGAGTTAAACTATACTGACCCGCCAAGGGAGACACCTACACCAACAACAGGTGCATTTGGAAGCTTCTCCTTGATATGTCGGATCACAAACTTAATGTCCTCAATATTAGCTGCACAGTATGTACGAGGAGTCTGAAACATGTAAGAAACATGTAAGAAACAGGCAAGAAAATGATAGGAAGGACAATAATACATTTTATTAGTGAAGCTACCAAAGAAGGAGAACCTCAAGGAATGTGATATTGGTTATTGGTTACTGAACTGATGTCAAAGCACTCCGGGCAGACCTATAGGTTCTCAGTCTCCCCCAATAATTTTGAAAGGTATGCCTACTGATGTTTCTGTGGCCCACTGGTTAAACACACTTCTCTCTCTGCCCCTCAAGCATTCAGCTCTACTTGTACAACATGTAATTCCAAACTCCCTAAATCATTCTATTGATTCAACATCTATTTTAGTGTCTTCATCCAACAGTAGGTAACGAAGGTGCCAAAGAACATCCCCTTATCCATCCTAAACTTCCCAACAATCGATGCTCTCTCGTTGCCACGAACACCTGCATGACCAAGACAATAGATCCATGTGAGTCTCTGGAGGTTAGAAACATCTACAGACGACATCCACTCAAACCGCAACCTGCCATTCTGGATCTTCCACAAGGATAATCGCAGAGGTGTCACAAGCTCCCGTTGCAGTAAATATGGAAGGAAGATAATGATATTATTTTAAAAGACTGTAGTGGTAATTAAGAAATAATGGGAAGCAATTCTCATGTAAGGAGTAGAGAAAATCAACTGAAACATGACTTGATACCTTTAGAGTTGTTCCCCCTGTTCCTCTGTTGTTAAATACCACACTCCTGTAACCGAGATCCGCTGCATTGTTGACCAAATGAAGGATATAGTTTTCTACGCTGCTTCCTGAAACAATTACACAACAGTTAGGTGCTAAATAAGAAGGGGTGCTAAACAGGAAGGGGTGCTAAACAGGAAGGGGTTATATTTCTTTTTCTTCTGTTTCAATCATCACTCATTTATAACTGCAATTCTACACTGATATAGTCTAAGTCTCTAGATTTTGGTTGCACGAAAGTTTCTCTTTCAAGAGATTTGATGAAAATCACATTCATTGTGGTTACAACTGATAAAGCATCACTTGACATCACTATTTTCAAATAAATCATAACTTTGCTGTTGTGTCATTCCTGCAGCCACATTGAGTTTCCATTTCTGTCCTGAAATTTCTTGAGAAATTTTCTGAGGTTATGATCAGAGTCAATTCCTCCCCATTTTGAGCCAGCTGTCTATTCCATTCATTTCATTAATAGTGGCATTTATAGTAGTGCTACCTTTATAGGATGATTTTTTTATTTGTCCGCAATGCTCTGAAGCAGTCATAGCCCCTAATATGACGCCTCTGACCGATTTCTGCATGAAGGCTTGCTTTTTTATCCTCAGTGTTACCCACCATTCAGGCAAGTCTTACTATGACTTCAGAGCTATCGATAATTTAGATCCCCAAGTTAAAGATTAGGGTCTTGTATAGTCCAGCGTAGTACCAAGGGCACACCAAGAATATTTTTGCAAAACTGGCTTCGACCGCGAAATTTCTATGGCATGTGGTCACTAGCAGATAGAGTTATTAACGTCGCTATCGGCAACCCCTTTATAAGGATATGTTCAAGAGTTCATTTGGCAATTAGCATCAATATACCTTTTATTCTAATCCATATTTCCATACTTATGTAATCTTTATATTAAATAAAACTATTCTTTAAATAGTTTTTGCTGGCATCGATGAACTTGCACAGAACAGTGAGTTTTTCAGGACTGCTGTCATGAGAGCCAAGTTCCAGAAGGGACAAGCTACTTGATGATGATGATGATGATTCTTTAAAACTCAGAAAAACTATTACATTTTTTTTTGTAATCTGCTGTTTACTACCTTTAAAAGTGATTTCCTTGTTTTATGTCCAAATTTGTTCTTCTTCAGCGATCTCTGGTCATGCGCTTAATTTACTGTGGACACAAACTGGGCAGTCAGCTTCAGGTCTGTCAGGTTTCCCAAAGCTTAGTTTTTAGGTCAACTGGGTGTTGCCACATGTTGCTTCTCAGCTCACCCAGGAGAGGACAGTCTTGCAGGACATGTTCCGGTGTCTGTTCCACCTGATGACACCGGCAGAGAACTGTTTGACTTATTCCTAGTCTATATAAGTGTTTGTTGAGTCTGCAATGTCCAGTACGTAGTCGAAATATAATGACCTGGTCTGTTCTGCTTAGGTCTTTGAGGAAATCTTTTCCATAATCATATCCAGTGTTTGTCTTCCAGTCTACTGCAGATTTTCCCTGTATGAGGGTTTTGACCTCTTGAAAAGACAGGGGTTGGTAAATTTGCTCTTTGCACTGCCCTCCTTAGCTAAGACATCGACACTCTCATTGCCTGCAATGCCACAGTGAGATAGAATCCATTGCAAGTATTAGGAGTACAATATAAAACAAGCTTTTTGAAGGACAGAGCACTAGATACAAAGTGACAGGCCAGAAGGGGAACAGATAACAAAATTGTGTGGCATTTCCTGTAGTTAACCTACATCTCACTTGAGTGGTGGAACCTGCAAGGAAAATAAAAATTAGGACGCCCTAAACAGACCTGCCTGGAGACAAAGTCTTCTTGAGGGACTGAAGAGTGCTCGACTATCCTGGGAGACCATAAAGAAAACAGCCAGAAACCGAGAAGAGTGGGGAACAACTGTTGAGGCCCTATGCTCCACGAGGAGTGGAGATGAATAAGTAAGTAAGTAACTTCTACATCTTAAAGTACATAAGTAGTGAAAAAATAAATAATAATATGAATTTGACAACATACCTGTCAGTCCAGGCAAGAAAAGAACTGTCGGTCTTGAATCACTTGGGTATTTACTCTTGTCATTTTCTTCCCAATCCAATCTTATCTCTCCGCCATCAGGTGTTTTTAAATATTCCCTAGAAATTACAAGAAGGCATGAATTATCTTTCTCAAAGATCTCAGCAGAACGTACCAGATCACTATATTTCGTTATGTATTGCACACTCAACAAAAATGTTCACACAAAAATAAGTCAAACAGTTCTATATCAATAGGTGGGACACAGGAGCATGTCTTGTAAGTCTGTCCTCCTGACGGAGCTTCTTCTTCTTCTTTTCATTTGCCCACTATTCTTCTTCTTCGAACGCTCCATATCGACCACTTATTAAACAATTCTTTGTGATTTGTATGTGATCTGAACTTAAGAGTGATTGTACGTTGTGCCTGTTATGCGCCTACAAGTAGACCATCATATCCGATTTCTGTGATGCTTTTTATTTACTAGTGTAGCTTTCCTAGGCCTCTACCTCAGTTACCTCTTACCTGCAGCCTTGTAGGTTGCAGTGTTACTATTCTTTGCTCCCATTGCAAGCCCCGGCAACATATGGGTAATTTGTCCAAAATTAATTCAGACATAGCCAGGGCACCTAATATATTCAAGGCGCATAGTAAGGAAGCCAAAATGATATGGTGTGCCAGGGATTGGTAGTACCTCTGTAACGAAGCTGTCATGCCCGTTTAAGGGCAGATTTCTGAACATTGGACCAAACCTGTCATTCAGCTCTCACCTGTTGCTCATAGCAGCTGTCAGCATGCGGCAGTAGCCATCATATGGGCATTGGCTTTGACAGGCCAACCAAACCAGGCTGAGGGTAGCCAGATGGTTAACAACCAATCGGTGAAATAGGTCTTGCCTACCTTGCATGTAAAGACTGGACTCGACAGAGGGTGCGGAAGAAACCACTTCTGTGGCTCAACGGACACAACGACGAGTACCAGCAAAGCGCTGTGGAGCGTACTGAGCATGGTGAGGCACATAGTACACCCTGGTCATCCACTGCACCTAAATCCTCCAACAGTCGTCTCGACTTGTCTTGCCACTGGATCTTGTTGGAAACAGGAGAGAGAGTGAGGTCGCGTTTAGCGAACTCTTCCTCACTTTAATCAAACTTGCTGTGCTAGTCACTGATTGTCCACGACTCTTCAAGGCACGCATCGGACTGACAAGTCACCTACGTGTCCATTGACTGATATTACATTTTGTTTGTTGGATGAAGTAACTATGTGGTTATAATCATATTTGATTGACGAACATTATTAATATATACACCTCTGACTGATTTTTGTGAGAAGGCTTAATTTCCCTATCACAAGTGTCCCTTGCCATTCAGACGAGCCTTACTCTGACTTCATGGGTGATCCTGGCGGAGCTAAAAAAAAACAACATGTGGCCACAACCAATTAACCTAAAAACTAAGCTTTAGGAAACTGACAGACCTCATGCTGACTACCCAGTTTGTGGTCCATAGTGAATTAAACATGCATGACCAGAGACCGCTGAAGAAAAATAATCCATTGAAAAATCCTAACACCGTATTCCTCAATATACCTCATGGTATGAATTGGTGTTTCTTTTACCATATGCAACAATTTCTGGTTGTCAGCGCAAGTGGGTGCCCTTCTGTAACTGACAGTTTAAATTTTCACTTCTCCAAAGGATTGACTTCATTGCACGAGGTTTTATCCCATATGGCTCGGTCCCTCTCCGCAGAAATGGCACGCCACCTGCCGAGAGTATTGCACAAAGCACGAACTCCGTAGCTCCAGCAACAATCCTAGGGGTCTTTGGAAAAACTGCACTCGTGAACAGAATGGCACTGCAAAGCGAGACACAGGCTCACGATGATGCGCAAACTCGCAGGCTCCATGTGGGAAGCAAACACCAGAGTCCTCAAAACACTCTACTCTGGAAGAGTGCGACCGGTCCTGGAGTACGGCATTGAAGCGTGGAGCAGTGCATCCAACAAGCAATTCGCCAAAGTGAGCAATAGTTAGAACCATGTAATGCACATTATCACAGGAGCCATGAAGCCCACGCCTATGAAGGCGATAGAAACAATCACAGGCATCCAACCAATGGTAGATCGAAGGGACAGAAAAGTCTTGGTATTGGCAGAAAAACTTATGCACGAAAGAATGAACGGATTCAGAAGGGGCAGAATACAGAGAACAAGCTTCGCAAAAAACGCATAAGCACTGATCGCAGACCATCCGGTCCTAGCAAACTGCAAAGCCAAAGCAATCCAGGCAACCGATAAGTGCCCGCCGTGGAAAACCAATATGCCGGAACTAAGGGAATCCATCCCAGGCATAGTTAAAAAAGGCCAGCAAGAAAACCCCGAAAGAAGAGCGGCCACAGAAAAATACATAGGGACAGAGTACCCTGAAAATAAGTGGTTACATGTCTATACTGACGGATCGGCTAGGAACGCAATCAGCGACGGCGGAGGAGGAATAGTGTTTAAACTTTCAAAGAAAGTGAGTCACAAAAGCGATTGCCACAGGAAAATACTCAAACAACTACAGGGCAGAGGCAGAGGCAATAAGAACAGAGGCCGAAATGATCCTAGAGAGAAGAGGCACCTCTCACAACAAAGTCGTGATATTCACAGATGCTCTATCGGTCATCACGGTACTCAAAGGCGTAGGAAAAACAGAGCTGAATGAGCTCAAGATGAACTAGCGCGCTCTCTCAAACGCACCGTCATTCAGTGGATCCCATCCCACTGCAATATAAGCGGAAATGAAGATGCCGACAAGTTAGCTAAAGAAGGCGGGCGACTACCTCAGACTGATCTCGAGATCAGCTATGAGGAAGCCAGAACAACCATCGACTGGCACTACAGAGACAAATGGACAAAAGACCATCCTCAGGCTAACAACAGCGACGGATACTATGGTCTGTCTCATAGTGAACAAGTTGCCATACTTCGCCTCCGTACCGGCCACAACAAACTCCGCGCCCACATGTTTCACAAATTTAAAATTGGCACAACTAGCCTGTGCCCCTGCAAAAAGGTGGACATGATGGCAGAACACGTTCTGCAAGATTGCCAACTGATAGCAGGTATAAGAAAAAAAAACCTGGCCCCAAAACACAGAGCATTGCGAGAAGCTGTACGGAGGAACGGAGTCCCTTAAAAACACTGTAAAATTCATGAAAAAAGTTGGTTAATCAGTCTAGGCCGGGATCGCGAGAGAGACCTCCACATTTCCAGGATGATAGATCTACACAAGACCCTGGAAGTTCTGATTTCACTATAGCCGTCATCCATAATATAACCTACTATCTTAGGTATAGTTTAGTTTAGTCGTCAGATCACCATCACTGCACGTCAAACAAATTAGTCCATAAGTGATTCGATCTCTCCCTCAGTATGTCCATCAGCGTGTGGCGACTAACGACACCGGTTCTTTGTTGGTTTACAATTCTTCTTTGTCTGCCAGCATAGCGTTCTTGTCGAGCTACACCACACTTAACTTTGAGTTCTTGCAGTCTGGTTAGTGTTGTGGATTCACCGCTATTACGCGAATCATGTACACGCCCTCTTTCCCTTAAGGAATTTATAATATCAGCCTGGTCCATTGCTCGTCCGCTTTGGACAGCAGCCATACCTGCAAGCCTATCCGCACGTTCATTCCCCTTACACCTGCATGCCCTGGCACAAAAATAAAACTGATCTGTATCCCCACGCCCAACCTCTTTACTCGCCTCTTACGACATGCGTGGCAGGTAACAGTGGTTCTATTCTTTACACCCCAATTTGGGCCCGGTAACCACTTGGGCAGTCCAAACCATTTAATCTGTTGTTCTTTTATGAATTGCATGACTGGTTTAACACCATCTTCTGATTTCTTCATTTCTAATTTTGTCTCTTATTGTCATACTACTTTTTATCATACTACTACATATTGACAACATACTCAGTATACTTGACACTGATCCGTGAATGAATGATGACTCTTAGAACAGTCTGAACATGGGATTGAATACACCACCAAGTTGGCCAAAAATGTTCTCTGGAGACTGAACAGTGTTCATCAATAAATCTTCTAAATACTTTATCCCCACAAGCAATTACTGGTTTCTGAAAGAAATATGGAAAAAAACACAATTCAAGAATAGCAATTAAAACATTATCGATATATAAGGGAAGACTGCAGTAAAACTATGTAGCATAGGCGAAACATGTAAAAACAAAATAATAGTTTTACAAAATATCTTGCTTTTGTGGTTTGTAAAACGATAATACTTTGTTTTTCTGTGTTTTGCCTAACTAAAACATTATAAGATTTTTAAAATTGTAAATGTAAATATAAAAGAATATTATATGTAAGTTTGTGAAGAATGTCCATAACTGAGTTTTATGTTGATTATGATTTTTTCTTTGCTCATTGTGAACGTATTGATCAGAGTCGATATTAGTACTGTCAAAAATAACAACATACCAAATATGCAAAAATAGTGATTAATCAACATCAAACTGGCGTGTTGGGCCGCTGGATGCTGCTAGATTTGTTAAGGCGGAGATCGGAGTATTGAAGGACATGTCCGGAGAGCTACGATGATAGTCCTCATATAACTGATATCAATCATAACTCTGTGACAAAATTAGTTATACTTGGATGAATCGCTGTTATATCGATGAGCTAAACTAGATCTCTAATTCTATTTAGTTTCTGTGTGAAATGTAGTTATATTAACTGATTTTGGTTTTTTGGATGCTAGAATGCGAATTGGGAAAACCGCCCATGTGTTGCCGGGGCTCACAAGGGGAGCAAAGAATAGTAACACTGAAATCTACAAGGCATGTCGTAAGAGGCAACTGATGTAGGGGCCTAGGAAAGCTACCCTAGTAAATAAAAAGCGTTAGAAATCGGATGTGCTGGCCTACTTGTAGGCACATAACTGACACACTATATAATCGCTCTTAGGCTCAGATCACATACAAATCACACAGAGTGGTTGACAAGTGGTCGATATGGAGCGTTTGAAGAAGAAGAAGGTGAAATGAAAACCTGGGGAAAAAAGAAAACAATGTGGGTAGGAGTGATTTTAATCATTGCAGTATTCACAGATAACTTTAATTTAGATTAGACACATCCATGCAGAATTGAATTGCGATGGATCAACACAATTGATACAGCCCTTGAAGAATGGAAACGGACTAAAAAAACCAGTTTGTATTATTGTCTAAAAAAGGGTCTAAAGCCGAAAGATTGACTTAATTGCGTTGAGTTTTACCCCATATGACTCGGTCCCTCACTGCAAAAATGGCATGTCGCCTGCCGAGAGTATTGCACAAAACACGAATTCCGTAATTTCTGCAACAATCCTAGGGGTCTCTGGAAAAAATACCCTTGTGAACAGAAGAGTGCCGTCCAGTTTCGAACCCATGACCTTTGGAACACAACTGCTTAACCACTTAGCTGCAGCAATCGTGATAACGGTTTTTTATACTATTTAACATCTAAATTGACATGGCTAGTCTCCTTCTGATTTCATTTGTACAGTCTCCATTGTTGTTAATTAATACGGAGCCCAATTCTGTAACATTTTCTTCATTTCTGACGGCAATTTTGGGATGGCATCTTATTTGTCGCTGAAAATAATCTTAAAAACTATAGTATATAACATTAATTAACCTAAATACTTAACAACGTCTATTAAAAAGCTGAATAGGAAGATGACAAACGCACACAGTGATAGAACATAGGCACTATCAAAACTTGGACAAAAGAAATGAGAATGTGGTCGAATCTGGAAGAGTGGTTATAATTGATTGGTTGAAATAGCAAAGTGTAAACAGTCGAAGTATGACAAAATAGTTGCTTGAATTTTAACTGTTCAATCTATCTTTACAACATAGAGCAAAGTGTTTAAAGTCGAAGTACGACAGTATAGTTGCTTCCTTCCTTTCTTTCCTTTCGTTCGTTTGAAATATTGTCTGTATATTCAATGCTGTCTCTTGTATAAACTTCACTGTCTTTTGTAGCTCACACAGAAGTCTGTGTAGTTTTCTGTCAGTGTTGTTTCGTTCGGCCAGTGAGTTTGCCTCAGTATATCATATTTGGGGCAGTCTTGAAGTATGTACTCTGCAGTCTGATGTGCCTGTCCTCATGTACACATGGTTGAATTGCCAATCTTGAATTTTGTATACATGTGGCTGAGGAGTTGATTGTGTCCTGTTCTAATGCACAGAATGACAACTTGTTCCAATCTGTTCATATTATAGTTACTGTCTTGTGTTGGTATTTGTGGCTTTCTGATTGATTTAATCATCCTTTTCTTTGGTGGTAGGTAACTGGCACATCCGGCTGTTCTCCTGCAGCACCTTCCTTGGCCAGTCAGTCTGCTGTTTCATTTCCTGGTAAATATAGTTTACTGAATTTTAACTATTCAACCTATCTTTATCTACTTCTTCTTTGTGTTCGTTCTTTACGAGCAATTTTAATCACTCTTTGTGATATGTTTGATCGTTGCCAAGAACATGTATACGTTGCACATTGGTTTGGTAGGCCCCTAAATGCATAGACTTCTCCACGTTTTCATCACGCATCTGATTTCAGCCAAACCTCCTTAGTCGCCTCTTACGGCATGTGTGGCAGGTAACAGTGGTTCTATTCTTTACACCCCAAATTTGGGCCCCAGTAACCACTGGGCGAACCTATCTTTATAACATAGAACAAAGTGTTAAACGTTGAAGTACGACAGTATAGTTACTTTCATTTTAACTGCTCAACCTACCTTTACAACAGAGAGCAAATAATAAGCAGCATAGACACCAGCAAAGCAAGAAACTCCTGTAGCAAATGGGTTTTCTATCAGTCCAGCAATTCCAGACCTCAAAAATTCAATTGCTACATACATTTTCTGGACTAGTTCTTCAGCAACTGAGATAGCAGCTAGTCTAAAAGGATTTCTCTGTACTACTACTAATTACTTTCTACATACACAACTCATAGCTCTGGTGGTGTCTGACCTGAAGATAAGAAAAGAAATAATTCTGTAGAAAGTTTGTGTTTTTATTCAGTTGTTTTATTTCCTGTGCATAATATTATGTTACTGACACATCTGGCTCAGCATTACAAAAAATCTGACCTACTATTCACTCCCAATATGCTAATCTCTCACATACATGATAACATTAAAAAATGACACTGGGACTCAAATCATGCAAGTGTTTAGTTGCCTGTGTGGATGGACTGACATCCGATCTCCTTTATCTAGTATTCATTTAGGTTTCAATTTATATTCATATTCATAGTATAAGCTTCATGTCAAAATAGCATGGTTCATTTACTTCAGGTTATTGCTGAATAACCAAATGGTTTAACCTATTTTGGGGATTGAGTTAGCACAATGGTAGAGAGCTTGATTACTAACAGATGTAAGGTGTTAAATTTCCGGTAAAATCATCCATTCATCCATGTGAAAATGGCAACCTTACTTAACAGATTATGGTGTTCAACTCCCTGTAAAATCAATTACACATTAACCCATCTGAAAATGGGCAAACTGACTTAACCCCTTCGTCCTTCAGAGCCGCTATACTGACTCAATGTATGTTATACGATGACGCAAATCCAGTATACTGACTAATTCACGATATACCTTGCAATATAAATGGGTCTAGGGGTAAAAAAAAAATTACAGAGTGAGAGGGTTAAAAGATTATGGTGTAAATTCAATTACCTATTCACCCATCTGAAAATGGGCAACCTGACTTAACAGATGTATGGTGTTCAACTTCATGTAAAATCAATTACATATTCATCTATCATAGGCTGCTTACATCTTGTCAGCAGACCTTTTTTTTCCGATCCAGAAGCACTTGAGCTTTCAGCTCTTCGGCTCAGTGCCATGGACATCATAACCCTTCGGTTCGGTGCCACAAACACCGTAAATCTGAACAAACTGTGGCTTTTCTCCCAGCCAGCGGAATTGAACAAGCGCTCACAGGGAGCTTGTCACCTGTCGTCCAACGCGCTACGAACACGCTGGGCAGGAGGGCCCTAGACCTAAGTCCAAAGTGTTTGGGTATTTTTCTATTCCACCACTAGGAATTCAGTCATAGTGCCTAATTTTTGTATGAAGGCCTGCTTTCCTTATCACCAGTGTATCAAGAAGAATCAGTTATGAAGGTGTGTTCTGTCTAGTAGAGCTCTTGCTGGTTGCAGGTAGCTATTTATTGACATATTATTTACTTAAGAATATACAGTTAGTTAAGTCGATGACTATATCCAACATACTTAATATGTAAATGAAAACCGGGCTGACAAGAAAGTGATGTTCTTTCCCAGTAATACTGATAATAAAGGACAAGTCGAAGTGCTGTGACTCTTTTCGAATTGTCTATTGTCTATTCCCAGGTGGAAGATGGAGTTGGCTGTCCGCTCTTGCTGTTAAGCGTAGGGATGGGAGCTTTAATTTGCATTCTAGGGCCAGATGAGTCACCCTTGTTGTGTTATATCTGTGTTTATGTAGTGTGGTCTTGATATTGTCTATCCATTTTTTCTTGGTCTTCCCTTAGCTCTAGTACCCGATCTCTTTTATTGTATGCTGTTATTGGTGGCTGGTTGTATTTCATTCTCATTAAATCTTTTCTAACATATAGCATTAATACATATATAATTAATAATTGTGACTTTATTTTTGTCAAAAAGTTCTTCTTTGCGTTCATTTTTTACGACCAATTTTAATCACTCTTTGTGATATGTTTGATCTTTGCCAGAACGTGTATACGTTGCACATTGGTTTGGTAGGCCCCTAAACGCATAAGACTTCTACACGCTTAGGACACATGCATCCGATTTCAGCCAAACCTCTTTAGTTGCCTCTTACGACATGTGTGGCAGGTAACAGTAGTTCTATTCTTTACACCCCAAATTTGGGCCCGGTAACCACTCGGGCAGTCAAAAAGCGTTATAGGAATGAGATACAGGAATTCTTCTTCTTCTTTTTCCCAATTGGTCTCATATGCTCAATCTATACTATGAGTTGGATTGCTTCTATGAAGCTGCACATCTGTTGGAGTTTCTTGAGGGCTCCTTGTAGCTTAGTTTTTGAGGCCCTGTTTCATTTCGCTGGTGTAGGTATGATGGGCAGAATTGCACAATGTGCTCTGGAGTCTGTATTTCAGTATAATCAGTCTTCATTCTGTGCATGTGGTGGTTGAGATGGCAGTGTCCTGTTCTTAATCGGAAGATTGTTGTGTGAGAAAGGGTGATTGAAACTTAATGATTCTGATATTAAATATTATTGTATTCTTTTGTTGTATTGTAAAATTCAGTATTAATCCCAGAGAGTTCTTAAATTTGAATTTATTAATCAATATTTTGAATATTAATGTGTTTACTAGACTGTTTCCACGTGAATACACCTATATCATGTGCGGTGTGACAGTCCGGTGAACTGTTGATGGGCATAATTTAGGGGGCAGTCAGCCTGTCTGTTCTACATACGTCTGCAGCAACAGACAGTTTGACATTGTACAAAGCGCACACAAAAAGCCTGTTCTATAAGTTTCTTTTTAGCCTGGCACTGTGAGCAAAACAGGATTAATGAAAAGAGAGACAAAAAAGGAAGAGATTAACAGAGTATGGAGGATGTAAATATGAGATCAGGATAAGATTTTGGTGATGTCCAAAAATTGCATTCAACAATATGAAACGGATGTTGACATCCAAATAAACAAACAATTAGGCAAAAATAAGTCACCAGTTCCTACATACATTTTTTTCTCTAGTGTGAAGAAATATGGACACTAAACAAGATAGACAAAATTGCATACTTTTTATATATTTATTTAGAGAAGAAATCGGATATATCAATGGCTTTTAAAAAAACCAAATGAGGTTCTGAAAAAGTTAGAAACCTCGAAGTAATTGTTGAAAGAGATTAAAAAGAGACTAATCAAATAGTTTGAACGCAATAAGCTATTATAAACAGATGTCACTGCTGAAATCCATACCAGAAGAAAAGGTTGAGGATAAACGGGCAAGATAAACACATCAATATTATTAGTAATTATGACAGAAACATTATTAATTATTATTAAGAAATAGACAAAGATCAGCTTTAATGACAAGTTACCATCATTCCAACAAAGAACTAAGGACAGTAAACGTTGAAGTGAAGTTGAACATCCCTTGTATAAAAAGAATAGCTAAAAAGAATAGCTGACATTCGTAATGTAGAAATTATGAATAACCTATGATATCTAACTATTAATTCAACTAAAAGTAGTGATGAATGACTTGCAATAATTAAATTAAAATGGCGTGGCTCTATCCTTATCATGATCATCTATTCTATGTACACATTACAACGGTATTTTAATGTGTAGATGAGAATACACGAAGGAAAATTCATTCATTGCTATGAAAAATAGTTCTAATGCTACTTTTATAATAACTTGACCTTCGTACTTTACTTTGTAACGTTGTAAATAAAATGTAGCTTGCTCGTTTCAATCATCTGAAGAGATTTAAATATAAACTTAAACTATAATAAACGTTTCGGTCGTTAATACAACTGTCAACTAACGACGTAACATTGCTGCCATTTCATTTTTAGTTAATTTGTACGTTTGCGTTAAATTCATTCAGTTATACATATATGTACGTACCTTGTGGTGTGAAAATGCAATTGTTAATGGTTATTAAAACGTTTTAGATGAAGGGCGACACATCTCAGTGTAAACATAACCCTCACATCTACCCCGAGATTGACTTCCATATCCAGGGTAGTTACAGAGACATCTATGATTGTTTATCTTCCGGGTTTAGTCGCTACTGGCAAACCGGTGTCATCCAGAAAGACTGGTCAACGTCCAGTCTTCCTCCGTAGATGTCGAACAGTACGCTTGTTGATGGTTTCCGTTACTCCTGGTTAAACACTATAACATATTTTTAATATTCTTTTTATAATAATTCTTTTATTATGGTGCCTAGTCCTACTCGTACAACGCTTAATTTCAAATTCCTCGTCATCCAACAGGCGGTCGTTGTGCACGTGAAGTATGTTCTCCTTATCCATCTTCAATACCCTGGCTATTTACTTTTGATGCGTCTGTAAGCTCTCTCATTACCGTGAACACCTGCATACCCAGGGCAGTAAAAACATTTAAGCATATGAAGTTTGGAAGCATCGACACTACATACCCTCATACCCAACGGCAAAAGTGCTATATCGGATCATTCGGAATATGGACTGAGAGTCCGACACTAATCACCATAATAAATGAAATCTCGAGAGCCAATCACAGAGTAAAAACTACAATAAACGTATATCAGTATAAACTTTGAAAAGGCAGAGTTTTGTCACCAGAAATGAGGCCAAAACAGCGGATGTGCCTGTCATACATGCTGAAGGAGCCTATGATTTGGCAAGCCGCAAAGAAGGCCTATTCATGTCCTTGTCACAAAGCACACAGATCACAAAGGGTTGTTAACCTGATTGATTGTTGTTGTTGCTATCGTGCCCCCAGGAAGTATGTGTTTTCACCCCTTTTCCGATATTTGAGCCGGGAAGAGTATCTGGCTTTCTGCAGACCAAAAAGACTTCAACAACTCTAGACGTGTATTGCTATGCTTAGTGTTGCGGAAACTACTACTCGGGTATAGTCTATTGGTAGACACTGAAGTATGTCCTCGTTTCTACCGCTGTAGACGCTCTACAAACATCACTCATTGAACACACAGAACAATCTGCATGTGAACATAGTCCAAAGAGCAACTTCCGCGATCGCTCTAGAACAACCACTATGTAACCTGTGCGTGATTTACAACAGAGAGTACTGAGCTACCACCTGCACGGATAGACGGATCGTTTGCTAATTCATTATAAAGATTTTAAAATAAAATTTCTACATAATATTTTCACCATCTTCTAAATTACATCAGGGAACCTCCCGGGTGCTACGGAGTTCGTGCACTGCGGCTGAGATTTTCCTGTGTAAGAAAGAGAACGGAGCATACATGGTTACTCACCGAAGTGCCATGATGATGGTCCAATCAAACGATCAATTTGTTACTGTTTATTTTACCCTTTACTTGATCAATGCCATGGAATGTCGTTAACTTGACTGATAAAAACGAACGCAAACCAAAAAACAGCTCAATAGAAAGAAGTGTGTCTGTAGCACTAATCTTTTGCAAAGCTGGCCAGCGTGTTATGAACAAAGAAGACTGTTATGACCGTCGCAGTTACCATTGTAGGACAAGCTCTTTGGGTATCTCAAGAACTTGAGGCAGACCAATGCTTTCTTAGGACACACTCAAGTTGACGTCAGAGGGCGAAAGAAGAAAGACACACGAACTGGAACTAGTTGCCACAAACTATCCGTTCTGCTCGACAATGACATTCTCACGAACTTGATTTCTCTCCAAAATACGCATACCTATCTGTGTTTACAACAATAGCTTCATTTCCTGCGACTGCCATCATCTGTTTAATTTCTAGATCCGTTTTTCCATTGTCCCAATCTCTAAATTCTTTTCCAAGCGTAATGATGACGTTGTGAACATGTGTCATGTTCCAATATAGAGAGTTTCATTTCTTTTCTATTAATGGGGACCAGAAGTGTTTTGTAAAAACACTTCTGAATTAACAAGTGAATTATTATATTAATATATTTTTAATATATTATTTTGTACTCTGGTTTAGTATTTTTACTGATGTATCTATCTTTAAGAATAGAAAATAAAATATAAATGCTCTCCATTGTCATATTATATTTATGCATCGATAATAAATTTGATCTATCGCTAGCCTGTGACACCCTTGGCATTTAGGGCAGCAACAAATGCACACCATTCTTCTCTTTTTGCGGCCGTCCTCTGTACTATGATTCATTGCTTTCAGTTACTGCTCTCCTCTAGCTCATTTTGAGTCTTCCACGTTTTCGTTCACCCTCTGGTGTTATCACAGTGCAGTTTTTGTGACAGTCTCCATACATATCACATGCCTGATCCACCTCCAGCAACTCTTTTGGATGATAGGTGTGCTCATATTCTGTTTTTTACACAATATAAGCAATTCTTGGTTAGAGATAGTATTTGACGAGAACACACTCAAGATTTTTGCAGACAAGTTGTATTAAGGTGGAGAGTTTGGACATATCTTGTTCTTAATATTTACTATTATATTATAGATGAACACTCGTCAATAGTGATGAGGAAAAGTGATTAAAATGACATTATCATTGCAATTCGGTGAAGAATCGTGTTTATTTTTATCTCTTTCTTACACAGAAAGGTCTCAGTGGCAATTCCATTACTCTGTCACACCGGAGAGGTTCTCCGATATATATTTGATAATGTTAAAAATTTGCGAAATTTATTTTTAATATTAATTAATTTTGTGTGGGGCGGTTTTTCAGTTTACTCTTATCTATTTTCAACTGTCAGTGGTTCTTTCCCGTGTTAACTTTAACACAGGTCCTACTTGCTATCGTTCATCTCTGACAGAACTAAAAACTCATTCTCACCTACATCTAAATCAGGGATCAATGGAAAATAGCCGGATGACTCCACATAAAAAACGAACCGATTACTTTAGGTTGTTGCCATCATATTAGAAGGATTATTCTATAGTATTTATAAAAAGGTGTTACATTTAGTTATAATTTCATTCTTGTGGAGTTCTATCTTCCTTTCCTTCTTCTTTTGTTGTCACACTGCTACCGGGTTGTTGCCCAGTGTCATGGTTTTCTGTTTTTTCTTGCGCTGTTCTGGTGGCTTGAGTTTTTTTTTTTGCTCTTTGATAGGATTCTGCTATGCCATCTAACCATCTTTTTCGTAGTCTTCCTCTCGCCTTCTTTCCTGGTGTTCTGCTGTAGAAGACTGTATACTGTGGAGTTTGGATGCATTCTTACTTAGTGGCCAAACCACTTCATTCTTTGTTTCTCAATGTAATTCAAGCAAGGTTCTGTGCTTTCTTTCTTATGCTGATGTTGGTGACTGTCTTTTCTGGTGTTGTTCGTAACCTTTCGCAGGTAGCGCATTTCACATGTAGTTATTTTTGTGACTGTGCTTTGCTCATTGTCTATGTTTGGCTCTGGTAACTCAAAGTAGGTATGAAAATGATGTTGATTATCTGTTGCTTAGCTGTCAGTGAAATTTTTGGGTGCCTTAACAATGGGGCTAGTTGTAGTTCTATAATTCAGTATAATACTTTTCTGCCATTGATAAGTATTGTTCTCTGTTTCGGCTGTGGGGGTTAATATTTGATTCTTATATCATGTGTAGTCATCATCATTTTTTTGTTAGTTCTGCATGACTAATATATAATGTTTATCGTTCTTCTTCTGCTATCAAATTCTGCTATGCTATTACTCCGGTCTCTCTCATGTCAGGATCAGAAGGGATTTCTAGAACAGGCTTTTGTGTGTGGTTCATAAACAATGTATTTCGTCGCCTCTGGTATCTCTGATGTCCACCTTTTTGAATGGCCTGCCTTTCATTTTGAGTCCACTATATCGTTCCGAAAAATGTCCGCATCATATATTGGAATTATGCTAGTGTAGAACAGAGATTGCAGGTCCTCGATAAACTTTTGTATGGTGCAATCATTTTTCTGCAAGAAACCAATCTGAGAGAAGGAACAGTCCACACTGCCGGCTTTCATTGGTTTTATAACAGGCGATATCTTCGACATGCAATTCTAGTTAGACATAACATGGTGGTATCTGAAGTAGACATGTTGAGGTGGAACTGATACCATCCAAGTACATGCTGTTAGGGTGCAGAAACCTGTAACGTTCATGATAGTTATGTGTACAAGATGAAAGTAAATAAAAAGCAGTGACAACGTTTATTTAGTCAGGACGAGAACATCATCTTCTGTGGTGACTTCAACACCAGGAGTAGGCAGTGGGGAAACTTACTCTACCAACGAACATGATGAGGAATTAGAAGAAGAACAGATGTTATTAGATCTAGCTTGCATCAATGATTGTACTAGCGCAGCATTTCCCAAACTGGGGTCCGCTGACCCAGGAGACCCGCGAGATACTCACAGGAGGTCCTCAAGCGCTTGAAGAAATATGATCTTTCACATTTCAAACAGAAAAATAATTTTTTTAAATATGTATGAGTGGTAAACTAATTCTGCTGCGAAATCAAAGGACACATCAAAATGAAAGATCACTTGAAGTTTCCCGCAGTCTGAGAACATTGTCTGCTATTGTAACACAAAAATAGTTAATTCCTGTCCATTTTCATATATAGAAACTTTTTGGGGTCAGCGGCAGCAAAATGTATTTAAACGGGTCCGCAGTAATGCAAAGTTTGGGAACCGATGTAATAGCGCGTCGACCATGTGACTCTGATAGTGTCATTGGTGTCTCCACTTTATTACTACTTTGCAAAGGTGGGATATTTCTTCTTCTTCGAACGCTCCATATTGACCACTTGTTAAACCACTCTTTGTGATTTGTATGTGATCTGAGCCTAAGAGTGATTGTACATTGTGCCAGTTATGAGTTTACAAGTAGGTCAGCACATCCGTTTTCTGCATTGCTTTTATTTACTAGCTTTTCTAGACCCCTACATCAGTCGTCTCTTACAGCGTGCTTGTAGGTCGCAGTGTTACTATTCTTTGCTCCACTTGTGAACCCTGGGCAACATACCGGCAAAACAACAGAATATGAGCACCACCATCATCCAAAAGAGGTTCTGGAGGTGGATACATATGGAGACTGTCACAAAAACTGCACTGTAATGACACTAGATTGTGAACGAAAACGTGGAAGACTCAAAATGAGCTAGAGGAGAGCAGTAATTGAAACAAATGAATTATAGTACAGAGGACGGCCACAAAAAGAGAAGAATGGCATGTATTTGTTGTTGCCTTAAACGCCAAGGGCGTCACAGGCTAGAGAGAGATCAAATTGATTATCAACGCAGAAATATAATATGATAATGGAGAGCATTTATATTTTATTTTCTATTCTTAAAGATAGATACATCAGTAAAAATACTAAACCAAGTACAAAATAATATATTTAAAAAGTGAGCATGTTAAACATCTGAGAGCAACGATTGCATAGTGGTTAGTTCACTTGCTTTGTAAAAGCATGGTACCAGTTTCAAAATTGGTCCCAGGATCAAATTTTCATCATTGGTGAAACATTAAAAAAGCATGGAGGGATCAGTACAGAGCCTGCCAAGAACACAAGAATGTCACTGACATAACTCAATAAGACAAGTTGTTCCACCAGATCAAAGTGAAAGTAAAAATTGGAAATGCAAAAGTGGGGAAGAAGATATGCAACAATCAATCATCTCTAGTCATAATAAAAAAATATCAGAAAAGGAATTAAGAATTGCAATATTTAAATATGTATAAAATATCAGTTTCTTCTTCCTCGAACACTCCATATCGACCACTTGTTAATCACTCTGTGTGATTTTATGTGATCTGAGCTTAAGAGCGATTGTACGTTTAGAAAGTTATGCACCTACAAGTAGACCAGCACATCCGATTACAGCGACGTTTTTTTGTTTACTAGGGTAGCTTAACTAGGCACCTACCTCAGTCGCCTTTACGACATGCCTTGTAGGTTGCAGTGTTACTATTCTTTGCTCCCTTGAGGTCCCCGGCAACTCACGGGCATAAAATATCAGTTACGAGCATATTAATTGTGAGTAACACAATCTACTTCTTTGACTAAACAGTCTTGTTCTCAGCGAAACATAGGATTGCAACTGTCGCTCACCACTTAACTCTTAGAGGACCAGGGAAAAAGTCACATTTTTACACACCACTTTTTTAAATAATACATTTTTATACAGGCAACTGTTATTAATTTTGTTATAAAACTTAATTTGTATGTCTAGAACATGTTATAGAACATATAGAATATTTGGATATATATAGAAATAAATAGCAGAATATGGCAGGTGAAAACATCGTTCCAGAAAATGAGAAGCATTATATGCAACAAGTCATTGTCAATTGAGATCAGAATGTGTGTAGTTTAGTTTAGTTTAGTCGTCGGATCACCATCACTGCATGTCGAACAAATTAGTCCATAAAAATGTGTTTTTCAGTGCTACATAGAACCAATACTGACATACGGATGCGAGTCATGGACAAATAACATACAGATCTAAAAATCTCTGCGGGCCACAGAGATGTGGTTTTACAGAAGAATGATCGCCCGCCTGCCCAGCGTGTTCACGCTGGGTGACAAGCTCCCTGTGAGTGCGGGTTCAATTCCGCGGACTGGCAGAAAGGCCACAGGTTCTCCAGATTTAAGGTGTTCATGGCACCGAACCGAAGGGTTATGATATCTATGGCACCAAGCCGAAGAGCTGAAAGCTCAAGTGCTTCTGGTTCAGAAAAAAAAACCCAGAAGAATAATGAGAATCCCATGGACTGCTAAAATGACTAATGTTGAGGTGTTGAATGAGGTCAAGACATAGAAACAGCTTATCATCAATATAAAAAAGAGGTAGTCATCATTTATTTTAGACATGTGATGAGGAAGGGAGGTTTAGAACACATTGTGACAACTGGTAAAATCGAGGGTAGATGAGATAGAGAGAGAAAATTTTGGATAGCCTGACTTCATGGCACGGTAGAGCGTCAACATCTGAGATGATAGCAAACACCAGATACAGAGATTTGTGGAGATCCATGATCGCCTATGCCAGCCAGCATGGCACCTGATGATCATGATGAGAACATATACCATATATCAAAATGTTTAGAATTGAATTCTCTGTTTATTTACATTGATGAAATATTGAAATATTTCCGATAAGAAAAGAGAAATTTTAAATGCTTTTTAGTAAGAAGAAAACAATATTAAAATGGTAACAAAATTTCCCATACCATCCAATTTGAATGTATCTTACACATCTGCAAGTCATAAAACTAGTTTCTAGTCATACCACATCCATAATTGCACAATTCAGGAATGTTTCATCAGTTTTCATGAATAAATGACATTTTTTTACATTTTTAGGTCATAGGTGAAGCTCCTATTTCAAGTTGAAATTGAGTTTACAAAGAAATCAGTTGCTGACTTTTTTGCGGATTTTATCACAATTTATTAAACTAAAATTAAAAGCAGATATGTCAACAAGTAAAGCCGGAAATGACAAATGACCTTAGGTTAAATTAATAAAATATAAATTTTATATAAACTGGAATATAAATTTACTACAATTGTTAAACTCTTAGATTTAAAAAATGTAGAGTACTAGAAAGTAAAGTAAAGGAGCCTTTGTTATACCACATGGTATATAGGGTAACACTATGTAAGGCCCATATTTTTCAATGACCGTTGGCTCACGATGGGTGATGTGGTCAATATTACATCGGCCGTCTTTAGTTCCCAGTGCTTTTCTGGGTACCCAGTCGGGGCTCGGTTGACCTGAGAGCCATTACGGTCTGAAAACATTTCAAGCCCACTGTGGAATTGAACTCAAACCACTAGCCTAAGAAGCTAGTTCACTAACAACTGCGGCTCTCACCCCTTTAGAGTGACATTTGTAAATTAGTGACCAACACAGGCGCCACAGTGTGGCTTTTGGGCTTAAAGAGTTAACTGTATTTTGGGTCGTTTTCTTTGGTTCTGCCAACAAGACTCAGATCTTTCTGACTTCCTCCTCCACAGTTCTTTGCTGACCTCTAAAATACGAGTATGATACGCCTGAATGGCGAGGGAGACTGGTGGTAAAGAAAACAAGCCTTCACACAAAAATCAGTTAAAGGTGCCATGACTACACCTTCCCGCTCCTCTCTTTCCTGTAGACTCCAGTCAAGTGCATATCTGATTGTGTTGTTTAGTTGTTTCCTGAGGGTGTGTCCAATCCATCGCTACTTTCTTTCATTAACCTTCAGTTGTATTAGCTTCTAAGCTGTTTTCATTTACAATTCTGTATTTGTTATCACTTCTGACCATCTGATGCAGAGTTTGTAACAAAAACATCTGTTGGTGAATGTCTGCAGTTTGGATGTAATATTTTTGGTCATATTATATTGGATGTTTTTTTGGTATCCATCTTGTGTGCCCTTAGACACGATGTGGTCTGATGATGATGATACGCTCCTTAATCTTTGCTAATGTTTCTGCTGAAATATGTAAAATTGCCGAAATATCATTCCCAATAAAGTCACACAGTCAATTAAATATATATTCCAAATAATATTGAATGACAAGGCTAAACAAATGTCAATATGAAATGTAAAATTTGTAAAACTATTGCATGAGTTAGTCTTTCTTCTTCAGAGAGGCATTTTTGGGTGGCAAATCTCCCTTCAGAATCTCCTTTTTCAAGTTCAGCAAGTCATCAAAGATATCCCTGTTTAAAATCTTTGATGTACATATCACACCCATAAGGAGGGAGGAGACAAATCCACAAGTCATGACGTCTTGACCTGTGAAAACACATTAAAATTAGTTATACTGCAGACACAGCATACAATAAGTCATTACATAAAACTGAACACAAATGTCCTTCATTCCTTCCCTCAGTCACACAAACTGCATATAACTGAACACAAATGTCCTTCATTCCTTCCCTCAGTCACACAAACGTCCTCCCTTCTTTCCCTCAGTCACACAAACTTTGATTGACCTCTAAAACGTTTACGAGATCAAATTTCCAACATGCCAACTTGATATTTCAAAAGCAAGGTCCCTTACCATGCTCACCTCCATATGGAGGATGATGAAAATTATTATTTCCTCTTAACAACAGCCTTGATTGAAAAGTGCACACAACAGTCGGTTATTTAATGTTGGAATATTTCAGGAGTGCTTTAGAATACCTCAGATATTTCTCCACAAATGACAACAGACCATGAACTGATAACCACAATTTATTGTCAGAACATAACTCAAATATTTGTCAAGAAACATGCAGTAAGAGAAACTCTGGCACCTACAAAAAAAACAGCTCAAAATGAACAAAAACTCAGTTGAACTTTAAGATGTCTACTGCTGCAAATGATGAAGCACACATGGGAGTGCCCAAACTCGATTATAAAAGATAAAAAAGGTAAAGGAACCCTTTTTATACATCAAGATATATAGGGTAATACGGTGTTATGCCTGTGTTTTTCATCGACCGTCGGCACATCAATAGCGATGTGGTCAAAATCAAGACTGCCGCTTTAATTTCCACTGCTTTTCCTGGTACTCAATTGAGTCTGTGTCGATCTCTCTATCTATCTTGCCATCGTTCTTAGGCCGCTTTTATCATTCTATTGTAATATATATAAGCAGCCAAACATCGAGAACGGATGTACGTGCACAGCCTTCAGTACCTATTGGAGCTCAGGTGCTTATCCTTTGGCGGTGTGTTCGATTTCAACCAGCGTTTACTGGGTTCGCTCTCCGTTAGTCTTTTGCTGTCCCAAGCCAAAACCCACAAGGCAGCAGGCTGCTATTTTCTTTTAGGGCAGCGACCCTTAGACGGCCTACCCTCTTGGACTTATGAGCGCCATCTGCCCAGCAAACTAGTCATTTTGTGGACTCCTTGGTTTGCCGCCCGTTCAGTTTTGTGTACGGTTTGCTCCGCTAGCCTTTGATTGTCCCCAATCAAACTACAAGGCAGCAGTAGTGATGTGTGTCGATCTGACAGCCCTTAAGGTCAAAGAAATATTCCACGCCAACTCTGGAATTGAACCTGGACCACTAGCCTAAGAAGCGAGTTCCCTAACAACTATGCTACTGCGACTCTCCAATCTTGATTATGACCATCGTATAACATAATATGGAATACTCTATAAAAGATAGCCACAAAATGAGATTGTTCGAGAGAGTTTGTTGCTGCACTGCGACATCTCCAGGCATAACAGAGACTGATTGCTATGGTAACCTTTGGACATGGATGAAGCAACAAAAAAAATCCTCTTTATACGGTTTGCTAACAACCAAGAATTTTGAACTTTTTTTCATTGTTCGCTATCGCTTGTGTGTTGCCGGTCTACAAGGGGATCTTTAACACTGCGATCTACAAGGTATGTCGTAAGATGCGGCTGAGGTAGAGGCCTAGGGAAGCTACCCTAGTACATAAAAAGTGTCACAGAAATCAGAGGGCTGTGGACTGTGTGTATATATCACATTACTACCGACACAAACTAAACAAACCTGTCAGATAAAGTCCTTTAATATCAGTTTCTGGGCGCAGTTTCATGACAATGTCTGCTGAAAATTGTTCCTTTCTCTGATCCAGTCCATACATTTCCCTTTAGTAGTTGACATATAGCACTGGGTGGTCAGAGGAGTCCCTGTACCATTATAAATTTTCTGAAAGTAAATTAGTAACATAAATGATTTATTGATTCATTGCACTTGCACGTATCATCATTGCATTTTGGTGAGTAACCATGTGTGCTCCGATCTCAATGAAAAGAAAGAAGTAGAATCCCCTTAACATACTTTCTATTTTTTTCTTGATGAAATCATCCAGTCATCATCATCAAATAGCTTTTCCTGAACAGAACTTTGACACCCCAACAGTCCTCAGGAATTTCTCTCTCTCATAGGCCAGATGTCCCGCCTCTGCAGCCGTCATGTTCAAACCACAGTTATATCCTGAATCCATTTTCTCCATGGTCTTCCTCTCATCCAATAGGATATAATAAGACTAGAACTGAAGAAAAGGTGATGAAGTTTCTTCTTCTTCAAATGCTCTATATTGACCCCTTGTTAAACCACTCTTTGTGATTTTTATGATCTGAGCCTAAGGGCAATTGTACAAGTTATGTGACTACAAGTAGGCCAGTACATCCGTTTTCTGCTACGATTTTTAATTACTAAGGTATCTTCATTAGGCCCCTAACTCAGTCTTCTCTTACGACATGCCTTGTATGTCACAGTGGTACTATTCTTTGCTCCCTAGTGAACCCCTGCAACACACGGGTGAATGAAGATTCAAATATATAAACAAAAGAGAGTGAGATATAAATAAGAATGGCAAGGTGAACTGAGGATCTTAAAGAGATATGACTATTCAACGATGACTACCACACACTCACAGACAAGGACAGACAATCATCTTCTGACTCAGGATAGGGTATAACAGACTCAATAAAGACAGCCTACAATTGTTTCCATTCCCTCTGTGTCCCTATGGCACCAATGTTCAAACCACAGAACAGGTGCTGCAAGACTGTCCCCTGTATGTCCTGCCTAGAAAGGGATGCTAGCCCTACAACACAACACTATATTCAAAACTACATGGCACCAGAAATGAGCTTCAGACAAGTCGACTTCATCATAAAAACACATCTGATGGTATAATCATCAAACTAACAATCACAAAGAAGAAGAGAGATATAACTAAAAGACTATGTAAGAGATATAGCTGAAAACCATTGATCATGATCCTCCTAGAAAAGGATGCTGGCCGTACAACACAACACAGCATTCAAAACCACATGGTGTAAACCAGAGAGGGAGAGGGGAGTGAAAGAGGAGCTTCAGAAAAGTCTACTTCATCCCTAGACGTCTGACGGCATAATCATCAAACTAGCATAAGCGATCACAAAGAAGAAGAGTTGAAAACCTTATTGATATATAACGGAACATAAAGCTGATGGAAAATGCGACTGTTTATTATTTACCTTTCCATCCAGATGAGGGTAAAGGTCAACACATTTCTGCCACAGTTTTCTGCAAAATGTGTCTTTAATGCTGTCATAGAGCTCACCACGATTCTTCACTCTTTCATCTTGCAATTCTTTAAACCATTCAAAGTTTGCAAATGTTATAATTAGCGCAGAGCTCTTCCCTAAATAAAAAACAAATAAATTATACATCAGTACATTACCTGGACTAACTATAAGCAACAAGCAAAGTTAAATATTAATTGAAAGCAGTAATCAACCTGTATACATAGTCTAAGGGGATCTCTGTGGCCAAGTGGTGAAGCACTTGCCTTGCATTCTGAAGGTCATGGGTTCGAATCTGTTCTGTTCACCGTTCTATGCACCACTCTTTTCACGAGTGCATTTTTTCCAGAGACCCCTAGCATTGTTTCTGGAGTTACGGAATCCATGCTTTCTGCAATACTCTCAGCAGATAGCGAGTCATTTCTGCTGAGAGAGACCAAGCCATTTCTGCAGAGATGGACCAAGCCATTTCTGCGAAGATGGACCAAGCCATTTCTGCGAAGATAGACCAAGCCATTTCTGCGAAGATGGACCGAGCCAGATGCGGTAAAACCTGGCACAATGAAGTCAATTCTTTTGGCTGTAGAGCCTTTTTAGAAGTAGTCTGAACTTACAGTTTCAGAAACTAATAGGCCCACCAACTTTCAGAATAAGTTTTCGTTTAGTCATTGGATGATCATCACTGCACATTGAACCAATTAGTCCATAAGTGAAGCCATTGGTATATCTTTCTTTTCAGAGGTCCCTTATCTCAATGTAGGTGAGATTGAGTTCCTAGTCCTATCTGAGACGGAAGACAGAATATAGGTCATGTGTTCAGTTTGAGTTCATAAAAGAACCCTTGGTAGTTCAAAATCGAGAAGAGTAGGCTGGAAAACTACTGCCCAGGAAAAATTAATTAGAAATGATTAAAAAACAACATTCCTACAAAATATTTTCACCATTTTCAAATTATATCGGGGACCCTCACCAGTGCTTGGGAAGTTCATGCACAGCTGCTGAGATCTTCCTGTGTAAGAAAGAGATAGGAGAACACATAGTTATTCCCCAAAGTGCAATGATGATGATCCTATCAATCAATCATTATAGTCTTTTAGAAAACATGTGATTTGAACATATATATGTGCTCTGATCTCATCAGTATGTTTCTCAGCGTGTGGCAATTAACAACACCAGCTCTGGCTAAACTCATAACACATCCATTCATTTTGGACCAGAAAAAGCATGGATAATTAAACTGACACAACAAAAACACTATTTATCTTGGTTTCAGAAAGTCAGCAGAGAATTGCAGTAGATGCCTCAATGCCTTTACTACTTACAAACTGATATTGCTCTTTATTAATAAACTATGCAATATAGGATATAAAAAGATGTTTCACCGGTCTGTAATGGTAAGGTACTGATTCCTTTCAAAATGCATTGCGAAGGTTGAAGGTTCAAATCTGGACCACACCATTCTGTTCACAAATTACCATGACCACATTGGCTTTTTTAGTGTTTACTTTTTTAGGCGATCATGGCGCCTCTGACTAATTTTTGCATGAAGGCTTGCTGTCATTATCACCAGTGTCACTCACCATTCAGGCAAACATTACTCCGACTTCAGAGTTACTTGTAATTTAAATCCACAAGTGAAGGATCTGGGTTTCCTGTAGTCCAACCTCGTACAGTGTGTTTACTAACATTTTTGACAGAAAAGCTGGCATCGAACCCTGGAATTCTCATGGCAGGTGGTTATTTTTTCTTCTTCACCTGCGTTCGCCAGCTATGAATTCAGGGATAGTCCTGCGCTGGTATGACGCTTCTGACTGATTTTTGCGTTAAGACCTGCTTTCCTTATTATCAGTGTTCCCCTGCCATACAGGCATGCCTTCTCCGACTTTATAGGTGAGGCAGGTGATCGCTAGCGTTATCACATTTGTTATTTACAACCTATGCTCACATTGTTATTAATTATCAAACAGCTTAAAACATGAATTGAGATAATTTTACAAATCACTGTGACAGTTATTGTATTTTGTCATGCTATCTTTACTTTGTGCTTTGATCTCTCTCATTTTTCATACAGGTTTTCTGCAGTCAACCTTATTACCTGTCCTGGTCATGCAGGTGTCTGCGGCAACAAGAGAGCGGACAGGCTTGCATTGAAACCATCAATTGTTAGGGAGTTTAGGATGGATAAGGGAGAGGTTCTTCTATCTCTTGAGCACACAGAGTTTTTTTAAAGAACCCCAGAGAAAGCAACGAATATGATCAACAAATAAACATGGTACAGGTATTAAGAACTTCCGAAAAACAAATAGACAAACACGGGACTCGAACCACTTACCCTAGTCCTAATACACCAATCGTCTAGCCTAGCAATATGAGCGTTTTTACGTACACAACCAATGAGCCATTCGTTGTGTGCCATTCATTTGAATGGCTCATTGGTCGTGTACGTAAAAACACTCATATTGCTAGGCTAGGCGATTGGTGTCGTAAGGACTAGGGTAAGTGGTTCGAGTCCCGTGTTTGTCTATTTGTTTTTCGGAAGTTCTTAATACCTGTACCATGTTTATTTGTTGATCATATTCTGTCTCTTGGCAACCTAATGTTGGATGAGGACACTAAAATACATGTTGAATCAATAGAGCGATTTAGAGAGTTTGAGGTTACACATTGTACAAGTAGAACTGGATGCTTGAAGGGGCAGAGAGAGAAGTGTGTTTAACCAGCGAGTCACAGGAACCATCAGTATGCATACCCTTCGAAATCTGTTGGATGAGACTGAGCACCCATGTGTCTGCTCGGAGTGCTGTGATGTCAGTTCAATAACCAATACCTTATTATCAACTAGCTTCTCAATTTCTTTAAATTAAATAACAAATCACAAACCTGGGAACTTCTTTTCCCATTCCGGATCCTTAGCAGAGGGGAAAGAAATATAAGCAAATGGTATTTCAGCTGACTCAATCTCATCGACTTTCAAGTTGAGATATTCTGCAACTGTCTTATTGATGTCGTCTCTGCATTGAAGTTCATGGTTAAATGTAACAGCAATTTATTAAATTGATATCTTTAAAAAAAAAAGAAATACTGTATTGAATCAACTTACTTTTAAACTTTACTGATCTTCATAATTTCTGTCTGTCTTTAACTCCTTTCTCTCTCTATCTTTGGCCTTTTTAATATAGCTGGGGCATAACTCCTTAATGAACCCATTCAATTTTATGGTTGGTTGGATGTTGTAAAGTTTTCCACTGAATGGGGTAGTCAGTTGCAAGCTGAACTCTACCTTAGTCTTCTCACACGTTACGCGTTGTAGGTCACAGTGTTACTATTCTTTGATTCCTTTGTGGTCCCCAGCAACACAGGGCTCTTTTAACTCTTACAAAGGGTAATCTCAAGATTTCCTTGTGCTCCACATCAACACAGGACACTTTAACTCTTAGTATCCAAGATTTCCTTGTGGTCCACATCAACACAGTGCGCTTTAACTCTTAGTATCCAAGATTCCCTTGTACGCCTAAACAACACACTGGTGCTTCAATTCTTAATATCCAGGTAACTTTCAAAGTACTTTCTGGAAGTAATTTCTCCAGGTAGCCCATGTAAGAGGAGTGTCAGTAAAAATATCCTGTGTCAAAGTTTATTCAATATAAGTTACTGTTACTTCCCATAAATATTTCAGAGTTCTCACAGTTACCCGTCTAGTCACAAGTACTTAAAATTGCTTCTATCTGCTGATGTATCGTTCTCATTTAATAAACTGCCGGGGTGTGGTGCCGGAGCCCACAAGGGAAGCAAAGAATAATACCACTGCAACCTACAATGCATGTAGTAAGAGGTGACTGATGTAGACCCTAGGATGCTACCATCCTATTGAACAACTATTGAAAAAAAACTGAATTGCTTAGTACAGAATAAATCATTCCTAGATCAAATAGTTTAGTCTCTGCAGCTTATCAAGAATCAAGAGCTTCAGTCTTCATCAAAATATCATTACATTACAGCTTTTTCATTTCATTCATTCATTGATAAGGAAAATTATCAACAATGAAAATGATCAATTATCAAGAAATTACGATTATTAAGATCTTGAATACTTGTTGCCTGTGTGTTGCCGGGGCATGCAAGAAGAAAAAAGTACCACTGCAACCTACAACGCATGTTGTAAGAGACAACTGATGTAGGACCTAGGAAGCTACCTAGTAAATAAAAAGCATCGCAGAAATGGGATGTGCTGGCCTACTTGTAGGCACATAACTAGCACAATGTACAATTGCTCTTAGGCTCAGATCACATAAAATCACACAGAGTGGTTAACAAGTGGTCAATATGGAGCATTCGAAGAAGAATACTTGTTATCTCTACAACCAACACTTTCTTTTTTCATTTCTTCAATCCTGTTGTGCCTCACAGCGTCAGGTCAAGAAGAGATCTCTAAAACGGCTTTGTGTGCGCTTGCGGATAGTGTCTTTTGTGCCTCTGTTATCTCTGAGGTCCATCTTTTGCTTTGTTTGTACCCATTGTATCTGAGCAGCATTTCTCTTTGAGGTGCACTGTCTGTTGGTAATCTGTTTATGTGGCCGAACCATTTAATTTGCTGTTTCTTGATGAAGTTTAGTACTGATGTTATACCCACTTTTTTCCTGATGTCTTCATTTGCCAACCGGTCTCTTCTTGTTACCCCCGCATTCTGCGTAGACACTACTACCCTTAAATGACCATAGAATTCTTATGATAATTAGATAATTGATATTAAAGATAATTATATGTTTCCTGACATGTAATCTTACGTTTCGTACAACCAGACATTGCCAGCTGGCAACTTCAAGTCACTAGAGCTACCTTCAAGATCAACGAATGCAGTGAAGAAAGAAGCACTTTGGCCCACTTTATCAATCAAAGGGTAGATACCTTTATCATTGTAACAAAAATAAAAATTGAATAGAAACTCACCGGAGAAAACAGTAAATTATGTTTAAACAAAATTAAAAAACCAACAAAAATGAATCTTTCTTTGTTTCCATTACTGGATAACAATATTAATTATAAATGATTTTACTCTCCTTCAAAGGTTAAATGAAAAAAAAATCTATACTTATATGTCTATACATTCTGACATGGTATTCATTGTATCTTATAATTACTGATTCAATAACGTTGATAAAAAATAATTTTAAAACTGGTTCATGGTCGGCCCATTACCACGCTTCATTGCAAGCATAATCTAACTTCATGCAGCATAGACAAAGAACATTGGGAGCAGATGACCAGAGCCAGACAAGTATGGCAAGCGGCAGTGAGGGATGGAAAAAAAGAAAAACACCATTACATATGAAAGCAAAAGAAAGAAATGGAGGCAGAGAGACAATTCCATGTATCAGCTCCAGTCTCACCAGCAGCAACTGTGGCTAAGATTGCCATTCCAGAATAGTCTATTACAGCCATAACAGCCGTTGTAATTCAGCACAGAACAAACTACATGACTCAAAACCTATTGTCTCCTGAGACAAAGAAGATGAATGTTGATTAATATAAAAATTGATATATATTTTAAATAAACAACTGGAATGTAGTGACATTTCCTAACCATTATTCTGTTCAAAGAACCACACGCAATTTTCATGCGATCAATTTTTTAAATCTCTTATTAATTTTTAACTGCCTGATATTTAAGCTCTCCCCAATCAGAAAAAATCTCTTCAAAAATTAGTTATGATATATCATTATCTTCATAACTGATATTTTTATTTTGTTACATCTCTTTTCAGCTCACTCACTCTCATTTTAATCAAGTGCCGTGCCGGTTGGCGTAGGCGATCATGTCTCTCCACATCTGTCTGTCTCTAGTACAATCCATCAACTCTGTCACCAAACCATTGCCGAACCACGATCTCAAGCCATCCATAATTTTGTCCATCTCCCTCTATCTCTCTTCCCCTGTATTTTGCCTGTTGTAACAAAATGTTCTCAACTGCCCTTTCTAATTATATGTCCGAAAAACATTGATTGTCTGCTTCTTATTCGATTACTCACTCTCATGTACATGTTTTACAAAATATTACAGAAAATGATGAGGCCATATTCTCAGCTTCAACAAAAGACTTACTTGATGCCTTAGCAACATTCTCTGGGAGTAACCTCTTGAAAGTGTTGACAACACCAGCATCAGAAATAATATACTTTGCACGCACATCTACTGCTTTTTTTCCAACTTGAACACCTAAAGAACATAACAACAATAAATTGTTTACTGATAATCATCATCATCATCATCAAATAGCTTGTTCTAAGCAAATTTTGCAACATTAACTCCTTGCGGACCAAACGGCACACTATGTGGCTTTGGGTTGGACGCCTTTTACCAGGAGCCACACTAAAGGGCATTTTTATTATAAAAACAAATGGCTTGTAAAAACATGGCTTTTGCCCTGGTTCACTAAGAGTTAACAGTCCACCAGAAAATGCTGACCACATACTCTAAACATGTAGGCTGTATGCAGCATTAAGAAACAAACATTGGCCCACTGCTATTCCAACTGAGACACAACTGTATGGCACAAGAGAGAACCTGGACGGTACCATAAGTTTCCTCATAGCAACTGACTTTCTAATATAGACTCACATCCAGTGTGGAGCCAGAGAAGAAAAGAATAGTACCACTGCGACCTACAACGCATGTTGTAAGAGGCGACTGATGTAGGACCTAGGAAAACTACCCTAGTAAATAAAAGCATCGCAAAAATGGGATGTGCTGGCCTACTTGTAGGCACATAACTGGCACAACATACAATCACTCTTAGGCTCAGATCACATACAAATCACTCAGAGTGGTTCAACAAGTGGTCGATATGGAGCGTTCGAAGAAGAAGAAAATATAGACTCACTGCCAGAAAGAACAATGAAAGAATGATAAAAAACTTGCCCTACTTTAGTCATCTTCTTCATCACTACTTAGAGGTTTGTAAACATTTACCATTAATATAACTGTTGCCTAAATCTCGGTCCATGACTGCTTTTCCGAATGGAATTTGGAATTTTTAGCTGTCCATTAGTAATACGAGAATCCTACAGAAAGTTCTTCAATTCATCACACAAGATTCTTATCTACAGTTCCTCAATTCATCACACAAGATTCTTATTTACATTTCTTCAATTCATCACACAAGATTCTTATCTACAGTTCTTCAATTCATCACACAAGATTCTTATCTACATTTCTTCAATTCATCATACAAGATTCTTATCTACATTTCTTCAATTCATCATACAAGATTCTTATTTATATTTTCTTCAATTCATCACACAAGATTCTTATCTACATTTCTTCAATTCATCACACAAGATTCTTATCTACAGTTCTTCAATTCATCACACAAGATTCTTACATTTCTTAAATTCATCACACAGATTCTTATCTACAGTTCTTCAATTCATCACACAAGATTCTTATCTACAGTTCTTCAATTCATCACACAAGATTCTTATTTACATTTCTTCAATTCATCACACAAGATTCTTACCACTTACTTCAATTCATCAACAAGATTCTTATTTATATTCTTCAATTCATCACACAAGATTCTTATCTACTTTCTTCCAATTCATCACCAAGATTCTTACCCACTGCCTTTCCACTAGAGTCACACAAGATCTTGGTTACTGGCGCCTGCATAAGCACACTTCCACCCCCCTTCCGTATTGATTGAACCATGTGGAATGCAATCTCTGAGGGTCCATTCGTTGGATAGTATGCTCCATTTTCATAGTGATTCACAAGGATAGCATGAAGGATAAATGGAGCATCCTTTGGTAAAACACCTGGAATAATGAATATATAATTTGTATTCAGGAAGTGAAGAAAAACAAATGTGGTTTTTAATATAAGTGTTACAGAAGAGTCCTCCGTACATCATGGACAGAGAAGAGAACAAATAGATCTATCTAGAAAGAACTCAAAATCTAATAAAACTGGCTGATGATACAAAAAGAATGAGAAAATTAAGTATTTTGCACATGCCAAAAAGACAAAGGGTTGGACAAAACCATTTTCCCGATCCAGAAGCACTTGAGCTTTTCAGCTCTTCGCTCGGTGCCATGGACATCGTAACCCTTCGGTTCGGTGCCACGAACACCGTAAATCTGGTAATCTGTGGCTTTTTCTGCCATCCTGCGGAATTGAACCCGCACACACAGAGGGATAGTCACCCGTAGTCCAACGCGCTACGAACACGCTGGGCAGATGGGCGAACAAAACCATTATGAAAGGAAGACATTTCAGCAAAGAGGATGACCATGAAGAAGATGGATTCAGGATGTAACTGATGATTTGAGCATGACAATTGCAGAGGTAGAACATCTGGTCTATGAGAGAAAGTTCGAAGGACTGTTAAGGTGGCAAAGCTACTCAGGACAAGCTCTTTGATGATGAATTTATAATCTAAACTTTTAATGTATAAATGAGTCAACAGCTTTCTACTAGTTTTTCCCCTAATGCCTACATCCTTAGTAGTTATGAATACTATGTCTCTGTCCTATTCACGCCATTTATGACATCTTGTATAACATTTTGCTAGATAATTTAGTTTAGTCGTCGGATCATTATCATCACTTCACATCGAACCTATCAGTCCATAAGTGATCTTATCTCCCCCTCAGCATGTCTCTCAGCGTGTGGCAACTAACAACACCAGTCTTTGTTGGTTTACTATTCTTTTTTGGCTACCACCCATTTGACTTGGAATTCTTGCAGGTTGTAGATTCACCACTATAACTTGAATCATTTACATGACCTCTCTCCCGTAGGGAATTTAGACTATCAGACTGATCCATTGCTCACCCGCTATTTACAGTGGCCATACCCACAAGCCTATCAGCCATTCATTCCCCTTTACGCCTGCATGCCCTGGCACAAAAAAACGGAATTTTTCAGCCTTGATCTCCTCAGCGACTCCAACCATTGTCTTCAAGCCTAGCCTGTTTCAATCTTCCTGAGCATGCTCATTGAGAAAACAGGTTCTGGAAGAAGGAGACAAATAGAGAAGATACGAAACAGTTCAGCATCATAGGACAGAATAAGTATTAATGCAAGCGTTGATTGATTGATAGAACCATCATCAATGCACTTCGGTGAGTAACCATGTGTGCTCCTATCTCTTTCTTACACAGGAAGATCTCAACTGCAGTGCATGAGCTCAGTAGCACCGCGAGGGTCCCGTGTAATTTTAAAGATATGAAAATATTTTGTAATAATTTTATTTAACTTTTTGAATGAATTTTGCCTGGGAATAGGCTTTTCAACCTGCTCTTCATGATTTTCAACTGCCAAGAGATATTTTACATGCTCAACTTGAACATGAGACCTATGTTTTATCATCCGTCTCTGATATGACTAGAAACTCGATTTCACCTACACTGAGATCAGGGATCTCTAGAAAAATATCCTGATGGTTCATAGAGTTGATACACATCACTAAGTACACACAAAGTTTGAGAAAGACATGGCCAATCTTGACAGTCATTATGTAATTGACTTACCGTAATCTCCACAAGTGTATGACAGAACCAGTTTGAGTTCTTTGTTGTCAGTCAGTTGATCAAGAACCTCCTGTAAAGTCTTTGAAGTATACCTTTTCCTGTAGCACTTAAACAAAATGTGATATACGCCTGTTGTCAGTAATACCCGAACCAGCAGACGTGACCACACTTTTAGCGCCACAATTCCATGGAATGAGTCAGCAGCATCCTGACAGAGAAATATTCACAATATAACATGTTTTTATTGTTATAAATTTAACATTACCTGTATAAGATACTCATTATTGCAAATCTCTATGTGTCTTTATTTATCATTTTTCATTCCTAGTAGCAATAGTTTTCATGGGTTCCTCGCTATACATGTTTTTCAACTGTCTTATCTTCTTCTTTGCGTTTGTTCTTTACGACCAATCTCAATCACGCTTTGTGATATGTTTGATCTTTGCCAAGAAAGTGTATACGTTGCACATTGGTTTTGTAGGCCCCTAAACGCATAGACCTCTACACATTTAGGACATGTGCATCCGATTTCAGCCAAACCTCCTTAGTCGCCTCCACGACACGCATGGCAGGTAACAGTGGTTCCATTCTTTACACCCCAAATTTGGGCCCGGTAACCACTCGGCGAACTGTCTTATTACTTGTCCTACTTATGTCATGCTTGATCTCATATTCCCGCAATAGCTTCTTCGACGGTTTTTCCTTATGCAACAGGCGATTTTTGAGTGACTATAGTATGTACAGAAATGAAGAAATGATGACATCAGGAAAACAAAAGTGGGTACAACGTCACCACTGGAGTTCATCAAGAAACAACAAATTAAATGGTTCGGCCCCATAAGCAGACTACCAACAGACAGTGCGCCTCATAGAGAAATGTTGCTCCGACACAGTGGATACAAAGCAAAAGGACGGCCACACAAACGGTGGACCTCCGAGATAACAGAGGTGACGAAAGAAACTGTTTGTGAAGTGCACACAAAGGCCCGTTCTAAAAATCTCTTATCCTGAATCTGTGAGGCAAATCAGGACTGGAGAAAAGAAAGAAAGACAAGGCGCATAGGGGGGCTCACTCCAGGTGTATTCTTTTTCTACCTGACGCCCAAAGGCAAAACAGGATTAGAGAATAGATAGATAGAAAGTATGTACAATCCCCCCCAGGAGGTCATTACATTACCTTGTAGTGGTGGGGAGCTTGCATAGCTCAATGACCCGGTGAGCTAGGTGAGAAGATAGAGACCAAGTAGGATTATGACTATCCACAAGTATGTGGATATGGCTGTCACTTTCTATGAGGCACTACCTTTACCATCTCACCCAACATCTCAAGGATCTGAGATGCTTATTGATACATGGGTTATAAAATAATGCCCTAGACCTCTGTCCTAAATGACTGTTACCAAGATCCTTATCCGATCTAGCTCTGTGCCAAGGGCTGTACTATAAATCGCCTCTACCAAGAAGAACTGCGGGGTGGCGTCCTGTGGTTATAGTGGAGACTATCATAAGCAATTAAGAGCGAACCCGAACACACACATGCTGAAATTGGATTTACTGCACCAAAGGTACAAAATACTTCAGCTTAACCAATGCTAACCACGGTTCAACGTACTAACACTATTTAACTGAAACAACACAGGCGTTAATAAGTCACTATTCTAGATCAAACACAAATTATTTATTGTTACAACAAAACGATAGTTCTATTCAATTTTACTAATTTCTCTTTTAGTAATGAATGTAGTTTCAAGAAAGAAAGAATTCCTAGGAAACTGAAACAAATTATACTCGAACAGGATGGAGAAATTGTTTGCAAGCTAAATGTAAAGTATATCTTTTTAATCTTCTTTTCTCTAATCATGTTTTGCCTCACAGCATCAGGATAAGAAGATACGAGCTTTTGTGTACGCTTCATAAACCGTGTTTTTTTCCCCTCTGTTATTTCTGAGATCCCCCTTTTGTGTGGACGACCTTGTACTTTGTACCCACTGTGTCGGAGTAACATTGCTTTTTGAGACGCACTGTCTGTTGATAATTTGCTTATGTGGTTGAACTATTTAATTTATTGTTTCTTGAAGAAGTTCAGTACTGATGTTGTACCCACTTTTTCATGATGTCTTCACTTCTGAACCTGTCTCTTCTTGATACTCCCAACATTCTACGTAGACACTTCATCTCTGTCATGACTAGTTTTCTCCTATCATTTTATGTCAGCGTCCAGGTTTGACACTGATAGAATAATATTGGGAGAAAGATTGTGTTGCACAATGCTTTTTAAGTGTTCAAGATGCCCGTCTGCCCAGCGTGTTCGTAGCGCGTTGGACTACGGGTGACTATCCCTCTGTGTGTGCGGATTCAATTCCACGGACTGGCAGAAAAGCCACAGATTCCCCAGATTTACGGTGTTCGTGGCACCAAACCGAAGGATTACGATGTCCATGGCACCGAGCGAAGAGCTGAAAAGCTCAAATGCTTCTGGATCAGGAAAAAAAAAAAGTGTTCAAGGTGACTTGTTTGCATTTCAAAATCGGTGCCATTTGTCCTATGATTTATTTTCTTCTTTTGAACACTCCATATCGACAACTTGTTAACCACTCTTTGTGATTTGTATGTGATCTGAACCTAAGAGTGATTGTACATTATGCCAGTTATTGCCTACTAGGCCTGCACAGCCGATTTCTACGACTTTTGATTTACTAGGGTAGCTTCCTAGGTCTCTACCTCAGTCACCTTATAGGCCCGGCAACACACAGGCTGTCCTATTATTTGATTTATTGCATCTATCTTGCATCTTTAGTGCATCAAACGTATAACTGTACAACAAACATTTATTTGACTAAATGTGATAAAAACAATGGAATCACATCACCTGAAGTAGCCACATCTACGATGTATAACTTCATGAGCACAATAAATATTACCTTGACTAGATTCTTGTAAGAAAGTATTGCAACTCTTTCTTTGGGAAAATGGTCAATGAGATTCTCATAGAACTGGTCCCTTCCTGATTTCATATGGAACAATTTGGCAGTGGATGCTTTGCCCAATGCAACCTGTGACCAAATTAAAAAAGTACCTCCATGATCAGGCAAACCACAATATAAAACAGTCAAGTTATCAATCAAATTCAACTAATGTAGTGCTAACACATAGAAAATTAAATGCAAGTAGAGAGGAAGTTCTATGTTTATTTGAAAATGGAACTTAAGAAATGCTATGTCCATAACACACCTGGCGCCGCGTGCCAGCGTGTTCGTAGCGCGTTGGACTACGGGTGACTAGTCCTCTGTAAGTGCGGGTTCAACTCCGCGGACTGGCAGAAAAGCTACAGGTTCCCCAGATTTATGGTGTTCGTGGCACCAAGCCGAAGGAGTTCGATGTCCTTAACACCGAGGGCCGAAGAGCTTTCAGCTCAAGTGCTTCTGGATCGAAAAAAAAAAAAAACACACCTGGCAATACCCTGAAATAAAAAAAACATACATCACATTAGACCACTAAAAACAGTGCAACCAAAAAAACTCTGTTGCCATTCAACAATTTTAAAATTGTACAAATATTTATTACAAATTGTGTATCATCATCAAGTGCCATGCGAACAGACGTAGGTTATCATGTTCTTTCACAACTCTGTTCTCTAGTTCTAGCTAAACGTTATGATACTGTTTTCGCATTGTGCTACAATGTTAAGCTGTCTAGAATATTTTATATATGTCTGCCTTTATCTTTCTTCTTCTGTATCTTGCCGCCTGTCACAATGTATTGAAACTTTTCACTTCTCATAACAAAGTTCTCTCTAGGACTACATTTTTAACGATAAAGACTCAATCATTGATAAGGATGTGATCTTGAGACTGGAGAAATGTTGCATCAAATATGGTATGAATATTATAGCGAAACACGTAAAAACAAAGTACTATAGTTTTACAAAATACAGAAACAGTGACGATAAACAGCAACGTTTTGACCAAAAGGTCTTTAAAAGTCTCTCCCTTTTATGAATATTATAGTTGCTATAGCACCTTGGTACTACACAGCTCATCTTGCCTATAATATAATATTGTCTATAAACACTTTTCTTCTAACAACTCAAAAAGTTTACGTAACAATTTTGAGCAGGGTAAACTAAGAAATAAACTGTATCAGGAATTGAACACCATACATAAATTTGAAACAGAATCAGTTGATTACTGTGACCTGCATCCACTTTGTTTTTATTCTAGGTATCCACTACAACAAATAAAGACAGAGACAATGGCAATAAGTAGACAACCAGAAAGCCTTACAATAAAACTCCAGAACGTAGACATAAAACAAACAATTGAGGCCAAATACTTAGGAGCAATTTTCACAGCAGATGGAAGTATCAATAGCGAAATCAGCAATCGTTGCACAAAAGCTAACCAGGTACTGGGACAGTTAACACTACTGTTGTCACATAAAGAGATACTGCTAACAACTAAAGCAAATCTCATAAGAACGATTTTCTGGCCAACACTATGTTACCAGTGTCAAACATCGCCAATAACAGCAGCTAATGAGCGGAAAATCATAACGACAGAGATGAGGTGTCTTAGAAGAGCTGCAGGTGTAACAATAAGAGACAAAATTAGAAATGAAGAAACAGGAGACTGGATGTGAAACCAGTCATGCAATTCATAAAAGAACAATAGATTAAATGGTTTGGACACCTGACCAGAATGCCCTGGTGTTGCTTACCACAGAGAGCCACACAGAAAAAGTATAATGAGTACAAGGCAGGAAGAAGACCACGCAAAAGATGGAGCGAAGGCATCAAGAACAGCCTTACGAACATGAATATCAGCTTACAAAGTGCCTTAAAACAAGCACACACAAGATCACTACGTTTCACCCCAACATTTCTATAAAGAAGTAAATGGTGGAAGAGAAGGAGATCCAGTACAACTTAATGAGTTGTTAAAAGGAAAGTGTTTATAGACTAGATGAGATGTGTAGTACCAGTGCGCTATAGGAACTATAAGCATGCATATCCCTCATCATCTGATGAAAGAGACCGGGCACCCACCAGTCTGACAAAGTGACTTCCTATATGTCAAACATAACATATACAGTCCGACAATAAATCCCTAACAGCATTCAAATCAGGTGATATAATGTAACAAGGTGAGATCAGATTTTTAAAAGGAGACTCACCCGAGTGGTTACCGGGCCCAAATTGGGGTGTAAAGAATAGAACCACTGTTACCTGCCATGCATGTCGTAAGAGGCAACTAAGGAGGTTGGACGTGGGGCTAGCTACCCCCACCCTCCCACTGTAAAAAACACTAGATGGCTAAATACGGAGAGCGAACCGAGTAAACACTGGCTGAAACCGGACACATTGCTGAAGGATAAGCACCAGAGCTCTAATTGGTGCTGAAGATGTGACGTAAAACACACCAATGCTAAGACTGCATGAATCAGATTTCCACATGAATACAATTTATGGGGAGATCTGGTACATCGGTCTGGGCGGTGATCACGAGAGAGAAAGGAGACTATTAGAGACATGGTAGAAACAGTACCAGTGCTAGATGATATTTATCAAAAACAAACCAAATGGTTTGGTAATCGTGTGTTGTCGGAGCACGCAAGGGGTGCAAGGAATAGTAACACTGCAACCTACAAGACATGTCGTAAGAGGCGACTGAGGTGGGGGCTTAGGAAGCTACCTAGTAAATAAAATGCATCGCAGACATCAGATGTGCTTGCCTAATGTAGGCGCATAACTGGCACAGCGTACAATCGCTCTGAGACTCAAATCACATACAGATCACAAAGTGTGGTTTAACAAGTGGTCGATATGAAGCGTTCGAAGAAGAAAACAGCCAAACACCAAGAACGGGTGTATGTGCACAACCTTCAGTACCTATTGGAACTCAGATGCTTATCCTTCGGTGGTGTGTTCGGTTTCAACCAGCGTTACTGGGTTCGCTCTCCGTTAGCACTTTGCTATCCCCAGCCAAACCTGCAAGGCAGCAGGTTGTTATTTTCGTTTAGGACAGCGACCCTTAGACGACCTGCCCGCCTGGACTTATAAGCGCCATCTGCCCAGCAAACCGGTCGTGTAGTGGACACCTTGGTTTGCCGCCCATCCAGTTTTGTGTACGGTTTGCTCCGCTAGCCTTTGATTGTCCCCAATCAAACTACAAGGCAGCAGTAGTTCCCTGCGAAATGCGCACTTTCTTCGCCTCTGCTGGGCTTTCCAGTTTTTTCTGCACATTCAAGTGGCATAGTCTGTATATGTGCTCGCTCTGCCCTGGTGCCTGCCTCATCACCACTGTCAGCTTTCACGATGCTCACATTTGCCTAGGCTATTCGATCCTGGGGCTTAAATCATGCCTCGTTAAACGAAACCATGAGTTATGCCCCATGTGGACCTACGTGTAACTTAACCTGGAGTCCGGCATATCGGGCTCTAGGGGACGAGAGAGAGATAGAGCTAGAGCTTTACTGGCTCCGAGTTTCGCCCCACATGGGGCATCGTCTCTTCGTTGGATGCATCTCTCATCCCTTTAATCCTGATGCGGTCATTTTTACTCCGGGGGAGTTTGCATTCATTCGCTGACGCCTCGTACTCAGCTGCTGTATTATGCGTTTCTGCCAAACTTGGGCTTTGTTTCTACAAACATCGGCCAGGAGATGCGTGCATTTTGTTCATATTCGTGGACCTGCATTTATTTTCCGTGCTTGCACTGCTACTACTACCAGTAGTTCTCCCCGATCCTTGCCCCCCCCTTAGCCAGACCGGAACCAAAGTCTGTTACCAGGGACACTACGTGGAGGTAGGGGCAGGGTCTTGATTAGCACCCCTTCACTAACCCTGGCACATGTTTCTGCCATGCGCCTTTGACCCCAGACTGAACATATGAAACTGATCTCAAAGAAGAAAAAGATATTACTACTTACCGTGTCATATGCATCATCTAATTTGGCCCATCTGAGCTGACCACAAGTCAATTGATCCAGAAGTATTCTATTCACTGAGCTATCTTGCAGTCCTCCAATGTAGTGGATACCTAGAGTAAAAACAAAATGGAACCAGGTCACAGTAATCAACTGATTCTGTTTCAAATTTATGTACGGTGTTCAATTCCTGATACAACTTATTTCCTAGTTTCTTCTTCTTTTTCACCTTTCAACTCCCAATGAAGCATGGGTCTTCAATAAACTTCTTCCAGCTCTTCCTCTCTCCTGCCATCCCTTCCAATTCGTTCTATGTTTTACCAATACTTTTAATATGTCTCCAGCTCTCCTCTCCAGGTATGTCTAGACCTTCCGCTACTCCTCTTTCCCTGCGGGTTCCAAAATAGTGACTGTCTTGCAATGCTTCCGGTCAGTCTTTTCAATGTGTGTCCTATCCATCGCCAGCGATTTCCTAGTTTACCCTGCTCAACATTGGTACATAAACTTTCTGAAAGGAAAATGTTTAACTTCTCTGTCACTTTCAGCAAGTTTGGGGATCACTGTGGCAAAAGGGTTTAACCGTTCGCCTTGTGTTCTTCTGCTTCTTCTAGATTTGCCCTATATGAATTCAGGCGTAGTCTGGGTGCCTGGTATGGCGCTTGTGACTGATTTTGCGTGACAACCTGCTTTACTTTTTATAAGTATTCCCCTGCCATACTGGCGTTCCTTTTCCAACTTTAGATGTAGCCTTGTATTCTGAAGGTGGTGGGTTCAAATTTGTACCTGGTAATTTGGTTCACATGTGCATTTATTTCCGAGACCCGAGATTATTGCTGGAGCTCAGAAGCTTGTATGTTGCGCTTCTCTACTTCTTGAACGCCCATATCCCCTTGTTAGCCTCTCTTTGTGATTTATGTGATCCAACCTGAGCAATGTAGTTGTCCAGGTATCCCACAAAGAGCATCAATTTCTCAGCTTTTTACAGGTAGCTTTCCTCAGCCCACAGTGAGTCAGCCTTTACGACATGCTTTAGATGGGTGTTACTATTCTGCCTTGCTGGACACAGGTGGAGTAGACCCATAATTCAATCTCCCAAAAATGTAAGGTATGATACTGATGGTTCAGTGACTCCTGGTTAAACAAACTACTCTCTGCCATCAAGCATCCACCTCTGCTTGTACCGTGTAATGATGATCTTTTCCATCACGGTGATGATGACTCATAAATTTTCATCCAGAATGTAGCTTGCTTATGTTTGTCTGTGTGTCGTAGATGACTAGTAGCGATACAGCTTGAAAGTTGTACAGTGTGGCAATGGTTCCTGCACTTGTGGAAGTTTTACTGCCTTTCTGTTTTGACGTTTGCTCATCCTAGCTGTTCTATCTCCTCCACCGGCCGGTCGAAGTGCAAGGCTGATCTGTCTTGAGCAGCATTCTCAGTTGTTGACATCTATGCCAAAGTTTACAAACTCCTAAAACTCTGGATTGATTCAATGTCAATTTAGTGTCCTTCCACAGTAGGTTGCCATGGACGAAAATATCCCCTTTGCATCTAAACTCCAGCGATCAATTTCGATGCAAGCCTGTTCGACCTCTCATTGCTGTGAACACCACATGATAGGACAGTAGATCCACAGGAGCTTGAGTGGAAATTTCAAAACTCAAGACAAATGCAAGAACATGATGTCCTTAAAAAATGAGAGAGGAAATGTAAATTAAATCAGTAACCCATAGTCATTCAAAACCTTTCTCCAGTGAGACATACAGCCTCCAGCTTGGTCATGTTGTCAACTAAGGATCTGTCTTACCAGCTCTTGTAAGTGTACTCCAGCTGTGAGACCACCAGTACCACTGCCAATGATGATAACATCTATGTTTTCAGGGACTTTGCTTGATTTGAATCCTTTGGCAATAGTAAAGAAAGAAGACTGAGATTCTATATATTTCAGAATTGTAACAATTTTGTAAGTTTTTCTGTCATTTTTGCTGTCAGTCATATCAGATCATAGCTTCATTGAACAGAATTGATTACTTTAAGTCATATATTCTTCAACAAAATCAAAGTAATGACATTCGTTAGAAAAGAAAACACTACCAATAACTCCATCGACAATCGCATATAAAAACAAGTCAAAGACTTTACATACCTAGAGAGCATTTATTAAGCAAATGGAAGAATAACTAACGAAATCCAACATATATGCAATAAAGCAAATCAAATCATAGGACAAATGGCACCAATTTTGAAACGTAAAGATATCACCATGAACACAAAAAGAGGATTGTTCAATACAATATTTCTCCCAACATTATATTACCAGTGCCAAACCTGGACCCGACATCAAACGATAGAAGAAAACCAGTCAAGTTTGGAAGTAAATAAGTTCCTTAGATTTTACTGACGATCAAAATAGACCTCAATGTTCAGAAAGCAATGGAAACAACTACTGAACGTATAAGTGGTGCATAGAAAATCGCGACTCTTTACTGTTGTTGATGGTAAATTCCTGTAAAGGATATGCCATGATTTTCATTTCTCATGCTGCTAGTTTACAGTGTTAGTCTAGTTAGTGGGTTTATTTCAGGGACCATAGAGATATGCTACTAAATACAGATGGTGTCCACCATAACCAAGCAGATTTGAACTCATGCAACCATACTACAGTATGACTCAGTAAATGCGATACTACAGAATAGGGTTTTATGTTGCTAAAATCTTATAAGTAATATATCTGTACACATGTGTATCCTATTGGACAATATTTCTACAGGTCAACAGTGGTTGGTGGCGTCTGTGGCTGACTCGGTCTATTAACCCCGACGTTTTGAGTTCGAATCACGCTGTGGACAGTTTGGTTCAAATTGTTCATGGATTTTCACAAAGGACGACGGCACCACCCATTCAGAAAGCAATGAGAAACTACTGAACGTAATAATGCCTAGAAAAATCACAAACAGCGTTAAAAAGCTGGGGTTGATTCGCAAAGTCCTGTAAAGGATATGCAATTAACTTTAACAGTGGTTGAGTTAAGGCTAAAATCCCAAATCTGTATTTTTAAATTGCTTTGATACAGAAACTGCAATGAAAAACTGATATAATGTTAGAACAAATTTCAACGTCATGTCCCATTAGGGCTGGTGAATTACAAAACTAATATAAATGTTAGGGATAAGTTACTGTGATACGGTGTCATTAGAAATGTATAGACAGAAGAAAATTGTCAAGAGTTTTAAAAGGGAAGTTATCTAGGAAGAGAAGATAACTGGTCACCTCACAACTTAGCTCTCTAAAGACTAACAATTCTCAACCTCTACTGCATTATATTAGAGTTGCGATAACGTAGAGGTTAGTGTAGATGTCTGGTCCCATGATCACATTCCCCAGATGAAGTTGGATTTTTAGTCTTTGCCATGACACTGTTACCGGGTTGTTGGGCAGTGTCACGGTTTTCTGGTTTTGTATTGCAATACTCTAGTGGCTTTGGTGATAGTTAGTTTTGCTTTTTGTCATGATTCTGCTATGCTATCTATCCATCTTTTTCATGGTTTTACACTCGCCTTCTTTCTGATGTTCTGTTGTAGAAGACTCTGCATACTGTGGAGTTTGGATGCAATCTTATCAAGTTGCCGAACCACTTCATTTTTGTTTGCAATGTAATTCAAGCAAGCTTAAGGATCTAACACTCTATTCCCTAATATATCCATGGAGGAGAACAGGTTTGCTACATTATATACTAAGCAAACATCCATACAGCTTGTAGCATATAAAATGTGTATAATAAGGTTGCCAGAAACAGTGTAAATAAATGAAGGTCAATTGCTCTTGAACATGATAAGCGTTTACACTCCTCAGCATTTTAGACCCTTGGATACAGCCAGTCTGGTACTTGAAACTATCCATACAAGACAAATACTTTAAACCTACATATCGTTAGTATTATTTCCCTAAAATGTTATGTATTATCACAGTGTTCAGAAATTAATGTTGAATACAATGAACAAAATATATTTGATAATTCGAAATGTATATCTATAGACTTCACCTTTCAACTCCCAACGGAGCACAGGTTCCCCAGCTGGACAACCTATATATATATATCTATAGGCTACTAACAAACAAATAAACAAAAATGATGGAGACATACCATGTTTTAAACATTAAAATTAAATAATTTCATTTTTAGAAAGTAATTTTGTATTTTTTTTAATAACTGTCGTTACTGTATATAATACCATTTTTTAGGGCAGTGTAGGACAGCGGGGACATAAGCATTATGAATTTAATAGCCATATGGCTAGTGCTGTCACAGCGAAACTGTTCCGGTTAGCATTTTTTCTTTCTGCCCGCTTTTAAAGTTATTGACAAATCTTTGGACCCAACATGTATGCAAAAAGTGGAGACTGAAAAATAATAAGGATATTTATAATTTGTTTAAATCAAAATTGATTACCACCATGATGAATGTTAATAGAATATGATGGTTAGAGTCATCGAGTTTGAGTTTTTCCAAGTATAAGCGTGTTTGAGTGTGCTGCTGATGTCCATGATGCATAATCCAAAGTTGGTCTTTTTTATGTGCACCTGCTATGAATTCAGACATAGTGTGGCAACTTCTGAATGATTTTTGCGTGAATGCTTGCTTTCCTTATCACCAGTATCCCTCGTCATTCTGGGAAGCTTTATTCCGAGTTCTGAGGTACTTGTAATTTAGATCCCCAAGTAAAGGATCAGGAAACTTGCAGTCCAACTGCACACAGAAATCTTTTTTTTTCTTCTAAATTGGCCTCTACACCCCAGAATTAGCATGGTATGTGGTTACTAGCGCGCATGCAATCGACTTTGTTATTGACGCCTCACAGGGCTGGTTTAACAGGGCCAGTGTATACCTGATCCAGGATTCAACTATCAGCTCCCCAGGTTATGCCAGCCAGATTTTGCATTTTTTTTTCTTATAGCCTCTCATTTATTTCCATTATGTGGTGTTTTCGTGTCTAGCAGCGATCAAGCTACAAAGTGGTCGTTTGTCAAGAGCAGATATGTCAAAACGTGTACCATGGAGCATCATGGCTACCAGAAAAATAATATTTAATAACAACTCAATAGAGATCACGAGGTCAACATGGCAAAAAAGCAGGCAAGCCGCAAGACCTTATAGTATTGTTTGTTTCTTGATATAATTGCTAGCGCATTTTTTTTTATGTTTGGACCTGTAATACCTGGTTTTATCACTTAGCTACTGAATTGTGAGTGAGCAACCTTGTGAGCTGTTCAAAATTTCAAAATTCATTCGGAATGCTTTTTAGTTGTGTCTTTGGTGGCTGTATTGGGAATGTCATATTTTTTTTAAAAAGGAGGATTAGTGAACGGAACAGTCTTGGGTAACTTTTAAATGACTTGATTTTTTCAATTTTTCTATCAAGCAATCATATCAACAACAGAAGAACAGCTACAACAGCACTCATTAACAGACTCCAGTTAACATGCAATGATTACAATATGAGAATAAACACTGACAAAACTGAAGTAATAACATTAGCTAGAAAGGAAAACACTACCAATATCTCCATCCACAAACATCAATTAAAACAAGTCAAAGACTTTATATACCTAGGGATCATTTATTAAGCAAATGGAAGAATAACTAAAAAAAAATCCAACATATAAGCAATACAGCAAATCAAATCATAGGACAAATGGCACCAATTTTAAAATTCAAGCATGTCACCATGAACACTAAAAGTGGATTGTACAACACAAACTGTCTCCCCAAAGTGGCAATGGTATGCTATCAGTGCCAAACCTGGACACTCACTGACATCAAACGATAGAAGAGTCAAGATAGAGATGAAGTGTCGATGCAGAATGCTGGGAGTATGAAGAAGAGACCAGTTTAGAAATGAAAACAGAAAAATGTGGGTACATCAATATTAAACTTCATCAAGAAATTAAACGGTTCCGCCACATAAACCTAAATTAGATTACCATAGACCGTGGGCCTCAAAGAACAATGCTACTAGGATACAAAGTAAAAAGTCGCCCATGCAAAAGGTGGACCACAGAAATAACAGAGGCAGTGACAGACACAATATTATATGAAGCTCACACCAAAACCCGTTCTAGAAATACCTTATCATCACGCTGAGTATGAGGCAAAACAAACTAAAAAGACTAAGTTAACATAAATATTACTCACTTTCCTTTAAAACAAGTTCCCGTGCCTTGGAATCATGAACAAAAGGTTCTGGTAGTCTTCTACGGTCAGTTCGCAGAGGGTTCTTTCCTTTCTTTTTACCAAAGGTAACAACAGTTATTAAAAACACAACCATATACAGCACAAGAGCTACTATTATAAGTGTAGGGTGTTTTGCAATATACTCTAATACTATCCGTACGCCTATATCGATTGACATGGTTGCTGTATCAATGCGAAGTGTCGAAAAGCACCTGTATTTAAAGTATTATTCAAGACATTAAATAGCATTTCTCTTTGTCAAATTTAAAGCCAATGTTGTAACATTTAATCTGCATTGTGCAGTGCAGCAAATTAATAATATAAACTAACATTAGTTTTGGACGAATAGTAACTATTCGTTACTCGAATACCTATTACTGCCTGAACCCTGAAGTACTAAAAAAAACACGTAGAAAAGTCCATCCCTTAATTAAAGCTTCGCCGTTGCATTGGTGTGTTCTTCTTTTCTCTAATCATATTTTGTGTGACGGCGTCAGGATACGAAGAGATTTCTAGAACGAGCCCTTGTGAGCGTTTCGTGAATAGCGTCTTTTGTCGCCTCTGTTATGAGTGCACCTTTTGCGTGGCTGCCTTTTGCTTTGAATCGATTGAACATTGCTCTTGGAGGTGCACTGTCTGTTGGTAATCTGTTTATGTGTCTCAAGAGCAAAGATCCCAAGCGGCCACACCCTGTTGCAGAAGGCCCACGTTAGATTAGCCGGTCACGTTGCTCGGATGTCTGATCCTAAAACAGTTGATGTATGGCGAAATTGAAGGGGGCAGACGTTCTGCTGGTGGACAGAAAAAACGCTTTGAAATGTCTCTCTGAAACACTTCGAAGTGTCTCTGAAATGCTTGGATATAGACACCCCGTGCTGGGAATCCCTTGAGTAAGATCGCCAAATGTGGTGCTGTAACAACACAAGAGGAACCCGCATAGCTGAGAATCATTGCACCGTTGAGGCACAGAGAAAACGAGCTGCTCGAAAAGACAGAACACACAACACGCACATGTCTAACCTTGATCACCCGTGGTAGGTTATTGTGTTCTAGGATTGGACTCTACAGTCACCTCCGCACACACCAGCGAGATGCAGCAGCACACGTCTGTGACTGTTGTCATCATCGCTTGCGATGGACGGCTATTATTAATCTGCTTATGTGACCGAACCATTTAATGTGTTGTTGCAGGATGAAGTTCAGTATTGATGTTGTACTCACTTTTTTCCTGCATGATAGTATTACAATTGGGATACTAACAGTTGGCTGACAAAACATGGACAATTTAAGATACGCTGATGACGTAATTCTCATATGAACAAGATTTGATTGACATAATAGTGAGGGAAAGAATCAAGCATGAATATAAAGAAAAGAGTGGTAAATATTATCTCCAGAAAACACGACAATGCAATATCAAACTAAACAACACTGAAACAAGTCTATCGATTCAAGTATCTGGGAACATTCTAATATCAGATGGAAGATGTAAAACAAATTAGTAATAGAATGGCTCACGCCAAAGCAGATTTTACGAAAAACACTGCGTAAATTCATTACCAGTGACTGTGGAAACGAGTACTCCAGTTCTATATTAAAACAATATTTATATATGGGAGCGAATCATGGACAATAAACACAAATAAATAAGAGCGATGGAAGACAAAAAGATGTGGTTTTACAGAACAATATTGAAAATTCCACGGACAGCTAAGAAAACAAACGGTGAGGTTTTAAAGCAGGCCTGCACACAAAGAAACCGTATCATAAGAATCAGATAATCAAGATTCTTCGGATATAATGCGAAGAGGAGGAACATTTTGTGACAATGAGTATAATTCAGGAAGGAGATATCGTGGCATGGAAGATATAGCTAGGGAGAAGTTTAGTTTAGTCGTCGGATCACCATCATTGCACGTCGAACAAATTAGTCCATAAGTGCTCCGACTCTCCACGCAGCTAGACAAACATCGAGGTTAAGGCAGACTAACGAACCGGTATCTAGAATAGATTTACAATTCTTCTTTGTCGCAGAAGGTTCATTTGTGCTGGATTAGAGTCGTGGAGACATAGGGAGAAGATGCTGGATAGTCTGACATTGCGCATTGACGTCCAAACTGATTAACTGTAGCCTACCAAACAGAGAGAGTTGTGAAGAGACATAATCGCCTACACCGGCTGGCATGGTGATTGATTGGAACTATTCGTTACTTTTTGCAACAAATACTTCGGTACTTTTGCAATACTTGATAATCTTACTTTGTCGGATATTTGTAATAGAAATTATGATTAGGTGCCGCTTTCACTTCGAAGATTGCATGCAACATCCCCTGTGTCTTCCTTGCCATGATGTATTTTGCCTGGCAGTAGTGTATTTATATCGAGCTGTTTCCCTCCCATGTGTGTCTCGGTCTTCCTCTTACCGTCCTTCAACTTTACCCTCCAATAACGTTTTATTGAATGGTTCAAGTCTCTTTGTGTATCAGAAATATTGTATTTCTTGTATAGTAATTCATAAGTTTTCTAGTCCGTCTTTATTTGTTCGATGAAATACAACATATTCTTCTGTATAGTCACATATCAGAGGATTTAATAATATCTTTCAACAGCTTGTTTCATGTTTCTGAACCACAGTATCGCCCCTATATATGATGTACATATGCCAGCAGTGTGCATTAACATCTGCCGCCTAGACAATACATAAAGAATAGTTGAACTGTAACGAGTAATGTAAAAGTACTGTTTGATCGTTCTTTCTTTTTCTTTCATATGTCCTTCTCTGCTTTATTGCCGTTAGGCGTAGCAGCTGATGATCGGTTTTCAAGATAGCGCACACTGGGTCGTGTGGTATTGTGGAGTTTTAAGATGTCTGTAATCCAATCTTTTTCTTGGTCTGCCCCTTCCCTTTGATTCAAATTTCATGTTGTACTTGCTTGCAACTGGTGTATTCGGATTCATTCTCACCAAGTGGCAAAACAATTTGAGTCTCTGTTTTTCAATGATTCGTTGCATAAGTGTATTCACAACTACCAATACTAATTTTTCTATCTGATATGACAGACTGCAAGGGAGTTCTATCTAATTCTGTTTCTGGGATTATTGGTTTATTCTGACAGTTTGGTTTTGCTGTGACTACGAGCAGCTCCTATGGAAATCATGGCGGTTACTAAAGCGATGGTTTGGCTGGAATCATACTTTTATCTGTGCATGTTTTCTCAGTGACTCAATGAGTATACTCAGGAAGATTGAAACAGGATGGGATAGGAGACATTGGATGGAGTCGCTGAGGAGGTCTAGGTTGACAAAGATCAGTTTTATTTTTGTATCAGGGCATGCAGGTGTAAGGGGGAATGAACATGCGGATAGGCTTGCAGGTATGGCTGCTGTACAAAGCGAGGGAGCATTGGACCAGGCTGATATTATAAATACCCTAAGGGAGAGAGGATGTGTACATGATTCAAGTAATAGTGGTGAATCTACAACACTAACCAGACTGCAAGAATTCCAAGTAAGTGTGGTGTAACTAGACTATGCTAGACTAGATTTGGCACTATGCTGGTAGCCAAAGAAGAATAGTAAACCAAAAAGAGCCGGTGTTGTTAGTCGCCACATGCTGAGGGAAACATCAGAGCACTTATGGACTAATTGATTCGATGTGCAGTGATGATGATCCGACGACTAAACTGAACTGAACGACTGGTTCGCTTCCTGATGAGCCAATTCTAATTATATCAGCAAAGTGTTACTTTTGTTTGTGTTGTGCTGTAGTATCCTGCTCATACTAACCAGATCCTGAAACTAAGGACCACAGCTATAAGCAACCACAACCATTCAGAAAGCAATGACAAACAAACATATATTGTCACGAAACCAAGGAAAGATAAAATGAGAGAATAAGATAACCAACAACCAACATTTCAAACCATAGGCCTTAATCGGGGTACACACAAAAGTTGTAGAGAGAGGAATGCTGTGGCATTGGATGCAGAAATCAAGGCCATCATTAATGAAAACTGCAATAAAGGTGACATGATTTACACTGATGGATCAGTAGTTAGCCACGCAAACTTTGCATGGCATTCTATGCAAGCCTGTACAACAGAAAGGTCAAGGAAGCCAATGGTGCATTTAGTATGACAACAAGTAGCTTAACAATAGAAGTACTAGCGGGGGCCAAGGTACTAATCTGGCTGGAGTCACAAAACTACACTCGTGTGCATTCTGAGTGATTCATTGAGTATGATTCGAAAGGTGGATGCTGGTTCGGTGTGCAGGTGTGGACTGAATAACTACAAGTGTCAACAATTTTCAGAATTACACTGATCTTCATTCGAGGCACATGTGTTTCGCTGGCAATAATAACTCTCTCATAGAGTGTGGACATAAAGAGGATTTTCATCTGAACAAATCCATGTCAACTGCTAAATTGCAATGGCTTGAAATGGCCAGAAAAAAACAGCACAACAGGTATATTAGTAGACCTATCAATCAACATAGAACTGGTATGGTTAGTCGCTGTTGGAGATATTGCGAAGGAGATCGGAGCACCTACCCATGTTCGGAGTGCAATGAAGATATCCCAAACTGAAACACACACAACCAGCAAAAAAAAAAACAAAATACATAAAATGGGTTAAGATTTATTTCTTCTTCTTTTCTTTTGACGTGGATGGTTTTAACATGGCCAATGAACGAGGTTCAAATGATACTGTTTTAGCTGTCAGCTCATCTTCAATACAGGCTTGGATTCCCTTTTCTAAACCCTGTGAGAAAAAGAAAACAATAACTATTATTTAATTTGTTGTCTTTTCATCTTTTATTGGTTACTTAACTGACACCACAGCATAATAGGTAAAAAAATATAGGTGATCCCGTTTGACACAGAAAGCTTTCACAAAAGATTTCCATTGCTGCTGTCTTTCTACGAATTGTTTCCCATGTCAGGCCAGTCTTTCACCTCTCTTTTCACAGTTGCCATTTTCTGGCACTCACTACTGTATAACACTCCCAGGTCTATGTATTTCAAGTTTTGTTTTAAGATTCAATCCATTAGCACTCCAGATTTTGTTGCGCAAAGCAAAATTTTGACTTGCTTTCATAATTTTTCCAATGTCCTTTTTCTATCACCATCCTGCAGTACTGTACTTCCCAGGTATGATTTAATTTTGTAACATGATTGAGTTTTCTGATTTTTGGTTACTCCTTACTTTTGTTTTTGCAATATTAATTTCTATTGCCCTATTGTTTAGCAGTTCTGGAAAGTGTATACAAATTTCAACTCAGCGTCCTCATATTGACTGACCAAAAAACCAATATCGTCTTCAAATCCAAATGCTATATTTTTCCCCCTTCATTTTCAGTTTTTAATTTATTTCATTTTTGTCACATATTTTCATTTTAGGACAATTAAGGATTAATTGTTATGATGCTTGGGGATATCATCTGTATTCCGTTTGTGTTGCATGTTTTGCTTGATAACAGGCTTTTTGGTGGAAACGTACCTTGTTTTTGTACTTTGTAAAACTACCTTACTTCCTTTGTACATGTTTTGCCTATTTACACTGATGGTCCAGTCAATTGCCAACAATGTGGTGCGTTGGGTTTTTCCAACCCTCTCAGGAGGAAAAATAATAGAGGCCAGTGGGACCTACGCAACAACCACAAGTAGTTTGATATTGGAGGTATGACCGGCTACAGAGGTGGTGATGTGGTTGGCATCTCATGACTTTATACTCAGTGACTCCATCCATTAGTATTATTTGTAAAGGTGAAACAGGAATGGTGAGACAAAACTGGGTGGAGGTACTGGTACAGACATGGATCAGAGAAATCAAGTTTATTTTTGACCCTGGGCACAAAGGAGTTATGGGTAATAAACAAGCAGATATATTAACTGGCTTGGCAACGATATCAGAGGCCATGGACCGAAATTACATTCTTAACGCATTAAGAGATTCGTAATGCAATAAGAGAGTCTTTCCAAACAGAAGAGTGTCAGTGTTGTAAATCCAAGTCGCTGACCAGATTGAGAGAGATGGGTGCTGATATTGGTACAGCCCGAAATGAACAACATACTAAATATGCAAAAAGATTGATTAATCAACATCGAACTGGCGTGTTGGGCAGTTGGACTTGTTGAGACAGAGATCGGAGCACCTATAAACATGTTCAAAGTGCTATGATGATAATCCTCAAATAACTGATGTTTTGCCAAATGTTGCTTTTTGTTTATTTTTAGACAAACTGTACAACAATATTAGCTACATAACAATGAAACTATAACAATGCAAATTGTATCTATAAATTCGTGTGTGTGTGTGTGTGATATATATATATATATATATATATATATATATATATATATATATATATATATATATATATATATATATATATATATATATAGAGAGAGAGAGAGAGAGAGTGGTTTAACAAGTGAGTCGATATGAAGCGTATGAAGAAGTATCTATAAATAATAAACTCTCACCCTTTTCAGTTTTGCAGCCTCAATAAGTTTTTGTTTCTTCGGTGCTATGTGAAAGTTTCCTGAGAAATAAGAAATGACATTTAAAGTACACACAAAATTAATATCAATAATAAACATCATAATTTGAAATAAAGACATCAGGAAAACAAAATGGGTAATCAGTACTTTTCATCCTCCTATTCTTAGTTCTTCCACTTCAGGCATAGTTGGTGAACCTGGTATGGCGCTTCTCTGAGTTGCCCAGGAGGGCCCACTTTCCTTTTGAGTGCCTTCTCTGAATTCATAGGTACTTGAAGTTTAGATCATCAAGTGTGATCTGGGCATCAGTACTGAACTTCAGCAAGAAACAACAAATATTTAGGTTCAGACACATAAGCAGGTAACTAACAGACAATGCAACAGAGCAGTTCACCTATTGAGGTAGCAAATTTTGATTGCACAGGAATGTTAAAAAGAAATTATGATACGAATTGACAAAGTAGCATCAGCTTTTAAAAGCCTAAATAAAATATGGAACTGCAAGTTATCTAGTATTAAAACTAAATTACATATTTTCAATTCAAATGTATCAATCCTAACATATGCAACCGAGAATTGGAAAATAACTAAGGATATAGAAAGCAAGTTGAATGCATTTGAAAATAGATGTCTCGAAAAATAATGAATATAAAATGGAACGAATTCAGGAGTTCTAGAAAATAATTAATTCAGGAGAAGTGATGAAATCAAAAAAATGTCTGGTCAACCATTAGGGACAGCTGTTATAAGAAAGAGAAGATGGAGATATGTTGGACACACCATGAGGAGAAATGATCAAAGAATATCAAAGCAGGCATTGAAGTGGGATGCAAAGGATTCCAGAAAGAGAGGATGACCTAAGGAGATCCTGAAACGAACTTTGATGAGAGAGGCAAGAAATATCGGTCTCAGTTCCATGGAGGAGATTGAACGAGTTGCCCAGGATAGAGTAGTATGGAGAAATTACTTGCAGGCCCTATGTAACGTATAACAGTACGAGAGGAATTATTATTAACTGACAATGCACCTCAAATGGCATATGCTACTCCAGTATAGTGTATACAAAGCAAAAGGTGTATCTCAGAAATAACAGAGGCAATGAAAGAAACTATTTATGAAGAACTAGGGAATGCTAACCCGAAACAAATGCTTGCAGAAAACGGATGCACCAGGCCGTAAGGCGCGTAACATTTGCAACGACCCTCACAATGCGGAATGGGATAACGGATTCTACGGCCGCCAATCTGCCTCTGAGATTTAGCCATGCGGTAAGAATGTCAGACCCATCATCACGAGGGTGGCCAAAACTTACTGCAGGAAGAGGTCGGCACAAACAAGGAAGCAGAAATCATAGGAATTATATTCTACAGAACTGCCCCCAGTATGCAGACTTGAGAAGAAAGAGGTGGCCCACTTACACTAGTGTCCAAGACAAACTGTATGGCGTAGCTGATAATCTGAGACAGACGGCTGCCTTTATTAGAGAATCCGAAATCCCAATCTAGTGAGAACGCAGAAGAAGAATTTATGAAGAACACACAAAAGTTTGTTCTAGAAATCTCTGTATTCTTATGCTGTGACACAAAACAAAATAGGATTAGATCCAAAAAAAGAACATCATAATTAAAAAAGCAATAATGTAAATTGGTTCATCTTCTTGTCTAACCAGTTATACCCTGAATTATTATGGGAAGCGTATGCTCTTGTTATAGGCCCAAGTAGTATGGTGCTGGGTTTTTTGAATGATCAGGAATAAAATTAAGATAATGATATTTAACTCAAATGTCAAGGCTGTCCTGTATCTCCTCTCTCACTGCCATCAACAGATGCAAGAGAAAATAACTAAACTGAGTGACTATTCATGAGGAAAAACAAAGATCATGAGAGTAAGTGCTAATTCCAGAGACCTGATCACACTGAGAGGATCACCATTAAAGGAGGTGGACACATTTAAATATCTGGGAAGTGTTATTAACATTTAAGGTGGCACGGATGAAGATGTTAGGGTTAGAATATAAAAGGCAAAATCAGCATTTGCCATTCTGAAGAACATATGAATTAAGATAATGATATTTAACTAAAATGTCAAGGCTATCCTTCTATATGGAGCAGAGACATGGAGAACAACTACGGGTAACACCAAAAAATTGCAGACATTCATCAATCAGTGTCTGCGCAGGATACTCAATGTCTGATGGTATGACAGGAAAACAAACATGGACCTCTGGAACAAGAGATAAGGAGCAGAATAGAAGGTGGGTATGGATACACTGAGTAAATCCCCTGTCAGCATCATGAGACAGTCAGGCTTTCCATTTGACTGGTTTCCCTCACCATAAAGACGAGCCTAGGCTGTCTTCAGTTAGAAGGTACTATTCAATAGACATTACTGAATTCCTCTTTTATTCTTTTATTTTTTTAGTACATTTTGATTTTCAGATTCGGCCACATCATATTTCATATGTGACTGTCTTAGTTAGCCAAGTTAATGTGTGTGTAGAAAACAAACGACGTTATTATCTGGTTGATCATAATAACATTAAATGTAATAACAAATCGACGACGATCTAGGCTCAGTTAAAAACGTAAGTAGTAAGAGTAGGAGTTTAAAGTAAAAGTGGTCGTAAACTCCTTTTCAGACTCCTTAACGTTAACGAGGTCTTTGTTTGATAACAATCAAGTCAAATGATCTAAAAAGTTACTTAGTATAAGTAAGAGACGCCCAGTTGTGGTAGTGAGTAGCCAAAAGTTTAACATTTTTAAAAAGTAGGCAATTGACTAAGTTACTAACTCAACAACAACTTAAGTGACAGTCGATCTTCATGAGTCGATGCTCAATTAATGATTATTCTCCCGTCACTAGCCTTAGAGTAAACAACAGTGTTATTTTCAGATTCCCTACTCTACTAGTAAGATGGTAACATATATTTGCATGAACTTAAATGCATCTCTACCTTTTCTGAGTACAACTGTCTGCTTTTTACTTTTCTTGTCTTTAGTTTTTCCAGGTACCTGAAGTTTTGACTTCTTGTATTTGCCTTGCGCCATCCTCGCTGGTACTTGATACTATCTTGCAGATGGTCGAATAGTAACTATTCGTTACTCGAATACCTGACGGAAAGAACCGAATAATAATTCCTCACGTACCGTTATACGTTGCATAGGGCCTGCAAGTAATTTCTCCATACCGCTCTATCCTGGGCAACTCGCTCACAATCTCCTCCATGGAACTGAGACCCATATTTCCTGCCTCTCTCAGCAAAGTTCGTTTCAGGGTCTCCTTAGGTCGACCTCTCTTCTTGAACCCTTTGCATCCCACTTCAATGCCGGCTTTGATATTCGTTGATCTTCTTCTTCTTCTTCGATCGTTCTAGGCCTGTTTTAATCATTCTCATTGTGATATATAAACAGCCAAACGTCCGAACGTAATGTACGTGCACCAGCCTTCAGCACCTATTGGAGCCCAGTTGCTTATCCTTCGGTGGGGTGTTCGTTTTCAGCCAGCTTTTGATTTACTAGGGTGAGCTTTCCTAGGGTACGATCAGCTTTGCCGTATTTTGGGCTTTGTGATCTACGCCGGGACAGTGAGTTACGCTGTTCATGCCCGTTCTGACTGAGAAATATTTCTCGGGGCTTGTAAGCTTATCCTCGGACGGCGTCTTACTCGTATAAGACACCGTGTAAAGTATCGGCCTTCGCCAATGTTCAGACCCGGACTTCCTGTCAGGTCCGTACATTGTCGGCCTTGCTTTACCGTACATTTTTGAGTCTGATCCGGAGAAGGAACATTCTCAGCCTTTTCTAGACGCGCATTGGTACGTGGCAATTTGCAATTAACGTCGAAAGCACTGGCATGGGGCCGAGTACAAACAATGTAGAGGTTCGTTTCAGTCGGCGCTATCAGCGTAACTGAGGATTTTGCGCTCGCCGCCATCACCCGCCCCAGTTATTCCGGGGATGTTAGTTACGACTGCAATCGAACATTGCCCGGTTGCCCCATGGCTGGCAGTCCCGTTAGGAATCACCAACCTCAGTTTTTCCGGGGATGTTAATTTTTAGTCGCACAGTACCTTGCACGGTTTTCCCAGGGCGGGTAGTTTCGTTATGCACTAAGCGCAACTTGTTCTTTTGCGCTCGGCAAACCTTGCCCAGTACATGTGTCTGCACCAGGCTACCAATGCTAGGTCAGCTGCAATCTTCTCTCGCACCAACACTAGGGTAGACTTTTATTCGTTACGGTCCTGTCTTATTTATTCTTGCCGACGGGCTGGCAATGTTTGCCCCTCCTCAGGGCTTCGAGCTTCGCCCTACATGGGCATACGTTTGGTCACTGGATGCACCTCTCATCCATGTCTGAGACGTTTCGTTGCTGTTTCTTTGCGTTCAGGGACTTGGGCAATATCTTGTTGGACATCGGTCAGGAGATTAGTGCATTTTGTTTGTATGTATCTTTATCGTGTTTCCGTACTTGCACTGCTACCACTACCAGTAGTTTTCTCTCCCCGATCCCTGCCCTCTTAGCCAGACCGGAACCATAGTCTGTTTCCAGGGTCACCGCGTGGAGGTTAGGGTCAGGGTCTTGGTTAGCGCGCCCCCTCGCTAACCCTGGCTCATGTTACCACCATGACCTCATGAGCCTTTGACCCTATTCGTTGATCATTTCTCCTCAAGGTATGTCCAACATATCTCCATCTTCTCTTTCTTATAACAGTTGTCACTAGTGATTGACCAGACATTTCTCTGATTTCATCACTTCTTCTGAATTCGTTCCATTTTATATTCATTATTTTTCGCAGACATCTATTTTCAAATGCATTCAACTTACTTTCTATATCTTTAGTAATTTTCCAACTCTCGCTGGCATATGTTAGGATTGATACAACATTTGAATTGAAAATTCGTAATTTAGTTTTAATACTATATAACTTGCAGTTCCATATTTTATTTAGACTTTTAAAAGTTGATGTTGCTTTGCTAATTCGTATCATAATTTCTTTGTTAACATTTCCTGTGCAATCAAAATTGCTACCTAAATAGGTGAACTACTCTGTTATTTTTATCATTTTAGATTCCAGTGTGATATCTGCATTACTTGCCATAGGTGTTTTCATTATATTTGTTTTTCATAGCTTATCTGCAGTCCAACTTTTGATGCTATAGATGACAAGTTGTCTGTTTTTCTTTGCATATCTCGGTTGTTTCTACTTAACAAGGCAATATCATCTGCAAAATCCAAATCTTCTAGTTGACTATTTTCTACCCAATCGATGCCAGTTTCGCCCTTACAACCGAACCGAATACAACCTTGTACATTAATAGTGTTACTTTCAGAGTATATATATGTCGTTTCGCCCGAGTGGTTACCGGGGCCCAAATTTGGGGTGTAAAGAATATAACCACTGTTACCTGCCACGCATGTCGTAAGAGGCTACTAAGGAGGTGTGGCTGAAATCGGATGCACGTGTCCGCTAGGAATGCTAACCCGAAACAAATGCTTGCTGAAAACGGATGCACCAGGCCGTAAGGCGCATAACATGGTGCAACGACCCCTCACAAAATGAGGAATGAGATAACGGATTCTACGGTCACCATCTGCCTCGGAGATTTAGCCACGCAGTAAGAATGTCAGACCTACCATCACGAGGCTGGCCAAAACTTATTGCGGGGAAAAAGCGACACAAACGAAAGCAGAAATCATAGAAATTATATCCTACAGAACTGCCCCAGTATGCAGACGAGAAGAAAGAGGTGGCCCACTTACACTAGCGTCCAAGACAAACTGTATGGCGTAGCTGATAATCTGAGGCAGACGTTGCCTCTATGAGAGAATACGAAATCCCAATCTAGTGAGAACGCAGAAGGAAGAAGAAATGTCGTTTGATGTGTCCGAAATATTTAATTTTCCTTGATGTTATGCTCTTTAATAGCCATCTCTCTCTAATAACAAGCTGTTGCAGAACACAAGCATTTGTTCTTTTCTCTGTCCATGAAATTCTAAGTACTCTTCTGTATCATTTGCATTCAAAGGCATTAATGATCTTCTCCATCGCTTTGTCAATCAATGGTCCTTGTCTCATAACCATATGTTGCCAAGGGAAAAACGCAGGCCCTTAAGCACTGAATTTTTGTTCTTATGCCAGTTCCCTTCCATAGGTTAGTTAGTTTTTGCAAAGGCCTTCTTTTAATTTTTTTTTTTTTACATTCCCGTCATTTCTCAACAATGCTACAAGGTATTCAAAGTTGTTGACTCTTTCGATTTTGTGTCCGTTGACACAGATATTAGCCATAAATTCTGTTTTATCAGTTGTAAATATCTCCGTTTTCAGTGTATTGAGATAAAAGCTTTGATCTTCGCCATTTTTGTTATGTGACCTTATCAAGTTCTCTATGCCTTTTTGTGATGTAGATAATAGCACTGTATCGTCAGTGTATCTTAATTCTGGTAACCTTTGATCACAAGAGCATCATAGTTTTTCCATCTCTGTAGGTTATCTGTGATGTTTTCAGCATGTATGTTGAATAGGTACTGTGACAAAATGCAGCCCTGTCTATCTCCTTGGCCTATGCCAAGCCACTGTGATGTTCCCTCTTCTATTCTCACAGCTGCTTACTAATAATTTAAATTTCACTTTCAGTGTATCGCACCGAAAACAACATTACGCAAAGGTGCAGACTCGTTTGAAGAGAGACTTAGGGATGAGTTGAAATGCAATAGACAAGCACAAACTCTGAAGTTGTCACAGAAGAACACTTGTTAAATGAACGTTTGGAAAGATGAAAAAGGCAATATCTCGAACCGGAACATGTAAATCCAGAGAAAATAGTTCGAAATTGATTCACATTGTCTACAATGTCGTTCTGACAACGACTGCTCTTATGCCAAGCTATATTGGTTAGCGCCTTTTCTTTGGTAACAGAAACAAAGGCCCAAAGCCAAAGGATTGACTTCATTGCACCGGTTTCCCATATGGCTCCGTTCCTGGCATGTCATCTCTGCCGACAGGGCAATTGTAATTGTAACCGACAAGGACGTAGCCATATGTGAAAACCCTGTGTGATGAAGTCAATCCTTCGCCTTTGGACCTTTGATGGACAGGCCAACAAGCGTTGATGAGGGAGAGAGATAGAGATAATGAGTAAGGTGACAGTATGGAATAAGAAGATGAGATTGAGCGAGTTGCCCAGGATAGAGCGATATGGAGAAATTACTTGCAGGCCCTATGTAACTATAACGGTACGAGAGGAATTATTATTACTATTATTATTATGGCAAAGAAGATACTGAGTAGGGAGACAGTATGACATGGACCTTAACAACTGAGTTAATAGTCAATGCTATGGACATAAAGTTGTGGAGATACATGATCGCCAACAGCAGAAACTCAACCGTATAATGATATTTGTAATGACATGAACAAAAAAATCCACAAAAAAACATAGGCACTAAATCATATTTTATTCAAATTATATATTATACAAGTTTCATTATCAATTTTGTCTAAGGGTATGTGACCACCACTACAGTTGATTTCCTTCTAAGAATTAATGCACCACAGAGTTAATGTACTTTACTGTGTTGATTTCTGTAGCTAATTGATTTATATTACAAGAAAGCAAGTTCAACCCAAAAATGTTTTTAAGACTGTTATATGCACTTCTGTATTCCTCCACCTAAACAAAAAAAGCGTAAATATATATGGAGATAAATTAAACAAAGATGAAAACAAAACTACAACCAATAACAAATTTAAAAACAAAGAGTCACAGATAATTATTTTGTATAAAAGAAGCTAAGAGCGAGATAACGGCAGGTGGAACAAGAGATAAGGAATATAAGGTGGCGTTGGATAGGAGACACACTAAGGAAACCCCCTGACAGCATCATGAGACAGGCTCTCTGATGAAACCCGAGGAAATAGAGGTAAGGAAGACCCAAGAACACCTGGAGGCGGGAGTTGGAGACGGAATGTAAGAAGATGGGGAGAGGGTGGATAGATCTGGAAAAGATGCATCCCTAGGGGCGAAGGGTGAAGAGGAAGAAGAAAAGAGGCTAACTCAGTTTTTCAAATTCTGTCCTTGAATTCGCATGTACTTAAACCACATATGCTGGGAGTCTCTGTGGCCGCTGCCTTGCGCTCCAAAGGTCGTCGGTTTGAATCCGAAACGTGATATTCTTTTCACAATCGCATTTTTTTTTCAGGAGATACCTAGGATTACTGCACAAGCTATAGAGTTTGTGCAATACTCTAAGCAGGTGGCGGGCCAATTCTGCAGAGAGGAACCCAGCCATATGGGGTAAAACCTGATGCAAGGAAGTCAATCCTTTGGTTTTAGACCATTTCAAACCACTTATGGCCAAAACCTTGCTTCAAATTCTCTATGGGCATCCTTGCAAGACTTGTCTGGCTAATGAAGCAAAGGATCAAGAAGATCTCCACTGTGATGAAGCCTGCTGCAGATATGTTTGTCTACTGGAAGGAAATCTATCCTTTTACTCGAGGTATATCTTCAAGGTTGTAGAGTAAGAGAGTCATGGCAAAGTTCTCCTTAGAAGACTGTCCAGCTCTTAGCATTGCACCCACTGTCACACTGAGTCAAAAAGCCTTCTGGGATTTGATTTAAAAAAACCTCTGGAAACCTAAACTGCTCAAATGTGTCACCAGGAGTACGATCTGCAGGTGCCAAAAATACTACCTTAATTTCCGGCACATAGATAAAGCACAAATATTTCCTTAGGGATTGAAATCAAACAATAAACATTACAAATAGATGCTCATCAAGTAGCATTCCCTTACGGAACGTCACTTTCATAACCTTTTACCTGAAAAACTCTCTGACTCTAGCATGTTCTCCTGCCTCCTCCAGCATAATTTTCATGGTTTATTTGATGTCATGCTGTCACCTTCGTCTTGGTCACCGCCAGCCTCGTACTCCAGGAACCATGCCTTCCATTACCTTTCTCTCCAAACCACCATGACGTTCAAGGTGGCCAAAATATTTCATCTTCCGGGACATGATATTATTTAAGAGCCAATGCTCATCGGTATGAAGGTCTTGTAGGATGTCTTTGTTTTTCCTCTTCTCTATCCAGGATTTTCTAAGAAAATTTCTGTAATACCTTGTTTCAAAAGCTTCAATTTTGTTAATTATGAGGGGAAGTCAATAAGTAAGCCACAAATGGCTGTAGAAAAATAACTAAACATGATAACAACTTGAAACCAGTTTATTTTTATACATACATTGTTCCTTTATTTCTCAACATAATTTCCACCAACATTGATGCACTTATCCCATTGTTTTATCAATACTCCCAAACCGGCTGCATAGAACTGCGGGCTCACACTTTCTTCAATTGTGCTCAATGTGGGTACCCAGACAATTGAAGGAGGAACAGAAAATGAACCGATTTGGCCTGTCCTTGCGTCATCTCTGTCGATACGAAGATGAAGGAGAAGACATGCTGAACAGGATTGTTACTGAGGATGAATCATGGGTGCATCACTACAGCCGAATCGTGCTTCAATACAGTGGAAACATCTTTCTTCGCCTTGTGTCAAAAATTCAAGGTTACGCCATCAGCAGGGAAAGTCATGCTGACGGTGTTCTGGGATTGTCAGGGAGTGCTTTTAACCAATTTCAAGAAGAAAGGTGACAATGTGAATTCTGAATCATACTGTGAAGTTCTATCGATGCTTCATGATGCAATTCGAAAAACGTCCAGGACTGCTGACTACAGGAGTGTTGCTTCTTCATGACAATGTCAGATCACATACGGCTCTATTAACTCAGGAGAAAATTAACCAACTACGGTGGAAAGTTCTGGAACATCAACCTTACAGTCCCGACTTAGCCCTTAACGATTTCCACCTTTTTGGTCCACTGAAAACCCACTTTGGCGGGAGACATTTTGCGAATGACGCCGAAGTTAAATGTGAAAACGTGGTATAGAAAACAGAGCCCGCAGTTCTATGCAGCCGGTTTGGGAGGATTGATAAACGATGGGATAAGTGCATCAATGTTGGTGGAAATTATGTTGAGAAATAAAGGAACAATGTATGTATAAAAATAAACTGGTTTCAAGTTGTTATCATGTTTAGTTATTTTTCTACAGCCATTTGTGGCTTACTTATTGACTTCCCTCGTATGATTGTGTTATGGTCCACGACTCACATCCATATGTTGCCACAGGGAATATGCATGTTCTCATGCCTTACTTTACAAATAAACTCTCATTATCAGCATCAAATAGCTTGTCCTGAGCAGAACTTTGCCACCCCAACAGTACTTTGGAATTTCTTTCTCTATAGGCCAGATGTCCTGCCACTGCAAAAGTCATGTTCAAACCATTAATTACATCCTGATCCATCTTCTCTGTGGTCTGCCTCTTCTCCTCATTGCCGGTATGCCTTCTTCCATGATTGTTTTCTCCAGCCCTTCATGTCTTTTTATTGGCTGAAATCGGATGCACGTGTTCTAAATGTATAGATGTCTATACGTTTAGTAGCCCCAAACCAATGTGCAACGTATACACATTCTTGGCAAAGATCAAACATATCACAAAGAGGACTAAAATTGGTCGTAAAGAACGAACTCAAAGAAGAAGAAAATGTCTTTTATATGTCCAAAATATATCAATTTTTCTTTTTATTTGCAACATCAGCCAGTTTTCTTTGATTTTGAGTTCTTTCTGTATAGATCTGATAGACTACTGAATAATAATAGGAATGTAAATAACTGCCATTATCTAGGAAACAAATGCACACAAAAAGCACTAAATACAGTATTCATAAATGAAAGGAAGTGACAAACTAGTCAATGCTTCCAAACATATAAGCAAGGCACTTGGGTATATTTACGGTGATAAATAGCATTGCTGTTAAAATTAAGTTATAGAAATGCAAGATGGCTAATTTGTAAATAAATAGTTAAAGGTGGCCCTCCACCGGCAACATAAGGCCGACTAGCTCAGACGGGAAACCACAATTTTTGTTTAATAGAACACTAAGGTTTTCTGCAATTTTACATAAGTCTATAAGTTCAAGGTTATTTATTGATGAAAAATGTTACTATAGTCTGTCCATTAATTCGTGAGCACGTTTGAAATTGATTTTCTCGAAAACTACCTGTTGGATCTCAGTGATTTTTGCAAGCAGCCTTAGAATATCCATGACGCTAGAGAAATATTTTTTCCAAGAAAATTTGATGTAGTTTGAAATATTTCTTCTTCAGGTTATATTAAAATCAACCTCACCGGATTGTACACAATAGTAACAGATTTACGGTACACAGACGCGTTGTTCTAAAAATACATTATGGTAACAATGAAATATCGTGAGTTTCACGAATTCCCTTGCACCTAACCCAGTCGACTTTGAAAGTGGAAAGCATATGACGTTATAATTTGGATACCGTTGTATAGTCATAGGTGTATCTCGCTATTTGTATGAAGCTATTGTATCATATTTGTTGGCTTATCAAAACTGACATTGATATCACATTCATAATGAAGTGCACATTTATAACAATGCAGAAGGTTACAGTTTTACTATACCAACACTTCCGTAGGGAATCTAAGAGAGGTCATCTATATTGCGATATTCATAATCCTGAGAAACGAACGCAACTGGCGCTTGGTCTGAATAGAGAATCCTTTTCCCGATGGATTAAACAGGACACAAAGTGCACTAATGTCAAACAAGGAAGGAAAAGAACAATTGATGACTTTGACATAGATGTCATAAGACGGAGCTCTTGAAAATGTTTGCGACAAATCAACTTGTTACTCTCAGGAAACTGAAATTAAAACTGCAATCAGATTGCAGCATAGACATTTCTAAAAGTACTCTATGGAAAATTGTAAGAGCCGCCGGCTTCACCTTCAGAAAAACTATAGGCGTGAGGAATATTATTTGTGAAAAGCCACATTTAATTGCTGCCCGAAGTAAATACCTGAGGCAGATCCGTGAGCGGCGGAGGCAAGGCTATGATATTGTATATTTGGACGAATCCTGGGTCAATGCTCACCACACCAATGCTAAAGAATGGCAATCAGTAGACGGTGAACAGAAAAGAAAAATACCAAGCAGCAAAGGCCAGCGTATTATACTAACACATGCAGGAAGCAGTGAAGAAGGTCTTGTCCACGACGCTGGACTTATTTTCCAATCAAAAGTACCGCGGTAGGGACTACCACACAGAAATGAATGGACATATTTTCAGGCACTGGATGGAGAAAGATCTACTTCCAATTCTAAACAGACCATCATGCTTGGTAATGGATAATGCATCCTATCACAACGCAGTATCAGCGGAAGACAAAGTACCAACTGCATCAAATACAAAAGATCAAATTATGACTTGGCTTGCTAAGGAAAAATCAGCTTCGATGATACATATTTGAAACCCGAGTTGTTGCACCTGGTGAGGATGACAAATAAGAAAAAGGTGTTTCATATTGACAAAATCATTGCGAATACGGCCACACGTCTTTGCGACTACCTCCATATCATGCTCACCTCAATCCGATAGAGCTTGTCTGGGCTAAAGTAAAAGGGCAAGTTGCCGAACAGAACAGGACGTTTAATATGTGTGATGTTGAAGTTCTGACACGTGAGTCCCTCTCAATGATACACATGCAGTTCTGGAAGAAGTGTGTTGAACATGTGCTCGAGAGGAAGACGAGTACTGGCACCGAGATGGATTACAATTTGTCCAGCCAGTAACATTTATCAACCTCATGGAATCGTCAGATTCGGGATGATACAAATCATATTTTGATTACAGACTGAGAAATAGCAACGTATACATTTCCATATCCAAATGCGTCTACCATCATACAATTTGTGGTGAAGTTAAGACACCCTGGGGTCTAATGGTGACCGAAGGGAGGACTAACTGTTGCATATTGTATCCAAGTTCACGATTGCACATAAAGGGCAACACACTTAATTACTTGACCTATCAAGTTAATATGGAGATACACCTATGAATAGAATTGACATGGACAAATTCTAGGGGTACTGTAAAATCTAAAATTTGAGCCCCGTATTTGCAATTGTCATAAAAGATCAAAGGAATTCGCCGATGTGCAAAATCCGTAGCATCTATGGACTACTGGTTAGCTTTATTTTAGCGTCATGGATATTCTAAGGCTGCATGCAAAAAATCACTGAGATCAACAGGTAGTTTTGAGAAAATCAATTTCAAACGTGCTCACAAATTAATGGACAGACTATAATACCGAATATTCCTGAGTGTTAAACTTGATTTGCAAAATAATATAACCTTGATTTAGAATGTTGTGTTGTTTTAAAAATGAGTTTGTCTTTATCTAACAATACTGGAATGTGAGGTCATGCGATGATTGTAGTCTGCTTTCCTATAATTTTTACCTGAGCCACCGGCCTTATGTTATCGGAGGCCATAGTTCTAAGAACTCAAGGGGAAACAATGAGGTCATTGAACATGATAAGTAGTTAAAGTTACCAATACTATACATGTGTGCGTGTCTCTCAGGAAACACAAATGGCAAACAATGAAATAATATCAAAGCAGGCATTGAAGTGGGATGCAAAGGTTCAAGAAAGAGGACGACCTAGGAGACCCTGAAATGAACTTTGCTGAGAGGCAAGAAATATCGGTCTCAGTTCCATGGAGGAGATTGAGCGAGTTACTGAAGATAGAGTGGGATATAGAAATTGCTTTGGCTGAAATAGGATGCATGTGTCCTAAATGTGTATAAGTCTATGCGTTTGGGGCCTACCAAACCAATGTGCAACGTATACATGTTCTTGGCAAAGATCAAACATATCACAAAGAGTGATTAAAATTGGTCGTAAAGAACAAACGCAAAAAAAAAATCGCTTGTGGGTCCTATGTAACATATAACGATACAAGAGGAATTATTATTATTATTAAACAATGAAATTGATATCAGACCTACATTTATCTTGGCATCAGATACTTGCCTTGAGACACAACATTACTTACTCAGCGACCAGTGATCAAATAACATTCATAAATAAAACAATTTGATAAAAAAATCTTGTACAAAATATCAAGATCTTAATGAAATAATGTTCAAACATTTGTATTTGGAGTGATTGTCTTGTGTTAAAGCTTTTTTTTTTTTGGGGGCGAACACTGCATATACACAAGCGGATTCTTAAAGTCATAAGTCAGCTGGACAGGAGTGCTGGAACCAAAAAAGACTTCAAGCTGTCCTAAACAGGATGTGACTGCCTCTCACCATGAGATGCTATTCCTTCTGCTAACACTCCTGCCCTACACATCTTATCCATACTAACTGCAAGACATTAGATTACTTGTAAGTATACATCAACGGTTTTCAAACATTTTGAACCCATGACTGTTGACTTCAAAAAAGATTCTCATGACTTCTCTGTATGAAAATATATCATGAGAGTAGAACAGAAACCTTAGAAAACATACAGAAGACTGGAACTGATGTTTAAATGAGCAAGCAGAGTATCTGGGTGATGATGCTCGTCCATCATGGGTGATGATGAACACCATTTTCCACCCATGAGAATGTAGTTGCATTATGTTTGTCTGTGTGTGCGTAGATGACTAGTGAACCCGATACTGGCCTGAAATGTTTTTTTGCAATGTGGGTAAGGAATATTTGCACTCGTGTGGAGTTTTACTGCCTTTCTAGTTTGTTGTTTCTGTTCCATCCGTGCAGTTCTACCTGAATATCTGGCTACACTTAGTAAAAGTAACTACTTCTGTTAGGGAGCACCAACAGGGATAATTATCAGGATGTGCCACTCTTAGCGATCACAACCAAGGCGGAAACCCCTGACCAAAGCCTGCAAGGCGCCTAGGAAATGTGATCAATAAATAGACAGTGTACAAGTACCCTGTTTCTCCTGTGGTCCTTGAAACTTCTTGTTCTCTTCTGGGAAATGTTTGGTAGTTGTAGTTTGAAAATCACCAGTATACATTAAAATAAGAAAACTGGTTTGAATCAAAGTTTCTACACTCGGACACCCTCATAGGTGTTTAGTTTCTTTTAGTTAGCTTCACCAGTGAAACAGAAGTTTAAGAAAGGATGTTGACCTTGGAAAGGACATACATTATGAAGACTAACTTTCTTCCTTGCGTTAGAAATAGCCGATATATTCAACTTTGTCTCTTGTATAAACTTCCCTCTCTTTTGTAGCTCAGTAGATGGGGTTGTGCCCTTTCGAGGTAGAGGGCCTGGCACTACACCCGTCTGAGCGTTCATCACAGTGTGACACAACATTTAGAATATATAGACATACTCATTACGTTAGTGCGATGCAACCTGATTGCTATAGTGTGCCTCTTAGCTGGTTGCCTTCGAGTTCAGCACTTAATGAAGACTAACTAAGAATAGACCATCGTTACATGCACCAACGTAATAAAACATGGCCTCATGAGCGAAGCTTACAGAGCAAAGTATGAGGAACTCCAACTCACATGCAGCTTCATAGAGGCAACAGATCTCATAGTTTAGGCGAGCATACAAAACCGAAAAGGAGATTTTGGAATATGCAGGGAAATAGAAATAGAGGAAGATCATAAAAGTAATGGAGAAGATAGCTGGAATAAAATATCAAGTGATTGAGAGGACATGAACAACCTTAAAATATCATCAGACAGAACGGAATGGTATCAAGTTTGGTAAAGACATGCTTAATTTAAGGAGGTGACATAATATATGACTATACAAAAAAAGAAGAGTTTGATTATAAATTTTGATTAAATTATACTTCTTCGAACGCTCCATATCGACCACTTGTTAACCGCTCTTCGTGATTTGTATGTGATCTAAGAGCGATTGTATGTTGTGCCAGTTATGCACCAACGAGTAGGCCAACAAATCCGGTTTCTGTGACACTTTTTATTTACTAGGATAGCTTTCCTAGGCCCCTACCTCAGTTGCCTCTTACGACATGCCTTGTAGATCACAGTGTTACTATTATTTGCTCTCCTCCCGAGCCCCGGCAACACACGAGCAATCTCTGGCTATAAAAGTACTTGATTCATTTTTCATATGGATCAATAGGATTATTAATGTAGATCCCATGTTCAAGGTTAGCACATAAAAGAACCCTTGGCAGCTAAAAATTGCTAAGAGTAAACTGGAACGCTGTTGCGCAAGCAAAATTCAGTGAAAATTAAAATAAAATTCTTACAACGGTTGTGCACTACTGCTGAGAAATTCCTGTGTAAGAAAGAGATTAGAGCCCACATGGCTATTCCCCGAAGTGCAAATGATGATCGTCTTATCAATCAATCATCAATCAATTACTCTTAATTTTATATCAATATATACAAAAGTTTGCCAGTGTTGCCGGATTTCACAAGGGAAGCAAAAAGTAGTAAGACTGCAACCTACTAGGCATGTCGTAAAAGGGGACTTAGATTGGGTTCGACTTGGGTGTTCTACATCATCCCGTAGAAAGATTTAGTTAAAAAAGTCTAACTTGGAATGAACTGGCTGGTGATCTATGTCAGTGGTTCTCAAACTTTTTGAAGTCATGGCACACTTGAAGTCCTACAAAAAATCGTAGGCACACGATACAAACACTTAATAAATAAGATGCAAAAAGGAAAGAAATACTGAAATAACTGTAAAATGCTACATACCTTTATTCATCATTTAATTTCTACCTATGAGAAGCATGGGCCTGATGTGTCTTGACGATTTTTTATCCTGGTGTCCGCTGGCACCACATTGCCAACCCCTGATCTGGGATTTCCTAGGGCACACCTAGGAATGTCACTGGACACACCATTTGAGAACCTCTGGTCTATGTCCTAACAGGGGTCAAAAAGGCACAAGATAGAGATACAAGAGTTATTCTCAGTCCTCGTCGTGCCAGGGCACATGCACCAAAGACAACAATTTTCACTCAATTAGATCTTGTGCCTTTCTCTCTACCTCAAATCTAATCTTAATTTACAGAAGTAAACTAATTGTTAATGATGCGTTGCAGCCCAATGCTCCTTTGAAAATGAAAATGATCAATAAATGGACAGTTAACAAGTATTAGGGCTTTCGGAAAAACAAATTTCCAAACTCTATTCTTTTGAGAATGGAAAGGAATAAAAGAGAGAAGATTAAAATAAATTACATTATTTCAAAAGATATGTAATTAAATCAAATGTATGATCATTCACTCACCCGCCAGAGTGGTCACCGAGGCCCAAATTTGGGGTGTAAAGAATATAGAACCACTGTTACCTGGCATGCATGTCGCAAGAGGCGACAGAGGAGATTTGGCTGAAATCGGATACACATGTCCTAAACTTGTAGAAGTCTATGCGTTTAGGGGCCTACCAAACCAATGTGCAACGTATACACGTTCTTGGCAAAGATCAAACATATCACAAAGAGTGATTAAAATTGGTTGTAAAGAACGAATGCAAAGAAGAAGATTAACTCACCAACACTTTTTTTTTAAAACAGGAACTGATTGTCTAAACACACTTCTCTCCTTCTTCTCTTTCACCATTTACTTCTTTATAGAAGTGTTGTGGGAAGGGTGGAGAAGAAATGTAGTGATCTTGTGTGTGCTTGTTCTAATGCACTTTGTAAGATGTTATTCATTTTTTAAGGCTGTTTTTGATGCAGTTGCTTTATATTTTGCATGTTCTTCCTCATGCTCTGTACTCGTACAGAGCAAAACACTACTAATCCAGCAATAATAAAATGCACAGCACACAAAAAATATCATTTTGCATACTTATAAAGTGGTAAAACAAAAGAATGATTGTCGAAATACATTACTACTCCAGAAATAATAAAATGCACTGCAAAAAAAATGTATCATTTTGCATACTTGTAAAAAGGTAAAATAAAATGCACCCAAAACAATACTTTGCCAAGAACTAACTTGACTAGAAGACAAATAAAATAAAACATTGGGAAGATGCATTCAACATTATGCTTAATAAGAATTATTAAATTAGTAAAGAAAGGTTGAAACTGTACACAGAACAGTTATCACTTATATGAGGACTATCATCATAGCACTCCAGACACATCCATAGGTGTTCCAATCTTCGCCTCAATAAATCCAGCAGCGTCTAGCAGCCCAACTCGCCAGTTCGATGTTGATTAATCAATCTCTTTGCATATTTGGTATGTCGTTCTTTTGGACTGAACCAACATCGACACCCATCTCTCTCAATCTGGTCAGCGAATGGGATTCACAACCATGAAACTCCTCTGTTCGGAAAGACTCAATGTGTTAAGAATGTCATTTCGGTCCATTGCACAGAACAATTGTGATTATAATAATAGTGTAAAAGTCCCACTTGGTTTGAATGCTTTGAAAAAAAAAAGATGAAATCAAGATCTATATTTCGTTTAAATGCATTGTGATCTGTAAAGTTTCAACCATCTTTGGAGATGCCAAAACCAATAATTAACACCACACTTCATTGTCACTATCCTCGTACTGGAAGTCATCTCCTTCCACATCCTCACTGCAGTTGAAGGTACGTTGATTCTTTGGTAGCTCCATTTTATCAACTTCATCCAACATCCATGGTGCTCGCATCAGAACCACAGTCATAAGGCAGTCAAGGTAAGACTTCTGTTCATGAAGTTTCTTTACCAGAGGTGACAGCATGTCAACAACATTCTCCTGAAGTAGACAATATTCTTAACATTAATACAAAGATTAAATATTGATTATTGAACCGATCTCATGACATTTAAAAATACTCATAGATACTCAGTCTTCCTTAGGAGATGTCAAAGTATATCCTAGATAATTGTTCCTGTGGGTTGCTGGTTAAATAATTCAATTTTCAACCTCACAAGTGCACAGCCCTCTCTCTCTCTTTGGTACCTTGACACTCTTGGTTCACCTGTGTGTTGCAGGGCTCGTAAGGGGAGCAAAGAATAGTAACACTGTGAACTACAAAGCATGTTGCAAAGAGGCAACTAAGGCAGGGGCCTAGGGAAGCTACCCTAGTAAATAAAAAGCATAGCAGAAATCGGATGTGCTGGCCTACTTGTAAGCGCATAACTAGCACAACATACAACTGCTCTTAGGTTGGATCACATACAAATCACACAGAGTGGTTTAACACTTTCGCTGCCACCGACGACAGAAGTCAGCGAAGTACAAACTCCCTTTCGCTGCTGCCACCGGCGGACATGTGCCGTCGACGATGTTTTTTTAAACGGGAGTATCGCTTCAAAACGGGTCACGTGGACGTACTACTTCCGTATTGTTCGACGAACTCTCCAAAATGACGGATCTAACACACAGCGTAAACGCGGGATAAGTGCGATTTTTCGTAAGTAAACAAAAATTTTCAAAATGGACAACATAGCTGATGAATAGTGATGTCCAAAATAACTCTTTTTCAGACTTTTTAGCCAGTGATAGTGTTAAAACGAACTCTGAATGTGATATGAATTTGAACTGTGATTCACGTGACGATGTTTATAGATCGATAGCAGATATTGTCACGGTTACGGAAGTAGATGACGGACACCTATCTCTAAAACGACGGCATATCATACTGTGGATAGGTATGGGGATATCAGTTACTACAATAGCTTGTGAATTATAAGGAATATATTCCACATACAGACAGGTTAGTAGCTCATTAATATATGAACACTATTCCATAGTTTAAAAGTCCTAAGTTTATTAGTTTATTTTTACGATTTTTTGAAATTGTCAATTTGAAAACTGATCATACCGAAAAATAGCGTGGCACTGGGCCAGACTTTGTTGAAAAATGCGTGCAGCGAAAGTGTTAACAAGTGCTCAATATAGAGCATTCGAAGAAGGAGCTGCCCTCAAAAATAACAAACATGTGCACTAATTACAGTTTTTTCATTTAACTTCTGTCAATATTTCTAACTTTGGTATCCTTTTTGATAGTTATACACATGTCTCCTTCATTTATGCAAGAGTTTCTGCCAAATCATATCAAACTTGATGATAAATCTCTCTAGTTGTAGAATCGCATCAACACAGATCTTCTTCTTTGCGTTCGTTCTTTATAACAAATTTTAATCACTCTTTGTGATATGATCTTTGCCAAGAATATGTATAGGTTGCACATTGGTTTGGTAGGCCCCTAAACACACAGACTTCTACATGTTAGGACACGTGCAGCCGATTTCAGCCAAACCTATTTAGTTTCTTACGACATGCATGGCAGATAAAAGTGGTTCTATTCTTTACACCTTAAATTTGGGCCGTTAACCACTGGCGATCAACGTAGATGATAAGACTTATCATCATGGAAAATCTCCATAAATTTTGGGGCAGTTAAGATTAAAACTAAAAAACCAAGCAAGATTAAAAACATAAAAAAGAATCACTCATGAAAGACTGCAAAACGTGAAATTATAGACAAGACACATTTGGTATTTATTGGCATGTTATGGTGAGACCCACAGACTTTTTGCAGTCAATTTATGGAGTGAAGAGTTAATATAACTAAAGATCTTCTTCTTCGAACGCTCCAAATTGACCACTTGTTAACCAATCTGTGTGATCTAAGCCTAAGAGCGATTGTACATTGTGCCAGTTACGTGCCTACAAGTAGGCCAGCACATCCGATTTCAGCTACACTTTTATTTACTAGGTAGCTTCCTAGGCCCCTAACTCATCACCTCTTACGACATGCCTTGTAGGTCACAGTGGTACTATTCTTTGCTTCCCTTGCAGGCCCCGGCACCAGATGGGCGATAACTAAAGCTAAAGATACATCACCTTAGAAACATTGGAAGCTCTCAAGCTGTCTATTCCTTGTTCATACAATTTCGAGTTCTTGTCTCCGGTATCTGGTGGAAGAAATATATTTGTTGTAGAACTTACGTCTTATCAAAAGCGACAATATAAATACATGTATTATTAAACATAACCTTTACAGAGGGAACTGACAAAAACACAAAACTTAGATTTTGAAGAGCAAGTATTTTTCTCATAGCAATATATATCTGTACAGCATGGATTATTGATAAAACAGTTGAAAAATCAATTCTATCTACTCTCTAATTCTGTTTTGTCTTTTGGTGTGAGGACAAACAAGGGGACACCTGGAACGAGCCTCCCTATGCGGCTTGCCTTTCTTTCTTTTATCCAGTCCTGATTTGCCTCACAGCTTCAGGATAAGAAAACATTTCTAGAACAGTCTTTTGTGTGCGCTACATAAACAGTGTCTTTCGTCACCTCTGTTATCTCTGAAGTCCACCTTTTGCGAGGTCAAACTTTTGTTTGTATCCATTGTATCGGAGTAGTATTGCTCTTTGAGGTGCACTGTCTGCTAAGAATCTGCTTATATGGCAGAACCATTTAATTTGTTGTTTCTTGATGAAGTTCAATACTGATGTTGTACCCACTTTTTTCTTGATGTCTTTATTTCTAAACTGGTCTCTTCTTGTTACTCCCAGCATTTTGCGTAGACACTTCATCTCTGTTGTGACTAGTTTCCTTCTGTCATTTAATGTCAGCATCCAGGTTTGTCACTGGTAGCATAATGTTGGGAGAAAGATTGTGTTGAACAATGCTCTTTTAGTGTTCATGGTGACATGATTGCATTTTAAAATTGGTGCCATTTGTCCTAGTATTTGATTTGCTTTGTTGCATCTATGTTAGATTTCGTTAGTTATTCTTCCATTTGCTTAAAAAATACTCCCTATGTATGTAAAGTCTTTGACTTGTTACATAGGCGAAATATAATCTTCTTCTTCTTTGCGTTTGTTCTTTACGACCAATTTTAATCACTCTTTGTGATATGTTTGATCTTTGCCAAGAACGTGTATCGTTGCACATTGGTTTGGTAGGCCCCTAAACGCACAGACACGTTTAGGACATATACATCCGATTTCAGCCAAACCTCCTTAGTCGCCTCTTACGACATGCGCGGCAGGTAACAGTGGTTCTATTCTTTACACCCCAAATTTGGGCCCGGTAACCACTCTGGCGTTTTCAAGGATGTGTGGAGTATCTTTTACAAAAAGTAGTCTTAACTATTCTCCTATAGAACCCCAAAAATGTAAAATGTTCGTACATAGCAGGCGAAATATAATGACCTGGTCTGTTGAGGTCATTGAGGAAGTCATAATCATATCCAGTGTTTGTCTACCAGTCTACTGTATGAGGGTTTCGATCTCCTGAAAATACCTGGGTTGGTAAATTTGCTCTTTGGCACTGCTGTCCTTAGCCCAGACATTGGCACTCTCATTGCCTGCAATGCCACAGTGAGATGGAATCCACTGCAAGTGAATTTATGCTTTTTCTGAAAGCTGAGCACATTCTCTTTTAGGTTCTGTGTTGTGCTGTCAGCGTATTTAGCCTGCAGGGCTTAATGTTACTCTGATACAGTGGATAAAAAGCAAAAGGCCATCCACACAAAAGGTGAACCTCAGAAATAACAGAGGATGTAAAAAACATTATTTATGAAGCGCACACAAAAGCCTGCTCTAGAAATCTCTTCTTACCCTGATGATGTGAGGCAAAACAGGATTTGAGAAAAGAAGAAGGAGCCATTGCAATTATAGATTTGATATGTTTCACTCCCAGCAGACAGTCTTTGTAATGATTAGACCCAGATTCTGTAATCACTACACTTGTTTATAAGGGGAGGCTGATATATAGCCGTCCATCGCAAGCAATGATGACAACAATCTCAGACGTGTGCTGTTGCACCTCTCTGGTGTGTGCGGAGGTGACTGTAGAGTCCAATCCTAGAACAGAATCCCCGACCACAGGTGGGGCATACATGATCAAGGTTAGACATGTGCGTGTTGTGTGCTCTGTCTTTTCGCCTTGCTCGTTTTCTCTGTGACTCAACAATACGATGATTCTCAGCTAATCGGGTTCCTCTTTTGTTGTTACAGCGCCACATTTGGCGATCTTGGCAAGGGATTCCCAGCACGTATTGTCTATATCGAGCATTTCAGAGACACTTTAAGAGTGTCTTTAAAGCGTTTTCTGTCCACCAGCTAAACGTCTGCCCCCTTCAAGCTGCCATACATCAACTGTTTTGGGATGCGTTTATCAGGCATCCGACCCATCTCACTTGGGCCTTTTGCAACAGGGTGTTGACGCTGGGATCTTTGCTCTTGTGAGGACTTCGCTGTCTGGAATTTTGTCCTGCCAGTTTATTTTTAGTATTCTGCGTAGACAGCTTGTGTGAAATGGTTTAATTTTCTTGCGTGTCTGCTATATACTGTCCATGTCTCGCTTGCGTACAGCAGCGTGGTTAGCACTATGGCCTGGTAAACTTTCAGCTTTGTGACTAAGCTTATCCCCTTCCGTTCCCACACAGTGACACGTAACCTTCCGAACGCAGCACTGGCTTTGGATATCCTATTGTTGACCTCAGAATCTATATTTGCTGATCTGGATAGGAGGCTGCCAAGATAAGCAAAGTTGTCCGTTGACTGGAGACGCTGGTGTTTAATGTTGATGACTGGATCGTAATACTGTTCTCTACGATCCAGTCATCAACATCTCTACGGGGAGGCTGATAATAAAGTTTAAATTAGCAAAATTGTCTGTATGGTGCCGGGGCCTGCAAGGGAAGCAAAGAATAGTACCACTGTGACCTACAAGGCATGTCGAAGAAACAACTGATATAGGACCTAGGAAGCTACCCTAGTAAATAAAAAGCATCACTGAAATCGGATGTGCTGGCCTACTTGTAGGCGCATAACTGGCACAGCGACAATCGATCTTGTTGGGCCGCTGGACGTTGCTGGATTTGCTGAGGCGGAGATCGGAGCACCTATGGATATGTCCAGAGTGCTATGATGATAGTCCACATATAACTGATAACAATCAATCTTAGGCTTAGATCACATACAAATCACACAGAGTGGTTAACAAGTGCTAGATATGGAGAGTTTGAAGAAGAAATTAGAAAAACAAACATGAAAAAAAATGGTTTCTACAAAATATATTTACCTGTCAAATTGGCTTTCAAATGGCGAATGTATGCCAAGGCAGAGTCCCTTTCTGCCTCTGCTTGTTGAACTTCAGTCTCCTGAAATAAGACATACAAGAATAGATTACACATACCATAAAGTAAACTCACAGAACATTTTATCTTTCTTTTCATTGATTCCTCTTTCAGGGAGCACTAAATCTATAATTTCTCACACACATGCTAGTTTTCCATGTACGGTTATCACAGTTAAAGGAAGGACTTTGATAACAAATAAATTTTTTCTGCAATTTATTTGACAATATATCGTAATAATTATTCCCCCACCTTTTGCTTAAGAGCATCATGCAAATAGGATAGTTTTCCCTGAAGAGTAAACTGGTCTTTCTGAGTAGAAATTTTCTCTTGGAGGTTGTTCAACATCTCTTGGGAAGATGAACTGAGAATTGTCTCTGTATCAGCTGGTTCATTTCTCATTGCCACTAGAATAGAGCGAAGTTTCTCCCATCTGAGATCTGTCTTGACGCAAGAAAGAAAAATAAAAACACACATAAATACAAAATATAATGAAACCTGAAAATTCTTCTTCTTCAAATGCTCAATATCGACCACTTGTTAAACCACTCCTTGTGGTCTGTATGTGATCTGAGCGTAAGAGCAATTGTACATTATGCCAGTTATGCACCTAAAAATAGTCCAGCACATCCGATTTCTGTGATGCTTTTTATTTACTAGGGTAGTTCCCTAGTCCCCTACAGCAGTCACCTCTTATGACATGCCTTGTAGGTTGCAGTGTTACTATTCTTTGCTCACCTAACGGGCCTTGACAACACACAGGCCCCAACAACACACGGGTGAAACATGAAAATCATGGCATATCCTTTACAGGATGTCGTCATCAATCACAGTAAACGAGTCGTCTATTTTCTAGGCACCACTTATGCGTTCAGTAGTTTGAGATTGCTTTCTGAATGGTAATTAAACCTACAAATAATAATAATAAAACAGTAGGTTCCGCTTCTGCTTTATCTTAGGGATCTCCAGAAAAAATTGCACATGAGACTCGGTCCAGATTCGAACCTAAACCTTTAGATCGCCATCCAAACATCTTAACTACTTCACCATAGAGATCCCCCAAACATGCATTTTTACCTTTATCAAACAAACATGGATTGGATAATTCGGTCTTGATCAAAGTTTAAAATATTAAATACTGGCTAATTAACCCGGCTCTGCACAGGTGAAAGTTGTTATTAATCCTTGATGAGGAATTGGGTAAGCCTTTCCAAAAGATGTCATCTAATAGCATGAATTGTATTTTCTGATATTTTTAAGAAGTGGTTTGAATCGGGTATGTCGTCGTTAAACGATTTTAACAGTTTAAGTGGTTCATGTAATGTTTCACGTCTAATCAAAGTAGTGTCTTCACATTCTTCCTAATTATTTTAAAATTTCTATAGTGTAGTTTGAAACAGAAAAGTGAAGCTGTAATGACATGAAAATTATACATCCTGCGCAAATGAACGCAAATGGAAAAACACAATGCAACTAATGGTACGTTAAGGGATGTAATCCATGTCTATATTGTAGAAGCCATCTGGTAATTTTTGGATTATATCCCTTTGACTGTTAAGCTTTCTTAGCCGCATGTTCTGGTGTAACAAAGATGGCGGATTTTAATGTCGGATCGGACATTAAGAATTCAATTTTATTTTATTTTAAAGCTAATATTGATCCGATTTTGAAACTGTTTCTTTAGCTGATCTAAATTTAGCCCGAAAAATATTTGTACGAAACATGGTGAATATTGGATGTAAACTGAGGCTGTGTATAGGCGGACACACATCAGACACTAAGGATTATATTATAAGAAGATTAGCAAAATTAAGCCTGCATTTTTGTTTTGATTACCTGCAGATACTGTGAGCCAGATCTTGATGTTTCATCTAACACTGATTCACTTCCTCTGAAACAAAATGCAAAGCCACTTATAGAAGCAATTCCTACAGTATTTTATTTATATTAATGTTTGCTTCTTCTTGTTTTTGTTCCCTTTAGTATAACCATGTCATTGTACTGGCGGTGACTAAGGAGTTAAATATGTGCACTGTTAGGGTCAGCACATTTGATTTTGGCATATAAATGCTATAAATTCACAGATAAAGAATGAAGAGAAAGACCACAGAAAAACATACAGAAATAATGGACTGTATATCTCCAAATCAGCAAAAAAAGAGTACAAATTAAAAGAAAACTGTACTAGTTGTCATATCTAGTCTTCTATTGACACTCCATATTGACCACTTGTTAAACCACTTTTTGAGATCTGTATGTCGCCCGAGTGGTTACCGGGTCCAAATTTGGGATGTAAAGAATAGAACCATTGTTACCTGCCATGCATGTCGAAGAGGCACTAAGGAGGTTTGGCTGAAATCGGATGCATGTGTCCGCTAGGGAATGCTAACCCAAACAAATGCTTGCAGAAAACGGATGCACCAGGCCGTAAGGTGCATAACATGGTGCAACGACCCTCACAATGAGGAATGGGATAACGGATTCTACGGTCGCCAATCTGTCTCTGAGATTTAGCCATGTGGTAAGAATGTCAGACCCACCATCACGAGGGTGGCCAAAACTTACTGCAGGAAGAGGTCGGCACAACGGGGAAGCAGAAATCATAGGAATTATATCCTACAGAACTGCCCCAGTATACAGACTTGAGAAGAAAGAGGTGGCCCACTTACACTAGCGTCCAAGACAAACTGTATGGCGTGGCTGATAATCTGAGACAGACGGCTGTCTTTATTAGAGAATCTGAAATCCCAATCTAGTGAGAATGCAGAAGAAGAAGATCTGTATGTGATCTGAGCCTAAGAACAATTGTACATTGTGCCAGTTATGCGCATACAAGTACATCAGATTTCTGTGACACTTTTTATTTACTAGGGTAGCTTTCCTAGGCCCCTACATTAGTCACCTCTTACTTCCTCTTCTTCCAATGCTCTATATCGACCACTTGTTACAGTGTAGAAAATCCTGGAAAGAAAAGACAGCCTCTTTGAACATGGAAAAAGATAATCAAAAGTTGTGGAGACTTACAAAAGCCCTGAACGATGACAACTCATCTAAATGGAAAACAGTTCTCCAGCAAGGAGAACAACTTCTCACAGGAAAGCGAGCAGCCACCCTGATGGCCCAGTGTTACAAGCAAGAAAGCTCATGCTCAATAAGTCAGGAGCAAGGGAAAGAAGTCAGAAGTGAGATAAATGCTACATTCAAAAAAGCAACAAGTGAACCCTGTATGGAGGTAGACATCACACTGACTGAGCTGCAGAGAGCACTGAAAAAGCTCAATCGTAAAAGGCCCCGGGACCAGATGGAGTATCAAACGACATGCTCAAACAAATAGGCCCAATAGCACAGAGTCTTCTACTCCAGATTTTTAACAATAGTTGGAGACAGGGAAGAGTCCCAGACATCTGGAAAAATGCCACAATCCACCCAATTTTCAAAAGTGGAAAAGACAAAAGGATCCGCAGAGCTACAGACCTATAAGTTTGCTAAGTTGCACTGCAAAACTGCTGAAGAGAGTGATAACCACTAGACTCCAGTGGTTTTAGAATCCAACCATAAACTGGATCCAGCCCAGACAGGCTACAGGCAGCATAGAAGCACTGATGACCAAGTGGCATACCTCGCACAGGATATAGAAAATGGCTTCCAAGAACAGAAGAAAACCCTCACTGTGTTCTTCGACATGTCTAAGGCCTTCAACAAAGTCTGGAAAGATGGTTTGCTACTCAAGCTCTTACGCAGTGGAATACGGGGTAGAATGTACTATTGGATAAAAGACTTTCTTACCCATAGACAAGCATCTGTAAAATTGGATGGAGTGCACAGTCCCAGATTCAAATTAAGAGCAGGAGTCCCACAGGGCAGCGTACTGTCCCCATTGCTTTTCCTGGTATATATTAATGATCTGCCACAAACTCTGCCCAGACATGTATCACACTCTCTCCATGCTGATAATCTAGCTGTGTGGTACACCTCCGAGTTTCTGGGTCCTGCCATCTTTAAACTCCAGGCCAGCCTGAACAGCGTCATAATGTGGGCAAGTAAATGGGGTCTAGAAATAAACCGGAGCAAAACTATAGCAACGCTTTTCTCATTGTCAACAAAGGAAGAACACTTCAGACTGAAATTTAACGATGATATCGTTCCCCATTCCCATACTCCAACCTTTTTGGGAGTTAAGCTGACAGTCGTCTGACATGGAAACATCACATAATGGAAACAAACAGAAAGGCTATGAGGAAACAAAGTGTGATGCGGAAGCTGGCTGGAACTACCTGGGAGCTGATATTCGAATCCTGAGTCAGGTGTACACTGGTGCAGTTAGACCGACCTTCGAATATGCATCATCGACATGGATATCAGCAGCCCATTCAAACAAATCGATACTGGAAAAACACAAAACAGGTGTCTGCGTACTATTTTGGGAACCATGAAATCTACACCAATTGTAGAAATGGAAAAGGCAGCCAACATCCAGCCCTTGGAAGACAGAAGAAGGAGAAAAGTGATTCTACAGACTGAAAGGATCAAAAGAATGCCTCACCATCCACTGCATGAAAAAATGGCGGACAAAACAAAGAACAGACTAAAGCGCACAAGTCTAAACCACAAAGCAAAAGAAATAGGAAAGTCATACTTGGAACTACTAAATCATAATTCCATACCTGAAGAATTGCTTTTGATCACTGGGAACCAGACTCAGTACCACTAAACTTCTCAACCTCCATCCCTAAATTATTAAGCAAAGATGCCGAGCCTAATCTAGTGAAAAAGCAATTACAATGGAACATCTCCATTACATGTTTCCAGAAGACAGCTGGATAAGAATTTACACAGATGGATCGGCAATGGAGGCAACCATGAATGGTGGAGCAGGAGTGTACATTAGGCACCCAGATGCTACCACTGTGTCTCTAGCGGCTCCTACTGGAAGAATATGTTCCAACTACAAAGCAGAACTCATAGCCCTTCTGATGGCAGCACAGCACATGAATAAGCTGCAAGCAGCTGCAAGCAAGATGGTATTTCTTACAGACTCATTGTCAGCTATACAAGCCCTGGAGGCTAAATCCACTGATAGCACAGTACAAAAACTACAAAGAGAACTTGCTCAGCTTTCAGAAAAGGCAGAAATTCACTTGCAGTGGATTCCATCTCACTGTGGCATTGCAGGCAATGAGAGTGCTGATGTCTTAGCTAAGGAGGGCAGTGCCAAAGAGCAAATTTACCAACCCTTGTCTTTTCAAGAGGTCAAAACCCTCATACAGAGAAAATCTGCAGTAGACTGGAAGACAAACACTGGATATGATTATGGAAAAGACTCCCTCAAAGACCTAAGCAGAACAGACCAGGTCATTATATTTCGACTACGCACCGGACACTGCAGACTCAACAAACACTTATACAGACTAGGAATAAGTCAAACAGCTCTCTGCCAGTGTCAGCAGGCAGAACAGACACCAAAGCATATCCTGCAAGACTGTCCTCTTCTGTGTGAGCTGAGAAGCAACATGTGGCCACACCCAGTCGACCTGAAAACTAAGCTTTGGGGAAACCTGACAGACCTGAAGCTGTCTGCCCAGTTTGTGGTCCACAGTAAATTAAGCGCATGACCAGAGATCGCTGAAGAAGAAGAAGACCACTTGTTAACCATTCTTTATGATTAGTATGTGGTCCGAGCCTAAGAGCGATTGTGCGCTGTACCAGTTATGAGCCTACAAGTAGGCCAGTACATCCGATTTCTGCGACACTTTTTGTTCCCTAGGGTAGCTTTCCTAGGCCCCTACCTTAGTTGACTCTTACAACATGCCTTGTAGGTTGCAGTGTTACTATTATTTGCTCCGTGCAGGACCCCGGCAACACACGGGTGACAATGTCTAGTACTAGTTACTACCGCAAAAATAATTTTTAAAATTGTCAATACACAAAAAATGAAATTTATTCACCTTCTTTTCCCGGCTGACACAGGAGAGGAAATCACTTTGACGTACTTTCTAGAAGAAGATACAGGTGACAATAATCTTCCAGCAGACTCCATACTGGTTTCAGATCTGGTTCGAGGCTTTGTGTTTACAGGTGGAGCTAATCTGGAATCTAGATGTTGTGGTTGAGGTTGTGGTGGAAACTGGAATAGAAGGTGAGGGGTCTTCATGGAAGGGTCACCCAATTTATTTGTATCATAGCTCTTGGAATACTGAGCTGCATTTTTCCTTTGGGGTTCACTGGAGTTATACTCAGCACTTGTAAGCTCAATTGATGAATCCCTCAGATTTGGGTGACTGCAGATGTTAGGAACAGCCACATGTGAGCATTCCTTGCTTGGTTGAAGAAGATTAGATGATGAGACGTCAGCAACATTCAAAATTGGTTGGGTCAAAGAATTTGAAATGTCCTGTGTCAAAGATTAAAATGAGATATGAAAACGGAATAATTTACACCATTCTACTATTACACGATATTATAAAAATTCACATGCCTTTTTTAAATAAAAACTAGAAGTTACAGGCACAATATAATTTTGTGAAAAGGCTGCGCTAGGGTCATTGAACTGACACTGGCCAACAGCCTACTCTCCCACCATGTGGTGACCCTGGAAACAGACTCCTGCAGTTTGGTAAAATGGGAATGATCAAATAATACCTACCATGTTAGTAGTGTAATCGCAGCCACCAATGGTATGAGATATGTCCACACTACAGACAAGGGAACGACTTCAACCAAGTCAGAAAGGGGTGAACATAAGCACACTTCTTGATCATAGATCATACCTCATGATGCATCAAAGTGCTAAGGATGACCAAAAGAGTGTTTTTACAGAAAATTTGGAAATTAGGAACATCAGCAAAGTCAAACTTAAACAAGTACAAAGATACATGTTCCAAAATGGGTGAAAATGTTCCTAATCTGGAACGACCTCACCAAGTCAGAAAAGCTGCAAAGTATAAACATGCTCCTTGGTGCAGATCATACTCAAGCCCAAATATACAGGCAAAAAATTATCAATAAAGAATGTTGATCATACAATGCAAAAAATACCAAATGTAAGAGATTGTAAGACGAGACAAACTCAAACATTTTCATAGGCCGAACATTTTGGTTGTTGTGAAGGAGATCAGAGCACCTATCGACATACTTTCAATGAAAATATTCAAAATTGAAACCATGTCATTTACAAATAGACAGGGAAAGGAATTGGAGGTTACATTGGTCACGGCAGATTTAGTCTGTCTATATAGTCCTAAGTTGAACTACAAGTATAATACTAATAGTAGCATTATGAGTTAACATATTTATTCTTATATTTCCAAATAAAATAAATTTTAATCATTATTCTTTCCCTTTGCACAACAGTTGAAAACGGCTGTAGCAACTAATGAGAATGAATAAATGATGATTGATAATCAATCATAAATTATAATTAATGAATGATGATGAACAAAAGAACATTCTGATCTCAGATTACTCAGAATGAGAATCAGTTCATTCTGCAAGCGCATTGATATATGATAAATGTATATTATTATTATATTATAACCGGAGTAAAGCAAGATTGTATTCTATCTCCGCTATTGTTTGGAGTGGCCATTGACTGGGTGATGTGAAAATGTTGCAGGGGCGAAACTGGCACCGATTGGGTAGAAAATAGTCAACTAAAGATTTGGATTTTGCAGATGATATTGCCTTATTAAGTAGAAACAACCAAGATATGCAAAGAAAAACAGACAACATGTCATCTATAGCATCAAAAGTTGGACTGCAGATAAGCTATGAAAAACAAATATAATGAAGACACCTATGGCAAGTAATGGCAGGATATCACCCTGGAATCTAAAATGATAAAAATAACAGAGCAGTTCACCTATTTAGGTAGCAATTTTGACTGCACAGGAAATGTTAAAAAACAAATTAAGACACGAATTGGCAAAGCAACATCAGCTTTTAAAAGTCTAAATAAAATATGGAACTGCAAGTTATATAGTATTAAAACTAAATTACGTATTTTCAATTCAAATGTTGTATCAATCCTAACATATGCCAGCGAGAGTTGGAAAATGACTAAAGATATAGAAAGCAAGTTGAATGCATTTGAAAATAGATGTCTGAAAAATAATGAATATAAAATGGAACGAATTCAGAAGAAGTGATGAAATCAGAGACATGTCTGGTCAACCACTAGTGACAACTGTTATAAGAAAGAGAAGATGGAGATATGTTGGGCATACCTTGAGGAGAAATGATCAACGAATATCAAAGCAGGCATTGAAGTGGGATGCAAAGGGTTTCAAGAAAGAGAGGATGACCTAAAGAGACCCTGAAACGAACTTTGCTGAGAGAGGCAGGAAATATCGGTCTCAGTTCCATGGAGGAGATTGAGCGAGTTGCCCAGGATAGAGCGGTATGGAGAAATTACTTGCAGGCCCTATGAACGTATACGTATAACGGTACGAGAGGAATTATTATTATTATATTATATAATTTTATTATTATTATTATATCTATCATTGATAGTATCAAAAAACAATAACACAACATCAACAACTTAACAACAACAATCACAAAAAATGTTAATAATGTTAAATCAAAATGTTAGTAACTAATACTAATTAGTAATTTAAGTAATACAAAAATAAGTAATCAAGGTAAACATAACAACATCGTGATCACCTCATGTATATTACTGTTACATGGTATGTCTTGTTCTTCAGTACGGAGTCTTCTGTAGTTATACATTTTCCCCCAGACGTTTAATGCTACAACTACAGGCAGTACTTAGTTAACTTAGTACCACTAACTACAGTACGAGTATTTTTCAACTTCCCCATTCCATGTCAACTTCTTCTCACTTCCGGATTGGAATCCGTGTTTGTATTTTTAACAGCTGTCATAGTTTATTTGGAAAAGGCGGATCACGGCTGGTTCACGGCCAACTCTAACTATATAAGTTTATAGTTGGCTCTGGCTGATTCGACGGTGGGCTTAAAAATAGTATGTTCAAATCAGACTGGGCCTAGTCATGAAAAGTAGTAAATAAAATATAAAACTTAATCTACATATTCCTTAGTGACAGTCTGGCCAAGTGGCTCTTAAACATCTCCCAACAACTGGGGGAGGGTAGGTATTTTAACAGTGGAAAATATATACTGATGTGAAAGGGGAGGGGTGGTCAAGACTGTATGTTGTATCTAGCTAGGCCGGGCCTACAATGATCATGTTCAATAGTAATAACAACTATCCCTGGACAATTGGCGTCTACACAGAGAAAGCTTATGATCAATATAAGAAGGAGACAGTCATCATTTTTCGGGCATGTGATGAGAAGGGGAGGTTTAGAACACATTTTGATAACCGGTAAAATCGAGGGTAGACGAGACAGAGGAAGACAGCGAGAAACAATTTTGGATGGTCTGACTTCATGGCACGGTAGAGGGTCAACATCTGAGTTGATAGCAAACACCAACGACAGAGATTTGTGGAGATCCATGATCGCCTACGTCAGCCGGCACGGCACCTGATGATGATGATGAACCAGCTCTACGAACTGGTAACCACGGCCTTCTATAGAGAAGGCCGTGTCTGAACACATGTACGTCTGACCCAATGATTAAAAAGGAGCACAGTGCCACGGTCAACTCTACTCTTTATAGAGAAGGCAATGACAGGGCAGAGGGTAACTGTCCTCGGCATGAGAACGACATCCTGTTATAGTTACGAGAGACAATGCATGTGGCGCCAATGGTGTATTTTATTTATGCTTCCTCCTGGCATGTTTAATGTCAGCTAGTTGTCTTAGTCAGGTCGCAACCCCCCATAGTCGTATGTTATGAGGACACGGACCAGTTTGTCTATTTCTCAGACCCATTTTCCTAGCGCCTCCACCTGTCCCTGGCGTTGTACCAGTAGCGTATTTCATAGGTGTGCACACCATGACAGCAGAAAGTAAAGTAATTATTGAAGTGTTTACAGCAATATTTACTACAAAATATTTATAGAGTAGCTAGTCTATTATCGAATTTAAGTGACCGTGCAAACTGCCAGTCTCTATGGACGCGTTATCACACGAAATTGCGGTATGTTAGTACTTAAGAGTTTTCGGGGCATATCTCCGAAAATCGCACGGTGGTTTCCGTCTTAACGCTTGATGATCTCCGGATTCTAACATTAACTATGACGTTTTGTGAAGCGAGTGAGGAGGGAGATTGGTGGACAGGCTGTGTTTTTACATGAAGAATGCGTGCGTGAAAAAATCAGCATTATCAATTGATGGATGTGGTGTTTAAAAGACGTTTATCTAGGTGTGTTCGACTTTGTACGATTGAAAAATGACCATATACTTTTGGTTCGACGAGCTTCTACAATAAGTCAGTTCATGACTTACGAGTTGTTAGTTGAAAATGATCTAAATTCAAGTTTTAAAGAAGTGTTCAAATTGACAGAATTGATCATGACTATTCCAGCAACCACTGTACCTGTTGAAATGTCGTTTTCAGCATCATAGAGAATCCACAGTTGGCACAGATCTACATCAAGATTAGACTCTCCAGTCTTAGCCTTTTGTCAATTGAAAAGAAACGTTTGAGCAAGGTTAGAATGAAGAATACATTTACGATGTCGTCACAGAGAAGTTTCTGCAAAAGGAAAGAAAAATGGATCTGATCTTCAAGTGAAACATGTAGTGAAATATATACTATTTTTGAAAAAATGTTTCCCAATTCAATAACTATTGTTGAGTAATGAATATAGTTGGTTTTTCAATAAAAAGGGCAAAGAGGTTAAATAGGAGGAGCAAATATTCATTTTAAGTAGCATCACACCTATCTTTGCATTATCGCGCTACGCCACTGATATCCAAAATATCCGAAAACAACATTAGAGATACCATCAAAGTACACACTATGATATTCTGTCTTAATATGATGCAGAAATCTAGGTAGTCAATGTTGCAACTTAGAAACTGTTGAACACCAAACTTGATCAACAACCTATCGTATTTTTGACAGATGCAAATTCAGCACTTAAATTTTATAATTGGCCTGGTCTACAAGCCTTATTGTCTGGCTGTGCAACAAGCGCATAGGCCGTCTTGTATTGATACCGTCTCACTGTGGAATACAAGGAAATGATACAGAAGACCTACTGGCCAAGGAAGGTGCTGCAAGAGAGCAACCGGGTGTAACAGTTTAACTATCATCAAAAGAAAAGGATGATTAAAATCAGTCAGAAAGCCACAAATACTAATACATGACGACAAAAAATGAGCAGATTTAGAATAAGGAGTCATTCTGTATTATGCATGGAATAATGGCTGAAAAACCGCAAAATTTCAGAACTTTTCCCCTCTGAAAACCGCAAATTTCCAAATATCAGAACTTTTCAGAACGACAGCTCAATTTTATGATATAGAAAAATGTCTTCTTCTTCTTCTTTGCGTTCGTTCTTTACGACCAATTTTAAGCACTCTTTGTGATATGTTTGATATTTGCCAAGAACGTGTATACGTTGTACATTGGTTTGGTAGGCCCCTAAACGCATAGACTTCTACACATTTAGGATATGTGCATTCGATTTTAGCCTAACCTCCTTAGTCACCTCTTACGACATGCTTGGCAGGTAATAGTGGTTCTATTCTTTACACCCCAAATGTGGGCCCCGGTAACCACCAGAAAAATGTCAAGATCAGATCTGTTAGTCTACTCAGAACATATTTTTGTGGAGATTCATGATAGTCTAGTCTACGTCAGCCGGCATGCTTTACATGGTACAAGATGATGATGATTAATAAATATCAATCGATGATGATTGATAAATTTCTGAATAACATATTTTTGTGTCTCTTTATAATTATCAATATTATTTGATTGTTTATTTATCTATATGTTGAACGTAATTTTAACTAATTTACGAGACATTTAAACATATTTGTTTCCAACTACGAATGGTGTTTACTTTTTACTGTTAGCCAACGTCAAAAGACGACCGCGGAATTCAATTGAAGTTTTTACTTCAAACATGTTGACTGTCTAAGTCAACAATAGCAGCAACTTATTATTATTTTTTAAACGTAACTAAACGGTAAGGTTAACGTAGGGCATTGTTAATTTTAGTTACTTACTTACTGTAATGTTTAAACATTTATTGTTCAATTTAGTTTGCTAAATGCATTTTGAATGAAATTTGAATTATTCTTTTTCTCATTCAATTCATAAATAAGTTTAGTTACGAAATTATTAGATTGAGATTCAAATTCAAGATGATTCAGATGATCAAGATGATCATTGAATTGATTGAGATTGGTTGGAGATCGCCTCAGATAGTGATACTCAGAATCCTTAACGTAAACACAGATGTTTTAACATAAACACAGTAACTCATGTAATTGGTTAATATTTTAAAATGTATTTTGTTAACCGTAACTTAGACTTAGTCCGACTTGGACGTACGACCCGTACCATACTCATGACGGTGGACGTATTATGGGGCGTATCAATAGTATCACTATCATTGTATGACTATGACCTACTATGATGAATGATATTAATTATAATATGAATCAAATCATGATCATCCCATGATTTATTTTATTATAATTTATATTTAAATTATAATTATTGTTAGTTAATTGTTACTATCTGGAACAGGAATGTCAAATGACATGGTCATTAAAAAAAAGCAGGTTAGACAAACTTCACAACACTACTCATGACTTATTGACTATGACCATTATAAACATAATAAACAACATTAGCAGTCATTAGCTGGTATCAAATGACATGCTGAAATTAACTTTCTCAGAAAGTTGAGAAAGCTATACATTCATAGGTTGAGAATTTGAGTGAGACCAGTTTTAGAATATGGAATCACAGGTTAACCCTTTTAGCACAGGATGAATTTTGGCCATTTAGCCAAAAACACGGAGCATTATTTCAGTAAATGTGGGTGTGTTTTTGTTATTTGTTTGAGACACCTTTCTGATGTTCTGACACCATGTAATATATATATTTATAGGAAGGGTATATATTGAGGTACATTACTGACAAAAAATGTTGAAAAATTGACATATATGCAAATTAGCTCATTTGCATATCTAAAAATAGAAAAGACAATACATGTAATTACAACTTCAAGGTAAGATACATACAACCAAATACAGTTATATATGTTATTTCATATCTTTTTTATTGTGCCTTGACCTTTTTACAATGATATTTGTCAAAACAATAGTGGTGTACACCTCTTTCACATGCAGAATACATGTTTCTGCTTCGGTTCCTTCCTCCTCTTTGAGAGCGGCCACTACAAACTAAATAGTCTTTTCAGTTAGGAATATTGGTGGACTTCCAATTTTGAACAATAGATCTCCTCTTGAGGATTTTGCCATTGTTCTCAATGAACTGAGTGGCATATCTATTGGTTTCTTGTACAAATAATGTCAATAAAAGAGTTAGAAACAGGTACAAATAACAGGCAGTCAAAGAGTCTCTTCATGTGTTTTAGGTCAGTCAGTTCACAGAATTGATGTAACACACTCCAATCATTTTCAGGACGGTATACCCAGCTCTGGAGCACGTTTGAGCTGTTGTTATTTCATTGTCTCTATCTGTTCTATCACATTACTAAGTCTATTATATGCCTCCTGGCTAGAATCACTTAATTACAATGTTTCCTAAACATCTAAATCATAGGTGGAATCATCAAAATCGGGCATTTTTTAGACAGTTTAGGACACTTGTCCAAAAAATTAACCAAAAATCACACGATGCTCCAATTTCACTAGCAAGCGGCCATTTGTAAACGTAATAGAGCAGTGAATAAGGGGAGAGCTTTAGCGGTGTTTCAAGGCGGGAAAGTTGTTACGGTGTTGTGGAAACAAAGATGGGGCCGATGATCGGCCGTCCCGTGTTTTTGGCTATACAATCAATGGCCGACAATCGGCCGGATTCGTGTTATAAAGGTTAATCAACAGTAACCAAATTGTTTTGATAAAAGAAACTGCCTTTTCAATCATGCATCATGGCAGGAGTATGTGATGTCAGTTAACATGCATCAGTCACATGCAGGACTACAATTAATGAAAAACAGGTGAGATGGCAGTCCTACAAGCTGAGAACTTAAAGGACTTGCAGGACATTCCATGCATGAGAGACAGAATAGGCTAGGAAGAGGTTGATTAAAAACAAAATAACTTTGTGGTGAAGTTCTGAGACAAAAGACCTATACAACACAGTGCTCGCGGATGCCATGACGCCCGTGTCATACATTCATGGCATACTATTTTACTCCGCTGGCTTTAAGGTTAATCAGATCTCAAGAAAACAAATTATTTTTCAGTTTTTTAGCACTCCCATGAAATATTAGTTTTGATAGACAAATTATAATAAAAATAATAAATGTGCTTGCAGAATCATAATCATACAACTATTAGTATTCTTGTAATTCAACTTAAGACGATATCAGGTCCCATCTTATAACTTTTGCAATCGTGTTTCATTCTGTAACCATTCTACTGCCTCTAACCTCACCCTTTTGCTTTTTTCACTAGAGAAAGCCTCTGCATCTTAACTATATTAACATTTATATTGTTATTAGTAGTAATACTGCATACATCACATGGCACCTGCTTTTCTATATCCATGACATATGTGCACCAATATATATATATAAAAAACGTTGGGCAGCACTGCAGTAGACTATACAGAGAATCCAAGTCTAAAATGAGTGATGCACTTTGTGGATCTTTTAAACAATTTTTTCTTGTTTTTTTTTAAAGATATGCAGTCACTTGTGACAGAAATCTTAAAGATATGAACAGATTGAAGGAATGGTGTATTGAAACTGTGCAGAAGGTTTGTATTGCTCTTAATTTTCTCTGAATAGCTTTAATGATTTCATTGAATAAGTTTATTTGTCTATTGTCTTTCCCCAGGTGGATGATGGAATTGGTTGTCCACTCTTGCAGTTAGCGTAGGGTGGGAGCTTTAATTTGTGTTCTAGATGAGTCGCTCTTGTGTTATATCCATGTTTATTTAGTGTGGTCTTGATATTGTCTATCCATCTTTTTTTTGGTCTTTCCTTAGCTCTAGTACCTGATCTCTTTTATTGTATGCTGTTATTGGTGGTTGGTTGTATTCCATTCTGATTAAATGTCCAAACCACTGCATTTGTTGTCTTTCAATGTATTTGGTACATGAAGTTATGCCCACTCTGTTTCTAATGTCCTCGTTTCGTAGTCTGTTTTTCCTGGTGATCCCAACCACCTTCCTCAAGCAATTCCTATGTGGTGTGTTGCTGTCAGGGACCAGGTTGGGCACTGGTATAAGTGTTAGTCCTTATTAATCTGTTTACTATATTTCTACATCTGCTGCTGTCTCTCTCTCTCTCTCTCTCTCTCTCTCCGTCCGTTAACAAATGGACAGCAACAAATGCACAACTTTCTTCTCTATTTTCCTCTGTACTGTGTTACAGCTGGGATTCATTTCTTTCTGTTCTTGTTTACTGTTCTCATTCAATCCAATGTATGTCTTCCACGTTTTCATTTACCATCTGGTGTCCATCTCAGTGCAGTTTTTGTGAAGGAGTTAATTTTCATGCGTATCACATGTCCAACTGTATCTTTTGAATGATGGTGTTCATATTCTCTTGTTGACACTGTGCAAGCAGTTCTTGGTTAGAGATAGTATTTGGCAAGAACAGGCGTAAGATCTTTCATAGACAAGTTTATGAAAGGTGGAGAGTTTGGATATATCTTGTTCAGTCGTGCTCCAGCTTCTGATTCATATATTAAAGTTGATAGCACACAGCTGCGATGTATATTAATCTTGGTTCTGATACTGCATTGCACTGATTTCCATAACCGTCTGAAGGGTCATGAATACACTTCATGCCTTACTCAGTCTGTTTTTAATGTTAAATCCAGCTCCTCTTTCGTACCATAACACTTTCAAGATATGTGAAAGCAGTTGTATTTGGAACTACTGTGTATAATTTATCACAATTATTAGTCTGATCAAGTGATGTCTCCATTATCGTGGGCTTATTCAGTACCGCAAAACGGTCGCACACTTCATGAGGACTGCAGTGCTTTTGAGGCAGTGACATTGAGCATGACTTTGGAGATCACTGCTGCCTCCAGGGCTCTGTCATGGGTGACTGAGCAACAGGTAACCCATATGATTATCATATCAGACTCAATGAATATGCTTCAAATGATTGAATCTGGAAGTATGCGTGTGGAATGGGTGGACAGCATTCGGAGATCACATCTCAAGAAAATGACTTGGCTGTACACACCTGGACATGCTGGAGTGCAGGGTAACGAGCGTGCTGACTTTCTTGCAAACAATGCCCCAACTCAAGCGGGCAGAAGTATGGACAGAGCCGATATCATCAATGCGGTACACTCTCAATTATGTGACATGGGCAAGTCTCAGACACTGGAACGAGTTCGAGAATTAGGCGTTAAGTTTGGACATGCCAGACATTGTTGTCTTCGTGGTAGAGAGAGAAGATATAGTAATCAACTTGCCATGGGTACGGTGAGCAAATGGACTTTGGGATGGTTGCTGCAGCGAGGACAGAGCACGAATGGGAATGCCCAATGTGCCATGACGTCGATCGCAATAACATAACAAGTGATGTCTCTCCATCAGAAGTTGGCTTTGATGGATCTGCCAATATTTTCTGTCGCTTGCTATGATAGTATATTCAGATACACTATTATTTATCAGCCGTTTTCTTTTCATGAACACTTTGAACCCTTGCCACCTGTACCTTAAAAACTACATTCTTCTGAGCAAAAACAGCACATATTAGAGTGATATTAAAAACAAGATAATTTGGTACAACTAAGTGTTTTAGAATTTGTCATTGATATATTCTTTTATCTCTGGTATGCCTGTTTATTATATATTTACAGGAGACCAGACTATAAAAAATTGATATATTGTTTGAGTTACACCAAAGTGAACAAGATCTACAACAACACATTGATGCCCTGAACCAAAATTGTATAAACCATGACATGAAAATCAACAACACTAAAACAAAACATTGAATATGGGAAGAAAACATAATAAACTAGACATCCATGTCAATGGCACAAAATAAACCAAGTGAAAGAATTCAAATACTTAGGAAGCATATTCACAGAGACGGAAGACTAGATAGAGAGAGATAGAGGTAGAGTTCAAAAGCAAATGCTGTAACCTACCAGCTAGCCCCATTTAATGTTATGAGCACTCAAAATTTAACTGACAACCAAACAGCAGATGACAACAGCATCAACACGTATGCAGAAAGTTACCAACAACACAGAAAAGACAGTCACCAACATCAGCATAAGAAAGAAATTGGCACAGAACCTTGCTTGAATGACATTGAGAAACAAAGAATGAAGTGGTTTGGCCACTTAAGAATTCATCTAAACTCCATAGTATACAAAATCTTCTACAACAGAACATCAGGAAAGAAGGCAGAGGAAGATCATGAAAAGATGGTTAGATGGCATAGCAGAATCCTGTCAAAGAGCAAAATAACAATCACCCAAGCCACCAGAACAGCGCAAGACAAAACAGAAAACCACAGCACTGGGCATAAGCCCGGCAGCAGTGTGACGACAAAAGAAGAAAAAGAAGAAGAATGCTATGCTAGATCCAGAATGGCAGGTTGCAGTATGAGTGAATGTCTGCAGAGGTATCCAACATCCAGAGACTCGTGGATTTACTGTCCTGCGCAAATGAGTGTTCGTGGCAATGAGAGAGTGAACAGACTTGCATCGACAGCATTGATCGTCTGGGAGTTGAGGATGGAAAGAAATATGTTCTTTGGCCTGTTGGTGACCTCCTGTTGAATGAGGACATTAAAATTGATGTTGAATCTATTCAGCGATTGATTACACACTGTACAGGTAGAACTGGATGTTTGAGGGGCAGCGAGAGAAGCGTGTTTAACCAGCGAGCCACAGGGACCATCAGTATGCATACCCTTCAGCATCTGTTGGGGGAGATCTAGTACCTTTGAGTCTGCGTAGAGTGTTATAATGTCGGTTCAGCAACTAATAACCAATTAGTGTGTTGTATTTTGTAAATATGATACTCGATCATATTATGTTTTATTTTTCTGTTTTGCTTACCTATAACACTGTTTTTCAGGCAGTCAGTGTTCTAGTAACTAGAGAGAGAAAACATGAGGAAAGCCCAGGCAAGATCCTCCAACTAGGAGCAGAACTCGAGACAACAAGAAAAAGACATGTATTCATCCACTAATAGCATCAATATCAATTGTTGAATTTTGTCAATAAACATGCTTTGAGACATAAAGATATGGGAGGAAACAACAGCATAGTGAGAATATATTTTTGATAAAGGATAAAACGCTCAGAGACTTGACAATTTTTGATTAATAAAGGGGTAAAATTTAAACGAAACAAAAACCTGAAGAGGAGATAAAAGAGTATGATGTAAAAAAAAATAAAATAAACAATGTGTGTATAGGTTTGCTACAATAATATAATTTTGTTAAAACATAGATATAACTATGAAGGGTCATGAACTTGCTGTCGATAACAGTTTTGTGTATCTTAGACACATGCTAGAATATTTTTTATAAATTAACGTAGTTCTCTCACTGCATCTGTCTGGGACTCTATTTACCGAGGCCATTGTATCGTTCAACACTCAGTCGATGTTTCGAAAGGTCCAAAGGGGCAGGTTGCGGTATGTGTGGAGTTCGTCTATTGAGGTTTTCAACCTCCAGAGGTTTATGAGGATCTACTGTACTGGACATGTGGATATCTGCAGCAATGAGAGGCGGACACCAGGGCATAATAGACTGAACAAACACTTACATAGACTTACATAGGCTATGATTATCTTCATCCCCTCTGTGTCACTGGAGCACTGCTGATCAAACCACAAACATGTCCTGCAAGACTGTCCCCTGTATGTCCTCCCTAGAAAGGGATGCTGGCCCTACAACAGAACACTACATTCAAAACTACATGACACCAGAGATGAGCTCTAGATAACAATCGACTTCATCATAAGAATATGTCTGATGGTGTAATCATCAAAATAGCGACCGCATAGAAGAAGAGGCGGACATACCTGTATTAGCAGCATTGTTTTTCAGGAAGATGAAGTTGGATAGTGGGGACATCCTTTGGTTTCTCAGGAACTGCTTGTTGGATGAAGACACTAAAATTGATATTGAATCTATCCAGTAATTTAAGAAGTTTGAACTTAGAAGAGTACACATTGTACTAACGGAACTGGATTCCTGAAAATCAGGAATATGTTTAACTAGTGAGTCGTGGGAACTATCAGCATGCAACACACCCTTTGATATCTTCTGGGGGAGGACTGAACACTCACGTGTTTGCCCGGAATGCTATGACAAAAATTCAGTTACAAATAACAAAATACTGGTGAGATCGCTTGCTTACCCAGGTACCAGCATCCGTAGTTGGAGTTGAATTTTTTTTCAGACCACAAATGGTCACAGGTCTACCCCCGCTTCAAATGAGTGCTGGAGAAACACTGGAAAGTAATGACTGTCAGCGTGAGGTTGACTACATTGCTTCTAATGTGCAGTTGGTCCAAGAAAAATACATTGTATTCCCCAATATATCACTTGGAGTAAAAACATATACTTTACAAAATGATGGAAGAAAAACAAATGTTCCTCTTTTCACACCCAATCTTGCCAATACTCAGCATTTGGGTGTAAAGAATAGAATCACTGTTACCTGCCATGCATATCGTAAGAGGCACTAAGGAGGTTTGGCTGAAATCGGATGCACATGTCCTAAACATGTAGAAGTCTATGCGTTTAGGGGCCTACCAAACCAATGTGAACGTATACACGTTCTTGGCAAAGATCAAATATATCACAAAGTGATTAAAATTGGTCGTAAAGAACGAACGCAAAGAAGAAGAAGCAGACTTCCCTTTTTTAATGTTACCTGTAATTTTGTTTTTCCACATCTTTTCAGGGTACTCTGTCATCAAATAAACATCTGTGTGGGGCTTGTAATATGCCTTGCACACAATGTATCTCATTTCAAGGCAGCAGTGTTGATAGACGAAGTTACAGTAACAGTTCAGAGATTCATGACAATAAGTATGTTTCATTTTGGATTTATTATTATTGCAATTTTCAATCCCAATATATGCCAGCGAGAGTTGGAAAATGACTAGATATAGAAAGTAATTTGAATGCATTTGAAAATAGATGTCTGCGAAAAATAATGAACATAAAAATAAGACGAATTCATAAGTGATGAAATCAGAGAAATGTCTGATCAACCACTAGTAACAACCGTTATAAGGAGAAGAAGATGGAAATATGTTGGACTCCCACCAGTTTTACCTCTTGTTTATTCTGTTACATTTAACAAACCTAGTCATTGGCCTTAGCAAAATATTTATACTGAATTTGTTCTTTTTTCTCTTCAACAGTACATTACCGTTGAAAAACCAAACAGTAGAGACCTCAACACAGACGGAATCATTATCTTCTTATCATGACCTGACTAAACCACACAGCACCAGTGATTTGCCAGATCTCTTGCTCTTTTCATTATCATCAAGAGAGCCATTAAAATATATTGTGCCTCCACCTCCTCCTCCTCCACCACCACCTCCTTTACCACGAAAGTTACAAGTCTCTTCAACATTGAATTTAACACGGAAGAAACAAAATACTTTAAAGAAATGCCAGGTAGGTTACTGGAGATACATTTTTGCCAAGCTTCTTATTCTTCTTCTGTATTTAGGTTGTTGGTTATGCTATATTTCCATGCATGTCACCAGAATGTTCACATTATTTTCCAGTTCAAGTAGTGGCCTCATAGTTTCTTTCTCTGTCCAGGCATAACATCTTAGACTATTGCAAGCTGGTGAACCCTGAAGTATATTATCAGAATCTGAAGTCAAGTTTCGTGTGGCGTAGAGGTTAGATGCTCGTCTGTGCCAAATGTACCAGGTTTGCTCTCCTGTGGAGCCATCTGGATATTTTTCCAGATATCCCTGATCTCAGTGTGGGTGAGATCTAGTTCCTAGTCCTATCGGAGACGGATGATAAAACATAGGTCCAGTGTTCAATTTGAGCATGTACAAGAACCATTGGTAGTTAAAAATTGAGAAGAGCAGGCTGAAATGCGATGCCCAGGCAAATTCATAAGAAAATATAAATAAAATTCCTTAAAAATATCTTCCGTCTTAAAAATTACATCAGGCACCTCGCCAGTGCTAAGGAGTTCATGCACTGCAGCTGGAATCTTCCTGTGTAAGAAAGAGATCGGAGCACACTTGGTTACTCAACAAACAAAGTGCAATGATGATGTTCCTATCAATCAGTCATTTATGTTAGCAGTGTGAACAATGAATAGGTATACTTTTTTTTTTAGATGCAGTAGCGTAGTTGTTAGTGAACTCTCTTCTTAGGCTAGTGGCCGGGTTGAATTCCACAGTGGGCGTGGAATGGTTACCGACCGTGGCGGCTCTCGGATCGACCAAGCCTCAATTGGGTAACAGAAAAAGCGTTGGAAAGTAAAGATGACCTGTGTGATGTTGACCACATCACCCACCGTATGTTGATGGTCAATGAAAAATATATTCCTAGCACTGTATTACCGAATATACCTCAAGGTATTCTTCTTCTGCATTCTCACTAGATTGGGATTTCGGAATCTCTAATAAAGGCAACCATCTGCCTCAGATTATCAGCCATGCGTTCTCACTAGATTGGGATTTCGGAATCTCTAATAAAGGCAGCCATCTGCCTCAGATTATTAGCCACTCCATACAGTTTGTCTTGACGCTGGTGTAAGTGGTATGAAAGGGTTCCTTTACTTGCCTATTTATAAAGTCTGCTGCTTTGGTGTATATAGTTTAAGCCAGTATATGGTAGTTGGCTGGACAAAAATCAAAGGATGCAATGATAACTCAATGAGTATGTTTAAGAGGATCAATGCTGGCATGCTGCGCACTGAATGGGTAAATACTATTCAGCAGTTTGACCTCAAGAGCTCTTGACTATCAGGCAGAACATGCAGGGTGAAGGAATATGAAAGGACAAATAAACTAACTAGAATTGCATCCATTAAAAGTGGGAAGTATTATCAAATTGTAATGTATTGATGTCTCTTCTTCTTTGTGTGCGTTCTTTACGACCAATTTTAATCACTCTTTGTGATATGTTTGATCTTTACCAAGAACATGTATATGTTGCACATTGGTTTGGTAGGCCCCTAAATGCATAGACGTGTACATGTTTAGGACATGTGCATCTGATTTAAACCAAACCTCCTTAGTTGCCTCTTACGACATGCGTGGCAGGTAACAGTGGTTCTATTCTTTACACCCCAAATTTGGGCCCGATAACCACTCGGGCGTATTGATGTCATAAATGCAGGCTTAGCAAGGTAAGGGGAAATAACACTTATGGCACAAGACAACTCTCTAGATATACAAAACATGTATTAGCACAGTCCTCCTCTATGGATCCGAGTCTTTGAAACAGATAAGAAAATAGAAACTTGAGAGGATTAACAATATCAGACTTCAAGAACTAACTGGGTTGGAAAACATAAACAAAGAGATGCAAAAAAGGTGATTGATTGGATATGGACTCAATGGAAAAATAAAAGAAGACCAAGATATTCAATGCAGTGGACACAGCAGGGACAGTGGAAAAAGGTGTAAGATTAAACAGGAAACATGCAAAACTCAGCCTTTTCCAGTGCCGTGAACCCACTAATGTATTTGGAAGAAGATAACAGATATTGTATTTTTAACAGTGATGTGTACTTTATTGTGAGGTTGTATAAAATCTTCCTTTGATCAAATGGAGCAAAAGCTCAAAGTCCGTGAAATGTAGAATTAAATACTTGTTCTATATTATGACTAATCTTTTCTGGTAGTCTGCTGGTGTATCTATTCAGCCCACCATCACTGTCGAACTACTGAAGAATGTCAGGCTAAGGAAAATGAGGGTTGAAGATGACATGTGTAATTCAAAATTGGATCATTCAGGAAAGGTAAGCTTTATTATATTATTTATAACACTGTTTGTTCTGAAGATTACAAGATATGAACGTAAGAGACTGAATTTGAGATTTCACTGCATTTCATATGCATGATGCATATACAGATTGCATGATATTTGAGCTGCAATAGATCAAAATTCATTAGAAAAGATTTTAAAATAAAATCCCAAGAAAATATCTTTACCATCTTCTAAATTATATCGGGACCCTCGCTGGTGCTACAGAGTTCGTGCACTGCTGCTGAGACCATCCTGTGTAAGAAAGTGATTGGAGCACATATGGTAACTCACTGAAGTGCAATGATGATGGTCCAATCAATCAGTCAATTAGACTGAAATGACATTCTTACAGCATTGAGAAAGTCTTTACGAAAAGAGGAGTTTCAGGGTTGTGAATCCCAGTTGCTTACAAGGTTGAAAAATATGAGTGTTGATATTGTTACAGCCTGAAAAGAACGATATACCAAATATGCAAAAAGATTGATTAATCAACATCGAACTGGCATGTTGGGTTGCTGGATTTGTTGAGGCGGAGATCGGAGCACCTATGGACATGTCCAGAGTGCTATAATGATAGTCCTCATATAAATGATACAGATGGCTCAGCTACAAGTGCCACTAGTAATTGAGAAGGGAGAATAGTCCTCAGACTAAATAAAAATGACGAAGAGTTAACCCTAAACGTAGTTACAGGATAGTTCTTAAGGAATTTCTAGGCAGAAATGAAACTATCATGGCAGCAGAAAAAATGGTGCTACATTAAAAATGTCAGATTTATAGAAAACTAGTAATAATGGTGGATGGTTGATCTCTGGTACAGAGATGGATGGTGTAAGATGACTAATGATCTGACCACAGAAGAAGAAAATTGATAGGGAAACTACACACATTTTTACAATTGACTTTATTTATTTTTAGGATATGGCTAATTCTGCTCATACAGCTGTCACTTTGGAAGCTCTGCAGAAGGTTACTCTTAGAAAGGCAGAGGTTACTAAAAATGTGGATTTAGGAACTTCTTTTACAGAATCTGTAGCAAATGATCACATGGACAGTGGGTAAGATTATTTAGGATTTATGCATGTAGTTAATATTATTGTTTAACTTGCTTCTTTTTTGTCAAATTTATGTGATAGATTTAGCAACTTGATTAAACACAGAAAAGATTCTAAGAAAAGTCATGCAAGGACTTGCTGTGATGAAGAAGCTAGCTGGCGTGTCCTGGGGTGCAAACTCAAAAATATTGAAGCAGGTCTACACTGGAGCAGTCAGGTCCATCATGGAATATGGTTCCAGCTCTTGGACAACAGCATCCAAAACATTGGCCTAAGAATAACTCTTGGAGCAATGAAAAGCGATCATATCCTAGAAATGGGAAAAAAACTGCAGACACCGAGCCTCTAGAACTCCGTAGAAAATACAAAACACTCACCCAGTTTGAAAGTGACTAAAAGAACACCCACTGCACACAAAATTCCAAGAGAAAAAAAAAAAAATAGACTTGCAAGGAAAAGTCCCAACCATCTGGCAAGAGAATTTCACATACAACATTCAGATATCTTAGAAACTGACCCAGAAATGTGGGAAGCCATAACATCAGAGCCATGGACACGCTGCCAAAGCATGGCCCAAATACACCTAGAAGTCCCACGGATCACCTCAAAAAAAATACAAACAGAGCAAAGAGCCAGATCACTCCTAATGCTATAAGAGCACTATCCCACCAGCATATGGACACATGTTCACAGATGACTCAGCTACAGATTCTATCAGGAAGGAGGCAGCTGAATCTACATTACACACCCCCAAGGAAACGCAGAAACACTCTCTGACAGCAGGAGAAACATGCATCAACTTTAGAGCTGAGACAACAGCCATACAGATTCTCAACAACCAGCAGGTATCAGCAAAAAATATTGCAGTCTTTAGCGACTCAAGGTCCGTCTCTTTTGGATGATGGTGTTCATGTATTCTTGCTGACACTGAGTAAGCTGTTCTTGGTTAGAGATAGTTCTTGGCGAGCATACACATAAAATATTTTGCAGATAAGTTGTATGGAAAGTTTGGACATATCTTGTTCTGTCATTCTCCAGAATTCTTATCTGTATTGTCAAGTTGATAGATCACAGCTGTGGTAAATATTAATTTTGGTTCTGATAATGAACCAAACTGATAATTTTGGGCTGATCGTAACTCTTTTTGCCATGAATAGGTAATGTTTTCATTGCTGTTTCTTGGTGGCTTCAGTCTACCTACCTGTAAATGTTCACCTGACTTCATGTCCACCTGGACCACTGCAGGAGCCACTGTATATGTGCTCTACTTCTGGTACTTTCAACTTCTTTTTCTGCGACCATCTTCAATTTTTCTCCTGTTCTGGCGTATGCTGATAACAGAATGATATGATTCTGCATCTTCCATGCGCATGAATGTGAAATGCCTGGTACATTCATTTTGTGATGGAACATTCGTTTTGTAATGGTACATTTTGTGATGGTACATTCGTTTTGTAAAACATTGTCAGTTTGCTGTTATTCTTTTTTATATATTGTTATTCTGCCTCATTTTCATGCTAAAGTTGCACAAAAATTCACCACAGAGGGATTTATAAGTGATCATGATTATGCAGAGAAAAAAATACACAGTTGGTGTCTTATAGTCAGTGTATAGACTGTCACAGACTATTAAGGGAGAACTGGAACAAACACATGCTGAAATCGAATGTGCTTGACAGAGTTATTTGCCATCAGAATGTGAGTTATTCAGTGCTACATAGAACAAATACTGACATACGGATGCTAGTCATGGACAATGAACACACAGATCGAAAAATCTCTGAGGGCCACAACTGTGGTTTTACAGAAAGATGATAATTCCATGGACTGCTAAAATGACTAATGTTGAAGTGTTGAATGAGATCAAGACACAGTGAAAGCTTATCATTTTTTGAGCATGTGATGAGGTGAGATTTAGAACACATTGTGACAACCGGTAAAATCGAGGGTAGAGGAAGACAGCGAGAGAAAATTTTGGATAGTCTCACTTCATGGCACGGTAGAGCATCAGCATCTAAGTTTATAGAAAATACCAAAGATAGAGATTTGTGGAGATCCATGATCGCCTACTCCAGTTGGCACGGCACCTGATGATAAATGAGTGATGACAGAGAGGCACAAATATTGTAACTTCACTGTTGTACACCACAGTCGTTGTAATAGTGGTGAAACTACAACCCTAACCAGACTGCAAGAATACCAAGTCAAATGTGGTGTAGCTAGACAAGAGCACTACACTGGTAACCAAAGAAGAATAGTAAACCAGCAAAGAACCTGTATCGTTAATCACCACACGCTGGGAGACATGCCAAGGAGGATATCGGAGCACTTGTGGACTAATTGTTTCGATGTGCAATGGGGATGATCCGACGACTAAACTAAAATTATAGCGCAGAATAATTTTGCTTAATGGCTCAAATTACAAAGAGTGGTCGCCCGAGTGGTTATCGGGCCCAAATTTGGGGTGTAAAGAATAGAACCACGGTTACCTGCCACGCATGTCGTAAGAGGCGACTAAGGAAGTTTAGCTGAAATCGGATGCACATATCCTAAACATGTAGAAGTCTATTCTTTTAGGGGCCTACCAAACCAATGTGCAACGTATACATATTCTTGGCAAAGATCAAGCATATCACAAAGAGTGATTAAAATTGGTCATAAAGAACGAACGCAAAGAAGAAGAAGATAAAGAGTGGTTTACAACTGGTTAATCTAGAGCAATCAAAAAAAGAAATATTTTATCATTTTTATTTGTTGTTTATTTTATTGCAGACTTCAAGACAGGATCAGCACACGGCAAAGTCTACGAAGAACGCAGATAACAAGGTGAAATTTTAGTTTACATTCTCAGACCTTTCTACTGTTCTTTGCCTGTTTAGATCAAATTTCTGTTTCATATCAGTTACAGCAGCAGCTCTTTATGCTTGATATTTGATATTTCCGAATTCATTAACTCTATAAACCCGAGATTCTGCAATATGGGTCTGATAAACATTGTATTGGTTATTGGTTACTAAACTGACATCATCGCACTCCGAGCAGACCCATAGGTGCTCAGTCTCTCCCAACAGATATCGAAGAGTATGCATACTGATGGTTCCCGTGGCTTGCTGATTAAACACACCTCTCACTCTGCCCTTCAGGCATCCAGTTCTACTTGTACAACGGGTAACTTCAAACTGCTTAAATTGCTGGATTGATTCTACATCTATTTTAGTGTCCCTACCTACTGCTTTATAGATCCGAGGGGACGCTGGCTGAAACCGGACACATCGCCGAAGGATAAGCACCAGAGCTCCAAATGGTGTTGAAGATGTGACGTAAAACACACCAATGCTACGGCTGCATGAATCAGATTTCCACATAGTAGTTTCCATTTCCATAGAGTAGAATTTATGGGGAAGTCTGGTACATTGGTCTGGGTGGTGATCGCGAGAGAGATCCGAGGGGGAACCCACCTCGCTATATTTTGGCAGCCGAAGGTGAATTTATACAAATGGGATGTTAAATAGTAATTTGGTTTAGCTAGATGATTTTTAAAAAATTTGTTTTAAAAAAGGTTCTTGTAAGTACTTTCATGATGAAAAGATGTGCTGAAAATTCCAGAAATTGCAACTCTTAAAGGTTAACAATAGAGCACATTGTTGAACTTACACTGAATTATACCTAAAACAACTTAGACTGTGATTTTTAGGATACAGATATTGAAGTGAATTGGAATATCATTTAGATGAAACCGCCTGTGTGTTACCGGGCTTGCAAGGGGGTAAAGAATAGTGACACTGCGACCTACAAGGCATGTCATAAGAGATGACTACGGTAGGGTACTAGGAAAGCTACCCTAGTAAATAAAGAGCATTGCAGAAATCGAATGTGCTGGTCTACTTGTAGGCACTTAACTGACACAATGAACAATCTTAGGCTCAGATAACATACAGATCACAAATCGTGGTGTAACAGGTGGTCGATATGGAACGTCAAGAAGAAGCAGAAGTTCAGACTGGGTCAACCTGAGAACCATTGAGGACTGAAAAATTCCGTCCCTTGTGGAATCCAGGTACTACTGGCTTACACAGCAAATGCACTAACCACTATGCTCATCATAGTTGGATTTATGTTGTAGACACTTCAACAAATACAAACATGATTAAACACCTTCATTTGAAATGAATAAAAATCGTGGCATATCCTTTACAGGACGTAGCCATCAACCAGAGTAAACTAGTCGTTGATGTTCTAGACACCACTTATACATTCAGTAATTTGCCATTGCTTTCAAAACGGTGAGGTCTATTTTTACCTTTTGTAAAAATCCACGGAAACAAATTTGCTTCCAAATTTTCCCACCGTGGGGTTTGAACCAGGTACGCTTGAGTTTGTGATAGAGCTTATTACTGCTTAAGCTACAGACGCTCACCTTTATATACTTAAATCAACTACTATTACACATCACTCACTTCACCTCAAAACAAGAACACCTGTAAAAGGAAATACTAGGATGTTTTTGTAAATCATGTTCATGTAATTATCTTTCAGGAGTCCTGGTGGAACTCCTCTGTTATCAAAGAGAAGGAAACTGCCTACTAAAGAAAACAATTCTGTGGTGTGTAAACAAAAGCAACAGGTATTACATAGGGGGGAGTGAAAGGGAATTGGGTCAATTCCTGAAGATTTTATATATAATGAGAGTGGGGATAAAAGTGTACATTCTGTGTCTGGAGCAAGTAGGGAATGGTAATAATGCTTGGGGTAGGAACAGAATGTAGTATGGTAGATTGCTGCTTGCATACACTGTCTTGTAAAGTAGGTAATATTCACCTTAAGTGCTAGATTGTGCTGGTTAACAGTTGCAACAGAGGGACTGTACAAATTTCAGGACCAGGTAGTATTCTTATTGTCAAGATGGGGTAACTTTACAAGTCTCTTCTGGGTCCATGGACGCAGAGAAACTATCACACACCAGTACCGAACTAACAGGGGCGAAGCAAATGTTCATTGTTCAACATACCTTTCCACACAGAGTAGTGTCTAGCCAAATGGATTAGAGCGCAGCTTGCATGCGGGAGACCCGTGTTCAATTCTCTGTAAGGCCAAGCATTTTTTCTGTTGTGTGCGTAAAAGAAAACATCCTAACCTAAACAGCTTCATGGTGACTGCACTGGGCATTAAATTCCTCTCAGGCTCTCGTCCCACCTGTCCTACACTGCCCTAAAAAAGTGGTACTACAGGCAGTAACTACAGTTTTTTTGTTTTTTACCTTTTCACACAGAAGCTTTCCTTACAAAAAAAACACATTTATTTTTCACTCCCAAAAAAAAAAAAGATTACTTTCTAGAAACGGATCAAACAATAAGACTTAAAGGTACTATTGCAAAAACGAAAATAATAGGAGATAAAAATCAGAAAATCTAATTATATTACAAAATGAAATCATAGAGGAATTTTGAGATTTTCTTTATCTCGGAAGTACAGTATCACAGGATGGTGATTTGGAGAAGGACATCATTGGAAAATTCAAGAAAGCAAGTCAAACTTTCAGCATGCTCAACAAAAATATGGAAAGCCAAAGGATTAAGTCTGAAAACCGCCCGAGTGTTTACTGGGGTCCAAATTTGGGGCGTAGAGAATAGAACCACTGTTACCTGCCATGCATGTCGTAAGAGGTGACTAAAGAGGTTTGGCTGAAATTGGATGCATGTGTTCTAAACGTGTAGAAGTGTATGCGTTTAGGGGCCTACAAACCAATGTGCAATGTATACACGTTCTTGGCAAAGATCAAACATATCACAAAGAGTGATTAAAATTGGTTGTAAAGAATGAACGCAAAGAAGAAGTCTGAAAACGAAACTTAAACTAAATTGAAGCAGTGTCCTGTGAGTGTTATTATACAGTAAAGAGTTCTAGATAATAACAACAACATCAAACACAAGTTGGAGACATTGCAAAATAAATGTTTGAGTAGAATCCATCAAACTTTTGGGTCAAATGGGATAGCAAATGAAGAGCTTTTAAAACTAACAAACTGCGTCATTGGAGACCATCATTGGAAGATTAATGTGGGTGGGGTATGTATGTCAGTTTTGGCATTCTGCCCGTATGGTGCCGTGGCTCGCAAGGGAAACAAAGAATAGTACTACTGCGACCTTACAAGGTAAGAGGCGACTGATGTAGGACCTAGAGAAGCTACCCTTGTAAATAAAAAGCAACGCAGAAAATGGATGTGCTGGCCTACTTGTATGTGCATAACTGGCACAACGTAAATCGCTCTTAGGCTCAGATCACTACAAATCACACAGATGATTAACAAGTGGCCGATATGGAACGTTCAAGAGGAAGTGTTGGCATTGACTAGGACAGTTCTCTGATGGACATCGGATGGAAAGATAAGACCTTGGATTTTCCATTTCTGTGCCGTTCTGCCACATATCTACCAATTGTTTCCCAAGTCAGGCCACAACATTTTAACTCTCCGTAGTTCTTCTCCATGTTTTGTTTGGAAGTGCAGGCCTTCTTTTCACATCTGCTGTCCATCGGAGAGCTGTTCTGCCTTCCCTGCTGTCATGCTCAAATCATCATTCACATCCTGGATCCATCTTCTCCTTGGTCTTCCACTTTGCCAGGAGGCCTCCATCCATAATGGTCTTTTCCAACCCTTCATGCCTTTTTTATATGTAATATTAGCAGTGGTTAGTGCCTGTAATACCGCTTTTAGGGTGGTGTAGGACAGGGGGAACATGAACATGTGGAATTTAATGGCCGCATGGCTAGTGCAGTCACTGCGAAACTCTTCAGGTTGGGATTTTTTTCAATGCCTTCTACAGAAACTCCTTGGCCTTACCGGAGATTGAACCCTTGTCTCCAAAATATTAAAATATTATGTAAGGACCACATACTCATATTTTTATATTAAAAAAAAACTGATGATTTTTTCTGTTTTCCATCAAGGGTAAACCACAACTGTGATAAGAAAGTGCCTGGCCATTCCTTGGTATCTTATGTTCTGCAACAGTCAACTTTTGAAAGTAATCATGCATTGAAAATATGGCAATACTAATTTTAGACAACATCAACGTAAAAAAAAACTTGTAGTGTAACAGTCAAAAATATGGAACTTTGAAGTAGTGGTATGAAGATGTTGATATTTGTGTCATAAATCATCTAATAATTATCTTGTGAGTTTGTGATTTCTTGTATTTTTAATATGTATTTTTTGTGTGTAAATTGTTGGAACTTTGTTATGTAGGGGGGTTATATAATAAAATATACGGTTTCAACATTGTATAATACTTGACTTACTTACTTATTCCTCTCTGCTCCTCGTGGATCATAGGGCCTCAACAGTTGTTCATCACTTTTCTCGGTCTCTGGCTGTTTTATTTATGGTTTCCCAGGACAGTCGGGCACTCTTGAGTTCCTCAAGAAGACTTCATCTCATGGTCTGTTTAGGGCTTCTTTTTTTTTTTTTCCTTGCTGGTTCCACTCAAGAGCTTGTCTAGTGACACCCAACTGGGTCTTCCGTAGGGTATGCCCGACCCATCGCCATTTTCTCTACCTTAACCTGGGTCATCATGGGTTCCTGTCCGGTTCTCATCCACAGTTCTGTGTTTGCAACTCTGTCATACCATCTCAGTCTGACAATCGGCTACGACATCTATTGACAAAGGTCTGAATCTTATTTGTATTTTTAACTTGGTGACTCGCCACGTTTCCAAGCTATACAACAACAAAGTTCACATTTGAGCTGAATATCCTGAGCTTTGTTTTCATGGAGATGGCAGTGGATTTCCACACTGTATGCGGGACAGCAAAGGCTTGTTGGGCTTTCCTAATCCTGGCATTAATGTTCTCACCTGTAACTCCTGATCTTGCTTCCATGGTAGTCAAAGTCACCAACATCTTCTATACCTGTTCCCTCAATCAATATTGGGTCTTGCTGTTTGTTGATTCTTCACAGTATTTTTGTAACATTGTATAATACCAGCATATAATACAGCATGATGGTCTCTATCGCGAAGTGGTTAAGATGTTTGCCTGTCGTTATGAATGTTGTGGGTTCAAAACCAGACCGGTTCATTTGTGCAATTTTTCATGAGATCCCTATGATTGTTGCTGGAGCTACGGAGTTTGTGCTTTGCTCAACACTCTCGGCAGATGGTGCACCATTTCTGCCAACAGGTGTGGAGTAATATGGGGAAACCCGGTGCAATGAAGTCAATCTTCACCTTTAGACTCTTTTGAATAATACAGCATATATATTCAGGGAACAACATATGCCAGACAAGAACATTGCCATGCTACCTTTCACATGCGCTGCCTCAGTCTAATACACAACATCAGATGGCAAGAACAGTAATGTGTTGCCTTTGTGTTGCCAGGGCTTGCAAGGGGAGCAAAGAATAGTAATACTGCGATCTACAATTCATGTCTAAGAGGGACTGGGGTTAGGGCCTAGGAAGCTACCTAGTATAAAAGCATCACATAAATCAAATGTGCTGGCCTACTTGTAGGCGCATAACTGTCACAACGTGCAATCGCTCTTAGGTCCAGATCACATACAAATCACAAAGAGTGGATAACAAGTGGCAGTTCTGTTGTAAACATAATCATCATCAGTCCTCATCCCGTCCAATGGCAATTAAGGCAGAAACAAAAATGTCCACTAAATTCGGTCATGTGTCTTCAATATGACAACCAGATCTTCATGAACAGTTTGGATTTGTTGCTGTTTGCTTTTTTTTTAAACAGTGTCAGTTCGCAGTCTCACCTAAACTCCTTATGTAGTCATCATTTTATTATACGCGAGAAGGGTGATTTTATTTTTCGCGACCCGGAAAAGGGAGCACAACACAGTTACTCTCAAATCAGAAAGAGTGGTTTATCAGTTGTCATCTGATGTATCAGCTGCAGAAAGAACACTGGCCAACAGAGACAAACATCCATGTGAAGCTCTATTGTCATCTGATGAATCAACTGTGGAAAGAACACTGGCCAACAGAGACAAACATCCGTGTGAAGCTCTATTGTCATCTGATGTATCAGCTGCAGAAAGAACACAGACAAACATCCATGTGAAGCTCTATTGTCATCTGATGAATCAACTGTGGAAAGAACACTGGCCAACAGAGACAAACATCCATGTGAAGCTCTATTGTCATCTGATGAATCAACTGAGAAAGGACAACTGGCCACACAGACAAACATCCATGTGAAGCTCTATTGTCATCTGATGAATCAACTGTGGAAAGAACACTGGCCAACAGGGACAAACATCCATGTGAAGCTCTATTGTCATCTGATGTATCAGCTGCAGAAAGAACACTGCCACAGAGACAAACATCCATGTGAAGCTCTATTGTCATCTGATGAATCAACTGTGGAAAGAACACTGGCCAACAGGGACAAACATCCATGTGAAGCTCTATTGTCATCTGATGTATCAGCTGCAGAAAGAACACTGGCCAACAGAGACAAACATCCATGTAAAGCTCTATTGTCATCTGATGAATCAACTGTGGAAAGAACACTGGCCAACACAGACAAACATCCATGTGAAGCTCTATTGTCATCTGATGTATCAGCTGCAGAAAGAACACTGGCCAACAGAGACAAACATCCATGTAAAGCTCTATTGTCATCTGATGAATCAACTGTGGAAAGAACACTGGCCAACACAGACAAACATCCATGTGAAGCTCTATTGTCATCTGATGAATCAACTGTGGAAAGAACACTTGCCAACACATACAAACATCCATGTAAAGCTCTATTGTCATCTGATGTATCAGCTGCAGAAAGAACACTAGACAAACATCCATGTGAAGCTCTATTGTCATCTGATGAATCAACTGTGGAAAGAACACTGGCCAACACAGACAAACATCCATGTGAAGCTCTATTGTCATCTGATGTATCAGCTGCAGAAAGAACACTGACCAGCAGAGACAAACATCCATGTGAAGCTCTATTGTCATCTGATGTATCAGCTGCAGAAAGAACACTGACCAGCAGAGACAAACATCCATGTGAAGCTCTATTGTCATCTGATGATCAGCTGCAGAAAGAACACTGCCACAGGACAAACATCCATGTGAAGCTCTATTGTCATCTGATGAATCAACTGTGGAAAGAACACAACATACATCCAGAGAACCGGACTCATTGTGTAGACATTGAACAACAATGAACGATAAGATCAGTTGTTAATTATTGTGGACAGAGATGATGCACATCAAGGAAATACATCTCTGCCGATTTCTAGTTAACACACGTTGATGGTTGTCCTGCATGCGCAGTTAGTGGAGCATAAACTTCTACAGTACCAATATGTGTATGTAAGCTGAAGCCGTTGCGGACTGCTACCACCATATGACGATGCTTGTGAGATTCCATTTAATCATCATCCGGTAGCTTGTCTTATGTAGAACTTTGCCAGCAAAGCACTATTTCGGAATTTCTCTCTGTTATAGATCAAATGTCCAAACCATGTTACTATCATGCTTACAGTCATCTATCACATCATGTCTTAAGGTCTAATGCTTCGCGGCCTTTTGGAAAAGATCAAAGTGCAGTGTCCAATTGATTCGCTGCCAAAGGTGGGGCAGCCTTCATAAAACTCCATTTGGCACACACACACAAAACAAACTGCGAGCAGCTCTCATTCGAAGAATGACCACGCTCGTAGTTAACACGTTCAATCTTACTGGGCTTATTCGTTCTGGCACTTCCGAGTAGGACCCAATTAAGAAAAATCACGCCTTAAAGTCAAGCATTGACATGATTGCACAGGTTTTCCCCATGTGACTCGGTTCCTCTCAGTAGAAATGGTACGCCTTCGGTCGAAAGTATTGCACAAACTATCTAAATCCGGGAACTATCCTAGGGATCTCTGTGAAAAATGCATTCGGCGACCGAAAGGCGCGGTCCGGATTCGAACCTTAAGTCATTGCCTGTACCATATTTACCTTGGTCTTCACATCTATTCCAAGAATGTATCCTTTCAAAATTGTCTCTTCCAGGCCCTCTAATGCTTCTTTACATTCAAGACATTTTACCTTTTTTTTTTTTAGCTTCTTTACGTTCAAGACATTTTACCTTTTTTTTTAGAGCAAATTGTGTCCGACTCCGTCATGTTTTTAACTGCAAATGACGACGAAACAAAATTGTGATTGAACGAAATTCTCACCAAACGTAGCGCAAGTAGATTTGCGACAATAAGAGCTGAATATGGTAGCATGCGACATTGATTGACGGAGATAAACATTAATTGGGTATGGCGGAAGTACTATGAGATCGGATAAATAAGAAAGAACAGTAATGTCTATGATATACTGGTAAAGGGCTACTACTAATTGAACTGACATAGTATTCTGACGAATATAGCTGCTCAGTCTACGGCCTTCTCTAGAATGTATTTACGATGGCCGTGCTCAGTCTCCCCAACAGTTGTCGAAGCGTATGTATGCTGATGGTTCGCTGGTTAAACCGCGGCCAACGTCATTCTGCGGGCCACGTTTAAACACCTCCGTCCACAAGAACCCAATTATGCTTGTACAAAGTGTAATTCTAAACTTTAAATCGCTGGATATATTCAATTTTTTTTTTTTAATTGTCTTCATTCAACAGACAGTCTTTGAGCTTATAGATTGGCTGGTATGGCTACGATACCAGAGGTAGCTGCAATAATACACCGAAATGACATTTTTAACGCATTGGGGTCTTTCCGAACAAACGAGTTTCGAGGTTGTGAATCCAAGTCGCTGATCAGATTGAGAGAGATGGGGGTCAATATTGGTACAGCTCGAAAAGAACAACATGCCAAATATGCAAAAAGATTGATTAATTAACATCGAATGGGCATGTTGGGTCACTGTACGCTGGTGGATTTGTTGAGGCTGAAGATACCGCAAAAGTACAAGAGAAACAAAATGAAATGTGATTGTTTCTCATTTTCTATTCTCGATTACTTTTATCCACGTTGAGCCCAAAGATTCGTCTTTAAAAAAACCCCGTTTTCAAAAGTGTGTAATAATATTCATCTTGTTTTGTTGTGCTCTATCTAGATTACTGATAGGTTGCGTCTGTGGCTTAGGGGATAGTGACTCGGTCTATTAACCCCGACGTTCTGAGTTCGAATCCCGCTTTGACGGTTTGGTAGCAAATTGTTTCGCGTGGATTTTTACAAAAAAGGACATAGCACCACCCGTTCAGAAAGCAATGGCAAACTACTGAACGTAATAATGCCTAGAAAAACCACAACCACAAACAGCGTTAAAAAGCTGGGGTTGATTCGCAAAGTCCTGTAAAGGATATGCAATTAACTTTAGATTACGGATTCATATAGAACAATTGATTGTGTTACAGCTTTGTATATTGTTATCTTATTGTTACGGGACAAACACTTAGATTTCAGCAGGTGTTGTAAAGCAAAATTTACCCTATTTCTTTTTGTTTTCTATACTTTATTTCTTCTATTATTATGTTGGAACTATTAAAATTCGTGTCCAAGTGCTTAAATGTTTCTTTTGCTAACACAACAATCGGATGGCGTTATACAGAAAAGTGGTCCAAAGACCACCCTCAACACAGCGCCAAAGATAGGTAGTCTGTCCCGTAGCAAACAAGTAGTCATATTCCGCCTTCGAACCGGTCATAACAGACTCACCTCTACAACAAATTAAAAATCTGTACAGCTAGCCTGTGCCACTGCGGAAAGGCGGACATGACGGCAGAGCACCTACTGCAAGACATGAGAAACGAAACCTGGCCGGAAAATATCAAACTAAATGAGAAGCTGTCCGGAGGGACGGAAACAACAGCAGAATTTATGAGGAAGTCTGGTACATCAGTCTAAGCGAGTAACGATATATATATATACATATATTTATGTTTCTTTTCTTTTTCATATTATCTATTTACTTGTATGTATTCAACCGCTGCCATCGTAATATTATAGAGAAGGTAGTGATTCAACTCCCTTTCCATTTTCCTCTCTTTTTATTATCATATATTTTGTCTTGTCTAGCAAATCAATTTAATTCAATAATGTAGCTGCAAATAATTGTAGATCGCAGATAATAGCTATATGCCTCTATCCTGCAAGAAACATCTTCTTACTGCTCTCTTTCTTTCTTTTGTCCTTCTCTGCTTTTTTGCCACTAGGCGTAGCAGGTTTAACTGATGATCGGTTTCCGAGATAATGCACGCTCGGTCGATTGATATGGTGTGGTATTGTGGAGTTTTAAGATGTCTGTAACTCCATCAACCCATCTTTTCTTGGTCTGCCCCTTCCTCTTGATGATTCCATTTTCAGGTTGTACACTCTTGCAACTGGTGTATTCGGGTTCATTCTGACCAAGTGGCCAAACCATTAGAGTCTCTGTTTTTCAATAAATCTAACAGCAGGTGTTGTTCCAACTGTTCTTCTAATTTCCTCATTTCTTACTGCTCTATCCTGGGCAAATCGTTCAATCTATTCTATGGGATTCTCTCTCTCGCGATCGTTCTAAGGTCGTTTTTATCATTCTCTATTTGATTTGAGGAGTTTCACCCTCTCAGTAGTTAATTTCAGAGTTTACTATGGCATTCGTACTGTATTGAACCATTTGCTTTATAGTTATATATATATATATATATATATATATATATATATATATATATATATATATATATATATATATATATAGTCATGAGATTTGATCAGAATGTTATTAGGGGGAAAAGTTTAAGGACGAACAAGAGCTAGAGGAAGACCGAGACACAAGTGAGAGAGATAAATATCAAGAGAGGGACACATTGCATCACGACAAAATGCGACGTATAGGTAAGAGACAGAGATATTGGAGGTACATTGCAACCAACCGTCGATGCGGAGACGGTAACTTATGAGGAACGTATACATTGCGTCATTTAAGGAGCCATCACTTTTCGTCTCGAGTCCTCACTGACGTTCTGTGTACTAGTGTGTAGAGGCTGAAAATGCGTAATTATTAAACATTTTAGCAGCTCGTCTTTCTCGTAAAATTTGTTTGATTATCACTTTAATCAAACAGTGTTTCTTTTACCTTGAATAATTTAAATTAAAGCGACCTTATTTTGTTAGCTTCATCTTACAGTTTCTACTACATATTGAAAAAACCCACACATATCGCAAGTGAATTTGGCATGTTATTTTTACGTGCAACTGACCGAGTTTCCGGCACCAAAATGGCGTCGTAGTAATTTGATTAGAAGTAAACTATTTAGAGCGAAAAACAATAACAAATGCACCCTTTAAGGACGATTGCATATATAGTTTAAGTAAATACATGATTATTTGAATAACTGTTACTGCAAATTAAGTTATTAAAACTTGATGGATAGTATTAGTAATTAAATTACATGATCGGAAATTGACGCACAATTTTAAACGCCAAACAAACAAAACATTTAAATTATTAATTATTATCATAATTATTATCGCCGTAGAACTCTGTTGTTATTTTGTTTTAATATATATATAAAACTAGCTATAGTTGAACAAGACACACACATTTTGAAATTGGTAATTTCCAAATTCAATTGAATTGTTCTACGAAAAGTATTTCGGTGTCATTGATCTTGATCAGTTGATGATTGAGATGGTACTTTGTTGAGTGGTTGTTGTATTAGTCTACTAGACTGACCAATGGCATCAACTACAACCATTTATGAACAAGTTAAGAATAGTCTACCAATATCATTGCATAGGGGAATGGAGTACATAGAATAATTACTTCCAGTATGAAAATGGAAGTTGAGGGTGCCGCCTTCCAGTGGCTCTCGGGGCCACTGGGGTAGTTCATGTGTCTGACTCTCAATATTATAGTCTCAATCGATGCTTTGGAAGGTCCCAAATGGCAGGTTTGCGATCAGAGTTGATGTGATCCAGTCGAGGTTTCCAACCTCCAGAGGCTTACATGAATCTACTGTCATGAACCTGCAGGTGTTCACTACAGTGAGAGAGCGGACAAGTTTGCATCAACATCATCAATCGTCTGGAAGTTGAAGACTGATAGCAGGGACTTTCTTTGGTTTCTCTGCGACCATCTTTTGAACACTCAAATTAGCATTAAATCTATCCAACGAATTACCCTTTGCATTGGGTCTTGTTAACCACTCTTTGTGGCCTTTTGCACCGAGAACAAGTGTAAGCTGCACCCGATTTTGCTGTACTGTACTGACATGGCCAGTCAGTCAGCTGTATATCACATAACTCTGTTCGACTCAGGGTAGGACAAATTGTTTGCATTTTCTCCGGAAGTTTTCCATTTAGGGTTATGCAAACAACAAACCATTACTGAGACCAAGCAATTTCTGACAATATCATGCTGTTGGACTGTCTGGGGGACCTGGCATTTATGCAGGCTTTTGGACATGCTTGTAAAGACCATAATGTTGGAAGCAGCTGCACACTGATTATGTCAGTTTCTATTCCAGGATGTCGACCATGGAATTTGTTCAGTTGTTGCCACTCAGATATATATCTTGTCGGATGTTCGGGCCAATTTCTTACCATATGCAGCAGCATTTACACAGCCACCACCTTGCATTGGATAACTTCCTCTTTGATCTCTACATACTATGCTATAGTGCAGTGCTGTAGTCTATTTCCAAGGCAATCACATGAAGGTGGAGTAGGGTCTTGGTTAGTCCCAGCTCACTTACCACAGTGCTCCCTTGTTGCCGTATTTTTATGCGCCTATGCCCAGCGATTTAATGCATTTGGAATTGCATGTTGTACAAACAAAGTTGAATACCCTAAGGGTAGAATGAAGTGTGTTTAAACAGCAAGGAACGAGCCATTCATCAGTATGCACACCCCTGTACATCGACTGGAAGAGACTGAGCACCTATGAGTCTGCCCTATGTGCTATGTTGTCAGCTCAGTTATCATATACCATTATATAGAAAATGTGTACTTGAAACTGAAAAATGTCCTTACCAGCATAGTAGGGGCATAGTTTTGCTAGAGGAGAGTTCCAGTACATAATTACTTAATTATTTCATGATCCTTTAGAAACGTAACTCTGTTTTCTGTGCATATTGAGTATACAAACAGTTAAAGCTGGATTTATTTAAATTGTTCCTTGATGCTAAACAGTGAAGACTGAAAAAGATTGCAAATACAAAAATAAATGCAGTGAGTTAACTGATTGGCTCCCATGAGCCGATGGGAGTGCTACTGTGTATTTCTTTTAGATCTAATTTAAAGAAAATTCATTTACCTACAAAATGGTATATTACTCATAAAAATCGGTTAATAATTAAGGAAGCCCCAGCTAAATTTGTACATACACCTGCAGTGGGAAAATAGGACATAAATTCAATTCAGTCACAACTTGCTTTTTTCAGTTTGGTAGCCAATCAGTTAAGAAGCAATTAAATTTAGTGCTGTAGTATTAATTATAGTCATTAATAAGTTCTGGAAGGTTTAGAAATAGTATGTTTTTTAAAATTAAATATCATAAATGAAGTGTTACAACATTTATGTGTAATATTAAATATGACATTGTTTACAATGTATGAACCTAAACACAATTTTGAAATGACAATATTGTGCCTGTTCTTCGTCTTCTAATGCTTCATATCGACCACTTGTTAACCACTCTTTGTGATTTGTTTGTGATCTGAGCGATTGTGCGCTGTGCCAGTTATACGCCTACAAGTATAATCCGATTTTTGCAATGCTTTTTATTTACCAGGGTAGCTTCCCTAGGCCCATACCTCAGTCGCCTTGTAGGTCGCAGTGTTACTATTCTGTGCTTCCCCTGTGGTCCCCAGCAACACACAGGCGATTGTTCCTGTAAATTGAGAATTAGTCTAAAACAAGTTTGCTAATTGTTTTTAAAAATAGTAATCCAGTCAAAAATAGAGAAATGAATTCTGTCTTTATTTGAAACGCTTGTATGCATATCCTTTATTTAAGCCATGCCAACCTGTGTGGTTTTGTAAGATACAAATATCAATTTCTTTTCTCCAATCCTGTTTTGTCTCACTGCGTCAGGATAAGAAGAGATTTAATAGAATAGGCTTTTGTGTTTGCTTCGGAAACAGTGTTTTTCGTCGCCTCTGTTATCTCTGAGGTCCACTTCTGATTAAAATATAAAATAGTTAAATTCTTCTTCAGCAGTCTCTGTTCATGCGCTTAATTTACTGTGGCGTCAGCTTTAGTTCTGTCAGGTTCCCCAAAGCTTAGTTTTTAGGTTGACTGGATGTGGCCAGTTAAATAGTTAAATGATGTTGTGATAATTTCTTTCTTTTCTTTTGCCCTCTGTTTTTTGCCGTTAGGCATAGCAGGTTTAACTGATGATCGGTTTTCGAGATAGTGCACGCTCGGTTACTTGATATGCTGTGGTATTGTAGAGTCTTAAGATGTCTGTAACTCCATCAACCTGTTGACGATTGCTGCTGGGGGTTCTATTGTTGTAACTACGGTTTCTTCCCTTTCCTTGTGACAAGTGGTAGCAATGATGTATGTGGTAGTATTAGTTGTGCCATTTGGATGTTGTCGTAAAAGGTTATAATGGTAGTTTTGTAGACAACATAGTACAGACTGGCTTGAAATACCAGACAAACTTATAATAAATAACCAACCGTCATTTCATGAATGTTCCATCTTTATTAACAAATCACATGGTATCACTTAATGCATGTGTACGTGACCAGTATATTCTTGTAGTCGATCTGTCTTCTAAACTGGTCATTTGAGCTACCCTATCTATCTCGTTCTTTGTAACACGTCTGTCCTCTTTGCCGTGTTTGTTTCTCTTCTACTTCGCTTTCTAGGCTGTCACTCTTTTACGTCATTTGGTTTTTCCTACGTAGATGTCTTGTTGTCATGTGTTGCCCTTCTGTTTAGAGAGTGCAACACATAGTCTACTAAGTTATTTATGTATTCTATAAACTGAATTACTTGTCATACGCTGGCTGCCCCTGGGGCTACTCCTACAAACCCATCTTTTTCTTGGTCTGCCCTTCCTCTTGATGATTCCATTTTCAGGTTGTACTACGCTCTTGCAACTGGTGTATTCGGGTTCATTCTCACCAAGTGGCCAAACCATTTGAGTCTCTGTTTTTCAATGAATCTAATAGCAATAGATGTTGTTCTGACTGTTCTTCTAATTTCGTATATGGTCTCTTCTTGTTTTATTTACCACTATTTTCAAGCATCTCATTTCACAAGTAGGGATCGCCGAGTTTTACCAAGGCTCAAATTTGGGATGTAAAGAATAGAACCACTGTTACCTGCATGCATGTCGTAAGAGGCGACTAAGGATGTTTGGCTGAAATCGGATGTACGTGTCCTAAACGTGTAGAAGTCTATGCTTTTAGGGGCCTACCAAACAAATGTGCAACGTATACACGTTCTGGCAAAGATCAAACATATCACAAAAAGTGATTAAAATTGATCGTAAAGAACAAACGCAAAGAAGAAGAAGACAAGTAGGGATAATTTAACAAGAATAAATTGCTGTGTTATAGTGATTTGTAATTGTTAGTATAAATAGGGAAGTTATGTGCATATTATTGCCTAAAATAGTTGCAAATAATATTGAATACAAGATTCTATATTTGTTTCTCTTAGATATTAGAAGTGTCTTTGTGGAAACAAAGTGACAATGTCAAATAAACGAACGGCAGATGAATCTGCTAGTTCTGCGGCTGGTGCTCCAGCAGCCAAGAAAATAGCCATTCCATATGATACTCTACAGTTGGGAAAAATCTATTCTCTTGTGAGTACATTGTAAAAATTATGAAACATTGTAATTTATTTTAATGTTAACTTTTCAAATTGTAATTTACTATATATATATATATATATTTTTGGCCTTTTTGTCTTTACAGATGGTCAGTTGGTAAGGATTTACTGTGACAACTTCTGAGTTTACGCTTGTCTCTCTTGCCTTTCAGCTTATCCCTAATTCTCTTTTCAGTAGATTCTGCACCTTTGGGTAATGTTGTTCTCCATATAACTCGGTCGCCAGCTAGTTTTTTCCAATTTGTTGGAATCTATAGAAAAGTTCTCCATTGAGGCCTTGCAGATATCCATATGTATGAGCAGATATGGTGGCAGATCCCGTCAGCCTGTCCGCTATCTCATTGATGTCAACACCCATATGTCCCAGAATGAAGATGAATATAATTATACAAAATGTTGACCACTGTAGGGATTGGGTCCATTGTCTGTGTATCAAACCAGACTCCACCTTTCGTATTATTCTCAATGAATCACTCAGAAGGCACATATGAGTGATTCTGTGACTCAAGCTAGAGTAGGGCCTTAGTCACCGCCAGTACTTCTATTGTCATGTTACTTGTTGTCATACTAAATGCACTGCTGTCTTCATTGGCCTTTCTGCCGTAGAAGCTTGCAGAGAAAGTCCATGCAGACTTTTGGTGGTGAACTACCGATCTATCCGTATAGATCACGTCATCCTCACTACATTGTTCATTAATGATTAATGTTGGCCTGGACATCTGCATTCACCGCCACTTGATTCATCTCTTTGCACCCTTTGTCGAATTTCATGATGGTTGAAAAGTTGTTCCAGAATATTGAGGACACCTGTATCCATTTCTCTTCAAGGTCAATATTTGTGAGGCCACATACCAGTTAAAACTGTCTGCAGCACGGCCAACCCACGATTTACCCTGCTTTAACTGACTCCCATTTCTGATACTGAGCACATTGTGCAGGGATGATCCTTTTCAGCACTTATTTTGAGATACCCACGAGCTATAGCTATCCTGATTCTATGATGTCCATGGCCACGAAATCAAGCAGGAACCTCATCGCCATGCAGGGTGAATCTCTAGTTCAACCTAGGATGATATGCATGGCTTCATTCTGTATTTTTTCTAGTCTTTCAATTTGCATCTTACTAATAGTGAAGCTTGCCATAGCATATTCAATGGTTGAAAGGACTAATTCCTGATACAGGATGGCAAGCAGTCTTTGCTTGATATTAGCCGCCGCCATGACTTTCATTGCTTCCAGGTCTTTATGTACCTTGACAAAGGCATGCTCAACATGGTTCCTGAAACACAAATTTTACACTAAAAAATGTCATCGATTTAGCTACAGGATACATCATCACATAGTTTCATAACAGGTGTACACGCTTTAATAGTGTGATTAGTAAGGCAGAACAATGTTGCTGAAATATCACATTGACTCTCACATCCACCCTGGAATACCTAGATTTTGCTGATGGCATTGCACTTCTATCTCACACACATAAAGATGTCTAAGAAGACTTGCCACCTTAACCAGTACAGTCAGATGGTTGGGCTGAAAATCAATCATAAGAAAACAACGATGTTGAATGTGGCCGCACTAGTCAAGCTAGAAGATAAAATCCTACCAATTACAACTGCTTTCACATATCTTGGAATGGTATCCCTCAAAGAAGGCGCTAGATCTGACATTAAATGCAGGCTGAGTAAGGCACGAAGTGCATTCATGACCCTTCAGACGATCTTAACAAGATATGTGCAAACGCTCAAATTTCCATACAACTTGTCTGCGAAAGATTTACTCATGCTCTGGCCAAATACTATGGCCAAGAACTGCTTGTACAGTGTCAACAAAAGAATATGAACATCATCACACAAAAGAGACACTGGAGATGGAATTGGACATGTGCTACACATGGAGACTAGCTGTGTAAAAAAACCTGCACTGAGTTGGACAGCAGAGGGTAAATGAAAACATGGAGGACCCAAAACAACGTGGAGTAGAATAATAATTGAAAGAAATGAATCACAGCTGGAACACAATGCAGAGGACAGCCACAAATAGAGAAAAATGGCATGCATTTGTTGCTGCCATAAACGACTGGAGTCACAGACTAGAGAGAGAGAGAGATGCTAGCGTGACTTAAAGGTTCTTGACATGAATACACAAGACTAGATGGAAATCACTAGACACAGGTCCAGTTGAAGACAGGTTTTGAAAAAGTGTCTGAGAACTTCAGAAACCAAACTATGATAGCATGACAACTTGCGGACATAAAGTGAGCCAGGATAAAGCATGTATAAAATCCACCAAGACCGAGCTGGTTGGAGAGATATAGTTGTTAATCGACAAGACATCCGACATAATTGCTACTTGTTGGTGCATCTGTATTTTGCCAAAGACAAGTCAGACTAACTATTGTACGCCTGTGGTACACTTAGGTGTTGTAGGACAGGTGGGACAAGAGTCTAGGAATTTAATGGCAATGTGCTGTTCAGCCAGAACTCTTAGTTAGGATTTTCTTTATATTCACAACAGAAAAAATCGTTTGCTGTACCATGAATTGAACACGGGTCTCCCAAATGGGAGCCTCGCTCTTCTTCTTCTTCTTCTTCTTCTTACGACAATTTTAATCACTCTTTGTGATATGTTTGATCTTTGCCAAGAACGTGTATACGTTGCACATTGGTTTGGTAGGCCCCTAAATGCATAGACTTCTACACGTTTAGGACATGTGCATCCGAATTCAGCCGGACCTCCTTAGTCGCCTCTTACGACATGCATGGCAGGTAACAGTGGCTCTATTCTTTACACCCCAAATTTGGGTCCCGGTAACCACTCGGGCGGAGCCTCGCTCTAATTCATTTGACCAGACGCTCCTCTCAGGCAGATAAATTAAACAGTAATATGTGATATATAGCAATGTTAATTCATTTTATTATCCATCTTTTTTTTTTTTTTTTCAATCTTCTCACAGGAAGAGTTAGATCTAAAAGTGCTGGTTTTTCAAAATAAGAAACTTGCAGAACGTATTGAACAGCGCAAGAAGGCCGAAACTGAACTACGGAAACGAATAGAACAGCTTGAGAACAGGCAGCGTACTGATGATGCTGTCCTCATGATTGTTAATAGATACTGGAATCAGGTTAGCAAGTAAAATTATATATCTTTTAAAAGTAATGCTTGTAGGAAGCGCTTTTGTGGCTTCTTTGGTGTTTTCTTATTATAAGGTAATATAGAAGAAAACTAATCATGACAGAGATGAAGTGTCTACGCAGAATGCTGGAAGTATCAAGAAGATACCAGTTTAGAAATAAAGACATCAGGAAAAAAGTGGGTACACCATCAGTACTGAACTTCATCAAGAAACAACAAATTAAATGGTTCGGTCACATAAGTAGTTTACCAACAGACAGTGAGAGCGCCTAAAAAGGCAATGTTACTCTGATAGAGTAGATGCAAAGCAAAAGGCCTGTACACGCAAAAGGTGGAAATCAGGGATAACAGATGTGACAAAAAACACTATTTATGAAGCGCCCACAAAAGCCTGTTTTAGAAATCTCTTCTTATCCTGACTCTGTGATGCAAGACAGGAATAGAGAAAAGAAAGAAAGATCATAGAAGAGCTGTTTTTCTGAATGAGCCGTACCTACTAAACAATTTCATAGTGGCACTCTAACTGGGATTAAGCTGTGCATTTGTTTTTTACCATTTGGTGTTTTTTGTGAAGTTTTCCATCTTTTAGGTTGATTGTCAGTCAAGGCTATCGTGTTCTTCCAGCATTGATCTCTAGCGTTATTTACTCCTTGACTTTTTGTTTTACCAGGGTGTTCCTTTGATTTGCCCTTGGTGCAAATTTGGTACATGTTTAAATGCAGGTTGGCACAATATTCCCGCTCTCTAAATGGATGGACAATCTACTTTGAAGGGTATCCATAGGGCTCCATACTCATTGCCCGGTATAGCCAGGTACCTGCACAGAGACAGGTATAGCCCTGTAGACTGTGGGGGATTCTCTTATTTAACACTCACACACACACACACACACACATCCCATACCATATTACTTTGGGGCGGGGAGGCTTGAGGAGTACCTCAGTGAACCATTGAGCTGGTGAAAACATAGTTCCTGACAGTTTTAAGACAAAATTCCACATTCTGCTGAAATTGCATTTATTTTAAAGAAAGAGACTGCAAGCATTTACTAGAATGGCACATAATTTATTGAAAGAGTCATGACAACAGTACTAAATGGGAAACCTTTAAAACTTGCCATCATTCAGTGTTATGTTCCCACAAATGAGACTGAGTGGATAATATAGACATTTACAAAGATTACCGCCCGAGTGGTTACCGGGCCCAAATTTGGGGTGTAAAGAATAGAACCACTGTTACCTGCCACACATGTTGTAAGAGGCGACTAAAGAGGTTTGGCTGAAATCGGATGCACATGTCCTAAACGGGTAGAAGTCTATGCGTTTAGGGGTCTACCAAACCAATATGCAACGTATACACGTTTTGGCAAAGATTAAACATACCACAAAGAGTTATTAAAATTGCTCGTAAAGAACGAATGCAAACAAGAAGACAAAGATTACAGGAAGTGATGGATAAATTGCCAGCTCAAAATGTCTTATGTTTCATGGGAGATCTGGGGGGTCTCTGTGGCTAAGTCGTTAAGCCCTTGCTTTGCTTTCCGAAAGTCATAGGTTTGAATCTGGACCGCACAGTTCTGTTCACTAGTGTAATTTTTCCAGAGACCCCTAGGATTGTTGCAAAAGCTACAGAGTTTGTGCAATACTCTAAACAGATGACTTGCCATTTCTGTGGAGAGCGGTCGAGTCATATAGTGTAAAACCTGGTGCAATGCACTCAATCCTACTGCTTAAAACCCACTTTTTAAAATAAGAGATCTTGGTTCTCCGATAGCGAATTTGATAACACGCTGCGCTAGTGGCAATGTGCAGTAGAAATTCTGTGCAAAATATTTGATATATACTCTACACGGTTGGACTACAGAAAACTCCAATCCTTTTCTTGGAAATCTAAATTACAAGTACTTCTGAAGTTGAAGTAAGGTTTGCCTTAATGGCGATGGACACTGGTGATAAGGAAAGAAAGCCTTCCTGTAAAAATCAGAGGCACTATATTAGAGCTATAACTACACCGACTTGCTAGACCCATCGCAGGGTATGGCTAGAAAGAAAAAATCTGACCTGGATATGTTCTTCTTCCACGTGAGCCAGAGGCATTTAAAAAATCTAAGACGTCATTGCTTCGGTTATCAGAATGTACTTCATGGAGGTTGGGATGACTTGGATACCCAATGGCTTATTGACAGGCTACCTAATTTTTTACCCTCTAAAGAGTAACTAGGCAACCCTAATATGCGCTGCTGCCCACAGTATCAGGCACTTGGGCATCCCTTGTGCGGTAATAAACAAACATTGGCTTATTTGGGGTCATATCTATAACTGTTTGAAACACATTTACATATTTTTAATTTGTTCATTCATCTCTTGAAACCTTGTCATGGTATTGCCAGCTTGATGAAGACGTCAGAGTCCTGCTTCAGAGATTTGATGCAGAGACTTCAGATGAAACAGAGACCAAAAGTAAGATCCTTTTATTTCCATCTTGCTGATTTATCATTGTCATCAACTGTCATGCATATTTTCATTGATTTTCACTTTTAACCGCAGTTTTAATGTCTTTTGTTCATTTTATGATATTTTTTTACCTGCATATTGACATGCCATCTCAGGTGTGCCCTCTGTCCTTCTCTGCCTTATGTACTCATACTGCCAGAACCCTCAAGGAGAGCAAAGAATAGTAACACTGTGATCTACAAGGCATGTTGTAAGAGGGGACTGAGGTAGGGGCCTAGGCAAGCTACCCTAGTAAATACAAAGTGCTGCAGAAATCGAATGTGCTGGCCTACTTGTAGGCGCATAACTGGCACAATGTACAATCTCTCTTAGGCTCAGATCACATACAAATCACAAAGAGTGGTTAACAAGAGATTGATATGGAGCGTTTGAAGAAGTAGTAGTACTCATGTTATTCCCAATTTTCGCAGAGCTTTCTAGAAATTCTTTTATAATTATGTCTGATTAATTTTACTGCTCCTGTTTATTTGATTTAAATATCAAGGATATTTTAAAATTTAGACTTTCAACCTACTCTTAATGTTTTAGTTTGGAATATCTTCATTGCATTCCGGACATATCCATTGGTGCTCCGATCTCCTCGTCCAGCAACTGGTTTGATGTTGATTGATGAGCCTACTCATGTACCTGTGGTGCTGTTCTATTCTGGCCACTCCAATCTTCAATCCAAGCTCTTGCAATCTAGCAGTTAAAGTGGATTGGTTTAGATCAAAATCCTCTTTGCGCTCACACTCTATGAGGAAATTCAGAATGTCAGCTCTATTCATTGGCCGACTCCGATATGGTGGCAGAGCCAGTCAGCCTATCTGCCTTCTCATTGTCATCGACACCCATGTGTCCCGGAACAACGATGAATGTAATTATGCAAATTGTTTACGCTTGTCTTCTTCATTGCGTTCGTTCTTTACAACTAATTTTAATCACTCTTGTGATATGTTTGATCTTTGCCAAGAACGTGTATACGTTGCACATTGGTTTGGTAGGCCCCTAAACGCATAGACCTCTACATGTTTAGGACACGTGCATCTGATTTCAGCCAAACCCCCTTAGTTGCCTCTTACGACATGCGTGGCAGGAAACAGTGGTTCTATTCTTTACACCCCAAATTTGGGCCCGGTAACAACTCAGGCGGTTTACGCTTGTGATTCAATCCATTGCCTGTGCACCGAACCAGGCTCCACCTTTCTGACTATACACAATGAATCACTCAGAAGGCACACATGAGTGTGGTTTTATGACTCCCAGCCAGAGTAGTGCCTAAATCACCTCCTGTACTTCCATTGTAATGCTACTTGTTGTCATACTAAATGCACCACTGGCTTCCCTGATCTTTCTGCCATATGAGCTTGCAGAGAAAGTCCATGCAGACTTTTGATAGCGAATTACTGATACATCAGTGTAAATCACATCACCTTCATTATAGTTCTCATTAATCATGATCTTGAAGTCTGCATCCAATGCTGTGAAATTCCTCCCTCTGCAAACGTTGTCGAATATAATGTTGTAGAAAAGGTGTTTTCGTATATTGAAGGCTCCGGTATTCATTCCTCTCCATGATCGATATTTGTGCGCTAGCATACCAGCTGAACAGTGTCTGCAGCACAGCCAACCCACAACTTGTTCTGTTCTAACAGATTTCCAATTCTGATGCTGAGCAGCGCATGCAATGGATGATCCTTTTTAGCACTTATTTTGAGATTCGCACATTCTCTAGCTATCTTGTGTCTATACTCTATAGTTGGGAAATCAAGAAAAACCTCATCACCATGCTGGATGTATTCCTAGGCTCCTTGTAACAGGCTCTTGTGTATGCTTCGTACATGGTGAATATTTTATGATCATAATATCTACTGTATTTTTGTATCTTTTTGATAGTTTCAGTGAAAATTAGTATAGTAATTTAATTACCGGTCTGAATTATTTTCTTTTCTTCCCGTTTAGATGAAAGTAGTGAACTGATATCCTTCTTAACGTTGCTATCAACTTGGGATAAGCAAGAGCTGGAAGAGAAATTAGGTCAGCGAGTTGAGTTTTCAAAACGAGCTATTGGAAAACTATTACAAGCATTTGACAGAATGTTGCAAAGAAATGAAAAACTGCATCATGCAATGGAGGATAAGGTTAGAAGTTTGCAGTCTCAATCATTAACTAATAATATGTACTAATGTAGAAAACTGGCTGATACTACAAATAAGAATGAGAAAATTAAAGTATTTTGAACATATAAAGAGACCATCATAGAAGACTCATCAAACGGTAAGCAGGCTTTCACGCAAAAATCAGTCAGAAGCGCCATCCAAGGTGCCATTGCTGCACCTGAATTCATAGCGGACAAACATAGAAGAAGAAGAAGAAAGAGAAATTCCGAAGGATTGTTAAGGTGGCAAAGTTCTGCTCAGGACAAGCTATTTGATGATGATGTACTAATTAATCAACATCAAACTAGGGTATTGGGCCGCTGGACGCTGCTGGATTTGTTGTGTTGGGGATCAGAGCATTTAAGGACATGTCAGGAGTTCTATGATGATAGTTCTCTGATAACTGAAGTACTATTTAGATTGACTGGCCTTGACTTTGATTGAATCTAGAGTCTTGTAACATGGTTCTTTACCATTTGTGTTATACCATCTTGTCTGTAATTTATGTTGTCTTGTGTCTACATATATCTTCTTCTTTCTTCTTCTTTGAACTCTCCATATCGGCCACTTGTTAACCACTCTGTGTGATTTGTATGTGATCTGAGCATAAGAGTGATTGTACGTTGAGCCAGTTATGTACCTACAAGTAGGCCAGCACATCCGATTTCTGCTCCGCTTTTTATTTTCTAGTGTAGCTTCCCTAGACTCCTACCCCAGTCGCCTCTTACGACATGGCTTGTGGGTTCCAGTGTTATTATTCTTTTCTCTCTTAGAGCCCTGGCAACACACAGGCACTTTACATATATAAAGTCGCCCGAGTGGTTACCGGGCCCAAATTTGGGGTGTAAAGAATAGAACCACTGTTACCTGCCATGCATGTCGTAAGGGGTGACAAAGGAGGTTGGACTGAAATCGGATGCACATGTCCTAAACATGTAGAAGTCTATGCGTTTAGGGGCCAACCAAACCAATGTGCAACGTATACAAGTTCTTGGCAAAGATCGAGGAATAAAGATTTCTTCAATAAAACGCCTGTGTGTTGCAGGGAACCGTCTTCTTCGAAGAAAAAAAAAACCAATAGTGGTTAAACACAGTTGATAAAAATGAGCGCAAACATTAATCATATCCATGGTTGTATGCCATGTCTCTGAACCTAATAGCTACGACTCTTCCTCTTATTCTTCGGTTAGGTTCTGATGGTAGATCATCAATCTAGTCATCATGATGAAGTCTGCATTCTCCAGGTTTGAGCAGAGGCCTCATCAATATTCTGCTCATCTTCTACCCAATGGCAGCTAATAAGAACATTGCCATGATTATAGATTATATTCTTGCATGTTTATATTTCTGTATTTGCGTGTCTGGAACCTGATTCATCCTGCGTTCTGTGCTGTTTCCGGCACACTCAGCTGTATTTTTTTGTATTGTTGTCTACCGTAGCATTTCTATGTGTCAGCGTCAAAACAAAGCTGACCAAGACTCGACTCCGCCTTCCCATGGCGGCCCGAATACGACTACCAAGAAGTCTGGATACGTTTATGGAAATCGAAGAGGGAGAAGCTAACCAAGTATCCAAAAAAGGCTTATGCTGAAGTCGGATGTGAAGATACCACAGCTCATGCAGAAAACTGCGAAACAACACATTCCTTTCTCTTTGCTGTATCTTGCTTTAACCAGTGGGAGTATGAAAACGAACGAGGAAGATCTTTCTGTGAATAAAAAAACTGGTCATAGAAGAAGAAACAAGTTATAATTTCTACTGTCTCTTATTTGTGTACACATATTGTAGATTTGGGGGCCTCAATGGCCAAGTGATTAAGTCGTTTGCCTGTCTTATTGAAGGTTGTGGGTTTGAATCTGGACTGAGACACATGCAATTTTTTTCATGAGATCCCTAGGATTGTTCTCGGAGCTACAAAGTTCGGACTTTGTGCAAATGCTCTTGGTAGATGTCATGCCATCTTGTAGACAGGGACGGAGTCATAAATGGGGGGAAACCTGGAGTCGATGAAGAAACCTGGAGCCATATGAAGAAACCTGGGGCTGCATATAGGAGGGAAACCTGGAGTCGTAATAGAAAGGAAACCTGGAGTCAGAGAACCTGGAGAAGAGAAACCTGGAGTCAGAGGAAGAAACTGGAAAACCGGCTGAGTGGAGGAAACCTGGAGCATAATGTGAGGAAACCTGGAACCATAAATGGTATGAGGAAACCTGGAGCCATATGAGGAAACCTGGAGTAATATGAAGAAACCTGGAGCCATAAATGAGGAAAACCTGGAGTCGTGAAATAGGAGAAACCTGGAGTCGAGTGGTGAGGAAACTGAGCCTAAGAGAACCTGGAGCAATATAGAAACCTGAGCCATATGAGAAACCTGGAGCAATATGAAGAAACCTGGAGCCATAGAACTAGTCGAGGAAACCTGGAGCAATATGAAGAAACCTGGAGCCATATGAGGAAATCTGGAGCCATATGAGGAAACCTGGAGCCATGAAATTGAGCCATGAAACCTGGAGCCATATGAGGAAACCTGGAGCCGTATGAGGAAACCTGGAGCCGTGAAACCTGAAGCCTATGAAAACCTGGAGCCGTATGAGGAAACCTGGAGCCGTATGAGGAAACCTGGAGCCGTATGAGGAAACCTGGAGCCGTATGAGGAAACCTGGAGTCGTATGAAGAAACCTGGAGTTACATGAGGAATCCTGGAGCCACATGAGGAAACCTGGAGCCATATGAAGAAACCTGGAGCCATATGAAGAAACCCGGTGGAATGAAGTAAATCCTTCGTCTTTGCAGCCTTTGGATTGTAGATTCATCAGCTATTATTAGTACCTATGATTTGTAATCCATTGATTTTTGTTTTGTCTTTTTTTCTGGTTTAAGATTTTGATGCAGGTTTTGATAAGATAACCAATCTGAACAGATTATCTTTGTTTGTATGTTAAGGCAGAGCAAGAGCAAGAAGCTTTGCTAGAAGATGCAACAAAAACTGAAGATGAGAAAGAAGAGAAGGAGGAAAAGAAAGAAGGTATATTTATCTATTTAATGCTGGTGTTAAAGAAAATAAAGAGAGCAAAAGAACATATTATAAATACAATTTTCATATCAACACTATGCTATCAGTGCCAAGCTTGGGCACTGACAAAAAGAACAAGGGAAAATTACCACCTGTGAAATGAGATGCTTGAGGAAGCAATAAATAAAGCAGGGAGAGACCATATAAGAAATTAGGAAATTAGAAGAACACATGGAACAACACCTGTTGTTAGATTCATTGATAAACAGACACTCAAATAATTTGGCAACTTGGTGAGAATGAACCCGAATACGCCAGTTGCAAGAGCATACAACCTGAAAATTGAATCATGAAGAGAAAGGCGCAGACCAAGGAAAAATGGATTGATAGAGTTACAGACATCTTAAAACTCCATAATACCACAACATATCAAGTGTCTGAGCTTGCACTAGCTCGAAAACCGATCATCAATTAACCATACGACACCTAATGGCAAAAAAGCAGAGAAGGACAAAAGCAAAAGAAAGAACATCATATGCCCTGTAATAATTTGTAGTCAGTTGACTTGTAATCATGTAATCATATCTTGTTATTGGTTGACTTTTAGTCAGTTGTTTTAATCAAGTCATTTGTTTTGTATCAGTTGATTTGTAGTGAATGAACTTTAATTATGTAATCATTTGTTTTGTAAAAGATTGATTTGTGATCAGTCACCTTATAGTCTATTGACTTGTTACCAGTTGTGTAGTCAATCGTTTTGTAATCCTTTATTCTGGGATAGTTTAGTTTAGTCGTTGGATCATCACTGCACGTCGAACCAATTAGTCCATAAGTGCTTTGATCGTCTCAGTATGTCACAGCATATGGCAACTAACAACACCAGTTCTTTGTAGGTTTGCTATTCTTCTTTGGCTACCAGTACAGTGCTCATGTCTAGCTACACCACATTTGACTTGGTAGTCTTGCTGTTAGGTTAGGGTTGTAGATTCACCATTACTTGAATTATTTACAAGTCTTCTCTCCTTAGGAATTCAGAATCTCAGCCTGGTCCATTGCTCACCCTCTTTTTATAGCAGCCATATCTGCAAACCTATCGGCGCTTTCATTTCCCCTTACCACCCGAGTGGTTACCGGGCCCAAATTGGGGTGTAAAGAATAGAACCATTGTTACCTGCCACACATGTCGAAAGAGGCGACTAAGGAGGTTTGGCTGAAATCGGATGCACATGTCCTAAACGTGTAGAAGTCTATGCATTGAGGGTCCTACCAAACCAATGTGCAACGTATACACGTTCTTGGCAAAGATCAAACATATCACAAAGAGTGATTAAAATTGGTGGTAAAGAACGCACACAAAGAAGAAGAAGAAGATTTCCCCTTACACCTACATGCCCTGGCACAAAAATAAAACAGATTTCTGTCAAAACCTCGTCAGCGACACCAACCATTGTCTCCGAACCCAGTCTGTTTCAATCTTCCTGAGCATATTCATTGAGTCAATGAGAAAACATGCATGGATAAAAGTCTGGGACTCCAGTCAGACCATTGCTTTTGATTCTGCCATGATTTCCATAGCGAGACTGCTTGTAGTCATGGCAAAACCACCACTGTCTTCCTTCACAACATCCCCTCCGACTTGAGCAATGAAAACTCATGATCTCCGCATGTGTCAAAGCACTGACCCATCTGTTAATCTTGTAATAATTTGTCTTGAAGGAAATCATTTGTCCTATATTGGTTAACTTGTAATCTGTTGTCTTTTAACCAGTTGACTCGTAACCAGTTGACTTGTAGTCATTTATCTTGTAATCAGTTTCTGTACAAATTGGTTTGCCTGCATAGGCTGTATTAATAAGTCAAGTGCACTAACATATTATTGCTAGTTATTAGGGGGTTTCTGTGACTAAGTGGTTAAACTCTTGCCTTGCGATACGAAGGTCATGGATTCAAATTTGGACTGCGCCATTCTGTCCACGAGTGCATTTTTTCCAGAGACTCCTGAGATTGTTGCCAGAGTTTGTGTTTTGTGCAACACTCGGCAAGTGGCATGCCATTTCTGTGGAGAGGGACCAAGCCATATGAGGTAAAACCCGGTGCATTGAAGTCAATCCTTCGGTTTTAAAACCCTTTTTTTACAAATCTTCAATGGTCTAGCGGCACTTGAGCTCTTGCCTTTTAGTTCAACGATAGGTGGTAGTAACTGCATGTGTTTGTTAGTTATTCATTTGTTTCGTATAATGTATTCCATTTATCTGGCCTTGGAAGAACAAGGATTTTCCTGACATTCTCCAGTGCTTGGCACCTGAAGAAGTGGCGGTGGACGGCTTCATGATTATGTGCACACAGCTGACACTTTAGAGTGTGTTGTGGTTGAATTATGTTCATGTGATTATGAAGTGGTATGTGTTTGTTTGGAGTCTAAAACTAAAAATGGTGTTCTAATCTCTCTTTGTAAAGGGGGATATTTTATCTTCTTGCATGAATTCGCTATGAATTCAGGGGTAGCCAAGCACCTGGTATGGTGCTTCTGACTGATTTTTATGTGAAGGCCTGCTTTCCTTATTTCCAATGTCCCTCGTCATACAGGCATGCCTTCTCTGACTTCAGAGGTGTTTATGTTTAATAATTTCCAGGTATATTTGAATGTCCATGGATCCATTGCATAGTTATTTTGATGTCATGGGATGTAACAAGTATGGCTAGTTATAAAGACAGATGGTTTGTACAAATCTAGCATGTCTGGATGGTTATTCAACATACATGGAGCTTATTGACATAATTTATTCTCATTTTTTTTGTAGGAGACGAAAGTGAAGAGAAAGTAATTAAGATGGAGGAAGAGGATACAGAAAAAATTAAGGAGGAAGAGAAAGAAGAGAAAGCTCCAGAACCAAGTCTGTTGGAAGTTGTAAATGGTGAACTAGCAGATCTGAAACAGGAAACCAAACAGCTACACAATCTAGTCACACAGCTTCATCAGCGACACCATGAGCATACACTGCATGTGAGTAAGAAGATTTTGTAGGTCTGTATGTTCTTCTTCTGCGATCAACTTTTTCTATGCGACTACTCCGGTATGTGTCATAAACAGGGCAGTGCGCTTGAGGTCTTCACCGGTTCCCACAGTTTGTCTTGTAGTGTTGTTTCTGTTGGCCAGATCTCCAATCTCTCACTACTCAGACTAGGGCAGTCTTGCAGGATGTGCTCTGGGGACTGCTTTGGTGCTTCACAGGTGCAGGCTGCCAAGTCCCTGAGACCCATTCTGTGGAGGTGTGCTCTGAGACTGCAGTGTCCGTTCTAAGTCTGAAGACTGGTCTGTATGTTAATTGTGGGCATCTATAGTGTAAACGACAGTGAGCTTGGTTACAACCCAAGCATACATGGTTCAAACTCTGTGACGGGCAGTTTGGAATCAAATTTATTCCCGTGGATTTTTACATACGGTAAAAATAGTCCTCGCTGATCAGAAAGCAATGGCAAACTACTGAACGTATAAGTGGTGTCTAGAAAATTGATGACTCGTTTACTGTGGTTGATGGCGAAATCCTGTAAAGGATATGCCACGATTATCATTTTTCATATGTTGGTTCCACTCATGTGTTGTAGGGTCCACAATGGAAGTAAATACTAGTAAGTCTGCCTGCAACCTACAAGGCATGTCATAAGTGGCAGCTAAGATAGGGTTTGTCTTGGGGGCTGGCTACCCCATCCGGCAGAAAATTTTAGCTACAAAATCCAATCAACCATGAACACAAATGTAGGGAAAGCGAAAGATAGGAAAGCCTAGAAATACACGGAGATGGAGAATAATATCATCTGCATAATCCAGATGTGGGGTTGAGTAGTTTCCCATCAGTCCTGTATGTTGTCAGATTGACTGTTAACAGTTTGGAAGTTAATATATTTTCAAGTCATTGATTATGCAAGGATATAATAAACACATTTCTTCTGTCTTTTTCTTCTTTTGTCGTCACACTGCTACCGGGTTGTTGCTCAGCGTCGTAGTTTTCTGTTTTATCTTGCCTTCTCTAGTGACTTGTGTGATAACTATTTGTTCATTTTGACAGGGTTCTACTATGCCGTCTTTCCATCTTTTTCGTGGTCTTCTTTTCACCTTCTTTCCTGATGTTCTGTTGTAGAAGATTTTGTATACAGTGGAGTTTGTTTGTATTCTTATTAAGTGACCGAACCACTCAATTCTGCGTTTCTCGATGTAATTTAACCAAGTTTCTGTCTCAACTGTCATCTATTGTTCCACCTGTGTGTTGCTGGGGCTCGCAAGGGAGCAAAGAATAGTAACACTGCGACCTACAAGGCATATCATAAGAGCGATTGAAGTAGGGCTTAGGAAAGCTACCCTAGTAAATAAGAAGCTTCACAGAAATCAGATTTGCTGACTTACATTTAGGCACATAACTGACACAACATACAATCGCTCTTATGCTCAGATCACATACAAATCACAAAGAGCGGTTTAACAAGTGATTGATATGGAGCATTCGAAGAAGATCTATTGTTCAAATTTATTGTTGTTCCTTATTTCAGATATCAGAGTTGCAAGACAAACTTACTGCATCAGAAACAGAAATTGCAGAATTGAAAAACAAGCTTGATGATCTGGAATATGTTTATGAAAAATCTGAGTACAAAAATGACAGCCTTGAACGTAGGCTGGCAGAAGTCTCTGAGAAACTGCAGTTCTACCAGGAGACTACAGGAAACATGCCAATCTCAGGGTTGAAAAATTTGTCTGGTCTGCCAACAGGAAGGGTATGTTTATTTTTTAATGCCATCACGTCTACATGACTAGGGTATAAATGTCAACTGAAATTTTTTTTTTGTTTCTCTTAAAATTTGTGATATACATGAGGTCCCAGGATCAAGTTCCACAGTGGAAGTGTGGTTTTTCCCTTCCATAATGGGCCTCGGTTAGACCTAGCCTCAATTTAGTATTCAAGAAATCCTGAGAAGTAAAGATGGCCAGTATGATGTTGATTACATCACCCCAGCGTGTGCTGTTGGTAGAAAAATAATAATGGTCTGACACCTTACTCCCCAGTATACAGTGGTATGTAAACGTGTCCTTCAGTTCTTTGACTCTTCATCCTTCTCCCCTAGGGAAGCATAGGTCCGCAACCAAGGCCTTCCAAGCCCGCCTATCCAAGGCCATCCTTTCAAGATCTCTCCACTCTCTTCCCATTTTTTGCATTCTGTCTCCAGGTGTTCCTGGGTCTTCCCTTACCTCTATTGCCCTGGGGGTTCCATCAGAGAGTCTGTCTTATGATGCTGTCAGGCGGTTTCCTCAGCATGTGTCCTATCCATCACCACCTTCTGCTCGTTATCTCTTGTTCCACTTGCCATGTCCCGTTCTATCCCACAGTTTCCTGTTTGCGGTCCTGTCATACCATCAATTTTTTACCCTTACTGGTAACTAAAAGAGAAGATAAGGACAATTCGTTTGATTCATATTTAAAAAAAAGAAAGACATACAGAACAAATTGGCAACAGGAAAGATGGAGGTGGAACTAAGCAGATGAAGATAGCTAGGAAGATTTTCTAATTGTCTAACAGAATGGTTGTGGAAACATTGAGAATATTTCTCTGTAGTCGGAGTAAAGCTTGCTTGCATGACAAAGGACACTTGTGATAAGAAAATCAAACCTTCACACAAAAATCAGTAAGAGGTGCCATGAATAGGCCTGAATTCATAGTAGGTGGAATGATTTCCCTTGTGTTGCCGGGGCCCACAAGTGGAGCAAAGAATATTAATATTGCAACCTACAAGGCATGTTGTAATAGGTGAATGAGGTAGAGGTCTAAAGAAGCTACCCTAGTAAATAAAAAGCCTCCAAAAAATCGGATGTGCTGTCCTACTTGTAGGTGCATAACTGGCACAACATACAATCCTCTTGGGCTCAGATCACACACAAATCACAAAGAGTCGTTTAACTAGGGTCGATATGGAGCATTCGAAGAAGAAAAAGTTAACAGGAGAACAAAAGAAAAGAGAAAATATTGAGAATCATAGATACTGAAATGCTTAAAACATGAATGTGGAATGAATTGATTGTTTTTGTCATTGGTCTTGATTGTGTTGATTGTAGAATGGATTGTTCTTGTCATTGGTTTTGATGATTGTGTTGATTGTAGAATGAATTAATGGTTTTCGCCACAGTACTATTGATGATTGCCTGCTACAACTACTTTTCATTCTACAACTATTTTCAATCATTATTAAAAGTTACTTGTTTTTCTCTGTATGTTTTACATGAAGCTGGATGAGATATTATCAGAGCTTGAGGAACACAAGGAACTGTCAACTAACAGGCTGATGGAACTGGAGAAGTTAAATGCAGATTATCAGGAAACACTCACCGAAGTTGAGAAATTGAAAATGGATGTAAGTTCTTCTTCTTTTCTCTAATTCTGTTTTGTATCACAGCTTCAGCATAAGAAGAGATTTCTAGAATAGGTTTTTGTATGCCCTTCATAAACAGTATTTTTGCCGCCTCTGTTAAATCTGAGGTCCACCTTTTGTATGGATGACCTTTTGTTTTGTATCCTCTTGATCAGAGTAACATTGCCCTTTGAGTAGCACTATCTGTTTGTTATTAATCTGCTTATATAGGTCCCAGCACATGGGAGGGACTAGCTGATGACAAGAGTTGTGTGGAAAGCCAAATTACGAAAGGGCGCAGAGTCTTTTGAGAAGAGACTTATGTACGAGCTGAACGACAAGAGAGAAAAGCGAAAACTCAGAAGTTGTCACAGTAAAACACTTGCAAATTGACCGTCTGTAAAGATGAAAAGGTCCATATATATACAATCTGCTTATGTGGCAGAACCATTTAATTTGCTGTTTCTTGATGAAGTTTAGTACTAATGTTAATCCTAGTGTTAAAAAAAACCAAATGTATGAACACAAATATAAGTATAGGTTGTGAGTCATTTTTCAAGTGTATAATAGTTTTTTTTTTAAAAGTGCAGTCGAACAGTTATTTATCTCCCCTTCTAGATAGTTGTCTCTCTTGGTAGTGCAGTATAGTTATGTAATTTCAACCAAAAAAAAATGTTCTGTAGCAATTTCAGACCTTAGGGTATGAAGTGCCTGTCCCTTCACAATTCTAGGCTTAATTGTGCAGGAGGTAGCAGTGTTATTTCCTATCCTCGTGTGTGAGATGTTGAGTGTGGGACTGAACAGATAACCCTGTGTACAATCCAAGTCATCTTGCTACCCGTAATTTTCTTCATTTTCTTGCTATGGATCAATAACGTCAATGATATATTTATCATAAAGTTGTTATACTAGGTCAGTGTTTCACAAAGTTGGCGGTACTGCTCCCCAGTGGGTGCTGAAGCATTCTAAGGGGGTGATAGGGGTTCAGAAGAATTTGGGGGTGTTCATGCAATTAGGGTCGGTGGCTCCTTAAAGAAGAAATTAATAATAAATATTTTTAAATAAATTATTTTCGTGATTTTGCGATTGAATAATCATCTAATATGTGAATTGTGCATTAAAATTCATCTTGTACCCGTCTTACACAATCCATGTTTTCATCAATATTCTATTTCATGCATAAAATCATTTGAAAATTGACCATGTATGACAGAAATATATATATAAATTTTCTATGTCAAAGAGAAAATAGAGCATGTATGTATATGTGGGGAGGGGGGGCATTGGCAAACTTATATTGTGGAGAGGGGGCGTTACAAAGTTTATGTTGTGCAAAGTTGGCTTTGGGCCCAAAAAGTTTGGGAATCTATGGCCTAGGTAAATGAGGAATGTTACTATTAAAAATCATTAGATAACATGTGGGACGAAATAATGCATCGCTTAGCAAAGTGTTTGCTATTCAAATAAAACAAAAAAGGTTTGTGGGTTTGACTCACACAACTGATGTTCCACAAGTGAGAGAAGGAACTGTTCTGTCTACCTCCAACATACTTAAGTTTAGAAATGTGAAGGAGCTGGCGTTTCACACTCTATGATCCACAGTCTATGGAACATTTATGTTTTTCAGGAAATTTATATTTAGTTATAAATAACTTTTAGTAAATGTTAACACTTTGTTGTTTACCTGAAGTTTAAGTTTTAATTTACTTCTTCTTCTGCGATCAACTTCTGCTATGCGACTACTCCGGTATGTGTCATAAACAGGGCGGTGCGCTTCATGTCTTCACTAGTCCCCCATAATTTGTCCTATAGGGTTGTTTCTGTGGGTCAGATTTCCATTCTCACACTGCTCAGGATTGGGCAGTCTTGCAGGATGTGCTCTGGGGACTGCTTTGGTGCTCCACAGGTGCAGGGAGCTTAGTCTCTGAGACCCATTCTATGGAGATGTGCTCTGAGACTGCAGTGTCCCTTCTAAGTCTTGTCCCATTCTAAGTCTGAAGACTGTGGTCTGTGCTTTTCTGTTTAGTGTATTTATACTGTCGTGCTCTGGGTTGTATCCTCCGTTTGTTTTTCTCCATATCATTTTTCTGGATTGTTTCAGGAGAGTTTTTGCTTCTGTAAAGCTTTGTGTTGGGTGGTGTTGTGTTCGTGTTTTAATATACAGTGTACTGTATAAAAAGATGCTATTGCATCTCCAAAAAATCGTCTAAAATTGATTATTTCCTGCTTTCAGCTTCAGCACTTGCCAGAGAACGTCATTCTAGAAACTACAGAGTACAAGTGTCTGCAATCACAATTTTCCGTCCTTTATAATGAGAGCATGCAGATCCGTACACAACTAGAAGACATCAGAAATCAGATGACTGTCAACAAAAGTAATCATGGTCGACAAATTGAGCAGATGGAGGCATGTTATGTTTTGATTTATTTTTTCTTTGAACAACACTTTCCACCTGCTGCCTTGCAGGTAGGCTGGGGACAGCCAAAGGCTGACGGAGAGTGAACCCAGTAAATGCTGGCTGAAACCAGACATGTAGCTGAAGGATAAGCACCAGAGCTCCAAATGGCGCTGAATGATGTGACGTAAAAAACCATTCTTGGCAAGGGCTGTTTATATATCACAATAAGAATGATCAAAATGGCCAAAAAGAAAGATCGAGAGAGAGACAGACCAACTGTCCAATATTTTTATATGTTGGGGAGCCCGCCTGCCCAGCGTGTTCATGGCGCGTTGGACTACGGGTGACAAGCCCTCTGTGAGTACAGGTTCAATTCCGTGGGCTGGCAGGTAAAGCCACAGGTTCTCCAGATTTGTGGTGTTCGTGGCACCGAAGGGTTACGATGTCCATGGCACAGAGCCGAAGAGCTGAAAGCTCAAATGCTTCTGGATCGGGGAAAAAAATAAATATAATATGTTGGGGAGTATCTGACTAGAGACCGGGCGTGCGGCACCTTGTGGCAATTATTATAATAATACTAATAATAATAATAAAGTAATATTAATGGTAACATTATCTCCGAAATCGGAGTAGGACTCGCCTGAATGGTGTGGGACACTTGTGATAAAGAAACCAAGCATACACCCAAAAATAGTTAGAGGAGCCATATTAGGCACCATGACTATGCCTAAATTTGTAATGAAAGAACAAAGAAACAAAAGTGCAACATTAATAAAAAAAATTAATAACAGATGACAATTTATATTGAACTAAGTGTTTAATTTAAAAGAAAACATTTATTGAAATGAAAATCGTAGCATATCCTAAAGAAAGTAGCCATCAACCACAGTAAAGAGTCGTTGATTTTCTAGCCACCACTTATACGTTCAGTAGTTTGCAATTTCCGTCTGAACGGTGAGTTCTATTTTACCTTTGTCAAAATCCCACGGAAATGAATTTTCTTCCAAACTTGCCCACTGTAGAGTTTGAACCAGGTACGCTTGGGTTCATGATTGAGCTCACTACCGCTTGAGCTACAGACGCTCAACATTTATTGCCTTCACGAAAAACTAAAACATACTGTTATTCAAGACACTTTCTTCTTGAAATTCTGATTAACTTGAAAGCTGTTTGAGTAAAATAGGCAGCAAGGAATGTATCACACAGCCTTGGACATAACTGCTTTAGAATGTCAAGTAAAGAATCAAATTTCATACCATGTGGTATATTATGAAATACTGTCTTGGGAACATTTTTTTTTAATCACTTTTTAAAATATTTATTTATTTTTATTTTGATCAACGCCATAAGAGAGACTAAATCGACAAGACCTTATGTGGTCACCAGTTGGGAAAAGAAAACGTGGAAGACCAAAGACCACTCTTGAAGAACCATCCAACAAGAAAGTAAACTATTGGGATGTAAAACCATATAAGATCTCCAACTGCTATCAACGAACCGCATCACATGGAGATCTAAAACCTCTGTCCTATGTGCCGCCTTTGGCATGAAAGGAACAAACTAATAAGATGAGTGATGTAGTTAACATACAGCTGGCCGCCTTTACTTCACAGTGTTTCTCTGGTAACCAGTTGTGGCTAGGTTGATGTGAGATTCGTTGCAGTCAGAAAAAAATCCCACTCCAACTGGGGAATTTGAGCTTAAGAGTGCAATGAGTTGAGTTGACATATCAGGGTCAGTGAGCTGGCACTGAACAATACCATATTGATAGGATCATTATCATCGCACTTTGGTGAATAACCATGTGTGCTCTGATTTCTTTCTTACACAGGAAGATCTCAGCCCAGTGCACGAACTACGTAGCACCAGCGAGGGATCCACGATGTAATTTAGAAGATGTTGAAAATATTTTGTAGGAATTTTATTTTTATTCTTTCTAATGAATTTTGCCTGGGCAGTGGCTTTCCAGCCTGCTATTCCCGATTTTGAACTGCCAAGGGCTCTTTTACATGCTCAACTTGAATATGGGACCTATGTTTTATCATCAATCTCTGATAGGAGTAGGAACTAGATCTTACACTAAGAACAGGGATCTCTGGAAAAATATCTAGACCAGGATATTAGGTAATACTCTGTTATACTTCACTTCTGAATATATAACCATGCTAACTCTAGCATGCACATTTTTATCCATGTGTACATGTCTTCAATATTGTTGTCATATATTATGTTGACATAATTTGTTCATGTGTCATTTCACAAAACTTGTCATTTGTGTTGTCATCATATATGATTTCAGATAGATGAGTTGGAGGGTCAGAAGAGACTTCGAACAGAAATGATTCAGGTTGAAGACAACCTGGCGCAGACCAGAAAAGAATATGACATGTTAAGAATTGAGTTTGAACAAGCTATGGCAGCTAATGATCAAAACTGTAAGTTACCAGATGTTGCAAAATAAATCTATTTAAAGGTGAATTTGTCTATCCATTCGTTCATGAATCAGAGATAAATGAAGCAAACAATGGCCATCAGTTTTGAAATGTCTGACCATGGCAAGAGTGCCAGCCATGTGCACATAATGAAACCGTTTATCACCATCTCTTAAGGTGACAGTGCTAGATCAATGGTTCTCAATCTTCCTAATGACGCTACCCTTTAATACAGTTCCTCATGTTGTGGTGACCCCAACCATAAAATTATGTAACAATATTTATTTCTAGTTATGATAAATAAGTGTTTTCCGATGGTCTTAGGCGACCCCTGTGTAATGGTTGTTCGACCTCCAAAGGGTCGCACCTACAGATTGAGAACCATTGCACTAGATGTCAAGAAGATCATTCATCCTCCAAGGTCAGATAAATGGAACACATACTGAAAAAACAACAACTTACAAACACATGCAGATACCTCTACATAGCATTAGGCTGAAAGGCAAGAGCTCAATGTCGCTGGATCATTGCAGTAGAAGAAGAAATGTCTCTGTCTGTCATTCTTCAATATTCATCTTCCTGATTGATGATGGTACCATCATCATTGCACTTTGGTGAGTAACCACATGGGCTCTGATCTCTTTCTTACACAGAAAGATCTCAGCGGCAGTGCATGAATTTCATAGCACTCATAGGGTCCCAGATGTAACTTAGAAGATGGTGAAAATATTTTGTAGGAAATTTACTTCCTATACAAGTGTTGATACGAAACAGCTCTGAAATATTCTCAGTTTAGAAGACTATTCTGGTAATCTAACCACTCCATTATGAGAGACCCTGCTATCTCTGAAGTCGGAGAAGGCACGCCTTTATAGCGGGCGTATAGCGGGAGACACTGATAATAAGAAAAGCAGGTCATCACGCAAAAATCAGTTGGAAGCTTCATTCCAAGCACCCTGACCACACCTGAATTCACAACGGGCGAACAAAAGAAGAGACTGCCAGCAGCCTCATTACATCATTGATATAATTAAGAAACATGGCTGTTTAAAAAATGTTTCTTGGACAGACACATCTAAATTTGATTGCATGTTTACATGGTTACATGTAATAGAAATACTTGAAAGTACATGGTAGCGATAAAGTTAAAGTATTATGAGGTCTCTAATATGTTTTTGTGCATTATTTTATACTATACATAGCTACATTCTTCTTCTAACCCTACCTGTGAGTTTTCACTCTTGGACAGCTAATGCCAAATTGTAGAATCTGCATGTATTCTGTAATTGTAGAATCTGCATGTATTCTGTAATTGTAGAAGACTAGTGTAAAGGGTATTATAAACATATGGGTGTGGTGGGAGGAGTTCTTGTCTAGCTTTATTCAATACATACATACTTGCTTATATATACTTGGGGGTCTCTGTGGCTGAGTGGTTAAGCCCTTTGCCTTGCAAGTCGAAGGTCGTGGGTTCGAATCCGGACCGTGGCCTTCTGTTCACAAGTGCAGTTTTTTCCAGAGACCCTAGGATTGTTGCCGGAGCTACGGAGTTCGTGCTTTGTGCAGTACTCTCGGTAGGTGGCGTGCCATTTCTGCGAGAGGACCGAACCATATGGGGTAAACCCGTGCAATAAAGTCAATCCTTCGGCTTTAAAACCCTTTATACTTGCTTATACTCTTCATGAGAGCTACGGTAGTGGTTAATGCACTTGATTTGTAGGCTTGTGGTCTGGGGTTTGATTCTACAGTGGGGTGGAATTTGTTCAAATTGTAACAACTTTCATGTCGATCCAGTCTACACTGGCTTCCAGAGAAGCACTGGGAAGTAAAGACAGCCAGCATGATGTTGGCCACATCACCTGGTGCATGCCAGGGCCAAAGAAAAATACGGTTCTAAAACCGTATTTTCAATATACCTGATGGGATGAAAACAAGTTCATTTGCTTTACCGTTATTCTCTTTATTCCTGATGGCACATGAGGCATCAGTAAGGGTTTTCTATGCTTGTTTGACTATTGTAATCTTTGGTGCATTATTACATGTCAGGAAACTGCAGGAGACTTCCATCATTTGTCTCCATGTTCCTAGCCTTATCGGAGACAGGCGATAAAATTAAGTCCAGTGTTCAATTTGAGCACGTAAAAGAACCCTTGGCAATTCAAAATTGAGAAGAGCAGGCTGGAAAGCCACTGCCCGGGCAAAATTCAGTAGAGAAGATGAAAAATAAAATTCCTACATATCTTCACTATCTTCAAAATTACATCGGGGACCCTCACCGGTGCTACCTAGCCCATGCACTGCAGCTGAGATCTTCCTGTGTAAGAAATAGATCAAAGCACACATGGTTACTCACCAAAGTGCAATGGTGGTGGTCCAATTAATCAATCAATCGTCTCCATGTTGCTCATGAGACTTCCTTCTTACAGCTATCACCCAAGTTGCTCATGCTGACCGTGGAATTCTGTCATTCGTCATTCGGACATCAAGAACACATTTCCTACTGAAGTTTTCATCACTTTTTTTTTCTGTGACATAGTTGTCAACCCCCTAACCTAGAGAACCAACGGCCATATTTAGTCTAACCTTTGACCTCTGGCCTGGGTAACCCTGTCAAGAACACATTGTTCCTGCTGGCATAGCTCTCAGGATCATTGAGGCATGCAAACCACCTTATCACTACGAGGTAAAGGATCTCAGGGTTGGGGGATGATTTTGTACTATAGGTTGTTCTTTCAACTGTTGTGATAGTTTCAGCTCTATTCCAAGGATGATAACGAAAAGAATAAACATATAACTTTTGTTTTTTCCAGTGACCATCAATCGAGAAATGCGTAATCTAATTCAGAGCTTGCAGAACCACAACCAACAACTCAAGATGGAGTCTGCAAGATATAAAAGACGACTGAGAGAAGCTCAAGTTGAAATTCATAAGGTAGTTTGTAGAAGCCAGAATGTTTACTGATATAGTTATAAAAATACATACACAGACCTCTGTGTGAGCTAGAAAAGAAAGTGAAGTTCTTCTTCTTCTTTGCGTTCGTTCTTACGACCAATTGTAATCACTCTTTGTGATATGTTTGATCTTTGCCAAGAATGTGTATACGTTGTACATTGGTTTGGTAGGCCCCTAAACGCATAGAATTCTACGTTTAGGACACGTGCATCTGATTTCAGCCAAACCTCCTTAGTCGCCTCTTACGACATGCGGGCAGGTAACAGTGGTTCTATTCTTTACACCCCAAATTTGGGCCCTGGTGACCACTCGGGTGAAAGTGAAGTTTATACAAGAGACAACATTGAATATATAGACAATATTTTAAGCGAACGAAAGGGAGGATATAAATACAGAGAAATGCTAGACAGGTATGTGAAGCTTTTGGAAAATAAATAGTAGCTTGTGTTTTTGTTCTCACAACATCAGTACTGAACTTCATCAAGAAACAACAAATTAAATGGTTCAGCCAAAGAAGCAGATTACCAGCAGACAGCACGCCACAAAGAGCAATGTTACTCTGATACAGTGGATACAAAGCAAAAGGCCGTCCTCGCAAAAGTGCACAGAGATAACAGAGGTGATGAAAAACACTGTTTATGAAATGCACACAAAAGCCCCTTCTAGAAATCTCTTCTTATCCTGAAGCTGTGAGGCAAATCAGGACTGGAGAAAAGAAGGACAAGGCGCGTAGAGAGGCTCGCTCCAGGTGTCTCCTTTTTCAACCTGACACTGAAAGGCAAAACAGGATTAGAGCATAGATAGATAGATGTTAGAATTGAGACAACATTAGAATAAATTTGTAACTTAGTTTGAAAAACTATATATATAAAATGTCCCAGATAGAAAAAAACTCATTGACCGTACATGGATCGAACCTGGGTCTCCCGAATGGGAACCAGCGCTCTAATCCATTCGACCAGACACTCCTCTAAAACTATATATAATCATGAATTGTGTAGATTAGAAATAATAATTCCTCTCGTATCGTCATACGTTGCATAGGACCTGCAAGCAATTTCTCCATACCGCTCTATCTGGACAACTCACTCAATCTTCTCCATGGAACTGAGAACAATATTTTTTGCCTATCTCAGCAAAGTTCGTTTCAGGGTCTCTGTAGGGCATCCTCTCGTTCTTGAACCCTTTGCATCCCACTTCAATGCCTGATTTGGTATTCTTTGATCTTTCTTCTCAAGGTGTGCCCAACATATCTCCATCTTCTCCTTCTTATAACAGTTGTTACTAGTGGTTGACCAGACATTTCTCTGATTTCATATAGAAATAATATGGATAAGTAGTTATGTATTTCATCATGTCTGGTTTATATTTATTTCAGTTGAAGCAAGAGATTGCAGCACCTAACCCGCCATCATCATCATCATCTGCAGTAAATTCATCTACATCATCAAACACCGCATTATCAACAACTGCTTCATCTTCAGCAACGTCACCAGCGACTGCAGGATCAACTCCATCCGGAGACAGTAAAGACAATATTGTACAAGTCAAAGAGGAATCTCTGTCTTCTCCCATTAAAACAGAACCAGGTGAATTTTTGTGTAATAACATTCCTGTTTCTCTCTCTCTCTCTCTCTCTCTCTCTCTCTCTCCCCCTAAATTCCTGTTTCAGAAACCATTGGTCTTCTTAAGTATTTTTGTCTCTATTTTACCAGTTCATTTACTTGAAAATCTTTGCAACAGCCGATGTGAAGAGTTTTGGTATGATTGTATCTCTTTGTGTGCGTATGTTGCTGGGGCTCGCAAGGGGAGCAAAAAAATAGTAACACCGCAACCTACAAGGAGAGTTATAAGAGGCGACTGATTTAGTGTTCTAGGGGAAACTACCCAGGTAAATAAAAACATAGCAGAAATTGGATGTGCTGGCCTACTTGTAGGCGCATAACTGACACAACCTATAATCACTCTTAGGCTCAGATCACATACAAATCACACAGAGTGGTTAACAAGGGGTAAATATGGAGTTTTCGAAGAAGAAGTATTGTGATTTTAATTGATCAGCACCAAGTAGTAGCATGTCCCTTGTGGAATTTTGCTTTCATCACAACCCGCCTGAAAAACTATCTCTCTTGCAAGTTCTCCCGTCTCCTCTAGTATCATGTTCAAGGTTTCGTTGATTCCTGCTGCCACCTTTGTCTTGGTTGTCCCCTGCCTCATACTCCAGGAACAATGCCTTCCATTACCGCTCTCTCCAAATCACGATGTTTAACGTGAATTGACCAGTAGTAGAGTATAACGTTACTTTCACAGGGGGTCTTTGTGGCATAGAGGTTAGGTACTTGCCTCTCATTCTAATGGTACTCGATTTGCTCCCTTGTGAAGGCATCATGATATTTTTCTAGAGATCACGTTCCTAGTCCTATTAGAGATGGACAATAAAACTAAGTCCCATGTTCATGTTTAGCTCGTAAAAGAAACTTTGGCAGTTCAAAATCGAGAAAAGCAGGCTGGAAAGTCACTGCCCGGGCAAAATTTATTTGGCAGTCCTAAACTCCTCAACAATTGATGCTTACGATGCAAGCATGTCCGCTCTCTCCTTGCCATGAACACTCACATGACCTGGAAAGTAGATTCACATGAGTATCCGGAGGTTTGAAACCTCTGTAGACGACATCCACTCATACCGCAACCTACCATTCTGTGTCTTCCAAAGCATTGATTGAGAGTCTGAAACAACAATGGCCGCAGTAAACAGAGTTCCAGAGAGCCAATGGAGGGCAGCAGTAACAGTCTCAACCTCCATTCTCATACAGGAAGTTGTTGTCCTGTACGCTCCACTTCACTCTGCAACAACTCTACCATGTGTGCTAGCCAAGAAACCCCAGCCTGACTTCCTTAGTGTGGTTTCTGAGGTATCCAAGAATAGAACCACTGTCTGCCCTCACACTTCATAAAAGGTGATCTAAGAGGGATTTGTATGGAGCTGGCAACCCCACACTGTAAAAAAACAGACAGAAACAGATGGACAAACTCGAACTACTCTTGAAGATGAAATGGTGTCATAGTGGTAGAATCGAAGCGCGTGGAAATGTTTTGTCACCACCACCTTATGTGCCATTGGGTTTAATAGGACTGATGGTGATGATATGTCTCATATTGTTGGATGCCTGTTTTAACCTTCCTTATTCTTTTTCTGATCTCATGGTTAAGGCATTGTTTGTTTTTCAGGCTTCACACCGGGGGGATCATCCATTCCGATAACTAAAAAGGAGGAGTCAGATATACCAACAACCCCAATCAAAAGAGAGGACGATGAAGATGGAGAATATCGGGATATCAAATACGGGAAGGGTGACGAACTTGTTAAAGATTTAAGGAACCAGTTGAAGTAAGATATACTTTAAGTAAAACTTTTATTGATATAAATATCTGGAGATTTTTTACTTAAGTAAGTTATATGCTTGTTTCCTTACTTTATTTGTTCATCTTCATCATCATCAGGTGCTGTGCCGGCTGACTTATGCGATCATGGATCTCCACAAACCTTTTGTCTTTGGTGTTTGCTACCATCTCAGATGTTGACGCTCTACCGTACCATGCAGTCAGGCTATTCAAAATTTTCTCTCTCTGTCTTCCTCTGTCTCATCTACCCTCGATTTTACTGGTTGTCACAATGTGTTATAAACCTCCCCTCCTCATCACATGCCTAAAAAATGATGACTGCCTCTTATATTGATCTTCTTTGCATTCGTTCTTTACTACCAATTTTAATCACTCTTTGTGATATGTTTGATCTTTGCCAAGAACGTGTATATGTTGCACATTGGTTTGGTAGGCCCCTAAACTCATAAACTCTACACATTTAGGACAGGTGCATCTGATTTCAGCCAACTTATATTGATGATAACTTTCTCTGTGTCTTGATCTCATTCAACACCTCAACATTAGTCATTTTAGCAGCCCATGGAATTCTCATCATTCTTCTGTAAAACCACACCTCTGTGGCCCTCAGAGATTTTTCATTATCTTAGGATAAACAAAATTTGTCTTTCTGTCTTCTATGGACAAAAGTGACATCATCAATGTTCTAAGAGAAAACATATGCTCTGAAGATTTCAACAAAGAAGATAAAGGGTATTCTCTATCTCGGTTTCGCAAGTTATGCATACCGATAGGTGCGGTAAGATGAGAAACTCATAAAAGAAACCACAGAAAATAAAGTATAAGGAATTGAATTATTTGTAATTTTATTATTTTGTCCAGGAAGTCTCAGGATAATGTGAGAGAGTTGAAGCTCTTGTTAGATACTTATAAAGTGGCACCAAAAGAACAGCGGGATAAAATCCAGGTACTTTTGTTTGTGACTTGTCTTTCACGTACTTCTTGTTCATCATTATCTCCCTGGAGGGGTCACCGCTAGCAAAGTTGATAATACTTGGTTCTTGTGACCTCGTGCCTGGAAATTAGGGTGTTCTTCTTCTTCTTTTTATTGTTTGTTCTTATCAACCAAGTTAATCACTTTGTGATTTGTATGGTTTTCGCAGATAACAGGAATACATTCCCCCTCGTGTAGATGCTTCCACTTTGAGATTGTGTTCATCTATAGTGCAAACAGATCTCATAACATGTGGCTGCGCTTGTACTACTACCTTATTGCACTGTAGCTCTCCTTGATCCTTACCCGCTTTGTCAGATTACAGTGCAGCAGTCTGTTTCCAGTGCCACCACATAGAGGTGGAGTAGGGTCTTGGTCAGTGCCAGATCACTGGCGCAGCTTTGCTACTGTATTTTATTGCGTCTTTGACACCATTCTGGGGTTCGAGGCAATCTTAACTTTAAAAAAAGGTTTCCCAGTGTGCACGATGGAAATAATGATACCCTGATCCATGACTTGGACATCTAAAATACAAGCATCTCTGAAGTTGGAGTAAGGTGTGCCTAATAGCGAGGCCATGACTATGCCTGATTCATAACGCACGCCAAAAATTATCTACCTGGCATAAAACTTCATTGCTTGCTGTATAACTGATTTTTATTGCATTGATGTTCCATTTTCTAGTGAGACTGCAATATCTTTGCTCTTTTCATCATCCTTATGAGAGAGAAAAAAATCTGGCCAGCAATGGTGGGAGGGCCATTCAGAGTCAGAATTGTTTGATTCTGAACACGACTTTGCTAGCGCATTTCTGCCATGTTTGGTTGGGTATTTTCTGGTTTCGTTTGCCGAGCTACTGAGTTAGTGCTTGAACAACGCTGTGAGCTATGAATGTTACATGGAATGCTTTTGCTGTGTCAACCGTGAGTTTGTTGTGTGTATTCAGAAAATGGCGGACAGAGGTTATGTGAACAAGTTCAATCTGCCGTGTGCAGTTATATTGCGGTGCAGAAAGCTGGATTTTGTCGTGATTGATGTTCCCTTCGACAAGAATTGCAATTCAAGTGATGAACAGTTTTGTGTTGCTACATTAGCGATGGCCATATGCATTTTATGCGGTGCAGGTTGCTTTTTGTGGCGGTATGGCTGTTTCATTCTGGAATTAGTTCACACTGGTAACATTTCACAGTTGTTAGCATTTCGTGTGATTTTCATTGGCACAGGAACGGAGCAATTATGGAGTGACCTGTTGCAGTGAAGTTGGAACCGTACTTCTGAACTATCTGAACTATCATCCTTATGAATCAGATCTCAGCACAGCATTTTTGGTACCAGATTTACCTTCCGTCATCGACCCCTACTTGTTTAACTAGACCACAGTGATGCCATTTGTTACCAGGACTACTACTTGGAGGGGAAGTATGTCTTGGTCAGCTCTGGCTCGATGATTCTGACACTTCTTTCATTAACTTTGGTATAGGTGATCATACTCCATAAGTATGAAACTCAGTGACTCCATGAGTATGACTCTTAAAGTTGAAACAAGAATGGTGAGACGAAACTAGGTAGATTTACTGGCACAGACTGGGATAAGAGAATCACCTTCATTTTTATTCCCAGGAAACCACAGCCATGATATCTGAAGGGACTGCAGTGGGTCAAAATAACATTCTGAATGCATTGAGAGAACCTATCCAGCGTAGCTTCAGGGTTGTGAATTCCACACACATAGGCCAGATTGAGAGAGATAGATGTCGAAATTGGTATATCCCAAAGAGAATGACATACCAAATATGCAAAAAAATTGATTAACTCCTTGTGGATCAGGAGCCACACTAAGTGGTGTTTTTACTCTATAAATGCTTTAGCCCTGGTCCACTAAGAGTTAATCAACATCGAACTGGTGTGGTGAGCAACTGGACGCTGCTGGGTTTATTGAGGCGGGGATCGGAGCATCTATGGACATGTCTAGAGTGCTATCAAGTGTCTCATATAACTGGTAGCTGATAGGTGACAGAAAAGCGAGAGGGAAACTTAGAAATACATCTAAAAGAGATTTGAAATTAAAGATTAGTGATATACGGAAACACTGTTAGGAACTGAAAGAGATAGCTAAAGATAGAAACACTTGGCATGAGTTTGTTGAGAGCCTATGTTCCAGTTAGGGTTAAAAAGACACAAGAGAGATGTTCATTAGGTATATTTAAGTTATCTGAAAGAGAGAGATAATGTTCATAAAGTATATTACAAGTTATCTGAAATAATTATACAATAAATAATAATTGATATGACTTTTACAGTTGATGTCTGCTGAGAAGAAGGCTCGCCAAGAGATTGATGAACTTAAAACTCACATCAAACGAATGCAAGAAGCAGAGAGAAGAGATAGAAGGAAATTAGCAGATGATGATGCCATGAGAAAGATAAAAAAGATGGAAGAAACAGTTGCTGAGCTTCAAAAATTTGGCTAATCAAAACAGGTTGAGTATTAGTTGTTTTTTCTTATCTTGGCTTTGAATTAATATTGTTGGTTAGAGATTGTTGGATCAAAGTGTCTACACAGAATGCTGAGAGTAACAAGAAGAGACCGGTTTAGAAACAAAGATATCGGGGAAAAGGTGGATTACAACATCAGTATTGAACTTCCTCAAGAAACAACAAATTAAATGGTTCAACCACATAAGCAGATTACCAAGACAGTGCGCCTCAAAGAACAATGTTACTCCGATATAGTGGATACAAAGCAAAATGTCATCCACGCAAAAGGTGGAACTAAGAGATAACAGAGGTGACGAAAGACACTTCTATGAAGCACACACTAATGCCTGTTCTAGAAATTCTACTTATCCTGACGCTTATGAGGCAAAACAGGATTGGAGAAAAGAAGAATAGAAAGGTCAAAGATTAAAGTTTGGTTATGACTCGAGGCTTCACACTGAGGCTGAGTTTCACTGAATAAGACTGAGGCTTCACACTGAATATGACTGAGGCTTCACACTGAATGTGACTGAGGCTTCACACTGAATATGACTGAGGCCTCACACTGAATATGACTGAGGCTTCACATTAATATATTGATCACTGAATATGACTGAGGCTTCACACTGAATATGACTGGGGCCCTCACATGAATGACTGAGCTTCACACTGAATATGATTGAGTGTTAACGCCCGATATAATTTTATTTGTCACACTTTATGACTGTTTAGTTTCTAACATTAGGTGCGATTGAAGCTCAATTTGTGGTTGTTTAAATCGCCAGTGTGTTGCTAAGGCCCACCAGGAAGCAAAGAATAGTGCCACTGCGACCTACAAGGCATGTTATAAGAGGCTGCTGATGTAGGACCCAGGAAAGCTACCCTAGTAAATAAAAAGCATCATAGAAATCGGATGTGCTGGCCTACTTGTAGGCGCTTAACTGGCACAACGTACAATCACTCTTAGGCTCAGATCACATACAAATCACAGAGTGGTTAACAAGTGAATACATCTTAAAACTCCACAATACCACACCATATCAAGCGACCAAGCATGCATTATCTCGGAAACCGATCATCAGTTAAACCTGCTACGCCTAGCTGCAAAAAAGCAGAGAAGGACAAAAGAAAGAAAGAAGAAAGTTAACAAGTGGTCAATTTGGAGCGTTCGAAGAAGTGTTTGTTTAAATAAGACTTTCTAAGCTAATCTGCTAATGTCTGTCTTCACTCAGAGAAGAAGTGTTTGTTTTAATAAGACTTTTCTGAAGCTAATCTGCTAATGTCTGTCTTCACTCAGAGAGAAGAATTGTTTGCTTAAATAAAACTTTTCTAAAGCTAATCTGCTAATGTCTGTCTTCACTTAATAAGACTTTTCTGAAGCTAATCTGCTAATGTCTGTCTTCACTCAGAGAGAAGAAGGACTTCTAAACGACCTCGATGTGACTGGGCAAGCATTTGAGGACATGCAGGAGCAGAATACCAGGCTGTTGCAGCAATTGAGGGAGAAGGATGATGCAAATTTTAAACTTATGTCAGAGGTGAGTCAGCTCTTCAATTAATGAAGGTAAATTGCAAAAAACAAATAGTTGCAGAAAGCTGGATATCAGGTTTAATGTAGACTTGTGTCATCTTCATTATCATCAAATAGCTTGTCCTGAGCAGAACTTTGCCACCTTAACAGTCCTTCAGAATCTCTCTCACAGGCCAGATGTCCTTCCTCTGTAACCGTCATGCTGATGCCATCAGCTACATCCTGAATCCATCTTCTCCGTGGTCCTCCCTTCCTCTTCGCCCCTTCCACACCTGTTTATCTAGAAATAAAAACAATTTTCTTAGAGTAGAAAAATTAATTAAAGAACTTGTTTTCATGACATGGGATTCTTTTCTTCTAATCTCAAATCTTGTTTTGCCGTACAGCGTCAGGATAAGAAGAGATTTCTAGGGATGTCATGGGAGGGATGTATTGAGAATATAGTGTTAGGCCAGTATCTTTTATTTAGTCTCTGAAGGTCTCGGTGGCTGAATGGTTAAGCCCTTTGCCTTGCGAGTCGAAGGTTGAATCTGGACCGCACTTTATGTTCACGAGTGCAGTTTTTCCAGAGACCCTTAGGATTGTTGCTGGAGCTACGGAGTTCGTGTTTTGTGCAATACTCTTGACAGGCGGTGTGTCATTTCTGCTAAAAGGACGGGGCAATATAAGGAACCCTATAAAATGAAATCAATCCTTTGTCTTTAGACACTTTAGAGCAGTGGTTCTCAAACTGTGGATCACGACCCATTTGGGGGTCGATCGACCATTTCACAGTGGTCACCTAAGACCATCGGAAAACACATATTTATCATAATTAGAAATAAATATTTCACAATATATAATTACATATTGTTTTTTGTGACTAATCACTATGCTTTAATTATGTTCAATGCCCGTCTGCCCAGCGTGTTCGTAGCGCGTTGGACTACGGTGACTATCCCTCTGTGTGTGCAGGTTCAATTCCGCGGAATGGCAGAAAAAACCACAGATTCCCCAGATTTATGGTGTTCGTGGCACCGAGCTGAAGAGCTTTCAGCTCAAGTGCTTCTGGATCGAAAAAAATTAAAATTTATGTTCAATTTAAAACAATGAAAATACATCCTGCATATCAGATATTTACATTACAACTCATAACAGTAGCAAAATTACAGTTATGAAGTAACAACGAAAATAATGTTATGGTTGGGGTCAAAAACATGAGGACTTGTATTAAAGGGTGCGGTATTAGGAAGATTGAGAACCACTGCTGTAGAGTGATTCTCTATGTGTAAGATGCTACTTTTGTTTCTATTATCTTTTCATATGTTGAAAATATAATGTTAACACTGCTGTTGACAAATTTGTACACAGCGAATCAAGTCTAACCAGATCCAGAAACTGTTGAGAGAAGAGAAGGATGTGCTTACAGAACAAGTAGTAACACTGCAGTCCCAAGTTGAAGCTCAGAATATGGTAGTCCGCAGTCTGGAAGAGAAGGAGAGAGTTCTACAGAATAATCTATCTATTGTGGAGAAAGAGCAGGGGTATGTTTGTTCATATTATTATTATTATACCTACTTTGTGTTACCAGAGCCAAACATGGACAATGAGCAAAGCGCAGTCACAAAAATAACTACATGTGAAATGTGATGTCTGCGAAAAGTTACCAACAACACCAGAAAAGGCAGAGTCACCAACATCAGCATAAAAAAGAAAGTTGGCACAGAACCATGCTTGAATTACATTGAGAAACAAAGAATGAAGTGGTTTGGCCACTTAATAAGAATGCATCCAATCTTCACTGTATACAGAGTCTTCTACAACAGAACATCAGGAAAGAAGGTGAGAGGAAGACCACAAAAAAAGATGGTTAGTGGCATAGTAGAATGAATAGTAGAAAGAGCAAAAATAACAATCCCCAAGCCACCAGAAAAGCGCAAGTCAAAAACAGAAAACTATGACACTGGGCAACAACCTGGTTGCAGTGTGATGACACTGGGCAACAATCTGGTTGCAGTGTGATGACAAAAGAAGAAGAAGATGAGAAAAGTTTGACTATAATGCGAGAGCAAGATGTAGGGAAGAGAGATAGATGCAGACAGAGGAAAATATTATAGACTGCTTACCATCATGACATGACAACAGTATCAGAATGTTTAGCTAGAACAAGAGAACAGAGAGTTGTGGAAGAACATGATATCCTACGCTTGTTGGCATGGCACTTGATGATGTGCACGGCACTTATGATGTGGCACTGTGATGATTCTCAATAGATACTTGATGATGATTCTCAATAGATACTTGGGAACAACATGACAGCAATTTGTCAGTGCATTATTACTTAGTGTCATCTTCCACATGCACATTAACTAACATTTTAAAGTAGTTTTACACAACCTGAGGAGTGTCTGACCGAATAGATTAGACTCTAATTTGGGAGACCTGGGTTCAATCTCTGGTAACACCAAGGAGATTTTTCTGTGAGGGACATAAAGAAAAATCCTAACCTGAACAGTTTCGCTGTGACAGCACTAGCCAATGTGACTTAAATTCCTCAGGCTCATGCACGCCGCCCCTCAACAGCCATACCTAAAAGCTGTATGCGCTCGTCCATCACAGGTGATGATGACCACACAATTTTCATCCAAGGGAATGTAGTTGCGTTATGTTTGTCTGTGTGTGCGTAGATGACTAGTGAAGCCCGCCTGAGTGGTTACCGGGCCCAAATTTGGGGTGTAAAGAATAGAACCACTGTTACCTACCACGATGTAAGAGGCACTAAGTAGGTTTGGCTGAAATCGGATGCATATGTCCTAAATGTGTAGAAGTCTATGCGTTTAGGAGCCTACCAAACCAATGTGTAAGTAACACGTTCTGGCAAGATCAAACATATCACAAAGAGTGTTTAAATTGGTTGTAAATACAAGAAAAGAAGAAGACCAGTGAGCCGATGTGGGCTTGAAATGTTCTTGTACAGTGTTGGCAAGGTATACTTGCAGTTGTGGGGAGTTTTACTGTCTTTCGTCTATTTTGACGTTTTTTTTCCATCCGTGCTGTTCTACCTGCCTTGCAGGCCGAAGAACTGTGTTGAAGAAGTATGTGCCAGGCAAAAAGCGTAACACGGCAGTAAAGACAGTGTTTTATTTTTACATGTATTCAGACTGACACAGCAGGCTATGGAAATGCACAAAAGAAAGGCAGTTGAAAGTTCCCAGACAGCGGCTGATCTCAAACTCCATCTAGATAAGTACCAGGCACAGCTGAAAGAAGCACAAGTTGCAGTAGCTGAGAAGACTGCATCACTCGAACAAGAAGTTTTTAAATACAAAAGGATGCAGGTAAAGAGACAGCGTTAATAACTGTACACTTTTTTTTCAAAATGAAAGTATTTAATTGATTGTCTTCTCTACTAGAAGATTGAAAATTAAATGAAGTGGCATATCTTATGCATGACGCCATCAACCACATAACGAGCCGTCTGATTTTTAGGCGCACTTATACTTCAATAGCTTGCCATTGCTTACGGTGAGGTCTATTTTTACCGTTTGTAAAATCAGCGGAACAGATTTGCTTCTAAACTTCCTGCCGCAGAGTTTGAACCAGGTTCTCTTGGGTTGTGATCGAGTTCACTACCGCAAAGTCACAGACGCACACACTAATTAAGTATTCTTTAAATCAAGGCAAGATTGTTGCAAAATGAAAATTCTCTCTCTATCTTGGACACATAATACACAGAGAAGATTTTGATCATTTAGTGTCTGTTAGGACACACATCAAGACTACTACAAGACATTCTCCAAAGAGCACTCAGATACATCAGCAACAGACCCAGAGGACGACCATGTAAATGATGGATCTATGGAATATCCAAGCCACTAAATTCCACCTTATACAAAGCGTATAAGGAGGCTCGCTCCAGGTGCCTTTTTTTGTCATGAGCGAAAGCCAAAAACGGATAAAAGATAGATAGTGACAGTGGGTAAAATTTAGTGAAGGAGAAATTGCGAAGGGCAGAGGGAGATGTTTTATTATCTAACATCGTGTTCGGACAAGAGATCGATGTCAGAAGTTAAACTGCACCAGGTGGTGAGAGTTTTTTTAGAGAGACATGATCATTTACGCTGGCAGGCATGTCATTAGTTTCATTTATACATGCGCCCCTATGTTGCTGGGGCCTCGAGGGAGCAAAGAATAGTAAGACTGCGGGGACTGCCTAGAGTAGTTGATAGTAGCTCGGCCTGCTAGCTGTGAGACGCTCATAGCTCGGGTTCGAACCTACTGTCCGGCATTTGTTCGAGTCCCTGGTCTTACTCAGGACGATAACGTGAGTACCTCTGAAGTCGGAGAAAATCTGCCTGTATGGCGAGGAATACTAATTACGAGTACATTGAGCACACGGCTGCCAGTGTAAAATAATTTACAATGTGCACGCTGCTGCCATTGTAAGAAATTGGAAAACAGATTTTCACGCAAAAATCAGTTTCAGAGATGGAACTTCGTCTGAGTTGAAAGCGGACGAAAGAAGAAAGAAAAAGAAGAGTAAGACTACGACCTATAAGGCTTGACTGAGGTAGGGCCTAGGAAGCTACCCCAGTAAATAAAAGCGTTGCAGAAGTCAGATGTGTTGGTCTACTTGTAGGCGCATAACTGGCACAGCGTAAATCACTCTTAGGCTCGGATCACATACAAATCACAAATAGTGGTTAATAAGTGGTTGATATGGAGCGTTCGAAGAAGAAGAAGAGTTGATACATGTATGTGGACACTGAAAAATTCTTAGAATCCTCGGAACTGCGAAAAAAAACCAAAATATAGATATCATACGAGACCTGAACTCATGACACATCATGGCACATTGGGCATTCCCATTCACGCTCTGTCCTCCGCTGCAGCACCCATCCTAAAGTCCATTTGCTCACCGTACCCATGAGAAGTTGATTACTAATCTCTCTCTACCACGAAGACGACACTGTCTGGCATGTCCAAACTTAACGCCTAATTCTCGAACTTGTTCCAGTGTCTGAGACTTCCCATGTCACATAATTGTTGTAATGTTGGATTCTCATCATCATCAGGTGCCGTCTCCACATCGAAGGTTGGCTGCAATGAATCTCAGCATCCTCTGTCTTTCGCCTTGGTGTTGCACACTGCCAGACTGTAACCTGTCCATTTCTTAAAGTTTCCTCCCACTTATGTCTCGGTTGGATTCTACATAAGAACAAAAAATGTTTCTCATGAAAACTATATAGTCAAAAATCATGGAAGAAATGCATAACTATTCTAGTTTTTGAAGTATCAATGAGAATCAATCAATCAAGTGCCATGCCTGCCGGTATAAGACGATCATGTCTCTCCACAACTCTTTCCTTGGTGCAATTAATCAGTTCTGACGTCGAATCGCGATGTCAGACCATCCAACATCTTCTCCCTCTGTCTTCCACGATCTCTCCTTCCCTGAATTTTACCTGTTGTCACCAAATGTTCTAAACCTTCAACCTTCTCTTCGCATTATATGCCAGAAGAACCTTGATTGTCTGATTCTTATGATAAGGTTTATTTGTGTGCAGCCTATTTTAAAACGTATTCAGTTGTTGTTCCTATGCAAGGAATTTTCAGCATTCTTCTGTAAAACCACATTTCTGTGGTTGCCAATGATCTTATTGATTGTTTTTTCATTGTCCATGATGCACTGCCATACTAGAGTATTGGTTCAATATAGCACTGGAGTACTCGTTTCCGCAGTGTCATTGGTAGTGAATTCACGCATAGTGTGTTTTTCATTATCATAAAACCTGCTTTTGCTATTCTACTCCTAATCTCTGTTTTGCATCCTCCATCTGATGTTAGGAATGTTCCCAGGTACTTGAATCAATGGACTTGTTACAGTGTTGTGTTATTTATTTTGATATTGTATTATGATGTTTCCTGTTTCTTAGAGACAACCATTAGCTCTGTATTCTTTATATTCCTGCTTAATCCTTTCTTTTCACTTTTTCTCACTATTATGTCTATCAAGTCTTGCAGATCTTGTTCATTTGTAGCTATGCGAATTGTGTCATCAGCGTATCTTAGATTGTTTTGTCCGCCAACTTTTATTTCTGCCTTTTCTTCATATGTCGCATGATGTTTTTACGATGTATGTTCAACAGATTTGGTGAGAGTAAGCATCTTTGTCTTACTCCTAATAGATTTCCCTCTATCTAGTCTTATGGCTGCGTTTTGTTGCCAGTACATATTCTTGATTAGTCGCAAATTTTTTCTGCCCTTTAACAGCTCTCAGGTCGACCCAGCCTCAATTTGGTACCAGGAAAATTACTGGGAATTAAACGTGGTAAGCGTGATGTTGACCAAATCACTCATTGTGTGCTGACAGTCGTTGAAATAAGGGCCTAATGACGTATTACCCAATATATCAAGAGATATTCTTATGTTCGTCCGCCATGAATTCAGACATAGTCAGGGGCCTGGCACTTCTGACTGATTTTGCATGAAGGCATGCTTTCCTTATTAGTGTCCCTCGCCATACAGGTGTGCTGTCTCCGACTTCAGAGGTTCTACCAAGAGGTAAGAAAAAGGGTTCCTTATGGGAATTCAAAGGTGGGGTGGACTTTTTTGTAATAGTAATTAGCATCCTGATTATTTCTTCTTTCATTTTCTGTATTCAGGAGGAGGTTGCAAAACTGAATCGCAAACTGGAGAGAAGCAAGAAGATTGAAATGGCAGGAGCTGCGGATGAGGTTTTATTAGAAGAGATTAAAGAATATAAGGTTTGTCATCTTTTAGGGTTTTTATGGTTCACAAATTGCACATTAAACTGCTACAGGATGCAGTTGTTTCAGTTGGAATAACAGGGCCACCAAACAAATGATGCATATTATTAGCTCAACAATGAGACTTCAGGTTTCAAGATGTTTGTGAGTGGCTGTGTTTAGACTGCATGGTGGTGAATTTGGACTATCCAATTCTATTCCTGTATCTTGTGCTGGTTTATGTTTTTCAAATTCTGCACGCGGCATATGTATGTTCATCGTGGGAATATTGTTTGCGATGGATGCCCATGCTGGAGTGAAATCCAACATAGATGTAATAAAGCAAATCAAATCATAGGATAAATGGCACCAACTTTCAAATGCAGACATGTCACCATGAACACTAAAAGAGCACTGTAGAGCACAGTCTCTCGCAACATTGTGCTATCAGTGCCAAACCTACACGCTGACGTCAAATGATAGAAGACACGACAGAAATGAAGTGTCTACACAGAATGCTGGGAGTATCAAGTAGAGAAATAAATACATGAGGGAAAAGAGTGGGTAAAACATCAGTACTGAACTTTATCAAGAAATAATAAATTAAATGGTTCGGCCACATAAGCAAATTACTAGAAATAGTGCTTAAACTCCCACAGAAAGTGGAGGTCACGAAGTCGATAGCCACAGGAAAGTACTCAAACAACTACCGTGCAGAAACGGAGGCACTAAGAATAGCCGCTGAAATGATCCGAGAGAGAAGCAGCACCTCACATAACAAAGTAGTGATATTCGCGGACACCCTGTCGGCCATCAAGGCACTAAAAAGCTCAACCGGCACAGAGCTAAAAATGATCCTCGGAGTATTAACAAACTCATTCAAACTCAGTGTCATAAAGTGGATCCCATCACACTGCAATATAAGAGGAAACGAAGAGACAGACATGCTAGCAAAGGCAGAAGGGCAACTGCTGCAGACTGATTACAAAATCTGCTACGAGGAGGCTAAAAAAACCATCGGATGGCGATATAAAGAGAAGTGGTCGCAAGACTACCCTCAACACAACGCCAAAGACTCCGGTCCCAAAATTTAGTGAAGGAGAGATCGTGAAAGGCAGAGGGAGATGTTTTATTATCTAACATCGTGTTCGGACAAGAGATCGATGTCAGAAGTCAAACTGCACCAGGGAGTGAGAGCTGTAGAGAGATATGAAATCATTTTCTCTGGCAGACATGGCACTTGTTTCATTTATACATGCACCCGTGTGTTGATGGGGCTCTCGAGGGGAGCAAAGAATAGTAACACTGCGACCTACAAGGCTTGACTGAGGTAGGTGCCTAGGGAAGCTAATCTAGTAAATAAAAAGCATCTCAGAAATTGGTTGTGATGGCCTACTTGTAGGAGCATAACTAGCACAACGTACAATCGCTCTTAGACTCAGATCACATACAAATCACACAGAGTGGTTAACAGGTGGTCACTATGAAGCTTACGAAGAATTTTCTTACCTAATAATTTTCTTATTGTTTGTATTGCCAGGAACAACTGACATGCCCTTCGTGTAAAGTGAACAAAAAAGATGCAGTGCTGACCAAATGTTTCCATGTGTTCTGTCTTGAGTGCCTGAGGACCAGATATGATACCAGACAACGCAAGTGTCCAAAGTGTAATGCTGGGTTTGGTGCAAATGACTTCCATCGATTATATTTATCATAAAGTCCTCTGGTAGTAGAAAAGTTGTACATATATATATTGAAAAATATCATTATCATGTTTTATCCTTTCTGGAGCTTAGCTTCCAAGGATATCCATTCCCATCTGTTTGATGAAGTTTTCTATATGTACACCTTTCATAGTTTTATGTCCATTATTTGAAGCTGGATGTATCATGTTGCCTCTGCTTCTCTGACGTAATCTGTTTTCATATGTGTATATATGATGGGTTAACTGATTAGCTACTGAATTAAAAAACGGGTTGTGGCTGAGTTAAAAATTTCTGCCCTATTTCCCGATTGCAGGTGTATGTGAAAATTCAGTTGCAGATTCCTGAATTATTAACCGATTTTTATGAGTAATATACCATTTTGTAGGTCAATGAATTTTCTTTAAGATAGATCTAAAACAAATACAGAGTAGCGCTCCCAGCTGCTTATGGAAGCCAATCAGTTAAGTTGTTGATGCTTGTGAATGAATTTACATGCTTGAATTCTTCTTCTTCTAACACTGCATATCGACACCTTGTTAAACCACTGTTTATGATTTGTATGTGTTCTGAGCCTAAGAGCATTGTACGTTATGCGTCTACAAGTAGGCCAGCACATCCAATAACTGTGACACTATTTATTTACTAGGGTAGCTTCCCTAGCCCCCTACCTCAGTTGCCTCTTATGACATGTCTCGTAGATTGAAGTGTTACTATTCTTTGCTCCCGTTGTGGGCCCCTACAACACACAGGCGATGCTTGAATTCTATTCCAGACACAAACATAGACCAGACATAGCAGCTAGCCAATCTGGCTTCTAGTTGAACTCTCAAAATGTTAGTCATCCTTTGGGAGATATCTTCCCAAGGGGTCTCTCTATCTAAACCTTTGCCTTGCGTTCTGAACATCGTAGGTTCAAATCCTGACAGCGTTGCTCTGTTCACAAGTGCATTTTTTTCCAGAAACCACCATGATTGTTGCTGGAGCTATGGAGTGCGTGCTTGTGCTGTACTTCGTCAGGTGGCGTGCCATTTCTGCAGAGGGCTGAGCCATATGTGGTAAAAACTCTCGTCAGGTGGTGTGCCATTTCTACAGAGAAGGGCCGAGCCATATGTTGTCAAACCTGGTGCAATGAAGTCAATCCTTTGTCTTAAGATCCTTTTTGATTACTATTAATAGGACATGTTTTGGTGTTAATTTAATTCTGCAGCTGTTCATAAACAGTGTCCGTTATATTAGCATATATACTCTGACATAAAGGTGATAAAGATGAACAACACAATTGTTTGAATAAAAATTTGACTCGTAAGCATATACACATACGTAACATATACACACACACAGCATATATGTTTACCATATAAATTTATGTATATTGCTGTGTGATAAGTCTCACAATTAACTGTATAATTACCGAGTACCAAACCATGACAAGAAGTATTGATCATCTAATGAATATAAACTAGCGAAGTGACTATATGTTGTTGTATGTTTGTGATCCTATAGTGTTTACAAGTTTGAAGTGTTTACAGATATTTCTCCAGGTAAAACGTAGTTTTCTATGGAGTTTGTACCTCCCTGCAGATATTTCTCCCGAGTTGGTGTCTCCTGAGTCATTGGCTCCTGGCACAACGTACAATCACTCTTAGGCTCAGATCACAAAGAGTGGTTTAACAATTGATCGATATGGAGTGTTTGAAGAAGAAGAAGATAAAGAGATTAGAACAAGAATGAATTAGTATGTAATCAGTGATTCTTGTATTACCAGTTAGGAAATCCTGTGTTTAATCTCGTCTATTGCTTTTGTTTTCTCTCTCTCTCTCTCTCTGTATCCGTACCTATTTACTCACTGTTCACAAAAAAAACCATCTTCTTTTTCTGCATCCACCCGCTATGAATTCAAGCGTAGCCATAGCACCTTGGGTGGTGCTTCTGACTGATTTTCGCATGAAAACCTGCTTACCATTTTATGGGTGTCTCTTACCATGAGGCGGGCTTTTCCAACTTCAGAGGTACAAAAATATCAACATTTGCAACTTTTCCAGAATTGTATTAAAATGTAAATTTGTTTAGTAGACTGATATATAAACTAAGTCAATATAATTTGTTGTCTTTTTGTTTTCATGAGAAATCTGTAAAGTTATTTATGATATATTTGCAGTGTTTCTGGCTATTTTATTCATGTTTCTTTGTTGTGGTCATCAAATTTATGTACTCATTGCAATGTTGAAAGTTTAAATGTCTTTTTAAGAGAATAAAGTTGTTGATTGTTGAACAATAGTTTCATATTTGTTTGTAAATTTGCTGCATCTACGTCTGGAGAATTTACTGTATCTACGCCGACAACATAGAATGAAGAATTTACACAAGCTTTTTATGTGTCTTAGAGTTTAGATCAGCATTTTCCAAACTGGGGTCCGCTGGCCTCCGGGAATCCATGAGGTACTCACAGGGGGTTCTCAAGAGCTTGAAGAAATATTATGATCTTTGACATTTCAAACAGAAAAATAAATTGTAAAAACATGTACAAAAACAGTGGCAAACTAGTTCCGCTGCAAAATCAAAGGACCCGGACTAGACCGGAGTCTAAATGTCTGACAAGACAAAACGAACGATGATTTGAAATTTCCCGCAGTCTGAGAATATTGTTTACTATTGTAACACAAAGGTAATTTATTCCTGTCCGTTTTCATATATATGATTAATAAATAGACAGTGTACAGGTATTAAGCGAATGATCAGGTAGGGTTCGATCGAACAGTGTTTTGCACAAACACATGCTATAAGCTTATTGTGCTTATATACATTTGAGACGAGACAATATCATACATATACACATTTATACACATATAACAAACATGCATACATCATTCAAAGTAGCTTTAAATTTATACTGTCCTGGGCATGCAGATGTTTGCGGCAATGAGAGCGGACAGGATTGCATCAACAGGATTGTTGGGGAGTTGAGGATGGATAAGGGGGATGTTCTTTGGTCTCTTGCGACTGCCTGTTGGATGAAAACACTGAAATAGATGTTGAGTCGATCCACCGATTTAAGCAGTTTGGAGTTGCCCGTTGTACAGGCAGAACTGGAGGGGCAGAGTGAGGAGTTTGTTTAACCCGTGAGCCACCACAGGAACCATCAGTATGCATACTCTGCGATATCTGTTGGGGGAGACTGAGCACCTATGGGTTTGCCCAGAGTGCAATGACGTCAGTTTAGTAACCAATAGTTCCCTAGTGCTAAGTTAACATATCACTGGGCCGAAGGGCCAGAGCCCACGTGCCACTGGATCATTCACGATGAAGCAACAGATAAGGTTGTCCTGAAAAGGCTAGGAAATGTGGCGAGTCATCAAGTTAAATACAAATAAGATGCAGACATTTATCAACAAATATCCTTGATGGATTCTCAGAATGAGATGGTATGACAGTGATAAAACACAGACTTCTGGATAAGGACAGAATCCATTATGATCAAGTTAAAGAGAAAATGGTAGTGGGTCAGGCATACCTTGCAGAAGACACGGTAGAGTGTTACTAGACAATCACTTGAGTGGAATCCACTAGGGAAATGGGACGCTGTAAACAGACCTGGAGATGGGAGTCTTCTTGACTAACTGAATAATGCTGAAATATACATATTTTAACCGTAAAAACTGCATCATCTTCGAATTTGACACCCAGGATATTCCCATCATCACGATTGGGTGACTGAATGTTGAATTTGACGCCCAGGACGTTTCCATCATCACGATTGGGTGACTGCGTGTTGAATTTGCCGCCCAGGATGTTCCCATCTTCCCGATTAGGTGACAAAATGTTAAATAGAATTTAATTCAAAGATAATATTGTGAGAACTATTAAAAACTGAAATAAAATGTCTTGCTGCCTTTGAAAACCATAGGCTATGAAGGGCATTTCACTTCACATTTTGAGAGCCAAGTGTGCAGTAGGTAGGAAAGCAAATTCCTTTGTTCATTTGTGGATGGAACGTTTGGTGTAGTAATGAACCTGTAACCATGTGTGTCCAATTTGATACGCGAATATTTTACATGAATAGTCAATCAGGCGATATCCTACGCAAAATAAAATTATAGTCAGCTCCATCTGGTTCAGGAAAGGACACCTGGTGCAACGCAGTGGATTTTGAATATGATGCGTATGAGTAGTTTCAGATTGAGATGGAAACAGCAGCAGCTGCCTTTGATCTGCAAGATGCATATAGCAATGTCTCTTACAACTTACCACTCTCGCCAGTCTTGTTCATTGTATATACTGTCAGGATCACCAGCACACAACCAGTGTCGAATTTGGCAGAACAATGACTTATGCTGATGATATTCTGGTGTATTGAATGGGCAAGAATAGAGATGAAATCTCATCTGCATTACAGTGTGAACTGGATATGATTGGTGCTGCGAGTTTGAAGTGAATGTGAATCCAGCAAAGGCTTCTCTGACATGGTTGTCTTTTAACACTCACGTAGTAAAGACACCTGATCTAGTTGTTAGCATGTGTAACAAAGACACTGACAGAAGGGAAACACTCAAATATCTTCGAATAACTGTTTACAGAAGCCTGTTATTTAAGTCATTTGTTGAGAATGTAATCCTAAAGGCAAGAAAAGGGCTAACCGCTCTCAAAGTTATGGCCGTGGTGGATATTGCACACCACCTGCTTCTCTTTCTTTATCAGGGACTAGTGTTGGTCTTCTGACAGTGAGCAGAACATCGCTGGATAAGTTGGACAAGGTCCAAAATGACGTGATGAGGCTTATACTCGGTTGCACACCTGACACTTCATGTGAGGCAATGAGCTATATCCTTGGCTTGCCAACAGTGGCCATGAGACACAAAGTCGCACAGGTAAAAGCTTATCTGAGAGTTTCTGAAGACATAAATCATCCTCTGCATAATGCCATAAATGAAAACAAGGGCAGGCGTTTGAAAAGAGGCCGATCCTGGATGGCTGAAGCAGGATGGATAAACAGGTCTGTACTCTAGATGAGCTGAAGCATGGAGACGAATAGATGCCTACATCAGAGGATATGATTGACTACATCAGGGTTGTCAGTACACTTGGACGCTGCTGTATGGAATGGGCCGCTGGTGTCGCCAATGAAGAGATTCTTGCACTCGTGGATCAGCACTCTCATCCAGGTCATAACATTATTTACACTGATAGCTCTGTCAGAAGTGGAACCAGATTATCGTGGGTTTATTCAGCACAATGAAACAGTAACACACTTCATGAAGACTGCAGTGCTTTCAAGACAACAATGAGCTTGACTTTAGAGATCACTGCTGCTTCCAGGGCTCTCTCGTGGGTGGCTGAGCAACAAGCCCCCCTTACGATTACTATATCAGACTCAGTGAATATGCTTCAAAGGATTGCATCTGTATGCGGAATGGGTGGGCAGCATTCATAGATCACATCTTCAGACACTGACTTGGCTGTACACACCTGGACTTGCTGAAGTGCAGGGTAATGAACGTGCTGACTTTCTTGCAAACAATGCTCCGACTCAAGCGGGCAGAAGTATGTACAGAGCCAATGTCATCAATGCGGTATGCTCTCATTTATGTAATATAGGAGTCTCAGACACTGAAACGAGTCTGAGAATTATGAGTTAAGTTTGAACATGCCAGACAGTGTCGTCTTCGTGGTAGAGAGAGAAGGTATACTAATTAACTTCTGATGGGTAAGATGAAAAAGTGGACTTTGGGTTGGCTGCTGCAGCGGAGGACTTAGCACGCACGGGAATGCCTACTGTACCATGACATCGATTGCATAACATTACATAACCTATACACTTCAGTGTAACAACAAAGTAAGCAGTTGATTTAAAAGTAACAAAAATTGCTCTTAAGTAATATCAGTTTTGTAACAGATAACATTTGATCTTCAAACAAATAATAGGAACTTGGTTGTCAAGTAAATTGTTCATATCAATATGTATAAGAGTGGGGAAAAAATGTGATAACAACACAGCTTAAAAAAAAACATTGGCAACTAAAAATTATCTTGTCCTTGGTAAGAAAGTAGGGCTTGTGATTCGAACTTGTTACGTGACATTCTGTTACTTAACTTTAGTGTAGCTGTAGCATAGGCTGATAAGGTGCACAATATGTGTATAATATATTAATAGTGAATGCATGTATTGCAACCACGTACACTAAACTAAACCGAACACTAATTTGGTTATAGGATACAGCTGTTACTTGACTGTTTGACAGTGTACAATACTAAAGAAAGACTGTTTTTTGTGATAGTATTTAGTACAAAGGTATAGCACTTATTTGGTTATAGGATACAGCTGTTACTTAACTGTTTGACAGTGTGCAATACTAAAGTGTTTGTGATAGTATATAGTACAAAAGTCACTGAATTTTTCTTATGATCATAATATTATTAAATAATATGTATGATGCATTTCCGTTTTAAAATTCTTCTTCAATTTTCATTAGTTTAGATATCGAAATAAATAAATTCACATTATTTTGTCAAAATATCGGCATAAATAGCAAATTACATTGTTTAAGTCTAATAGCCTGCTAAGAGTAAACAGACTACTTCACGAAGTGACCTTGTCGTAGCAAGACAAGTAAACAAAAGGACATTAGTCAACCAATTTTTAGTTTCGTTGATTTCAGATTTGGAAGATCAGGAAGGCAAGTTAGTACAACACATATAATTTATAATGTGCCGATTAATTAATTAATTCACTAAAATCTTTATTTGATTGTTAAGTACAAATGTAAACAATTTTTGTAAGCGACATTTGTTTACACCAATAACAAATGCAGTACACTTGACAAATTATTATTTTTGTTGGTTATGCAGAGTATATAACTACTATGTATCGCGATGGATTTATGACACCATAGTAACTATTCGTAGTAACTATTCGTCTCTCGTATATATGCTATTGAATGTACACGAAAGTAACGAGTATCATCAATATCATGTGTCATTTCAATTGGCGAAGGCTATCATTTATCCCCACAAACGTTGGGCCTGATAGTACAATATAACAGTCTTCTGCCTGCTGACCTTGTGATATTCATATCTCAGTTAAGTCTATCTTATCAGGTAGAACGATTAATGTCGATGGCTCAAAATACTCTGTATGAAGCGCTCATTGATATATTTAAAATGTTCGTTACTGTTTACCTGTATATGTGGTCCTTAGTCGTTATAGTAAATATTCGTTACATAACCTATATTTGTTACTGGCTTTGTTTCAGCACGGCCTCCGATAACATACGACCGGCGGGCTCAGGCAGAAATTCTAGGAAATAAGACCACAATTGTCGCGTGATCCTCGCATTCCCTTTTGTTGTATGAAATGAAAATCGTGGCATATCCTTTACAGGACGTAACCATCAACCACAGTAAACGAGCCGTTGATTTTCTAGGCACCACCTATACGTTCAGTAGTTTGTCATTGCTTTCTGAACGGTGAGGTCTATTTTTACCTTTTGTAAAAATCCCACGGAAACGAATTTGCTTCTAAATTTGCCCACCGTGGGGTTTGAACTAGGTTTGACGCTTGGGTTTATGATCGAGCTCACTACCGCTTGAGCTACAGACGCTCACTTTTGTTGTATATAGACAGGGGATCTCCTCCTGTCAATCGCTGGCAAAATACTGGCCAGAGTCCTCCTCAATCGATTAATCGATCACCTGGAACAGGACTTACTCCTGAGACCCAATGTGGCTTCAGAGCAGGTCGTGAACAGCAGAACGATATTTGCTGCTCGTCAACTACAGGAGAAATGCCAAGAGCAGCACCGTAACCTCTATATGGTCTTTGTCGATCTGACAAAGGCTTTCGACACGGTTAACAGGGAGGGTCTATGGAAGATCATGGAAAATTTGGATGCCCAAGGAAATTCATCAAGATCGTCCAACAGTTTCACGAGGGCATGATGGCACGTGTACTTGACGAAGGGAGCTGTCGGAAGCCTTCCATGTCACCAACGGCGTCAAACAGGGCTGTGTACTGGCCCCAACACTCTTCAGCATGATGTTTGCTGCCATGCTCACGGATGTCTTTGGGAAGGCGACGAACATGGGGTAAAGATTAGATACAGGACAAACGGTAACCTATTCAATCTTCGGAGGTTAAAATCCTCCACCAAGGTAAAAGAATCAACTATCTCAAACCTGTTGTTTGCTGATGACTGTGCCTTCGCTACCAACTCTGAGGAAGAAATGCAGACTTACATGGACAAGTTCTCAATGGCCTGTGATAGGTTTGGCCTCACCATTAACACCAAAAACAGAGGTCATGTTCCAGCCCCCCCTAGAGAACAGTATTACGATCCAGTCATCAACATTAAACACCAGCGTCTCCAGTCAACGGACAACTTTGCTTATCTTGGCAGCCTCCTATCCAGATCGGCAAACATAGATTCTGAGGTCCACAATAGGATATCCAAAGCCAGTGCTGCGTTCGGAAGGTTACGTGTCACTATGTGGAACGGAAGGATAAGCATAGTCACAAAGCTGAAAGTTTACCAGGCCATAGTGCTAACCACGCTGCTGTACGCAAGCGAGACATGGACAGTGTATAGCAGACACGCAAGAAAATTAAACCATTTCACACAAGCTGTCTACGCAGAATACTAAAAATAAACTGGCAGGACAAAATTCCAGACAGCGAAGTCCTCACAAGAGCAAAGATCCCAAGCGTCAACACCCTGTTGCAGAAGGCCCAAGTGAGATGGGTCGGTCACGTTGCTCGATGCCTGATAAACGCATCCCAAAACAGTTGATGTATGGCGAGCTTGAAGGGGGCAGACGTTTAGCTGGTGGACAGAAAAACGCTTTAAAGACACTCTTAAAGTGTCTCTGAAATGCTTCGATATAGACAATACGTGCTGGGAATCTCTTGCACAAGATCGCCAAATGTGGCGCTGTAACAACAAAGAGGAACCCGAATAGCTGAGAATCATCGTATTGTTGAGTCACAGAGAAAACGAGCAGCGCGAAAAGACAGAGCACACAACACGCACATGTCTAACCTTGATCATGTATGCCCCACCTGTGGTCGGGGATTCTGTTCTAGGATTGACTCTACAGTCACCTCCGCACACACCAGAGAGGTGCAACAGTACACGTCTGAGATTGTTGTCATCATCGCTTGCGATGGACGGCTATTATGATATAGACACATTTTTTACATTACAACATGCTAAATCAAGATTATATTATTATACACATTATTGAGTTTTAAATATCAGTATTATTAAAACTTTCAGCAACAAATAACCATGACCACATAGAATTGAGTAAAATTGCAAAAAAAGCATAGTGTTCTTTCAAACATAAAAAAATCAGCCCCCATTAAAGAGTTTTCAATTTCCCGACTGCTCTAGTCGGCATGGTTTCAGCTAGAACATTAGTATCCCTTACTTCGATGAGCACACGGAGTTTTTTTAAGAACCCCAGAGGAAGAAACGAAAATGATCAACAAATAAACATGGTACAGGTATTAAGAGCTTCCGAAAAACAAATAGACAAACACGGGACTCGAACCACTTACCCTAGTCCTTACGACACCAATCGCCTAGCCTAGCAATACGAGCGTTTTTACGAACACAACCAATGAGCCATTCATAAAAAATGACTCACGGGGCAGTGTCTTTCTCAAACGCTCGTTATAACTAGACACAGAACAATCAGGTAGGGTTCGTTCCAACAATGTCTGCACAAACACATGCTGTAAGCTTATTGTGCTTGTATACATTTGAGACGAGACAATATCGTACATACACACATGAATACACATATAACAAACATGCATACATCATGAATGATGTATGCATGTTTGTTATGTTCAAAGTAACTTCAAATTTATTAAGATGAGCACACGGAGTTTTTTTAAGAACCCCAGAGGAAGCAACGGAAGTAACGAATATGATCAACAAATAAACACTTACTTCCAAACGAGGACAATATTATGACAGTTATGAAGTGCCTTAAGTTACACACATCAAGCTTCAGTGACTGGGTTCCATCTTGTCCTTGAAAAGTTTTAGAGTTTCCATGGATTTCCTTTATGGAGAACTGCTATCTGGGAAGAGACCGACTGGAAGATCCCGACTTAGTATAATCCCGAATTATGTAAGCAGAATTTGAAAGTTTTTGATATGAACACATGGGAAACAGTCGCAAACGGGAGAACGCCATCATAGAGCGTGGCCGCAGAGAAGACCTTCATCTAAACCAGCGTTTCCCAAAGTGGGCGGTACCGTCCCCAGTTGGCGCTGAAGCGTTCTAGGAGGGGGCGAGTAGTGGGTTCAGAAGAATTGGGGAAGGGGGTGTTCAAGCAATTAGAAGTTGTGACTCCTAAAGAAGAAATTAATAATAAATATTTTAAAATAAATTATTTTCGTGATTTTGCGATTGAATGATCATTTAAAATTTGAATTCTGCATTTAAATTCATCTTATGCCTGTCTTCCAGGATCCAATTTTTCATCAAATTGTCTATTTCATTCATATAATCATTTGAAAATTGACCATGTATGACAGAAATATATATCCATTTTCTATGTCAAAGAGAAAATAGAGCATGCATATATGTGGAAGGGGGGCGTTGGCAAACTGTTATAATGTGGAAGAGGGCGTTACAAAGTTTGTGTTGTGCAAAGTGTGCGGTGGACCGAAAAAGTTTGGGAATCTATAATCTAAACCAATCCACGTCAACTACTAGATTGCGGGAGCTGGGTTTGAAGATTGTGGGGCAAGGAAAGAACAGTACGACAGGTATACGAGTCGGCTCATCAATCAAAATAGAACTGGTATGGTCAGTCGCTGGACGCTGTTGGAGATAATGCGAAGGAGATCGGAGCACCTATGGACATGTGGAGTGCAATGAAGATATTCCAAACTGAAACTGAATTAACAGTCGCAAAGACAGATGTACCTAGAAAAAAGGAGGCTCGAAGTTGGCTTTTGTTTTTGATCCTGACCTGATCAAACACGCAGAAGAAGAAAGGCTTTACACCAAGATGGATGAAATCCAATCTTCTACCATGAAACCTGCCTCATCATTTTGGTGTGAGAATCGCCCGTGTGTTACTAGGGTTTGCAAGGGAAGCAAAGACTAGTAACACTGCGACCTAAAAGACATGTCCTAAGAAGCGACTGAGGTAGGAGCCTAGGAAAGCTACCCTAGTAAATAAAAAGCGTTGCAAGAATCGGATGTTCTGGCCTAATTGTAGGCGCATAACTTTTCAACGTACAATCGCTCTTAGGCTTAGATCACATACAGATCACAAAGAGTGGTTTAACAAGTAGTCTTCTTCTTCTTCAGCGATCTCTGGTCATGCGCTTAATTTACTGTGGACCACAAACTGGGCAGTCAGCTCATTCCCAAAGCTTAATTTTCAGGTCGACTGGGTGTGGCCACATGTTGCTTCTCAGCTCCACCAGGAGAGGACAGTCTTGCAGGATATGCTCTGGTGTCTGTTCCGCCTGCTGACACTGGCAGAGAGCTGTTTAACTTATTCCTAGTTTATATAAGTGTTTGTTGAGTCTGCAGTGTCCTGTGCGTAGTCGAAATATAATGACCTGGTCTGTTCTGCTTAGGTCTTTGAGGAGTCTTTCTCATAATCATATCCAGTGTTTGTCTTCCAGTCTACTGCAGATTTTCTCTGTATGAGGGTTTTAACCTCTTGGAAAGACAAGGGTTGGTAAATTTGCTCTTTGGCACTGCCCTCCTTAGCTAAGACATCGGCACTCTTATTGCCTGCAATGCCACTGCAATAACAAGTGGTCGATATGGATCATTTGAAGAAGGAGGTGTGAGAATTGTGACAGTCTGTCTGTCTCTCTCTCTCTCTCATCTATATCTAATCTATCTTTCTAGTCTGTGACGTCCTAGCGCTTAGGGCAGCAACAAATTTACACTATACTCTTCTTCTTTGCGTTCGTTCTTTACGACCAATTTTAATCACTCTTGTGATATGTTTGATCTTTGCCAAGAACGTATACGTTGCACATTGGTTTGTAGGCCCCTAAACGCATAGACTTCTACACGTTTAGGACATGTGCATCCGATTTCAGTCAAACCTCCTTAGTCGCCTCTTACGACATGCTTGGCAGGTAACAGTGGTTCTATTCTTTACACCCCAAATTTGGGCCCGGTAACCACTGAGCGACACTATACTCTATTCTTTGTCTTTCTCGGTACTGTGTTTCAGCTATGATTCTTTTCTTTCAGTTCTAGTTCTAATGTGGTTTTAGGTCTTCCACGTTTTCGTTTACCCTTTGGTGTCCATCTCAGTGCAGATTTCGTGACAAAGTTCATCTTCATGTTTATCACACGTCCGATCCATCTCAGCGTCTCTTTTAAATGATAGTGCTCATATTCTATGGTACACACCAGTGGCGGCTCGTGATCATTTTTATTGATGTGGCCAGACACAAAATTTTAAAAAAATCATAGTTTTTGGTTAGGTTTTATTTTAATTTATAAAATAATAAATATACTTTACACATTATTTTTGGTGGGGCCCGGCTCCACATGCCCTTAATGACGAGCCGCCACTGGTAGACACTGCAAGCGGTTCTTGGTTAGAGATAGTGTTTGGCTAAAAGAGACACGGTGGCACAACATACACTTGTATTGTAGTTTAAAGGGGTTTTAAAGCCAAAGGATAGACTTCATTGCACCGGATTTTACCCCACATAGCTCGGTCCCTTCTGCAGACACGGCACTCCACCTTCCGAGATTATTGCGCAAAGAACAATTTCGTAGCTCTGTCAACAATCCTAGAGGTATCTGGAAATAAATGCACTCGTGAACAGAACGGCGCGGTCTGGATTCGAATCCACGACTTTCGACTCGCAAGACAAGGAATTAACCAGTGGCGGCTCGTGGTCATTTTTCTTGGTGGGTCAGACACAAATTTTCGCAAAAATCATGGATTTTGAAGTATTTACTTTTATTTGTCTATTTGGGGATATTATTCCCCCTTTCGATTATTGGTGGGGTCGGGCCCCACTGGCCCTTAATGACGAGCCGCCCTGGAATTAACGACTTAGTGACAGAGACTTATCTTTTAATTTGAGTAACTTCTTCTTCTTCGGCGTTCGCCCGCTATGAATTCAGACGTAGCCATGGCACCTGGGTGGCGCTTCAACAGATTTTTGCGTGAAAGACTGCTTACCGTTTTATAAGTGTTCCTCGTCATAGTAACTTTTTATTTTCAAGTTAAAATATTAACAGTTTTATTAAACTATAATCCAGGTAGAACTCCAGCCAAGATGGTTGCCTACACAAGTTACCTGGTTGGAGTAGTTGGCATCGGTGTCTTAACCCTAATACTAGTTAAGCTCATTGCCAGTGTCATGTCATTCAGCAGAAGAAGGGCCATGTATAGAAAGTTTCCCCAATCGCCGTCCAACTTTATATTTGGGCTTTTGTTAGAGGTTAGTAATTTCAAGTGCCTTGTTGATAATCTTAAAATGTTATATCGATATAAGAGAAGACTGGGGATTTATTGTCGTATTCTCTCTCTCTCTCTCTCTCTCTCTCTCTCGCGATCGTTCATTTTGGCTATTTTGATCATTCTTCAGCCTTTGCCAAGAACGTATCTTTACGTCCCATCATTCAGCGCCATTTGGAGCTCTGGTGCTTATTCTTCGGCGACGAGTCCGGCTTCAGTCAGCGTTTACTGGGTTCGCTCTCCGTCACCATTTGGCTGTCCCCATCATACCTGCAAGGCAGCAGGTTCTTGTCTTATTCTATATGTTCTGTGCTGTATAAGAATTGAATTTCTTCAATTCCGGTGTATCCTTTGCTTTATAAAGGCCTTTTGGTCGCTATGTTGCTATGTATTTTTATTGTTTTTGTACTTTGTAAAACTTCAGTACTTTGTGTTTACGTGTTTCGCCATTAAAATGTTATGCTCTTTTATCTACTGCCATCTCCACTAAAACAAGAATCAGCTCAAATTTGAAATATTTTTGGTTGTATGAAAATAGAAAACATTATATGCAACAATTCGCCCATGTGTTGCCAGTGCCCACAAAGAATAGTAACACTGCGACCTACAAGGCATGTCGTAAGAGGCGACTGAGAACTAGAGAAACTACCCTAGAAAATAAAAGTGCCGCAGAAATCGGATGTGCTGGCCTACTTGTAGGCGCATAACTGGCATAATGTACAATCGCTCTTAGGCTCAGATCACATACAAATCACAAAGTGTGGTTAACAAGTGATCGATATGGAGCGTCCGAAGAAGTAGAAAGAAGCTCAAATGTGAAAATGTTTTGTTGTATGAAAATGAGAATCATTGTATACAACAATTAAGTGTCAATTGAGATCAGAATGAGAGTTATGTAGTGTTACACAGAACCAATACTGACATACGGATACGAGTAGTGAGATCAGAATGAGAGTTATACAGTGTTACACAGAACCAATACTGACATACGGATACTAGTAGTGAGATCAGAATGAGAGTTATACAGTGTTACACAGAACCAATACTGACATACGGATACGAGTAGTGAGATCAGAATGAGAGTTATACAGTGTTACACAGAACCAATACTGACATACGGATACGAGTAGTAAAGTAAAAGTAAAGGAACCCTTTCATACCTCGTGGTATATAGGTCAATGCAGTGTTAGGCCTGTATTTTCATTGACCGTCGGCACACAATGGGTGATGTGGTCAGCATCACGCCGGCCGCCTTTACTTTCCCAGAGCATCTCTGGTACCCAGTTGAGGCTGGGTCGTTCTGAGAGCCGTCGTGGTCGGGAACAATTCCACGCGCATTGCGGAGCTGAACCCAGACCACCAGCCTTGCGAAGCGAGTTCACTAACAACTACTCTACAGCGGCTCTCACGGATGCGAGTAATGGACAATAAACAAACATATTGAAAAATCTTTGAGGGCCACAGGAGTTTTAACAGAAGAATGATGAGAATCCCATGGACTGCTAAAATGACTAATGTGGAGGTGTTGAATGAGGACAAGACACAGTGAAAGCTTAGCATCAATGTAATCGAACTTGTGATCAGAAAGGGAGTTTTAGAATACACTGTAACAGCCGGTAAAATCGAGGGGGGACATCGAGTTATTGACATGTCCGATATGCGATGATGATCCTCAAATGGACAATGAACAATATGTTATTGTGAAACTTCATTTGAACTTGCGTTCTCAAATTCGTAATTTGAAATAGTTTGAGATCTTCATGTGCGTTTAATTTAGTTTAGTTTAGTCGTCGGATCACCATCACTGCACGTCGAACAAATTAGTCCATAAGTGCTCCGATCTCTCCTCAGTATGTCCATCAGCGTGTGGCGACTAACGACACCGGTTCTTTGTTGGTTTACAATTCTTCTTTGTCTGCCAGCATAGCGTTCTTGTCGAGCTACACCACACTTAACTTTGAGTTCTTGCAGTCTGGTTAGTGTTGTGGATTCGCCGCTATTACGTGAATCATGTACACGCCCTCTCTCCTTAAGGAATTTATAATATCAGCCTGGTCCATTGCCCGCCCGCTTTGGACAGCAGCCATACCTGCAAGCTTTCTTCATGTGCGTGTATCTGATTAGTTCATTTTTGGAGTACCATTGAAAGGGGAAAAAATATAAAAGAACTAAAGAATATTTGATAAGGCACATTCATACAAAATATAATCTGGGTGTCTCTGTAGTATAGAGGTTAGATGCTCGCCTCTTGTACCAAAGGTACCCGGTTCGTTCTATCGTGGATTCGTCGGAACATTTCTAGAAGAGATCCCTGATCTCGAGGTAGGTGAGATCGAGTTCCTAGTCTTATAGGAGACGGAGGATAAAACGTGTTCAATTTGAGCACGTAAAAAAACCCATTGGCAGTTCAAAATGGAAAAGATCAGGTTGTAAAGCCGTTGCCCCAGAAAAAAATTGATTAGAAAAGATAAAAAAAATATTTCTACAAAATATCTTCACTATCTTCAAAATTAGATCGGGGACCTCGCCGGTGCTTCGGAGTTCGTGCACTGCAACTGAGATCTTTTTGTGTAAGAAATAGATCGGAGCACACATGGTTACTCACCGAAGTGCAATGATGGCGGTCATATAAATCAATCAATCAATCATTCAATCAATCAATCAATCAATCAATCAATCAATCAATCCATTTATCAATCAATCAATCAGGAAAAAATATACATAAAACGGTGAAGACAATATCTATGTGATTATGGAATCAAATTCTTCTTCTTCTTGGAACGCTTCATATTGATCACTTGTTAAGCCATTCTTTGAGATTTGTATGTGATCTGAGCCTAAGAGTGATTGTACATTGTGCCAGTTATTCACCTAAAAGTAGGCCAGCACATCAGATTTCTGCGACGCTTCTTATTTACTAGGGTAGCTTCCCTAGGTCTCTACCCCAGTCACCTCTTACGACAGGTCTTGTAGGTCGCTGTGTTACGATTATTTGCTCCCCTTTCGAACCCTGGCAGCACACAGGTGAGAATCAAATACCAATTAGAATAAGTGTCAAACGAGCTCTGCCCTTGGATTCTTCTTCTTCTTCTTCTATGCCGCCTTTACTTCTTTATAGAAGTATTGGGGGAAGGGTGGGGCGGGGCGTGGGAAGACGTTTTAGTGATCTTGTCTGTACTTGTTCTAAAGCACTTTGTAATCTGTTTTTATTTTCTTAAGGCTGTTCTTGATACCGTCTATCCATCGTTTACGTTGTCTTCCTCTTGTTATGTACTCATTATACCTTTTCAGTGGGGTAGTCGATACTACCGCAACAATCAATTGTTTAATAGCCTGCGTTTTTCCCGTGTCAACATATGGTTGTGAGACATGGAACATTGACAAAGCGGCAGAGATTATTCACTTTGAATGCAAATGCTACAGAAGAGTACTTAGAATATCATGGACAGAGAAAACAACAAATGCTTTTGTTCTGCAACAGCTTGATGTTTGAGAGAGTTGACTATTAAAGAACACAAAATCAAGGAAAATTAAATATTTCAGACACATCAAACGACATGAGTGCCTAGAGAAGATAATTGTGGAGGGAATGGTGCCTGGAAGAATAATGAGAGGAAGACCTAGAAGACGGCGGGCGCAAGATGTCATTGACGATCTGAGAATGACTGCTGCTGACGCCGGTCAACTTGCACAGAAAAGAATTTTTCAAGACTGCTGTCATTGGAGCCAAGTTCCGGAAGGGACAAGCTACTTGATGATGAGTCGATACTAGAGCATTCTTGTCAGATGTCCAAACCCTTTAATCTGTTGTCTTTAATGAATGCATGACTGCAGGGCCGTGCGGTATATTTTCTCAGTATGATGCAAGTCTTCGAAATACCGCCCCTTAAATGGTTTTTCCTTAAAACAAACCTTTCATTGTAGTTGTGATTTTCCTGCTTATGCCGCCCTTATTACGGTACCGCCTGATGCGGCCGCCTCTCCGTATCATAACACGGCACGGTCCTGTATGGCTGGTTTGACATCCATTTTTCTTTTAATTTCTCCATTTCTAATTGTGTCTTTTATTGTCACTTCTGCAGCCAGCACTTTAACTTACAGCAGACTTTCCTTGTTGAAGTAAAATCTGATCGTCATATTCTTGTTATTTATTGTTATGATATTTCATAGCTTCCTGGGCGTCCTGATGAAAAAACCCTAGCTTTTCAAAGAGAGATGACTGGGTTGTACCCCCTATGTACCCTCATGTGGATGATGCAGACACCAATGATAGTAGTTCACCACCCAGACACCGTAAAAATTATACTAAAATCCTCAGGTAGGTATATTTATTGTTAGTACCACAGCCAACTATAAAATTATGGGCCTGCGGACTCAGGGGAAACCCTGACATAGTTTCAGTTGGGTTTAGGAGGGATGGGGAGGGCTGAAATTTATATAGAATTTATATAGGAGTTTGATAGAACATTGCAAGCTTTTTTTTGCAATTTTACTCAGTTCTGTGAGTCTATGGTTATTTATTGATGAAAAAATATTCATAATATTGATATTCCTTATTGTTAAACTTATTTTGTTGCATAATATAACTTCGATTTAGCATTTTGTGATGATTTTAAAATGAATTCGTCTATATACAACAACACTGGAATGCAAGGTCACGTGACCGGTTGTGGTCTGATTTCCCATAATTTTTTACCTGAGTCCGCAGGCCGTGTGAGTTTATAGTTGGCTGTGGCTGGACACAACCAAAGAAAAGTAAAGTAAAGGAACCCTTTTTCATATCTCGACGTATATTGGATAATATGGTGATAGCGTGTATTTTTCATTGATTATCGCACACGATGGGTGATGTGGTCAACATCACGTCGGCCGCCTTTACTCCCCAGTGCTTTTCCTGGTACCCAATTTGAAGCTGGATCGTGGCCTCCGATAATATAAGGCCAGCGGGGTTGAGGTAAAAATTATAGGAAATAAGACCACAACTGTCGCGTGATCCTCGCATTTCAGTGTTGTTATACAGGGTGTTCAACTTAAAAGCAGCCCCAGTGATAAATAGAAATTTGCCAGGTACGCATTGCATCTCGTCTATTTACTATTTAAACCGGTTCTGACTAGCTTGTCCTACGTCACATTTGTTCATCGTCCCTTCCCGCACTTCAATTACACACCATCACACAACCTTGACCTATACTACGTCATAACTGAACCCTTCCATTTCCATACATATATGCCAGATTAGCTCCATTCACAGGCTGCTTTTAAGTTGAACACCCTGTATATAGACTAATTCATTTTAAAAACAACACATCATACTAAATCAAAGCTATATTATGTAACACATTAAGTTTAAAGCTAAAGAATATCAGTATCATGAACATTTGTCACCAATAAATAATCACAAACACATAGAATTGAATAAAATTGCAAAAAAACGTACAGTGTTCTATCAAACCTATACCAAAACCATCCTCTATCTAAGAGGAATTTCCGATTTGTCGGCTAAGCTATTCGGCCTTATGTTACCGTTGGTTGACCCAGAGACAAGGGAAACACTTTGAATTAGACATAATCAATTTTTAACAACACACAGAAACATGGTGGATCTCTTGGACATTAGAGTGGATATACAAGACATGACGTAACAGGCGACTGAGGAAGGGGTCTAGAGAAACTACCCTAGTAAATAAAAAGTGTTGCAGAAATACTAATTCTGTGGCTAATCTTTAATCATATTCTCATTCTTAGAGTGGCTAATCTTTAATCATATTCTCTTTCTTTGAGTGGCTAATCTTTAATCATATTCTCTTTCTTAGAGTAGCTAATCTTTAATCATATTCTCTTTCTTAGAGTAGCTAATCTTTAATCATATTCTCTTTTTTAGAATGGCTAATCTTTAATCATATTCTCTTTCTTTGAGTGGCTAATCTTTAATCATATTCTCTTTTTTAGAATGGCTAATCTTTAATCATATTCTCTTTCTTAGAATTGCTAATCTTTAATCATATTCTCTTTTTTAGAATGGCTAATCTTTAATCATATTCTCTTTTTAGAATTGCTAATCTTTAATCATATTCTCTTTTTAGAGCCTAAACAATATACTACTTGTCTTGAGGCTAATGACTGTTGAAACATATGGCATCTGTTAGAATCTGACGCACTTTCTTTAATCAATTCTAAAATTCTATGAGTAGCAATCTTAATCATATTTTTTTTTAAAAATGTTTCTAATCTTTAATTATTCTCTTTCTTTATGCTAATTTTAATCAAAAATTCCCCTTTTTTAGAATGGCTAATCTTTAATCATATTCTCTTTGTTAGAATGGCTAATCTTTAATCATATTCTCTTTGTTAGAATGGCTAATCTTTAATCATATTCTCTTTCTTAGAATTGCTAATCTTTAATCATATTCTCTTTTTTAGAGCCTAAAGGGACAATATACAACTTGATCCGGCCTTGGGTTGGAGATGGACTGTTGACAAGCAACGGCAAAATGGGCAGAAACAGAAAACTCCTGACGCCAGCATTCCATTTACAATCCTGAAGAATTACATAGAATTGAAGAACAGATCTGCTGACATGCTACTGGTATTGTTTTTAAAAAATGTTTCTGTTGTTTTAATTTATTTGTTTTAATTTTCTATTAGTTTACTCATCAAGTAACATGTCCCTTGCGGAACGTTGCTTTTATCACAGCCCGCCTGAACAGCTCACTGTCTCTTGCAAGTTCTCCTGCCTCTTTTAGTATCATGTTAAAGGTTTCTTTGATGTCCTGCTGCCAATTTCGTCTTGGTCGTCCCCTGCTTCGTACTCCAGGAACCATATCTTCCATTACTTTTCTCTTCAAACCGCTATGACGTTTAATGTGACCAAAATATTTAATCTTCCTGGACATCATGTTATTTATGAGCTAATGCTCCTTGATGTGCAGGTCTTGTAGGATGTCCATCTTTCTTCTCTGTCCAGGATGTTCTAAGAACTTTTCTATAGCACCTTGTTTCAAAAGCTTCAATTTTGTTTTTAATGTTTGTGTTATAGTCCACGATTTGCATCGATATGTTGCCACAGGGAATATGCATGTTCTCAGAAGTCTTACGTCTGTTTCTTTGCTTGTTTACTATCAGAAAAAAAGAACAGAATAGGGCAAGCCAAATCAGCGTTCCAGAAAATGAGAAGCATTATCTGCACCAAGTCATTGTAAATTGTGATCAGAATGAGAGTATACAGTGCTACATAGAACCAATACTGACATACGGATGCGATCTTGGACAATGAACACACAGATCGAAACATCCCTGAGGGCCACAGAGATGTGGTTTTACAGAAGAATGATGAGAATCCCATGGATTGCTAAAATGACAAATGTTGATGTATTGAATAAGGTCAAGACACAGAGAAAGCTTATCATCAATATAAAAAGAGGCAGTCATCATTTTTCGGACATATGATGAGGAAGGGATGTTTAGAACACATTGTAACAACTGGTAAAATCGAGGGAGACGAGACAGAGAAAGACAGAGAGAGACAATTTTAGACAGTCTGACTTCATGGCACGGAAGAGCGTCAACATCTGAGATGATAGCAAATACGAGAGACAGAGATTTGAGAAGATCCATGATCGCCTGCGGTAGAGTCTTCTACAACAGAACATCAGGAAAGAAGACGAGAGCAAGACCACAAAAATATGGTTAGATGGCATAGCAGAATCTTGTCAAATAGCAAAGTAACTAGCACCCAAGCCACTAGAACAACGCAAGACAAAAACAGAAAACCACGACACTGGACAACAACCCGGTAACTGTGTGATGACAAAAGAAGTCAAAGAAAGAAGAAGAGCAAGAAAAACACTATGCCACCGAGTCTTATTGTCGATTGTGTTGTGTGTTGGGATAACATTGCAAGACTAAGTGGGAGGTGAAGGGGAATCTCTGTGGATAAGTGGTTAATCCCTTGCCTAGCGTTTCGAAGGTCGTGAGTTCGAATCCGGACCTCGCCGTTACGTTCACGTGTGCATTTCTTTCAGAGACCACTAGAATGGTTGCCGTAGCTACGGAGTTCGTGCTTTGTGCAAGGTACGCATTTGAATGCCTCTATAGTAATTAATGATAGAATTGGTGCACATTTGAATGCCTCTGTCGCCCGTGTGGTGCCGGGAGCGCAAGGAAGCAAAGAATAGTACCACTGCGACCTACAACGCATGTCGTAAGAGTCGACTGATGTAGGAAAAAGGGAAGCTACCCTGGTAGAAAAAAGCATCACAGAAATCGGCTGCCTACTTGTAGGCGCTTAACTGGCACAATGTATAATCGCTCTTAGACTCATATCACATACAAGTCACACAGAGTGGTAAATAAGTTGTCGATATGGAATGTTTGAAGAAGAATGCCCTTGTAGTGGATTTTTGTATGGACTAAGTTAATAAGGTTTCCGGTTTGTTGGTCAAGATGGCGGGACGTGTTTTCTTCTAGCTTGGCCCACAAACTGTTGATCGTCGGCCCGACAAGTCGTCATCGTAAAAATCACCACTGTTTGAGAAACAGAGTTTAGGCTAAATGAATCGATGATTCGTTCAAATTTGTTTAATTCTAAGGACATCTCTAAAATTGGTTACTGGAATGTAAGAACCATGTTTCAGTTGGGAAAAACCGGTGGAACTACATCGGCCACACTTAGAATGGATGAGAGAAGACTCCCTTACCAATCCCTCATATGGACACCAGAGGGAAAAAGAAAACGAGGAAGACCAAGAGAGACTGCGTAGAACCATCACCAGAAGAAGGCTCAACGATGGGCCTAGTAAACATTAAAGACCTAAAACAGATAGCAACGAACCAGCGAGACATGGAGAACTATGACCTCTGCCCATGCGCCGCCCACAGGCCCAAGAGGAAAGACTAACTAACTAAGTTAATAAAAGTGACACATTTAGAATGTTATCACAAGAGATTAACTAAATGATCTATCTGAAATCTGAACAATGTTATTCTTCTTCTTCTGCGTTCTCACTAGATTGGGATTTCGGATTATCTAATAAAGGCAGCCGTCTACCTCAGATTATCAGCCACGCCATACAGTTTGTCTTCTGCGTTCTCACTAGATTGGGATTTCGGATTTCTCTAATAAAGGCAGCCGTCTACCTCAGATTATCAGCCACACCATACAGTTTGTCTTCTGCGTTCTCACTAGATTGGGATTTCGGATTCTCTAATAAAGCCAGCCGTCTGCCTCAGATTATCAGCCACACCATACAGTTTATCTTGGACGCTGGTATAAGTGGTCCACCTCTTTCTTCTCAAGTCTGCATACTGAGGACAGTTCTGTAGGATATAATTCCTATGATTTCTGCTTTCCCGTTTGTGCCGACCTCTTCCAACAGTAAGTTTTGGCCACCCTCGTGATGGTAGGTCTGACATTCTTACTGCGTGGCTAAATCTCCTAGGCAGATTAGCGACGGTAGAATCCGTTATCCCATTCCTCATTGTGAAGGGTCGTTGCACCATGTTATGCGCCTTACGACCTGGTGCATCCGTTTTCTGCAAGCATTTTGTTTCGGGTTAGCATTCCCTAGCGGACAGGTGCATCCGATTTCAGCCAAACCTCCTTAGTCGCCTCTTACGACATGCGTGGCAGGTAGTTAGTTAGTTTGTTCCTTTCGTGCCAAAGGCGGCACATAGGACAGAGGTTTTAGATCTCCATGTGATACGGTTCTTTGCTAGCAGTTGCAGATCTTGTATGGTTTTACATCCCAATAGTTTACTTTCTTGTTGGATGGTTCTTCGAAGAGTGGTCTTTGGTCTTCCACGTTTTCTTTTCCCAACTGGTGACCACTTAAGGACGTGGCAGGTAACAGTGGTTCTATTCGTTACACCCCAAATATGGGTCCCGGTAACCACTCGGGCGCAATGTTATTCTTATTTCTGTTGTTAATTTACAGACTAAATTTGAGCATGCAGCCAAAGGGTCACACCCATTTCTTGTATTCGCTAATATCAGCATGTTTACCCTGGATGTCATACTCAAGTGTGCCATGTCTTATGAAACTAATTGCCAGAGTAGTGGGTAAGTACTTTGATTGGTTTGATATATTATCAGTTAAGTAGATGAAATGTTAAGTAGATGAAATGTTAAGTAGATGAAATGTTAAGTAGATGAAATGTTAAGTAGATGAAATGTTAAGTAGATGAAATGTTAAGTAGATGAAATGTTAAGTAGATGAAATGTTAAGTAGATGAAATGTTAAGTAGATGAAATGTTAAGTAGATGAAATGTTAAGTAGATGAAATGTTAAGTAGATGAAATGTTAAGTAGATGAAATGTTAAGTAGATGAAATGTTAAGAGTAGAATGAAATGTTAAGTAGATGAAATGTTAAGTAGATGAAATGTTAAGTAGATGAAATGTTAAGTAGATGAAATGTTAAGTAGATGAAATGTTAAGTAGATGAAATGTTAAGTAGATGAAATGTTAAGTAGATGAAATTAAAGTAGATGAAATCAATACTCCTTCTTCTTCTCTTCCACCATTTTACTTCTTTATAGAAGTGTTGGGAGGGGGAAGAACGTAGTGATTTTATGTGTGCTTGTCTTAATGCACTATAAGCTGATATTCATTTTTTAAAGACTGTTCTTGATGCCATAGCTCCATTATTTGCTTGGTCTTCCTCTGGCTTTGTACTCGTTATACTTTTTCTTTGTGGCTCTCTGTGGTAGACGATACCACAATACCACTAAAATCTAAATAACGAATATGGGAAGAAAACATAATACATGTCAATGACACTACAATCATCAACCAAGTGCAAGAATTCAAATACGTAGGAAACATTTTCAGGAAGACTAGACAAAAGATAGACGCTAGAGCGCAAAAGTAAATGCTGTAAACTACCAGCTAGCCCTCTTGTTAAGGCACCCAAAAATCTCACAGACAGCTAAACAACAGATGATCAACAGCATTTTCATGCCTACTTTGTGTTACCAAAGTCAAACATGGACAATGAGCAAAGCGCAGTCACAAAAATGCCTGCGAAAAGTTACCAACAACACAAAAAAAGACAAGAGCCACCAACATCAGCATAAGAAAGAAAGTTGGCACATAACCTTGTTTGAATTACATTGAGAAACAAAGAATGAAGTGGTTTGGTCACTTAATAAGAATGCACACACACTCCACAGTACACAGAGTTTTCTACAACAGAACACATCAGGAAAGAAGGCGAGAGGAGACCCCAAAAAAGATGGTTAGATGGCATAGCAGAATCCTGTCAAAGAGCAAAAATAACAATCACCCAACCCACTAAAACAGTGCAAGACAAAAACAGAAAAAACGACACTGGGCATACACCCGGTAGCAGTGTCACGACAAATAAGAAGGTGAAGAGAGTAGTTAACAGACCAGATTGCCAGCTTGTCCGCTGTCAGGTGGCTTCCTGATGAATTGGCCTTTTTGACATTAGACAATATGTTAAAACTGAAACTGACAATATGAAGCAAAGAATAGTAACACTGCTATCTACAAGGCATGTCGTAAGAGGCGGCTGAGGTAGGGGGTCTAGGAAAGCTAACCTAGTAAATAAAAAGCGTCGCATAAATTGGATGAGCTGGCCTACTTGTAGGGCATAACTGGCACAAAGTACAATCGCTCTTAGGCTCAGACCACATACAAATCCCAAAGAGTGGTTAACAAGTGGTCGATATGAAGCGTTCCAAGAAGAAGAAGAATATATGTGTCAGCGGCTACGAAATAAAATGAGTCAACAAATTTGAGAACCTCGCGACATTGCTGACAAGTCACGGGAATGCTATAAAAGAGATTCAAAGAAGGCTGATCATTGCTTTACAAAAACTAAAAGGACTAACAAACCTATGGAGGGGAACTGACATAAGAACAAAATGCAAATGTTTAAGAGTTTGCTTTTTCCCGTGACAAAATATGGTTTGGGAGACATGAAACATTGACAAAGCGACGGAGAAGATCATTAATGACTTTGAATGCAAATGTTACAGAAGAGTACTTAGAATATCATGGGCAGAAAAAGAACAAATGCTTCTATTCTGTTTCAGTTTCAGTTTGGAATATCTTCATTGCACTCCGGACATGTCCATAGGTGCTCCGATCTCCTTCGCAATATCTCCAACAGCGTCCAGCGACTGACCGTACCAGTTCTATTTTGATTGATGAGTCGACTCGTATACCTGTTGTACCGTTCTTTTCTTGTCACACTTCTATTCTGCAACAGCTTGATATTAAATAGAGTTGACTATTAAAAAACATAAAACAAGTAAAATTAAATATTTCGGACACATCAAACGACATGAGTGCATAGAAAAGATAATTTTGGAGGGAATGATGTCTGGAAAAAGAATGAGAGGAAGACCTAGAAGACGATGGGTGCAAGATGTTACTGACGATCTGAGAATGACTACTGCTGACGCCGGTCAACTTGCACAGAATAAAGAGTTTTTCAGGACTACTGTCGTGGGAGCCAAGTTCCGGAAGGGACAAGCTACTTGATGATGATGACGATGAATTATTAATAATTCTTATATTAATTGTGGTTGATTTGAATTGTTTTCAGAAAAGTCACCATACGTCCAGGCAGTTAACTCAATGGCAGAACTTGCGGCGAAAAGGTTTTTGTAAGTACAGGTTTTTCAAAATAATATTATTTTCTTGGTAGTGAATTAACTTCTTTTGTGATCAACGTCCACTAGTAATGTTGTCTATTCTTCTGTTTCTTAACTTTCCTTCTGCCTCAGACCAACGTCCACTAGTAATGTTGTCTATTCTTCTGTTTCTTAGCTTTCCTTCTGCCTCAGACCAACGTCCACTAGTAATGTTGTCTATCCTCCTGTTTCTTAGACTTCCTTCTGCCTCAGACCAACGTCCACTAGTAATGTTGTCTATCCTTTTGTTTCCTAACCTTCCTTCTGCCTCAGACCAACGTCCACTAGTAATGTTGTCTATTCTTCTGTTTCTTAACTTTCCTTCTGCCTCAGACCAACGTCCACTAGTAATGTTGTCTATTCTTCTGTTTCTTAACTTTCCTTCTGCCTCAGACCAATGTCCACTAGTAATGTTGTCTATTCTTCTGTTTCTTAACTTTCCTTCTGCCTCAGACCAACGTCCACTAGTAATGTTGTCTATCCTCCTGTTTCTTAACTTTCCTTCTGCCTCAGACCAACGTCCACTAGTAATGTTGTCTATCCTCCTGTTTCTTAACTTTCCTTCTGCCTCAGACCAACGTCCACTAGTAATGTTGTCTATCCTCCTGTTTCTTAGATTTCCTTCTGCCTCAGACCAACGTCCACTAGTAATGTTGTCTATCCATCTGTTTCTTAGATTTCCTTCTGCCTCAGACCAACGTCCACTAGTAATGTTGTCTATCCTTCTGTTTCTTAACTTTCCTTCTGCCTCAGACCAACGTCCACTAGTAATGTTGTCTATCCTTCTGTTTCTTAACTTTCCTTCTGCCTCAGACCAACGTCCACTAGTAATGTTGTCTATCCTCCTGTTTCTTAGATTTCCTTCTGCCTCAGACCAACGTCCACTAGTAATGTTGTCTATCCATCTGTTTCTTAGCTTTCCTTCTGCCTCAGACCAATGTCCACTAGTAATGTTGTCTATTCTTCTGTTTCTTAGCTTTCCTTCTGCCTCAGACCAATGTCCACTAGTAATGTTGTCTATTCTTCTGTTTCTTAGCTTTCCTTCTGCCTCAGACCAACGTCCACTAGTAATGTTGTCCATCCTTTTGTTTCCTAACCTTCCTTCTGCCTCAGACCAAATCTTATTTTGCTGTATGTGTATTGTTTTGTTTGATTTGGTATCCATTTCGCAATATAAGCAAATTATTTGATTTTCTGTCTCTTCACGTGTTGTGTAACTTACAAAAACAAATTAGATCAGGCAGGCACATATAATGACATAAACGACAGAATTTGGAAAGACTGGCAAGCCTTTGCTCTTCTGTACTTCTTCTTCTTCTTCTTTCTCCTCTTCTACTTCTTTTGTTGTCACACTGCTGCCGGGTTGATGCCCAGTATTGTGGTTTTCTGTTTTCTTTGCGCTGTTATAGTAGCCTGGGTGATCCATATCGACCACTTGTCAATCACTCTGTGTAATTTGTATGTGATCTGAGCCTAAGAGCGATTGTATGTTGTTCCAGTTATACGCCTGCAAGTAGGTCAGCATATCCGATTTCTGCGATGCTTTTTATTTACTAGGTAGCATCCCTAGGGCCTACATCAGTTGCCTCTTACGGCATGCATTGTAGGTTGCAGTGGTACTATTCTTTGCTTCCTTGCGGGCCCCGGCACCATACGGCCGAAAAAATGAGAATTAACTTCTTTTGGAGAATACAAGTATATTTTGATGTTAAGTTTGGAGAATCACATTTTATTGTGTATAAACAGCGCACGCTAAACCATTTGAGCATTTACCATTCTTGTTTCACAGCACAAGTTGATGTTCTGTTTTGTTTTTAAATTTACAGTAGACCTTGGTTTTACAGTGACTTCATCTATTTCCTGACACCATCTGGTAGAAAGTTTAAGAAAAATTGCGATCATGTTCACAAAGTGGCAGAGGAAGTCATAAACAAACGGAAAGAGACAATTGTAAGAATTAATCACTTTGTAACAATTTTATTTTATTTACAATAAAGTAGTGAGGAGAGACGATACAGAGGAAGACAAAGAGAGAAAACTTTGTATAGCCTGACTTCATGGCGCAGAAGAGCGTCAACATCTGAGTTGATAGCAAAACCAGAGAAAGAGTTGTGGAGATCCGTGATCGCCTACGCCAGTCGGCACGGCACTTGATGATGCTGAACTAACCAGTATGATATACCTCCACTCAGATCTATACTTAACAATCTAAACTACATTTGCTTCTGAAGTCAGAGAAGGCATGCCTGTATGGCGAGGGACACCGATAAAAAGAAGAGTATGCCTCCACGCAAATATCAGTCAGAAGCACTATACTAGGCTACACCTATATTCATAGCTGCGAGCACAAGAAGAAGAAAGAAGAAGAATATCCCACCGCCACAACAAATGAAACGAAAATCATGCCATATCCTTTACAGGACATAGCCATCAACCACAGTAAACGAGTCATTGATTTTCTAGGCAACACTTATACGTTCAGCAGTTTGCCGTTGCTTTCTGAACGGTGACGTCTATTTTTATCTTTCATAAATATCCCACGTAAAGTCATTTGCTTTCAAACTTGCCCACCGTGGGTTTGAACCAGGTACGCTTGGGTTTGTGATCGAGCTCACTACCGCTTACAGGTTACTGTGGTTGATGGCTACGTCCTGTAAAGGATATGTCACGATTTTCATTCAATATAACACGTCTTTGTAGTTCTATAGATCTGAATTGTAACTTGTAATATAACACGTCTTTGTAGTTCTATAGATCTGAATTGTAACTTGTAATATAACACGTCTTTGTAGTTCTATAGATCTGAATTGTAACTTGTAATATAACACGTCTTTGTAGTTCTATAGATCTGAATTGTAACTTGTAATATAACACGTCTTTGTAGTTCTATAGATCTGAATTGTAACTTGTAATATAACACGTCTTTGTAGTTCTATAGATCTGAATTGTAACTTGTAATATAACACGTCTTTGTAGTTCTATAGATCTGAATTGTAACTTGTAATATAACACGTCTTTGTAGTTCTATCTCTTCAACTTCCTACTGTTATATGAATGCTCAGAGAAGATAATTTTGGAGGGAATGGTGACTGGAAGAAGAATGAGAGGAAGACCTAGAAGACGATGGGTGCAAGATGTTACTGACGATCTGAGAATGACTGCTGCTGACACCGGTCAACTTATACAGAGCAGAGAGGTTTTCAGGACTGTTGTCATGGAAGCCAGATTCCGGATGGACAAGCTACTTGATGATGACTATATGAATTAATATTCTGGAAAACCTGTTAAAATCTATCCCAGGATTAATAATTGCTCAGTCCCTCTCAGATAGTTTAAAGTTAGGTACGGTTTGATTGATTGATTGATAGGACCATCATCATTGCACTTCGGTGAGTAACCATGTGTGCCAGCATCTCTTTCTTAGACAGGAAAATCTCAGCAAAAGTGCACGAGCCCTGTAGCACCGGCGAGGGTTCCTGATGTCATTTTGAAGATGGTGAAAATATGTAGTAGGAATTTTTATTTTTACTCTTTCTAATGAATTTTTCCCTTGGCAGCGGCTTTCCAGCCTGCTCTTCTCGATTTTGAACTGTCACTGCTCCTTTTACGTGCTCAACATGAACACCGTACCTACGTTGTATCGTCCGTCTTCGATAGGTCTAGGACCTTTCGTGTCCAATCCTTCGTGTCTATGTATATGTCAAAACACTTCATTTTCATTTGTAGCATCAGACAGTTTACTTTGATTTTGAAGCATGACTTTACCAAAATACTAATTTATTTTATGTGTCGACAGAAGCAGGAAGGGCTCGCTGACATTAATGAACGTGACACATATCATCGATGTCTTGACTTCTTGGATATCTTGTTGACGGCTGTCGATGAAGATGGAACTGGTATGACTTCTGAAGAGATTCGAGATGAAGTAGACACTTTTCTCTTTGAAGGTAAAGCTTGAAGTTGCAATGTTAACAAAAAGGATTACCAGAGTCAACGTCTGTGGCTTAAGCGATAGTGAGCTCGATCACAACCCAGGGATGACAACAAATTCGTGGCAAATCCTTACAGGACGTAGCCATCAACCACAGTAAACGAGTCATTGATTTTCTAAGCACCACGTATACGTTCAGTAGTTTGCCATTGCTTTCTGAACAGTGAGGTATATTTTACCTTTCGTAAAATCTCACAGAAACGATTTGCTTACAAACTGCCTGCCACGGAGTTTGAACCAGGTACGATGGGTGGTGATCGAGCTCACTACCGAGGAGCACCCATTCATTCATTAGGCAGCAACAGAACAGTTAGTAATCATCCTCATCATCAAATAGCTTGTCCTGAGCAGAACTTTGCCACCCCAACGTCCTTCGAAATTTCTCTCTCTCAGAGGCCAGATGTCTCGCCGCTGCAGCCGTATTGTTTAAGCCATCCGTTACACCATAAATCCATCTTCTCCATGGTCTTCCTCTTATTCTCTTTACCGGTATGCCTCCTTCCATGATGACCTTCTCCAGCCCTTCATTTCTTTTTATATATCCAAAGTACTTCAATTTTCTCTTTCTTATTTGTAGCATTAGCCAGTTTTCTTTGATTTTGAGTTCTTTCTACATAGATCTATTTGTTTTCTTCTCTGTCCGTGATATACGAAGGACTCTTCTGTAACACTTATTTCCAAAAGCCCATATATGTTTTTCCATTGCATTATTAAATGTACATGCTTCACACCCGTACGTTGCCACTGGGAATATCCTGCTCCTAGTATCTTTGTTTTCCATATCAGTTCCATACTGTTTTTATTTGTTGAATTTTGTGTAAAGCCATGTTTGTTCCTCTTTTAATAGTTCATACGTTCATAAGTACGGTTCCAACTTCACTGCAACGGATCACCCCATAATTGCTCCGTTCCTATGCCAATGATGGCACACGAAATGCTAACAACTGTGAAATGTTTCCTGTGTGAACTAATTCCAGAATGAAACAGCCGCGTCCTCTTTTAAATTTCCTTCATCCAATTTCCATCTGGTGTTAGCAGTGAACCAAGATATTCAAAACTGTTTACATTTTCTACTTTCTCTCCGTTGATAAAAATATCTTTTGTCATGTTTATTTTATCCTTTGCCATTATGTTTGTTTTTGCCACATTGAGATGTAGATTTTGTTTTCGTTTTAACCTTTAGCTGCTACGCACGTATATATCCGGTGTTCCCGTAGACTGCTAAAGCCGTATAAATGCTAATTTATTTTATGTCCTCTGTGGGCTAACGACGTAATTTTCCGTTCAACAATTCTAATTTGGCTGCTAAATCTGTCTACTTTCGTTTTCGCCTTGAAAATTCTGGTGTATATTCTAGTGATAAAGAACAGCTATTTTTAGACATCTGTGACCAATTTGAACACCTGTGTTACTGGTCAAACCGGTTTTTATATGCTGGAAAAAGTTTGGGAAGTCATTTTTGTACTTCGGACGTGACGGTGTTGAGTCTACTTTCTACTCGTGTTAATTCTTGTGTTGGAGAGTATTAGTCTGTGTATATTTATTATATATTTATTTCATAAAATGGCAAGGAAACTTGTTAAAGTAGATGAGGAATTGTTGGAGTTTTTTCTAGAAGTGATAGTGAAGAAGAAATGTGTAGCTCTGATTCTGAAACTGAACAAGACGATCAGACCCAGCCATCAACATCGACAACAACAAAATGGCGTGGCTGAGCACATGTTATTTGCATGTCCGGCATCTTCGTCGTCATCGGAGTGCAGTGAAGATGACATGCCATCAAAAAGGCATAATTTTGATTCAATTAAATTGTCTTCCAATGACCTGAATCCAATTGTAAATAATTTTGACAACTCCAGCTCTGGATGTAATGCTGATGTAAATCAGAACAGTTCAGTTCTTGATTTTCTTCTACTTTTTTTCTGTCACCACTGGTTACGTCTATATGTGATGAATGCAACCGATTTTATAATGACATTCTTCACAATGCTTCTGCAACCATAAGCAATCGTCTCTCTCGTTGGACCAATACTAACTTTAAAGAATGTTCTTATTTTTCTGTGTGCCTGCTAATGTCTAGAACTAAGAAGCTGAAAATTAATGAATTGAATACTGGTCGCAACACCCTTTGCTTCTGACTACTGTGTTTGGTGAAATCATGTCACGGGATAGATTTCTATTACTTCTGAGAATTCTTCACTTCTCAGACAACAGCATTGATGCAGATGGTGATCGATGCTTCACTTCTCAGACAACAGCATTGATGCGGGTGGTGATCGATGCTTCACTTCTCAGACAACAGCATTGATGCAGGTAGAGATCGATGCTTCACTTCTCAGACAACAGCATTGATGCAGGTGGTGATCGATGCTTCACTTCTCAGTCAACAGCATTGATACTGGTGGTGATCGATGCTTCACTTCTCAGACAACAGCATTGATGCGGGTGGTGATCGATGCTTCACTTCTCAGACAACAGCATTGATGCAGGTGGTGATCGATGCTTCACTTCTCAGACAACAGCATTGATGCGGGTGGTGATCGATGCTTCACTTCTCAGACAACAGCATTGATGCAGGTGGTGATCGATGCTTCACTTCTCAGACAACAGTATTGATGCAGGTGGTGATCGATGCTTCACTTCTCAGACAACAGCATTGATGCGGTGGTGATCGACTTTACAAAATTAGAAATGTAATTGACAGTTTGCGTACTTCATTTGGTGCATTCTCACCATATCAAGATGTTGTTATTGGAGTCTCTTCTTCTTTTCAAAGAAGATTGCCTTTCAAACAGTACATTCCGTCAAAAAGAAGCAGATTTAGAATGAAGACTTTTGTTTTGTGTGACTGCAGAACTGGTTACATTTTAGATTTTATAGTTTATACTGGTGTCACTAACAGTATGACTACATGTCATAATGCAGAAGTAGTTCAAAATGAAAAAACAGATTATAAAACTGGAGAAAGTGTTCGAAAGCCCAAGTGTGTTGTGGACTATAATAAATGTATGGGTTCACTAGATTAAACTGACATGCTTCTCAGTTCTATCATGGAGTCTATTAGAAAAACTGTGAAATGGTATAAGAAATGTTTTTTTTCATGTGCAAGATCTTTCTGTTTTGAATTCTCATGCATTATACAAACTTGTCACATGTAAAAGCATCCCTGTTGCTGATTTCCATCTAACTCTAATATGGGAAATTCTGGAAAAATATTGTAAAGAAAGGAGAAAGTGCGGAGGAGGACATAGGAGTGCAGATCTGCCACTACGATTGGTACAGAGAGAGACATTTCCCGTCAACCATAGAGTCTAGAAACATCCCAGAAGAAGGCTCCAGTGAGAAAGTGTGTGGTGTGCTCAAAAGCGGCGTGAAACAAGATACTTGTGCAAAGACTGTGATGTAGCACTGTGTATTACACCATGTTTTGAAATATTTCATACTAAAAAAAATTTATTAGAAGCACAATTAACAGTTCTATTGTAATGTCCAACTTTTTCACATAGTAACTGATGAATTTATTGTTATGTGTGCTAATAGATGTCCATATTGTAACATGCATCATTATGAACCATTGTTGTGATGAATTTATTGTTTTCAGTTATATGAGAACTATTATCATAGCACTCCGGACATGTCCATAGGTGCTCCAATCTCGGCCTCAGCAAATCCAGCGACCCAACACACCAGTTCGATGTTGATTAATCAATATCCTTGCATATTTAGTATGTCATTCTTTTCGGGCTGCACTAATATTGACACCCATCTCTCTCAATCTGGTCAGCGAGTGGGATTACAGTATGATACCAGTACCATAATAATTTATTGTTATGTATGCTAATAGATGTACATATTGTAACATGCAGTATTATTTGTATGAATTTATTGTTATGTATGCTAATAGATGTACATATTGTAACATGCAGTATTATTTGTATGAATTTATTGTTATGTGTGCTGTTAGCTTCTACAGTGAATTTTTGGAAGCTGTATGAATAAAACCATGATTAAAATAAAATTCAATGTGTGACCATATCTCAAGTTTGTTATTATCTTTAATCTATTTACAATGTTTGTCATTAACCTCATTTACAACAAATACTTTGGACATTTAAAAAAGGCCTTGCATACTGTGAGCCACAGCTCAGCGACACATAAATGGGATTTTGGAGGAATAGGAGCTGTACAGATGCAATATTCACTTGCAGGCAGTTAGTGGAAATGACAGAAGAAAACTAGTCACAAAAGAGATGAAGTATCTACGCAGAATGCTAGGAGTATCAAGAAGAGACCGGTTTAGAAATGAAGACATCAGGAAAAAGTGGGCACAACATCAGTACTGAACTTTATCAAGAAGCAACAAATTAAATGGTTCGGCCACATAAGCAAATTACCAACAGACAGTGCCCTTCAAAGGGCAATGTTATACCAATACAGTGGATACAAAGCAAAAAAAGCCTTCCATTCAAAAGGTGGACTTCAGAAATAACAGAGGCAGTGAAAAACACTTTATGAAGCGCACAGAAAAGCCTGTTCAAAAAATCTCTCCTTATCCTGTCACTATGATCAGTTTCCTTGCCAATAACTAATTGTCTTGTTCCACTATTTTCTTCTCTTTCACATCTATCTTATTTATTTGTTTGTTTGTTATTCTTTCATTGTATTTTTCCTCTTTATTCAATCTACCTTTCAATGTTATCCACCTCTTGTTCTTTCATTCAATCTACCTTTCAATGTTATCCACCTCTTGTTCTTTCATTCAATCTACCTTTCAATGTTATCCACCTCTTGTTCTCTCATTCAATCTACCTTTCAATGTTATCCACCTCTTGTTCTCTCATTCAATCTACCTTTCAATGTTATCCACCTCTTGTTCTCTCATTTTCACATTATTTTCTCCGTCTTCTACTCTCATCCTACCCTCACACTTCATCTGCTCAATGTCTCATGTTCTTCCCTCTTATCGCTTTCTTATGCAAACATATTCCCTCTTAAAAACAAGAACGAAAATCCAGTCCTTCGAAACTAAATGCTACAGAAAAATCCTACAAATACCATGGACAAAAAAGAAAGAACACTGATGTCCTGAAAGAACAAAATGTTAAAGAGAATTGGCTGACAAACAACATACTGTACAGACAAATTTGATACTTTGGTCACATCTAGCGTCACGATGGCCTGTGTGAATTTAAGATGCGCTGCAAAGAGAGCAACGTCATATAAAGGATACGCACCTTGATGATGATTCCCTCTTATCAGCATCTTATGTAAACATTCTTGCCATTTTTTTCTTATATTCTTTTTTTTTTAGTGAAGCCTTCTTCTTCACGTATTCTTCTCACCTCAGGGACCTCAGAGATAACAGAGGTGATGAAAGGCACTATTTATGAAGCACACACAAAAGTCTGTGCTAGAAATCTCTTCTTACCCTGAAGCTATGAGGCAAATTAGGATTGGAGAAGAGAAAGAAAGACAAGATGCATAGAGAGGCTCGTTCTATGTATCTTCTTTTTCGACCTGACAAAACAGGATTAGAGAATAGATAGATATACAACAAATACTTGTACAGCCACTGGTTTCACTTTTACACTCATGTCTGTCGTTACATTAATGGATTTCGTATAGAGATCTAGTCAGATCCACAACTCAAAACTAGATCATGGTTTACACGGTCAGTTGTCTACCCTGTTTTTAGAGTTGACTGGGTAAAAACACGCCAGCACACTTTATATTTTCGGGCGTAAAAACAGAGTCTACACCGCCTGACAAATCTCTTGTTTTTGGAGGGGAAAAAGTATTCAGCACAGAGAGGAGTATATGAGTAAAAGTATTCAGCACAGAGTAACACATATTCGAATAGTATTCAGCAGCTAAAGGGTTAATCTTGCACTTCCCCTAATAATTTCTCAATCCCTTTCTGTGATGTTGACAGTAACACTGTACCGTCAGCATATTCAGGTACCTCTCTTCCGCCAATCGTATTGGGAAGGAATATAAGGATCGTATTGTTCTTTTTCCGCTATCTTCTGGACAGGGATCAAGCTCTACTATTGTATTTTATTTGTTTTCAGGTCATGATACAACATCTAGTGCTATTTCCTGGACACTGTATTCAATTGCTGAACACGAGGATGTACAAAAACGAATCCAAGAGGAAGTGGATAACCAACTGACAGGACGTAGCAAGCCTGATGTGCTGTGGTAGATACTGATGTTTTCTCAAGGATTTTTTTCATTGCATCATTGCTGAATAGATCACTATCTTACTTTCTCTATTTTCCAACTCGGCCATATTTATGTCTATGAAATCTATCTTATTGCGTCTCCTGCCAGTAGTCTTATGCTTGTCTCAAAAGTTAAATGTTAGGTTTAAAAAAAAATCTTTCAACAGGAAGACAGGGGGTGGAGGGCGGAGTAGGCATTGCAGTTGAGGAGGTAATGCAGATCTATGAGTACGAATTAGTAGACAAGTCAGCTCTGAAAAATTAAAATCGTGGCATATTCTTTACAGGACGTAACTATCAACTGCAGTAAACGAGTCGTTGATTTTCTAGGCACCACTTACACATTCAATAGTTTGCCATTGCTTTTTAAACGGTTAGGTTTATTTTTATCTTTCGTAAAGATCACGCGGAAACGAATTTGCTTCCAAACTTGCCCACCGCTGTGTTTGAACCAAGTACGCTTGGGTTGTGATCGAGCTCACTGCCCCTTAAGCTACAGGCGCCCACTAAGACAGTTCTGTAAGTATAGATTAGTGGACAAGACAGCTCTACAAGTACAGATGAGTAGGCAAGACAGTTCTACAAGTACAGATGAGTGGGCAAGACAGCTCTGCAAGTACAGATGAGTAGGCAAGACAGCTCTGCAAGTACAGATGAGTGGGCAAGACAGCTCTGCAAGTACAGATTAGTGGGCAAGACAGCTCTGCAAGTACAGATTAGTAGGCAAGACAGTTCTACAAGTACAGATGAGTAGGCAAGACAGTTCTACAAGTACAGATTAGTAGGGAAGATATATCATTGAGTACGAAGAATAGGCAAGACAGCTCTGCAAGCACCACGGATCAGAAGGCAAGGTAGACCTGCGAGTACTGATAGATAAGCAAGACAGCTCTTTGAAAACATGTGAGACCCGTGCATAATCAGTGAGAGACAACAAGAACTATCAGAGTGCATACCCATCACTATCTACTGAAACAAGCTGAGCAAGTTTCGTCCTGCTCAAATTGTAGTGACAGCAATAATGATATCTCATCCTCATAAAGATGCGTATCATTTATAGGACGTTGCTCTCTTTGCAGCACATCTGAAATTTATTCTGTCTCTAGCTAGTTCACCCACATCGTCGATGGTTATATTCATGATTTCTTTAAAATCCTGTAGCCATCTTCTTCTTGGTCTGCCTCTGCGTCCTGGGACCCTGCCCTCTCCAGGTCATCGTGACGTTTGATGTTACCAAAGTATCTAATTTTCTATATAGTATGTTGTTTATCAGTCAATTGTCTTTAACAATCAGTTCTTTCAGGACATCAGTGTTCTTTATTTTTTCTCTCCATGGTATTCGTAGGATCTTTCTATAGCATTTCGTTTCGAAGGACTGGATTTTCCTTCTTGTTGTTTAATGTTGATGTTATCTACCTTACTAATATCACTGGTCAGTGGTTTTTGTTGTCGTACCTAAACGTAAGTGGGCGTCTGTGGCTTAGAAATAGTGAGCTTGATCACAACCCAAGAGTACCTGATTCAAACCCAGCGGCGGGTAGTTTGGAAACAAATTTGTTCCGTAAATTTTGCGAATGATAAAATAGACCTCGCCGTTCAGAAAACAATGGTAAACTACTGAAAGTATAAGTGGTGCCTAAAAAATCAACGGCTCGTTTACTGTGGTTGGTGGCTACGTCCTCTAAAGGATATGCCACGAATTGACATTCATGAACAGAATAAAATAAGAACAAACATGGCTTTACAAAAAAGTTAACAACTAAAAACTGATAGGAAACTGATAGGAAAATAAAGGTCAGATTACTAAGAGCATGCATATTCCCAGTGGCAACGTATATGTGTGAAACATGGATATTTAACAAAGCAGTGAGAAAATATATATGTTCTTTTGGATATAAGAACCCCGTGTGGTGCCAGGGCCCGCAACGGAAGCAAAGAATAGTACCACTGCAACCTACAATGCATGTCGTTAGAGGCGACTGATGTAGGCCCTAGGATGCTACCCTAGTGAATAAAAACAGCGCAGAAATCGAGGTGTGGTCTACTTGTACGCGCATAACTGGCAGACGTACAATCGCTGTTAGCCTGTGATGACATAGAAATCACACTGAGTGGTTGACAAGTGGTTGATATGGAGCGTTTGAAGAAGAATATAAGTGTTACAGAATTCTTCGTATATCATGGACAGAGAAGAGAACAAATAGATATATCATGGACAGAGAAGAGAACAAATAGATATATCATGGACAGAGAAGAGAACAAATAGATATATCATGGACAGAGAAGAGAACAAATAGATATATCATGGACAGAGAAGAGAACAAATAGATCTATCATGGACAGAGAAGAGAACAAATAGATATATCATGGACAGAGAAGAGAACAAATAGATCTATCATGGACAGAGAAGAGAACAAATAAATCTATCCAGAAAGAACTCAAAATCAAAGACAACTGGTTACAAATAAGAAAGAGAAAATTGAGATATTTTGAACATATAAAAAGACATGAAGGGCTGGAGAAGACCATCATGGAAGGAGACATACCGGCAAAGAGGAGAACAGGAAGACCACGGAGAAGATGAATTCAGGATGTGATTGTTTGAACATGACCGCTGCAGAGGCGGAACATCTCGCATTTGAGAAATAGAAATTCCGAAGGATTGGTGAGGTAGCAAAGTTCTGCTCATGACAAACTATTTGACGATGATGGGAAAAATTGGACTGAGAGCGATATGCAATTCCCCCTTCCCCCCACATCCCAAAAGATGTTATAACCTCTTTTAACGTTTTTCTACAGTATATGTTGTGTAATCATATCTGATCCAGTTTCTTCTTTTTTTAAATTTAGGAGGACCTGACCGAATTCCCATATATGACTATGGTGATTAAAGAGGCTCTGCGTCTACACACTCCGGTGCCTTTCATTCAAAGAGAGTTAACTGTTGACACTGATATCCATGGCTATCTTGCTCCAGCGGGATCGATGGTGAATGTTATCATATACAATGCTAATCACAATCCTACAATATGGGAAGATTCTCTGGTAAGTGATTTTATGTTGAGATTTATGTTGAGATTAATGTTGAGATTAATGTTGAGATTTATGTTGAAATTTATGTAGAAATTTATGTTGAGATTTATGTTGAGATTAATGTTGAGATTTATGTTGAGATTAATGTTGAGATTAATGTTGAGATTAATGTTGAGATTAATGTAGAAATTTATGTTGAGATTTATGTCGAGATTTATGTTGAGATTTATGTTGAGATTAATGTTGAGATTTATGTTGAGATTTAGGTTGAGAATATGATGAGATTTATGTTGCGATTTAGGTTGAGAATATGATGAGATTAATGTTGAGATTTATGTTGAGATTTATGTTGAGATTAATGTTGAGATTTAGGTTGAGATTTAGGTTTAGATTATGTTGAGATTTATGTTGAGATTTATGTTACACGTCACTATCTTCTTTGCTTCATATATCAATACTTTTTCTTTCTTTACACGTCACTATCTTCTTTGCTTCATATATCAATACTTTTTCTTTCTTTACACGTCACTATCTTCTTTGCTTCATATATCAATACTTTTTCTTTCTTTATTTGCTTTACATGTCAATGTTTTTCTTGCTAGAAATTCGACCCAGACAGATTTTTGCCAGAAAATGTTGAAAAGAGAGATCCATACGCATTTGTTCCATTTTCTGCTGGTCCAAGGTAGGCTTTTAAATAGAAATAGGATTTTGTCAGGATTTCTATATTTGATTTAATGTATTTCTTCCATATCTATTTCACTTGTTTACTACTTCTATGCTCTTGAACTCAAAATTTATGCATCAACATTAATATTCCATGGGTTATCTGAAATGTGTGCATTTATCTATTTATTCAGGTGTGGGTTTTGTTTAAGTTGTGAAATGAGTGGATTTACCCTGATATCTAAGAACCAGCTATGAGCAAATAGCCACACTGCCTTGTGGGAGCCTCGGGAGAGGCAAAGGCTGTGGAAGTAAACCCAAACAGAAAATCCGGAGTAGAGTCCTTAAGGCGGGCATGCATCACGTGATGGCCTACCGGCATCTCCTGCAACCAAAGTGATACCAATGTGATGCTTGCATTAATCTGGACACTATCAGTGAAGGGGAGGTAGGGTAGTTGACGCTTGGACAACTTGTCTACTTCACAAAAATTACCCAGATATGCGCCACGAAGAGGTCACACCGTGGTCAATTTTGTTGACTTAACCACGGCCAACTCTAGATAGCTAGGCCATACAATTGACCGGGGATTTCCTGACCTAGATCAGAAAAGGGAGCTTAAAAATACAGATGTTTGATAGAACACTGCATGCTTTTTTGCAATTTTACTCAATTTTGTGAGTCTATGGTTATTTATTGGTGAAAATATTCATAATATTGATATTCCTTATTGTTAAACTTAACTTATTGGATAATATAACTTCGATTTAGCATTTTGTGTTGATTTTAAAATGAACTCGTTTATGTACAACACTATTGGAATGCGAGGTCACGTGGTGTAGATGTGGTCTGATTTCCCATAATTCTTAACTGAATCCGAAGGCCCATAAGTTTATAGTTGGCTCTGACTATACCAACCTGGTATTTAAGAAAAGTTTACTTCTATATAAATGGTTGTTTTATTTCATATTTTTCTTTTTTTTTTAAGATACTAAGAAAGTTTTCCCAATTCTTAATAAAAGCTTTATGTGTATTGTCTATACAAGAAACGTATGGGTGTGAAGCATGGACATTTAACACGGCAGTGGAAAAACATATGTGCTTTTGAATATAAGTGTTACAGAAGAGTCCTTCGTATATCATGGACAGAGAAGAGAACAAATAGATATATCCAGAAAGAATTCAAAATCAAAGAGAACTGGTTAATGCTACAAACAAAAACAAAAAAAGTGAAAATTAAAGTATTTTCGACATATAAAAAGACAAGAAGGGTTCGAGAAGACCATTAAGGAGGTATCCTGGAAAAGGGAAGACGAGGAAGACCTCGGAGAAGATGGATTCAGGATGTAATTAATGATTTGAACATGACGGCTGCAGAGGTCGAACACGGGCGAACACGGGCGAACAACTTCACTAAAACTGATAGTTTGTTAACATACTTACTGAATATTTGGATATATAATACTTGAAATGAAAATGAAAATCGTGGCATATCCTAAAGGACGTAGAACGTTAGAATAGCAAAGTTCTGTTCAGGCAAGCTATTTGATGCTGATGATTATACAAGTGAATATACCTCTTATCCTGACGCTGTGAGGCAACACATGACTGGATAAAAAAAATAAAGACAATACAAGAAAAGCCTGCAGTAAAACTATGTCAGAATGGTTTGTCAGGTTATTTGTCGTTTAAGATGAGTTAATGACACATAGTTCCTCATTTTACCACTTTAAACAGTTGACATAAGCTATGCAACATTTGTACTAGATTTATAGAACATAACCATGAGATTGGCATCATTGCAGTTTTCATATTTATTTTTGCCAACAGAAACTGTATTGGCCAGAACTTTGCAATGCATGAAATCAAGATAACACTGGCTCGTATTTTACACAGGTAAGTATTATATTAGGTGAGCATCTGTAGCTCATGCGATAGTGAGCTTGATCACGAGCCCAAGCGTACCTGGTTCAAACCCCACGGTGGGCAAGTTTGGAAGTAAATTTGTTTCCGTGGGATTTTCACAAAAAGGTAAAAATAGACGTCACACCGTTCAGAAAGCAATGACAAACTACTGAACGTATAAGTGGTGCCTAGAAAATAAATCAACGACTCATTTGCTGTGGTGGATGGCTACGTCCTTTAGGATATGCCACGATTTTCATTTTCATTTCAAGTATTATATATCCAAATATTCAGTAAGTATGTTAACAAACTATCAGTTTTAGTGAAGCTGTTCTCCCGTGTGTTGCCGGGGCTCTCAGGGGGAGCAAAGAATAGTAACACTGCTACCTGCAGTGCATTTCGTAAGAAGTGAATGAGGTAGGGGTCTAGGAAGCTACCTAGTAAAAAAATCGTGGCAGACAAATTGAATGTGCTGGCATACTTGTAGGCACATAACTGGCACAATGTACAATCATCGCTCTTAGGCTCACATATAAATCTCAAAGAGTGGTTAACAAGTGGTCAATGTAGAGCGTTTGAAGAAGAAGATGTGAATCTGTTCGATCATATGTGCAGAGTTGGAAGTATATCAAGTGCCCATCAAAGATCAGGAACATTAGACTACCAGAATGAACAAGATTCATTGGTAGAACTGTCCACAAAGGACCAGGTATTAGATTGAAATAACAGTAGAAGAAAAACAGCAGATAGAGGCTAGAGTGCAAAATAAAAATGCTATAATCTACCAGCTTGCCCCATTGTTAAGGCACCCAAACATTTCCCTGACAGCTAAACAACAGATGATCGACATACTTTTAATACCTACTTTGTGTTACCAGAGCCAAACGTGGACAATGAGCAAATTACAGTCGCACAAAATAACTACATGTGAAATGCGATGTCTATGAAAAATCACCAACAACACCAGAAAATACAAAGTCACCAACATCAGCATAAGAAAACAAATTAGAACCGTGCTTGAATTACATTGAGGAACAACGAATGATGTGGTTCGGCCACTTAATAAGAATGCAACCAAACCCCAAGGTCTACATAGTCTTCTACATCAGAACTTAAGGAAATAAGGCAAGAGATAGACCACGATAAAGAAGGATAGATATCATAACATAATCCTGTCAAAAAGCAAAAATAACTATCGTTCAAAGCCACTAGAGCAGCGCAAGACAAAAACAGTAGACCGCGACACTGGGCAACAACACGATAGCAGTGTGACGACAAAAGAAAAGAAAAGAGATTTGCACATTATAGGTAAATTTATACTTCCGTGTACAAGAGAAGATTTATATATTGCTCACTATATATACCGTTTTTATTTCAGGGCAGAAGAAAAAAGTACATGAGATTTGTTTCATGATCGCTCTGGCTAACCTCTTTATTTCGTTATCTAAGAGAAATAACTAAGTAAAGTGAGCCAAGCTACTTGTAGACTCTTTGTTTCATACCGTAGACGATCATAGACCTCAACATCTTCTTTTCTCAGTGATCATGACCAACTTTTATCTGCGTCGATCATAGACCTCAACACCTTCTTATCTTGCCGTAGTCGATCATAGACCTCAACACTTCATATTTTGCCGTATCTTGCCAAACTTCCTGCCGTAGTCGATCATAGACTCAACACCTTATCTTGCCAGTCGATCATAGACCCAACTTCTTATCTTGTCGTAGTCGATCATAGACCTCAACACCTTCTTATCTTGCCGTAGTCGATCATAGACCTCAACACCTTCTTATCTTGTCGTAGTCGATCATATACCTCAACACCTTCCTATCTCCAGCAGTTATAACAAGTTCTCTTGTTAAGTGTCTCCCATACAATGATACTAAGCTGGTCAGCCTCTTCTCTGTTTGTGTTCTTCAGACTTTATTTCCATTAATTTTATTTGCTTAAGTAGTGTTCTACAACACTTCTCATATCATTAAGCACCAAAGCATTGATGCTTTTGTTGATCCTACTGCGATGCTTCCTATACGAACTAACCTTACTCAGCAACTCCTTTTTCTATTGTACTTTTCTGTAAATTATTATCTGTTTGACGTCAAGGAATTTTGTGGGGATGTCTTTTTAAAACTAACTTATGGGACCACATAAAAAGTCAATCAGAAAATAGTTAAACATTTCGCTGCCTCCAAGGATCTCTCGTGGGTGGCCTAGCAACAGGCCGCACATACGATTATCATATCAGACTCGATGAATGTGCTTCAAATTATTGAATCTGGAAGTCTGCGCGCTTAATGGGTGGACAGCATTTGGCAGTCACATCTCAAGACAATGACTTGGCGGTTCTCACAGTGACATGCTGGAATGCAGGGCAACGAACGGGCTTTCTTGTAAACAATGTCCCGACTGAAGCGGGCAGAAGTATAGACAGAACCGATGTCATCAATGCGGTACGCTCTCATTTATGTGATAGGTGCGAGTCTCAGAGACTGGAATGAGTCCGAGAATTAGAAGTTAAGTTTGGACATGCCAGCCAGTGTCGTCTTCGTGGTAGAGAGAGATAAGATATACTAATCAACTTCTCATGGGGACGGTGAGTAAGTGATCTTTGGTATGGCTGCTGCAGCGGAGGACGGAACACGCATGAGAATCCCAACGTGTCATAACGTCGATCGCATAACATAGCATAACATACTTAGACATGTTTACCTGTAGGGTAAACGACCACATATTAAATATGGGTCAACTGCATGGTGCCCAGCACCAAATACCACATTTGATCAGCTGGATAAGTTGAAAACCATAAAACACATACACAAAAAAAGTGTTAATATTATTTCCGAAATGTTTTTCATTTTGATAGAATTTCTAAATGGAAATAGTTAAATGTTGCAGAATGATAAAATTGCATGAAGAAAATGAATTTTTAAAACAATTTTTCTTATCTTTGTCTTGAAGGTTCAACATTAGACTAGATCCTAATTTCAAAGTGGAAAAGTTTGAAAGTCTAGTTATGAAAGCACAGAATGACATACGTCTGCTAGTCACAGAGAGAAAGGCGTCTAATTGAAAGTTTTGCTCAGTTGTATACTGTAACCAGGGCCGTGCTATGATACATAGAGGCGGCCACATCAGGTGGTTCCGTAGGGGAAGAGGAACGGCAAAAGCAGCAAAAGCAAAATTACAATTGAAGGTTATTTTGTAAAGAAAAAAGGTTTAAGGGGCGGCATTTCGAAGACTTGCATTATAATGAGAAAATATACCGGACGGTCCTGACTGTAACTTTCGTTTTATGATGTAACATGTTGAACACAAAAACACCATGATTAAAAAACTACTTTTGTATTAACTTTTTTATAACAGTTATTTTTTCATCATATATATATATATATATACACATATATAATGTTATGTATCAGGACAGAGAGAATCCCATGGACTTCAAATAACTAATGTGGAGGTGTTGAATGAGGTCAAGACACAGAGAAAGCTTATTATCAATATAAGAAAGAGGCAGTCATCATTTTTCGGACATGTGATAAGTAGGGGTTTAGAACACATTTGACAACCAGTAAAATCGAGAGGAGGCCAGACAGAGGAAGACAGAGAGAGAGATAATTTTAGACAGCCTGACTTCATGGCACGGAAGAGCGTCAACATCTGAGATGATAGCAAACAACAGTGATTTGTAAAGATCCTAATTGGCCTACAACAGCCGGCACGGCATCTGATGATGATGATTATATATATATATATATATATATATATATATATATATATATATATATATATATATATATATATATATCCATCCCTATATTCCATTCCAATATAAATATTTAAATATATTCCTCTCGCACCGTTATTCATAACATAGAGCCGCAAGTAATTTCTCTATACAGCTCTGTCCTATGCAACTCGCTCAATCTCATCCATGGAATTGAGTCCGATATTTTTTGTCTCTCTCAGCAAAATTCGGTTCAGGGTTTCTCTAGGGTGTTGTCTCTTTCTTGAACCCATTGCCTCCCACTTCAATGCCGGTTTTGGTATTCTTTGATAATTGAGTATGCCCAATATATCTCCATCTTCTCCTTCTTATAACATATACTACTTGTGGTTGACTAGACATCTACACGAGGTGATATGTATTGTTACGGAAATATCTTGGATAAGATCATATGTACCAAATACAGTTTTATATATATATTAAGATGTCATCTGCAAAAGTCAATGTCTAGCCCGGCTGAGTTGAATTTCGGATACATTTGGTTTAAAATGTGTTGCCATAATCTACGCCCATGACAATGTAATTACTTTTTTTATATAATTATGTATGGTAACCAGACAATTGCACGCATGATAATTGCACACATGACAATTGCACACACTGCATTTGACAACACAGACGGCTACATACATGACAACTGCACACATAGACAATTGCACACGTACCAATTGGATACACACACGATCGCACACATGACAATTTAACGCATAGGCAAGTGTGCATATGACAATTGCACACATATACAATTGTACGCATGACTATTGCACACATATAGAAATGAACACAGGAAATAATAGTAGATGTTCTGTTGGTGGAAACGGTGACTCTATGTCAGATTGTGTTCGTATGTTGATTTGATAAATATTTATACTCTGTGCAGTTAAACATTTCCTCCAGCTCTGGTCAACAATTGTTACTTTCGTTAGAGGCAGCATTACCTCTACTGTTTGCCCGCATGCCTAGCATGTTTTAGCGAGTTGGACGACGAGTGACAAGCCCCTGTGAGTGCGGTTCAATTCCGCGGGCTGGCAGAAAAGCCATAGGTTCTCCAGATTAACGGTGTTCGTGGCACCGAACCAAAGGGTTACGATGTTCATGGCACCGAGCTGAAGAGCTGAAAGCTCAAGTGCTTTTGACCGGAAAAAATCTCTACTGTTATAGATTTGCTTAAGTGACTCCTTTTGTATTGACATTTACATACTACTTTCTTGCCCTAACTATACAAGTAATGTCGAAAGAATCTGTGCAGTGGCAGCACCTGATCCTTTTTGTTGGTGGGGCCAGGCACAAATGTTCGGTAAAATTATGGTTTTGGATTAGGTTATATTTTAATTCATTAATTGGGGGACGCTGATGATGATGTTTTAATCCGCACTAGATCTGATGGTTCACTCTTCAACTTGGCTCGCTTAAGAGCCAAAACAAAAACGACGGAAATTCTTCTCAAGGACCTCCTTTTGGCTGACGATGCTGCCTTAGTCGCCCACAGTGAGACTACACTGCAATGCCTAATCAATAATTTGTCAAAGGCATGCGACCTATTTTCTCTGACTATAAGTGTCTCCAAAACAGTTGTACTATGTCAAGGAGGTAACACAACAAATATCACTTTAAATGGCGACCATCTAACACCAGTTCAGAAATTTTGCTATCTCGGGTCCATGGTCACTGCCAGCCTTTCTCTTGATGAAGAAATCAACGCTCGTGTAGGGAGTGCGGCTACTACATTCGGCAAACTATCAAAGCGAGCGTGGGACAACACAAAACTGACATTGCAGACGAAGATTCAAATACATCGAGCCTGTGTAATTAGTTCTTTACTATATGGCTCAGAAACATGGACAACCTACTCAAGACACGAGAGGAGACTTAACATCTTTCACCTTCAATGTCTCCGCAAGATTATGAACATCAGGTGGTACGACAAGATAACCAACTCTGAAGTACTGCAACGTGCAAAACTGCCTTCCATCACGGGCATGCTCAGCAGTATACGACTAAGATGGTTGGGCATGTGAGAAGAATGGAAACTTATCGCATACCAAAACAAATGTTGTTCTGTGAACTTTCGGAGGAAAAGAGGCACCAGGGCAGACCACTGCTCAGATATAAAGATGTCTGCAAGCCTCAATGAAAAATTTTCTATAAGTCCCAGCACATGGGAAGGACTAGCTGATGACAGAGTTGTGTGGAAAGCCAAATTACGAAAGGGCGCATAGTCTTTTGAGAAGAGACTTATGTATGAGCTGAACGACAAGAGAGAAAACGAAAACTCAGAAGTTGTCACAGTAAAACACTTGCCAATTGACCGTCTGTAAAGACGAAAAAGGCCATATATATATATAAATAATAAATGCACGTTACACATTATTGTTGATGGTGCTTGGCTCCACTGGCACTTAATGACAAGCCGCCACCGAATCTGTGTTTAAATTTCAGAAGTATATAGGAAGAATAATATGTAATTTGACACACTGTACAGCACACCATTCATTCGTTCACTGCTATAATCTACTATCTACCATTAAGCTAATATAGTTTGTTTTTCTCTACAACAGAAGAAAGTCGATTGTTTCTTTGCTTATTTGACATGGATCTCTGTAGCGTAGAAGTTAGATGCTCGTCTCTCGTGCCAAAGGTACTCGGTTCGCTCCCTAGTGACACCATCTGGATATTTTTCCAGAGATTCCTGATCTCAGTGTAGATGAGATCCAGTTCCTAGTCCTATGGGAGACGAACGATAAAATATAGGTCCCGTGTTCAATTTGAGCACGTAAAGGAACTATTGGAAGATCAAAATCGAACAGAGCAGGGTGGAAAGCTGCAGCCCGGGCAAAATTCATTAGAAAAGGTTTAAAATAAAATTCCTCAAAGATATCTTCACAATCTTCAAAATGACATCAGGGACCCTCGCCCTTGCTACGGATTTCGTGCACTGCAGTTGAGATATTTCTGTGTAAGAAAAAGATCGGTGCACACATTGTTATTCACTGAAGTGCAATGATGATGGTCATATCAATCAGTCAATCAGTTCTTTGATTTTTCAGTGAATTGGACTTTTAGTATTGTTTTCATACATTTTCTTCTTGAGTACGACTCTAGTGTGATGGTTTTTTTTCACGACAGAAGGCAAAATTATCAACGCAGCATTAATTTTAGTGACCAAACTATTTTGTATAATAATATTTAATATAATTTTTAGTTATCAAGAAGAAGTAGATAAGCTTCGGTTTTTGAGACGGATAGCTAATTTACAACAATTTGTGTTTATGGCAAGAGTTTATGGAAATTAAAAATTATTAATGTCGCTTGCCTGTTTACCCTGTTTCATTAAGTTTCAGATTTAAAAAACACCAGAATGTTTCCTTCTGTGTTCAGTTCTAGTAAACATGTACATAATTATATGTCTCGTGTGCAATTATCACGTGTGAAATTACCATGTATGAGATTGTGTGCAGTTGTCATGTGTGCAGTTGTCATGTGTGCAATAATTATGTAACCGATTAAGAAATAAATTGTTATTATATTTTTCATTATTATTTTTATTACAAAAATGTCCATGACAGTATGATTAATAAAATATTTTAAAATACTGTCTCTTGTTTCTGTATTTTTTATACTGTCTCTTGTTTCTGTATTTTTTATACTGTCTCTTAATTCTGTAGCCGTTGTGTGTGTGTACAATGTGGGGTCACCATCCTTACGCCCATCCCCTATCTGTTGTTTTTTGTGACATATAAGAGAAGACAGTGGTTCTATTATTTGCAAACCCGGAAACCACATGGGAGCAGAACAGTTTTCTTCTAATAATTATATTTCCTTTATCTTTATATGTGATTGCTGTATGACAGTTCTAAGTTAGTTTGTTCGTAATCAATGGCTCCTTGTCTGCCTTCCCAAACTCCTGCTTTATGTTTATTCAAAGCTCTCCTTTCATCATGTATTATCTATGATTATCTACCCTTGCACCTCCACCAAACCTGAATATGTTTTACAGCTTTGTACCCAAATATTTATGGTACATAATTAGGATTCATTTTATGGGAGTCGCTTGACATATTAGCTGTGTTTATATGCAACTCACCAGTATAGGATAACCCCGACAGATAAAGAAATCAAAGATGTGCTTAGTTCAGTACAGCAGGTCTCAAATATTAGAGGATGTCTAGCCCCTTTTCCTGCATGCAAATCTGTGTATAAAAAATGGTATAAACTCGAAGGATTGACTTCATTGTACCGATATTACATCTGAAGTCGGAGAATATTACGCCTGTATGGCGAGGGACATCGATTAAAAAAAGAGTAGGTCTTCACGCAAAAATCATTCAGAAGCGCCACACCAGGCGTCCTAACTACGCCTGAATTCGTAGCAGGCGAACGTAAGAAGAAGAGGACGAATTGCACCAGGTTTGATCCCATATGACCCCGTCTCTGTCGGCAGAAATGATACGCCATCTGCAGAAAGTGTTGATATTTATATCTACATAAAAATATTTTTACCATCTTCTAAATTACATAGGTGATCCTCGCCGGAGCTACGGAGTTTGCTCACTGCTGCTACATATCTTCCTGTGTAAGAAAGAGATGGGAGCACTCTTGGCTAATCACCGAAGTGCAATGTCGATGGTAAAAGGAACCCTTTCATACCTCGTGGTATATGGGTCAATACAGTGTTAGGCCTGTATTTTCATTGACCGTCGGCACACAATGGGTGATGTGGTCAGCATCACGCCGGCCGCCTTTACTTTCCCAGAGCATGTCGAGTACCCAGTTGAGGCTGGGTCGACCTGAGATCCGTCGCGGTCGGGAACAATTCCACGCGCATTGCGGGAGCTGAGCTCAGACCACCAACCTTGCGAAGCGAGTTCATTAACAACTACTCTACAGCGGCTCTCTCGTCGATGATACTCTCTCGTCGATGGTACTATCAATCAATCAATCAATCAATCAATCAATCAATCAATTAGTTACATTGCAGCAAAACGTCGGTGTACAGACTGTACATACAATTGATGACCATGCACAAAACTTCATTATAGTCGTCTTTTAGAAGAGACATAGGTATCAGTGGTATATTGTCTATTCTCTATCCCCAGGTGGATGATGGAATTGGTTGTCCACTCTTGCCGTTAAGCGTAGGGGTGGGAGCTTTAATTTGCGTTCTAGGGCTAGATGAGTTGCCTTTGCTGTATTATATCCGTGTTTATTTAGTGTGCTCTTGATATTGTCTATCCATCTTTTCTTGGTTTTCCCCTTAGCTCTAGTACCTGATCTATTTTTATTGTATGCTGTTATTGGTGGTTAGTTGTATTTCATTCTCATTAAATGTCCAAACAATTACATTTGTTGTCTTTCGATATATTCAGTGCATGAAGTTATGCCCACTTTGCTTCTGATGTCCTCATGTCGTAGTCTGTCTTTCCAGGTGACTCCCTCTGCCTTCCTCAATCATTTCATTTCACACTTGGTGAGCTTTCTGTGCTGTGTTGCTGCAAGAGACCAAGTTTGGCACTGGTAACAAAATGTTGGTAGGAAAATAATTTTTATCTTCTTTCTTTTCACTTCCATCTTGATCTTTGGATGGTGTAGTAATTTTGCAGTGAGCATCTATAGCTTAAGCGATAGTGAGCTCGATCACAACCCAAGTGTACCTGGTTCAAACTCCGCCGCGGGCATTTTTGGAAGCAAATTAGTTCCCTTGGATTCTAACAAACGGTAAACGTAGACCTCACTGTTCAGATAGCAATGAAGAACTACTGAACGTGTAAGTGGTGCCTAGAAAATCTATGACTCGTTGTCTGCGGTTGATGACAACGTCCTGTAAATGATATGTCACGATTTTCATTTCAGTAATGGTGCCAGCTGGTATGTCCCTGCATTTGCTTTTTGGCTTCTTGTCTGTATTTCTCTATCGAGTTTCCGTCCTCTGTGAAATTGCTACCTAAATATTTGAATTTGTTTGTTTGCTTGGCTTGATGTTCTGCTGATTTTCATAGTCTCGGTCTTCTATGTATTGATTTTCATGTTGCATTTCCTGCATGCTATTAACAATGAATTCATATGTCGTTGTAGCTGGTCTTCATCTTATTAAAAATACTTGTAAGTAATAGTCGCCCTTTTCACTGCGCTTTAATATTGTCTGCGTCTGTAGCTCAAGCGGTAGGTAGCTCGATTACGAACCCAAGCGTACCTGGTTCAAACCCCACGGTTGGCAAGTTTGGAAGCAAATTCGTTTCTGTGGGATTTTACAAAAGGTAAAAATATACCTCACCTTTCAGAAAGCAATGGCAAACTACTGAACGTATAAGTTGTGCCAAGAAAATCAACGACTCGTTTACTGTGGTTGATGGCCACGTCCTTTAGGAAATGCCCCGATTTTTTTCAATATTGTGCAACGAAAGGGGATGTGTATTAAAGGTGTGTGTCCCCCATACACATAAACAAACACCAAACTGTTATAAGATTGCTGTGTAATAACCTTTCCTTCTGTATTCGTACCTGTGTTCTAGTGGTAAACCTATCGTGCCAATCGAAAGAATTATTCTTCTGAACGAGCTGCATACGATCAATACGTTTTTGAAGGAGAGACGAACTTACGTAGGCGAGAACAGGAACACCTGCGCGGTTAAAAAACTAAAGCATTCGGAAGAAAAGAAAGTCATAACAAGCTCATCCTATCTTCATAGACTAAAGATTACACACGAAGAGAAGGAGCGGTCTGTGACTTGTTTCATTCGTTTATTTGAAGGTAAGAGTTTTCATAAAATCTAATTTCATAAAAACAATAAATTATAACGAGGCAAAAATAATGGAGTTATTATCTGAGAACAGACAGTTTATCTGTCAAACAAACATTTAGCTAGAAATGTAGTACTTCTTCTTCTTCTTTGCATTCGTTCTTTACGACCAATTTTGTCCCTCTTTGTGATATGTTTGATCTTTGCCAAGAACGTGTATACGTTGCACATTGGTTTGTAGGCCCCTAAACGCATAGACTTCTACACGTTTAGGACATGTGCCTCTGATTTCAGCCAAACCTCCTTAGTCGCCTCTTACGACATGCGTGGCAGGTAACAGTAGTTCCATTCTTTACACCCCAAATTTGGGCCCCGGTAACCACTCGGGCGTGCTGTTCAAATGTACAAATGTAGTACTGTAAGCAGGGCGGTGCGTTATATTTTATCAGTATGATGCAAGTCTTCGAAATGCTGCCCCTTATATTTAAAAAAAAACCAAACCTTTAATTGTGATTTTGATTTTGCTGCTTATGTCGTCCCCCTTAAAGGTACCGCCTGATGCGGCTGCCTCTCTGTATCATAGCGCGGCACGGCCCTGACTGTAATCTTCGATAGTATGTTTTTCATTCGAAAGTTTAGCTTGGAAATATTTTACTGTAAACTTCGATAGTACATCTCTTTCAAACAAAAGTTTATCTAAAAATTTATTAGTTTTCTTTATTTTTCTTTTGTCTAATCCTGTTTTGCCTTACAAATTGAGGATATGAAGAGATTTCTAGAACAGGCATTTGTGTGAATTTCATAAATAGTGTTTTTCACTTCCTATGTTATTTCTAGGTTCACCTTTTACGTGGACGACCTCTTGCTTTGTATCTACTGTATATAATTAAAATTGCTCTTTGAGGCGCACTGTCTGTTGGTAATTTGCTTATGTAGCTGAACCATCACAGTTATTATTTCTTGATGAAGTTCAGTACTGATGTTGTACCCACTTGCTTCTCCTGATATCTTTATTTATAAATCGGTCTCTTCATTATACTCCCATCATTTTGTGTAGACACTTCATCTCTGTCGTGACTAATTTTTGTTATCGTTAGATGTCAGCGAACAGGTTTGGCACTGATAGCATAATGTTGGAAGAAAGATTGTGTTGTACAAATCTCTGTTTGTGTTCATTGTGACATGCTTGCATTTCAGAATTGCTTCTATTTGTTCTATTATTGATCTGCTTTATGTTGGAATATATCTTACTACTAGCTTTGATATAATCACAATGTAGATGGAGACTGCAGTAAAACTATGACAAATGGCGAAACACGTAATAACAAAGTACTGTAGTTTTACAAAATACGAAAACAATGAGAATTCATAGCAACGTTTCGACCAAAAAGGCCTTTATAAAAATTTACTTGATTTTTGTATTGTTTCTCTTATTTTTCCACTTACAGTTTTTCTATATTTATTTCGTTATTCGTTTTAGTCACATATTTTCATTCGTTTTTAACCGTTCTATCTTTGTCTAATAGTCTATTTTATCATTAATGTTCTGAGTTATCCGTCAGGTTTTGTTTGTATAGTTTTGCTTGATAAAGGCCTTTTGGTCGAACCGATGCTGTGTATTGTCATTGTTTTTGTATTTTGTAAAACTATAGTACTTTGTTATTACGTGTTTCGCTTTGATATAACAGCTTTGAAACTAGCTGATGGCAGAGTTGTGTGGAAAGCAACATTGCGCATAATTTTTTGAAAAGAGACTTATGTATGAGCTGAAAGACAAGAGAAAAAATTGAAAATTCAGAGGCTGTAACAGTATGACTTACTTTATTTCACTTATTCCTCTCCGCTCCTCGTGGAGCATAGGGCATCAATAGTTGTTCTCCACTATTGTTCTCCACTCTTGTTCTCCACTCTTGTTTTCCACTCTTGTTCTTCACTCTTGTTCTCCACTCTTGTTCTCTACTCTTGTTCTCCACTCTTGTTTTCCATTCTTCTCGGCCTCTGGCTGTTCTCTTTATAGTCTCCCATGACAATTGTGCATTCTTCAGTTTCTCAAGAAGACTTCGTCTCCAGGTCTGTTTAGGGCGTCCTCTTTTCGTTTTCTTGCGGGTTCTACTCAAGTGCTTGTCGAGAAACACTCGACTGTGTCTTCCGTAGAGTATGCCCGACCCATCGCCATTTTCTCCTCTTATCCTGGGTCATCTTAGAATCTTTTGAAAAGAAAGTTAGGTATCAGCTAAAAGACAAGAGAGAAAAGCGACATATCAGAGGTGGTCACAGTATAACACTTGCCAATTGACCATTTGTAAAGAAGAAAAAGGCCATACCATACCAAGCTTTGATATCACTTCTTTCATGCCAAAGTATAGCTGAAAATATATTACCTCAAGATTTGACAGGCTTTCATGGAAGATGTCTCTGAAGATCATTTTGGGATGGAACATTCGAGTGAAAGAAATCAAGAGAAAAGAGGAGCGTCGATAGGAGTCGATAGCACGCTTCTCAAGTAACCAACTAAAGCCAGCACAATTTTCGGTGTGCACACGGTACGCTGTTACAGGTTGAACTCCAGGTGTCCTGATCCTTTACTTGGGGATCTAAATTACAAATACCTTAGAAGTCGAAATAAGACTCGCCTGAATGGCGAGGGACACTGATGATAAGAAAAGCTAGCCCCCACGCAAATATAGTTAGAGATGCCATATTACCCGCACTGACTACTCCCGAATTCAAAGAGATGGAACGTGTCTTACAAAAGATTCAAAGAGGAAGTTGTAATATTAAATATTTGAAGAGGAAATTCTGTTATACAAGTTCTGAAAATGAAGTTGAACTATAAAAAAATCTGAAAAAGAAAGGGAAAAAGAAACGTTTTTTATACCACGTGGTTTATAGGTTTTTTTTTCTTTTTCTTTTTCCGATCCAGAAGCACTTGAGCTATTCAGCTCTTCGGCTCGGTGCCATGGACATCATTACCCTTCGGTTCGGTGCCACGAACACCGTAAATCTGGGGAATCTGTGACTTTTCTGCCATCCCGCGGAATTGAACCCGCACACACAGAGGGATAGTCACACGTAGTCCAACGCTCTACGAACACGCAGGGCAGACGGGTGGTTTATAGGTAATGCGGTGTTAGGTCCATATTTTTCAATGACCGTCGGCACACAACTGGTGATGTGGATACAATCACGCTGGTCGCCTTTATTTCCCAGTACTTTTCCTGGTACCCAATTGAGGCTGGGTCGACCTGAGAGTCATTACGGTCGGAACAAATTCCACGACCACGAAGATGAAGTTGTGTTATAAAAATGTGAAGATGATGTATTATAAAAATGTGAAGATGATGTATTATAAACATGTGAAGATGATGTATTATAAAAATGTGAAGATGATGTATAAAAGTAATATGATGTATTATAAAATGTAAGATGATGATATATGATGTATTATAAAAATGTGAAGATGATGATGTTTATAAAAATGTGAAGATGATGTATTATAAAAATGTGAAGATGATGTATTATAAAAATGTGAAGATGATGTTGTGTTATAAAAATGTGAAGATGATGTATTATAAAAATGTGAAGATGATGTATTATAAAAATGTGAAGATGATGTATTATAAAAATGTGAAGATGAGTATAAAATGTGAAGATGATGTTGTTTATAAAAATGTGAAGGATGATGTATTATAAAAATGTGAAGATGATGTATTATAAAAATGTGAAGATGATGTATTATAAAAATGTGAAGATGAAATTGTTACAAATTATCTATTTCCAGTGAGTCACTAATTAACATCAACATCTTCTACTTCATGACTACAAGAAAAGACAATATGGTCTATACGCTGGCATCCCGTCGGGCAAGAAATGAAGTTGGAGATGAACTGAAACCCTCTTCTCGGGACACGACCGACAGAAGACGTCACCACTTGGAGGATGATGCTGATTCTTCTGCAACAGATGACAGTTTGAAGAGAGGTGAATTTGAAAGGTAAATGCTCTCTCTGTCTTGTTCTCTTTCTATAAATTTAGTTATTTATATCTCTCCCTTTCATTCTCTCTTTTCCTTTCTCTCTCTCTCTCTTCTATTCTCTCTTTTCTCTTTTGTTTTCTCTTCTCTTCTCTTCCTTTCATTATGTCTCCTCTCCCCTACCTTGTCTCTGCTTTCCCTTCCGTTCTCTCTTTCTTCTCTATCTTCCGTTCACTCTCTCTTTCTTCCATTCTGTCTCCTCTTTCTTCCGCTCTCTCTTTTCCGTTCACTTTCTCCTCTCCCTTTCTTTCTGTCTCCTATCCCTTCCGTTCACTCTCCTCTCACCTCCGCTCTCTGTCCTCTCTCTTCCGTTCTCTCTCCTCTCTCTTCCATTCTCCTTCTTCTTTCTTATATTCTATCTCCTCTTTCTTCCATTCTCTCTCCTCTTTCTTCCATTCTCTCTCCTCTTTCTTTCATTCTCTCTCCTCTCTCTTTCTTTCTCCTTCTTCTTTCTTCCATTCTCTCTCTCTTTCGTTCTCCTTCTTCTTTCTTCCATTCTCTCTCCTCTCTCTTCCGTTCTCCTTCTTTCTTCCATTCTCTCTCCTCTCTTCCGTTCTCCTTCTTCTTTCATCCATTCTCTCTCCTCTCTCTTCCGTTCTCCTTCTTCTTTCTTCCATTCTCTCTCCTCTCTCTTCCGTTCTCCTTCTTTCTTCCATTCTCTCTCCTCTTTCTTCCATTCTCTCTCCTCTTTCTTCCATTTCTTCTCTCTCTTCCTTCTCCTATTCTTCTTCCATTCTCCTCCTCTCTTCCTCTCCTTCTTCATTCCTACTTCCAATTTCTCTAGTTTCCTCACATCTACTCTCTCTCTTACCACTGTTGAATCATTTTGTTTGTCTCTGATACTTAGTTTAAAACACCACAAGGTAGGAAGAGAGGGATACATCTCGTCCAGGTAAACAAATGCCTGCAGGTGATGAAACATAGGGCCTGTGCTTAGGTCGGTGTATGGTTGCTAGGCAATATGACGAAAACATTATAAGTCTCACTTGGCCATGTGGTAGTTATCACGCTTAGCTCATCTTAACAATGTGAGTTATCTTTCCCTGACACGTTCATTTTTGATATGCGTGTACGTATGTATGGGGCACGTGTAGGTCGTTGATAATTAAAAGAAAAATCAGTTTAGAGGACTAGCTGTTCTTTTAGCATTAGCTAGAAGTTTCGCCTGTGTGTTGCCGGGACTAACAAGGAGAGCAAAGAATAGTAACACTGCGACCTACGAGGCATGTCGTAAGAGGCGACTGAGGTAGGGGCACATAGAAGCTACCCTAGTAAATAAAAAGCGTCGCAGAAATCGGATGTGCTGGACTACTTGTAGGCTCATAGCTGGCACAACGTACAATCGTTCTTAAGCTTAGATCACATACAACTCACAATGAGTGGTTAACAAGTGGTCCATATGGAGCGTTCTCTTGCTCCATATTCTATTTGTGTGTATGTTAATTGTATATAGGTTATATATATATATATACAGTGGCGGCTTGTGATCATTTTTGTTGGTGGAGTCAGACACAAATTTCCGGAAAAATCATGGTTTGGGGCTGTTATGTTTTAATTTATAAAATAATAAATACACGTTACACATTATTTTTGGTGGGCACGGCCCCAGTGGCCCTAATGACGAGCCTCCACTGTATATATATGTATGTATGTTTGATTTGTATTGTTTATCTTCTTTTTTCCACTTCTAGTTTTTGCATTTATTTCGTTATTCGTTTCTAGTGAAATATTTTCATTTTAGGACCGTTATAAACTTGTTGTTTGACTCTACATGTTGTATATGGGACATTCTTCACATCTCTTGTATCCTTTGCTTTTTAAAGCCTTTTGATCGAAACATTGCTGTGCATTGTTATTGTTTTTGTATTGTGTAAAACTACAGTACTTTGTTTTTACGTTGTTTCGCCATTCGTTTTGACAATAAGAGACAAAATTAGAAATGAAGAAATCAGAAGAAGACTGGATGTGAAACCAGTCATGCAATTCATAAAAAACAACAAATTAAATGGTTTGGACACCTGACAAGAATGCTCTAGTATCAACTTCCACAAAGAGCTACACTGAAAAAAGTACAATGAATGCAGGGAAAGAAGAAGACCACACAAACGATGGAGCAACAGCATCAAGAACAGCTTTCAAAAAATAAATAACAGCTAACAAAGTGCACCAGAACAAGCATACAGAAGATAACTACTTCCCCACCCCAACATTTCTATAAAGAAGTAAATGGTGGAAGAGAAGAAGAAGAGGCACACACATATACTTCACATACACTCGCGCACGAACATATATATATATATACAGATATACAGGCAGACACGCGATTGAAGAAATCTAATAATCTCAGGTACGGCTCACATGTAAAGAGAATGCACATGTAGCTATAGAAGATGACCTTTCAGTTTCCAAATGTCACTGATTCTGCTTAATCTGCAGAACGAACAACGAAACCAGAATACGGAGATTATTGTGTCACAGAATTCGATGTTTTGGAGGGAAGGAATAATGCAAGGAAGATAGATAGACAGCGGGAGAGTAATGTTTATACAAGCACCGTTGAGGGTCCCTGATATAATATTGAAGATAGTGAATATATTTTTGTAGGAATTTTAATTTTTCATCTTTTCTAATGGATTTTACCCGAGCAGCTGATTTCCAGCCTGCTCTTCTCGATTTTGAACTTCCAAGGTGCTCAAATTGAACACGGGACCTACGTTTTATTGTCCGTCTCCGATAGGACTATGAACTCGAATTCATCAGGGATCACTGGAGAAATATCCAGATGGCTCCACGAGAGAGCGAATCTGGTACCTTTGGCACGATAGACGAGCACCTAACTTCTGCGAGACACAGTCCCTCCAAGTTAAGTGTGATATATGTGAAGTATTTCCTTTAATCCAACATGATAATATCGGACAAATGTGGAGACACATGTGAAAATGTACTTCCAAAACAAAATTTAGTTTTACAAAGGAAATTCTGATCAAACTATTTTTCCACGTGTACCATCCTGCACGGATATAACACAACAAGGGCGACTCATCTAGCCCTAGAACGCAAATTAAAGCTCCCATCCATACGCTTAACGGCAAGATAAAGGTTTTATCTTTGTTTTGGGTCCTTTTTAAAAAAGGTTTTATAGCCGAAGGATTGAAAACCTTCATTGCACCGGGATTTACCCCATATGGCTTGGTTACTCTCCGCAGAAATGGCACGCCACCTTCCGAGAGTATTGCACAAAGCATGAACTCCGTAGCTCCAGCAACACTCTTAGGGGTATCTGGAAAAACTGCACTCTTGAACAGAACGGCGCGGTCCGGATTCGAACCCACGACATTCGACTCACAAGGCAAAGGGCTTAACCACTTAGCCACATATACCTCTTAACGGTAAGAGTGGACAGCCAACTACATCTTCCACCTGGGAATAGACAATAGACAATAGACCATCCTGCTTATATAAAAAAAGTCGTTCCAAAATTCGTGAAAAACTAAGGTTTAATTTGTACGAAATCTATCGGAGGGATAACAGTAATATTTTGAACGCAGTCTTATTCACATCACGATCTTACGAATTCATGTTTAACTAATTGGTAGGTAGCTTGGTTGATGCAGCGAGCATTTTTTTGTTATATAATTTTACATAGGCACAACAAAATGGTAATCAAAGTTTAGAATTTACAGTAATACACAAAATGGTGGCGAATATTTGCAAAGGCGTATCCCTATTACATATTATAAAATGCAATGTGACATAGTGAACATAAGATACCTTCAATTTCTATCAATGAAAATAAATGGTGTGTGCATACGTCAATGACAATCGTTCGGATACAGTGTAAAATGATTAATTCCACGGGATTCCCGATTTGCACTGGTGCTGAATTGCATGTGTAGCACACAAATGCATCATTCTAGGAATACTTCACTACCGTACTGTTAAACGTCTACATGTATACCAAATAAACATCGCTGTTATTTTACTAATAATAAATCAGTAAAATCTTACTGCACTAAAGGTTTGGGGAGCAAAAATACTTTACGACGGTCGTCACTGTTACCAATATAAAAATGTAAAAATCAATAACTTCTGTCAAGTGGATGATTTTATATCAGTCGGTAACGATGTTGACGAGTTTTGGAAGGAACTATTTAGTGACAACACCTTTGTTGAAGGTAAAATAAAAGTACTGCATTTAGCGATATAACTTCTTCGTCTTCTTTTCCACCGTTTACTTCTTTATATAAATGTTGGGGGAGGGGAGGGGGGTGGTTAGTGATCTTGTGTGAGCGTGTTTTAAGGCACTTTGTAAGCTGATATTCATTTTCGTAAGGCTGTTCTTGATGCCGTAGCTCCATTTTTTTGCGCGGTCGTTTTCTCGCGTTGTACTCGTTATACTTTTTCTGTGTGTCTCCCTGTTGAAGGCAATGCCAGGGCATTCTTGTCAGGTGTCCAAATCATTTAACCTGTTGTTCTTTTATGAATTGCATGACTGGTTTCACATCCAGTCTTCTGATTTATTCACTTCTAATTTTGTATATTATTGTCACACCAGCAGCTCTTCTAAGACACCTCATCTCTGTCGTTATGATTTTTCGCTCATTAGCTGCTGTTATTGGCCGCGATATAACACATGTTATTTAAATAGGTTCTTATATACACATATATATATATATATACAGGGCCGAGCGGTATATTTTCTCAGTATGATGCAAGTCTTCGAAATGCCTTCCTTAAATGTGTTTTCCTTAAAATAACCTTCAATATTAATTTTGACTTTGCTGCTTATGCCGCCCTTCTTACGGTGCCGCCTGATGCAACCGTTTCTCTGTATCATGGCACGGCACTGTATATATATATGGAGAGAGAGAGAGAGAGAGAGCTGTTTTGAACGAGCTGATAGATTGGCTGGCATGGCTTTGCTATCAGAAGATACTGCAGTAGACCGAAATGACATTCTTACTGAGTGTTTTTTTTTCAAAAGGGAGTTTCAGGATTGTGAATCTCAGTTACTGACCAGATTGAGAATGATGGGTTTCAACATTGGTACAATCTGAAAATAATGACATACCAAATATACAAAATAATTCATTAATCAACATCGAGCTGCATGTTGGGCCTCTGGACACTGCTAGATTTGTTGAGGAGGGGATCGGAGCACACGTGGACATGTCTAGAATGCTATGATGATAGTTTTCATATAACTTATATATATATATCTTCTTCTTCTTTGCGTTCGTTCTTTACGACCAATTTTAATCACTCTTTGTGATATGTTTGATCTTTGCCAAGAACGTGTATACGTTGGACATTGGTTTGGTAGGTCCCTAAACGCATATACTTCTACACGTTTAGGACACGTGCATCCGACTTCATCCAAACCTCCTTAGTCGCCTCTTACGACATGAGTGGCAGGTAACAGTGGTTCTATTCTTTACACCAGAAATTTGGGTCTCGGTAACCACTCGGGCGATATATATATACATATTTATATATATTATACAAATGAGAGAGAGAGAGAAGAGAGAGAGAGAAAGAAAGAGAGAGAGAGAGAAGAGAGAGAGAGAGACCGAGAGAGAGACAGAGAGAGAGAGAGAGAGAACAGGCAGAAAGAACAAGAGAACAAGAAATAGAACATACTAAAACAGAACCATGTAAAAATCGTACATAAGTTCACATATCTCAAATTAGATCACATAGCGGATGAGTGACGTAAATGTCTTATCTTCGAGTTATCTGGAACACGTTCAAGGTGACGATAAGTCTCATTTGCAAGATAACAAAAACTGTTTATATTTGAAGGGTCAGAAGTTATCTTCTGTCTACAGTTTGTTGAGTTTATGAATGAAATGGTTTGATAGTCTCCCTTGGGATAGTCTGATTTATAAGTTCATTTAAAATTAGATGCTCCTGTGGATTTAGTGATACACTGTTCTAAACTATCACAATCAACAAGGCCGTGCCGTGCTATGATGCAGAAAGGCGGTCGCATCAGGCGGCACCTAAAGGAAGGGGGCGGCATAAGCAGCAAAATCAAAATTACAATTGAAGGTTAATTTAAATTTAAAAAATTTAAGGGGCGGCAATTCGAGGATTTGCATCATACTGAGAAAATATACCGCACGGTCCTGACAATCAACATGTAAGGTAAGCAGAAAATATGCAGATAAACAACAGAGACAAGGTAGAAACAGTAGTAATCAAACAGTATAGACAACATTATACGGTAGTATGTCTTACTGTAGGTGTGACAATACGAGACAAAATTAGAAAGGATGAAATCAGAAGACTGGATGTGAAACCACTCATGCAATTCATAAAAGAACATAAGATTTAATAGTTTGGACACCTGACAAGAATGACCTGATATCGTCTACCACAGAGAGCCACACCGAAAAAGTGGAACGAGTACAGAGTAAGAGGAAGACCACGCAAAAGATGGATCTACGTCATCAAGAACAGCTTTAAAAAAATGAATAACAGCTTACAAAGTGCATTAGCACAAGCACATACAATATCACTACCACCCCCACCCCAACACTTATACAAAGAAGTAAATAGTAAAAGAGAAAAAGAAGAAGGCAATGTTAAAAAATCTAACAATAAAACAGGGGATACATGTTAGAAATAATAACTGTCAACCAGCGGTGATATGCTACAAAAAGTAGCACCAAAACAGCGGAGACAAGGCAGAAACCGTAGTAATCAAACAGTGGAGACAAGGTAGAGAAAGTAGCAGCCAAACAGTGGAGACAGACTACAAAAAGTAGCAGCCAAACAATGGAGACAGACTACAAAAAGTAGTAGCCAAACAATGGAGACAGACTACAAAATGGAGCAGCCAAACAGTGGAGACAGACTACAAAATGGAGCAGCCAAACAGTGGAGACAGACTACAAAAAGTAGCAGCCAAACAATGAAGACAGACTACAAAAAGTAGTAGCCAAACAATGGAGACAGACTACAAAAAGTAACAGCCAAACAGTGGAAACGGACTACACAAATTAGAAGCCAAATAGATGAGAGACAGACTGCACAAATTAGAAGCCAAATAGATGAGAGACAGACTGCACAAATTAGAAGCCAAATAGATGAGAGACAGACTACACAAATTAGAAGCCAAATAGATGAGAGACAGACTGCACAAATTAGAAGCCAAATAGATGAGAGACAGACTACACAAATTAGAAGCCAAATAGATGAAAGACAGACTGCACAAATTAGAAGCCAAATAGATGAAAGACAGACTGCACAAATTAGAAGCCAAATAGATGAGAGACAGACTACACAAATTAGAAGCCAAATAGATGAGAGACAGACTACACAAATTATAAGCCAAATAGATGAGAGACAGACTACACAAATTAGAAGCCAAATAGATGAGAGACAGACTACACAAATTAGAAGCCAAATAGATGAGAGACAGACTGCACAAATTAGCAATCAAATAGTGGCGACTAGCTCAAAACAGCGGAAACTGGCTTGAAGCGCAAGCGGTACAAAAACTTTCACCAGAAGGTAACATCGGAAGGTAGGTGAAGTATCTACTCAAAATGCTGGGGGTAACAAGATGAGACCGGTTGAGAAATGAAGACGTCAGGAACAAAAATAGGTTCATCAATACTGAACTTTATCAAGAAACAACAAATTAAATGGTTCGGCCACATAAGGATATTACCAACAGACAGTGCACTTCAAAGAGCGATGTTGCTCAAATACAGTGAATACAAAGCAAAAGGCCGGCCAGGCAAAAGGTGTTTCGAAGAGATAACAGAGGCGACGATAAACACTATTTATAAAGCGCGCATAAGTGTTCGTTCTAGAAATCTCTTCTTATCCTGACGCTGCAAGGCGAAACAGGATTGGAGACAAGAAGGGTAACATTCCTTGCCCTCACTGTTCAAGATATATAATATACATTGAACTTTGTGGTCAGTTTGATAACGATAGAAATACTTAATTTCAGTGGCGGCTCGTCATTAAGGGCCAGTGAGGCCGGTCCCCACCAAAAATAATGTATAACGTGTATTTATTATTTTATAAATTAAAATATAGCAACCAAAAACCATGATTTATCTGGAAAAAATGTCTGGCCCCGCCAACAAAAATGATCACGAGCCGCCACTGCTTAATATTATTCATAATAAATAAGCTGAACATTGAGTAGCCTACATTATCTCTGAAGATGGTGACGGCTCGCCTTTATGGTGAGGGAAACCAGTGAAATGGTAAGCAGGCATCACGCAAAACTCAGTTAAAAGCGTAATACCAGGTCGTCATGACTAACGCCTGAATTCGCAACAGGAGATCGCAGAAGAAAAAGAAGAAGTAGCCTACATGACTTGTCACTGATAAACTTTCAGTTTTAGTTTGGAAAATTGTCACGGTACTCCGGACATGTCCATAGGTGTTCCGATCTCCTTCGCAAGGTTTCCAACAGCGTCCAGCAACTAACCATACCAGTTCGATGTTGATTGATGCGCCTACTCATATACCTGTTGTACTGTTTCTGTCCACTTTAATCTTCAATCCAAGCTCTTGCAATCTAGTAGTTGACGTGGATGGGTTTAAATGAAAACCTTTTGCGGTCACACCTGTGAGGAGTTTAGAATGTTAGCTCTGTCCAGTGGTTACAGGGCCCAAATTGGGATGTAAAGAATAGAACCACTGTTACCTGCCACGCATTTCGTAAGAGGCGACTAAAGAGGTTGGGCGTGGATCTAGCTACCCCACACCGTAAAAAAAACCTACTAGATGACTACAGAACGGAGAGCGAACCGAGTAAACGCTGGCTGAAACCGGACACATCGCTGAAGGATAAGCATCATAGCTCAAAATGGTGCTGACGATGTTACGTAAAACACACCAATGCTAAGGCTGCATGAATCAGATTTCCGCATGAATAAAATTTATGAGGAAGTTTGGTACATCGGTCGTGGCGGTGATCGAGAGAGGCTCTGTCCATTGGCTCTCAATTACAAGTACATCTGAAGTCGGAGTAAGTCTTGCCTGAATGACGAGGGATACTGATGATAAGGAAAGCAAACCTTCAAGCAAAAATCAGCCATATTAGTCACCATTACTACACCTGAAATCATAGAGGGTGAACGAAAAAAAAAGTAATTATAGCAAAATTTTTGTTGTTCTGTAGGAGATTAAAGTCTCTTTAAGCCGAGGCACGTGCATTCAACCTAGGGACGAACCTTGTTTTGGTTATATAAGAGCGTGTAGTCCAAAAAAAAAATGAAAAAAAAATAGAATTAACTGCTTTCAGAGACTCCAAGTTATTGCCCAGTATAGATATAGAAAAAGCAAGAACACAATGTGAATTTCCTTTGTAAACAGCGACTATTTTAATCAACTTTTCGAACATAAAAATATAAAAATGTATTTATATGTTTTTAAAGAAAATTATTATTCAATATTTGTTTGAATGGTACTACAAATTTATGTTTAAAACTTGCGGAATTTATGAAACACAGACAGGGAGACAATCTTATCATGTAAAGGGATATCACTCAGAATAGTTAAGTATTGGTGGAATGGGAAATACTGACATGGACCTGTACTCTTGCGTCCAGAATTAGAATCCAGCAGTTTCTCTCCCTACTTCTTTTAACTTCATAAAACCAACCTCTCTTATTTACTCTCTCCACGATCTTCTTTCTAACCTCTTCCCACGCGCTAGGGTTCACTCATTGACTCACAAGTTTCACTAGGACCGGAAGGAATTTCTGTGTGCTCGCGTTACTTGCTTGCTATTTTATTCCTTCACAAAACATTCGTTTCTTCCTTCTGTATTTCTTTGTTATAGTGACATTCAATAAAAAAGGATCATCAAATATTGTAAGTTTTTTCTTTTAGTTCGGGATAATATATATATTAATTTCATATGGTTTGTGTTTTGTATTTAATTAACATTATCAACTGGTTCCCATAAGCCGCTGGGAGTACCAGTGAGTATTTTGTTTAGATGTATTTAAAAGAAAATTCCTTTAACTACAAAATAGTATATTAATTATAAAAATCTGTTAATAATTAAGGAAAATTCAGCTGAATTTGTACATACACATGCAGTGGGAAAATAGGACATAAATGAAATTCGGCCACAACACGTTTTTTTTTCCAATACGGAAGCCAGTCAGTTAACCCATTCATACTGTGGAGCCGATATACCGGCTGGCAGCATTTTTAAACTACAGATCTTCATAAATGGATGTTTACGGAGAATAGAGGAACTGAGATGGTATGATAAGATTACGAACTCGGAACTCGGAGAAAGAACTAAGCAGGTACCAGTGGAGAAAGAGTTAAGGAAAAGACCAGTGGCGGCTCGGCATTAAGGGAGAATGGGGCCGGGCCCCACCAAAAAATAATGTGTAACTTTATTTATTATTTTATAAATTAAAATGTAACAACCCAAAACGATGATGTTTCCGAAAATTGTTGTCTGCCCCACCATAAAAAATGCGCACGAACTGTCACTGAAAGAGATGATGGCGATCGATATGACACACATTGAGAAGACCGACCGGAAACATTTCAAGACAGGCACTGTTTTGGAACCCGCAGGGAAAGAGGAGTAGGGGACAGACCTGGATAAGAGAGCTGGAGGCTAATATTGAAAGGCTAGGTAAAACATGGAAGAAAGTCTCGATATAGGTGAAGACTGTAATAAAACTATGACAAATGGCGAAACACGTAATAACAAAGTACTGCAGTTTTACAAAATACAAAAACAATGACAATACACAGCAACGTTTCAACCAATTGGAATTGGAATTGATGACAGAAGAGCGGAAGAGCTGGAAGAAGTTTGTTGAAGACCTGTGCTCCGTTGGGAGTTGAAAGGTGAAGATGAAATATTTAGTAAAACCGACGCAAAGCCAGCACACCAGCTAATTCAGTATATACTACAATATAAAGGAGTCAGAAATAAAAAATAAATTACTGAGGGTTGTGACGGGAGTTGAAGATGGTATGCAAGAAAATTGGGAGAGTGGAGAGATCTGGAAAAGATGACCTTGGATACGCGGGCTGACCTTGGTTGTGGACCTATGCCTCTCTAGGGGCGCAGGGTGAAGAAGAAGAATAGATTAAATTTACACGTTGATTATTACAAATTTATGATAGAAAGTAAAAATAACGAATCAATTCTTAAGACATGTAAGTAAATGACATTAGGAAATGTTAGTCACTAAATATAAAACATGTAAGTAAATGACATTAGCAAATGTTAGTCACTAAATATAAAACATGTAAGTGACATTAGCAAATGTTAGTCACTAAATATAAAACATGTAAGTAAATGACATTAGGAAATGTTAGTCACTAAATGTAAAACATGTAAGTAAATGACATTAGGAAATGTTAGTCACTAAATATAAAACATGTAAGTGACATTAGCAAATGTTAGTCACTAAATATAAAACATGTAAGTAAATGACATTAGCAACTGTTAGTCACTAAATATAAAACATGTAAGTAAGTGACATTAGGAAATGTTAGTCACTAAATATAAAACATGTAAGTAAATGACATTAGCAAATGTTAGTCACTAAATATAAAACATGTAAGTGACATTAGCAAATGTTAGTCACTAAATATAAAACATGTAAGTAAGTGACATTAGCAACTGTTAGTCACTAAATATAAAACATATAAGTAAATGACATTAGCAACTGTTAGTCACTAAATATAAAACATGTAAGTAAATGACATTAGCAAATGTTAGTCACTAAATATAAAACATTAAGTAAATGACATTGCTAAATGTTAGTCACTAAATTAAAACATGTAAGTAAATGACATTAGCAACTGTTAGTCACTAAATATAAAACATGTAAGTAAATGACATTAGCAAATGTTAGTCACTAAATATAAAACATGTAAGTAAATGACATTAGCAACTGTTAGTCACTAAATATAAAACATGTAAGTAAATGACATTAGCAAATGTTAGTCACTAAATATAAAACATGTAAGTAAATGACATTAGCAAATGTTAGTCACTAAATATAAAACATGTAAGTAAATGACATTAGCAAATGTTAGTCACTAAATATAAAACATGTAAGTAAATGACATTAGCAACTGTTAGTCACTAAATATAAAACATGTAAGTGACATTAGCAACTGTTAGTCACTAAATATAAAACATGTAAGTAAATGACATTATCAACTGTTAGTCACTAAATATAAAACATGTAAGTAAATGACATTAGCAAATGTTAGTCACTAAATGTAAAACATGTAAGTAAATGACATTAGCAACTGTTAGTCACTAAATATAAAACATGTAAGTAAATGACATTAGCAAATGTTAGTCACTAAATATAAAACATGTAAGTAAATGACATTAGCAAATGTTAGTCACTTAAATATAAAACATGTAAGTAAATGACATTAGCAAATGTTAGTCACTAAATATAAAACATGTAAGTAAATGACATTAGCAAATGTTAGTCACTAAATATAAAACATGTAAGTAAATGACATTAGCAAATGTTAGTCACTAAATATAAAACATGTAAGTAAATGACATTAGCAAATGTTAGTCACTAAATATAAAACATGTAAGTAAATGACATTAGCAACTGTTAGTCACTAAATATAAAACATGTAAGTAAATGACATTAGCAATTGTTAGTCACTAAATATAAAACATGTAAGTAAATGACATTAGCAAATGTTAGTCACTAAATGTAAAACATGTAAGTAAATGACATTAGCAACTGTTAGTCACTAAATATAAAACATGTAAGTAAATGACATTAGCAAATGTTAGTCACTAAATATAAAACATGTAAGTAAATGACATTAGCAACTGTTAGTCACTAAATATAAAACATGTAAGTAAATGACATTAGCAAATGTTAGTCACTAAATATAAAACATGTAAGTAAATGACATTAGCAAATATTAGTCACTAAATATAAAACATGTAAGTAAATGACATTAGCAAATGTTAGTCACTAAATATAAAACATGTAAGTAAATGACATTAGCAACTGTTAGTCACTAAATATAAAACATGTAAGTGACATTAGCAACTGTTAGTCACTAAATATAAAACATGTAAGTAAATGACATTATCAACTGTTAGTCACTAAATATAAAACATGTAAGTAAATGACATTAGCAAATGTTAGTCACTAAATGTAAAACATGTAAGTAAATGACATTAGCAAATGTTAGTCACTAAATATAAAACATGTAAGTAAATGACATTAGCAACTGTTAGTCACTAAATATAAAACATGTAAGTAAATGACATTAGCAACTGTTAGTCACTAAATATAAAACATGTAAGTAAATGACATTAGCAAATGTTAGTCACTAAATATAAAACATGTAAGTAAATGACATTAGCAAATGTTAGTCACTAAATATAAAATATGTAAGTAAATGACATTAGCAAATGTTAGTCACTAAATATAAAACATGTAAGTAAATGACATTAGCAAATGTTAGTCACTAAATATAAAACATGTAAGTAAATGACATTAGCAAATGTTAGTCACTAAATATAAAACATGTAAGTAAATGACATTAGCAAATGTTAGTCACTAAATATAAAACATGTAAGTAAATGACATTAGCAACTGTTAGTCACTAAATATAAAACATGTAAGTAAATGACATTAGCAACTGTTAGTCACTAAATATAAAACTTGTAAGTAAATGACATTAGCAAATGTTAGTCACTAAATGTAAAACATGTAAGTAAATGACATTAGCAACTGTTAGTCACTAAATATAAAACATGTAAGTAAATGACATTAGCAACTGTTAGTCACTAAATATAAAACATGTAAGTAAATGACATTAGCAAATGTTAGTCACTAAATGTAAAACATGTAAGTAAATGACATTAGCAACTGTTAGTCACTAAATATAAAACATGTAAGTAAATGACATTAGCAAATGTTAGTCACTAAATGTAAAACATGTAAGTAAATGACATTAGCAACTGTTAGTCACTAAATATAAAACATGTAAGTAAATGACATTAGCAACTGTTAGTCACTAAATATAAAGCTTTAATACGAGATAATATCAGATGACCATCATCATCAAGTTGCTCTCTTTGTATCTGAAATTCACTCTGTCTCTAGTCAGATCACCCACTTCGCCGCTGGTCATATTCATGGTTTCTTTAATATCTTGTAGCCATCTTCTTCGTGGTTTGCATTTGAGTCCAGGGAACCTGCCCTCTCTAATATTGTTCTCTCCAGACTATCGTGACGCTTGATATGACCAAAATATCGAATTTTTCTGTATAGTATGTTGTTTATCAGTCAGTTGTCTGTAACATTCAGTTCTTTCAGTACATCAGTGTCCTTTCTTTTTTCTGTCCATGGTATTCGTAGGAACTTTCTGTTGCATTTAGTTTTGAAGGACTGGATTTTCGTTCTTGTTTTTGTGTAATGGTTCATGATTCACAACCATAAGTAGCCACTGGAAAATAGCATGTTCTCAATATTTTTAATTTTTATATTTTTCTGGTGCATGGCCACCTTCATTGTGTTTAACTTCTTGATTGCTATTGCCAATCTTCTTAAGATATGATCAATATTCTTGATTAGATGGTAGATGTAATCATATAATTTTCTTTATTTTGTCTTCTTTTCTCTAGTCTTCTTTTGTCTCACAACTTCATGGTAAGAATAAATTTCTAGAACCGGCTTTTGTGTGCCCTTCATAAACAGTGTTTTCGTTGCCTCTGTTATCTCTGAGATCCACATTTTATGTGTACTACCTTTCGCTTTGTATCTACTGTATCGGAGTAGCATTGCTCTTTGAGGCACACCACTGTCTGTTGGTAATTTTCTTATCTGGCAGAACCATTTAATTTGTTGTTTCTTGATGAAGTTTAGTACTGATGTTGAACCCCTTTTTTCCTGATGTCTTCATTTCTAAATCGGTCCCTTCTTGATACTCCCAGCATTTTATGTAAACTATCTCTATCGTGGCTAGTTTTCTTCTATCATTTGATGTCAGCCATTTGGTAGGAAAAAAATTATATAATGATATAATTGGCAGAACAAAAAGAAAATATGTCAAAATATGTGGACAGCTTAGAATTGAAGAGTATCGGTTGATAATGTAGATATGATTAAAAAGGAAATATTTTGGACTTTTTTGTGGTCCGAAGCACTTGAGCTTTCAGTTCTTCGACTAGGTGTCATGGATATCGTAACCCTTCGGTTCGGTGCCTCAAACACCGTAAATATGGAGAACCTGTGGCTTTTCTGCCAGCCCGCGGAATTGAACCACACTCACAGGGGCTTGTCACCCGTCGTCCAACGCGCTACGACATTTTGGACATTACACGGCATGATTCCATGGGGAAGATAATTCTTGAGGGAGTGAAAACGGGAAGACGAGAGAAATGAAGACCAAGGGGAAAATATTATAGACGAGTTGAGTATGTCTATTGCATTAGCCCCGACACCTTTACGAAGGACAGGGAAGTTCTTAGAGCTGCTGTCATGGAACGAAGTTCTGACAGGGAGACGTTAGAAGATAGTAAGATGTGATGATACATCTTGTTAGCCTCAAGAAACAACGAATGCAGACATATGGGATGTATAAGGATCAGAAAACGTACTGACCAAGACCTAGCTTCACTTCCCCGAGTCTCAAGAAACAACGAGTGCAGACATATGGGATGTGTAAGAATCAGGAAATGTTATGGCTAAGACATAGCTTCACTTCCCCGAGTCTCAAGAAACAACGAGTGCAGACATATGGATGTTTGCAGGACTATAGGAAAACAGCATGGATGGCATAAAACAGCTAAGCTTTTCACTTCCCTAGTCTGTCTCGAGAAACATTGAAAAGAGACATATAGGATGTGCCAGGACTAGAGAACTTATTGACTAAGACTTAGCTTTACTTACACGAGTATCTAGAAACATTGAATCCTACCCGTAGAACTTGGTATGACCAGCAAACAATCGGGTGGTGGGAGATGGGCACAGTGAACCCTACCGGTAGAACTCGGCATGACCAGCAAGATTTCGGTGACGGGAATGAGCTCAGTCCTACCTTGACTCTAGCATAATTGAGCATAATCAGTCATCAGTCAATCAGTCAATACAGTCATGATCAGATAAATCATTCTATCAATCAATCAATCAATCAATCAATCAATCAATCAATCAATCAATCAATCAATCAATCAATCAATCAATCAATCAATCAATCAATTAATTAATCAATCAATCATTCAGATAGCCAATCAATCAATCAATCAACCAGCCAGTTAGTCAGTAAATCAATCAAACAATCAGTCCTCATACCAGTTAGTTAATCACTCAGTCAGTCATTCAGTCAATCAATCAGTCCGTAAAGCAATCAATCAATCAATCAATCAATCAACCAACCAACCAATCAGCCAGTTAATCAATCAATCAATCAATCAAACAATCAGTCCTCCAACCAGTTAGTTAATCACTCAGTCAATCACTCAGTCAGTCAATCCGTCAGTCAATCAGTCAGTAAATCAATCAATCAAATAAAAAAACATATCCAATGCATCCTAAAGTTATGATTGATATTTTTCAAAATACAAAGAATCAGTGAATGTTTAGAAGTCTTGTCTTATGCAGCCACAGATATCTGTGCGTGACTCACACACACAAACTAGTGATTCATTTTCTTTGATAGCTGTTGTGAGAAGGAGTAAACTTGTGTGAGTAGCAAGCACATAAGCGCGGATCACACACACACACGCGCACGTAACCTGGAGCGAGTGTGAGGTAGAGGTACATGATGGACGATGCAGATCTGATAGCAAAGATAGGCAGAAAGAGGTAAGTACATCCTCATTTACTGCACTCATTCAATATCCTCTTTCTTTCTTTACTCCCTCTTCTTCATTTTCTTACTATCTTGTCTGGGTCTCTGTAGCTGAGTGGTTAAGCCCTTTGCCTTGCGAGTCGAAGGTCGTGGTTTCGAATCCGGACCGCGGCATTCTGTTCACGAGTGCAGTTTTTCCAGAGACCACTAGGATTGTTGCCGGAGTTACGGAGTTCATGCTTTGTGCAATACTCTCGGCAGGTGGCGTGCCATTTCTGCGGAGAGGACCGAGCCATATGGGGTAAAACCCGGTGCAATGAAGTCAATCCTTCGGCTTAAAAGCCCTTTAAAAAACCCTTACTATCTTGTAGTTCTTGTTTTGTCTTCTTCTGTGTCTCTTCGTCAACCTTACTAACCTGATTCTTCTTTTTCTTTTTCATCTGTTACCCTCCTCTCTAATCTTATTTTTACCTCGTTAATTTTCTTTTATTATCCTCTTTCTTTCTTTAATTCCGTTTCTTCACCTTCTTTCTATCTTATAGTTCTCGTTTTGCCTTCTTCTGTGTCTCCTCGTCAACCTTACTAACCTGACACTTCTTCTTTTTCTTCTTTTGTCCTCCTCTGTAATCCTATTTTTACCTCGTTAATTTTCTTTTATTCTCTTTCTTCTTTAATTCCTTTCTTCACTTTCTTTCTATCTTATAGTTCTCTTTGCCTTCTTCTGTGTCTCCTCGTCAACCTTACTAACCTGACACTTCTTCTTTTTCTTCTTTTGTCCTCCTCTGTAATCCTATTTTTACCTCGTTAATTTTCTTTTATTCTCTTTCTTTCTTTAATTCCGTTTCTTCACTTTCTTTCTATCTTATAGTTCTCGTTTTGCCTTCTTCTGTGTCTCCTCGTCAACCTCCAACTAATTTTTCCTTACTAATTTTCTTTTACTGTTCTTCTTCTTCTGTTACCACCTCTTACAATCCACTTTTACTTCATTTCTTTCATTTAATTTAATGTCTCTTCTTCTTCTTCAAACGCTCCATATCGACCACTATGTTAACCATTCTTTGTGAGTTCTATACGATCTGAGCCTAAGAACAATTGTACGTTGTCCCAGTTATGCGCCTACAAGTAGGCCAGTACATCTGATTTCTGCGACGCTTTTCTTTTGTGTAGGCTTCCCAGAAAAGTCGAGCATCCTTCAGTTCCGCAAGAAAACTCATTTTCCTGGTCTGTTTAGGTCTCATTTTCCGTTTTTCCTGTGGGTTCCACTCAAATGTCTGTCTAACTACACTCAATTGTGTCTTGCGATTGGTATGCCCGACAACTGTATCTTGGGTAGCTTCCTAGGCCCCCCCCTCAGTCGCCTCTCATGACATTCCTTGTAGGATGCAGTGTTACTATTCTTTGCTCCCCTTGCAAGCCCCGGCAATACACACAGGCGAATTGCAAGACTTTTTTTTAATTCTACAACCAACACGGGTAGGTTCTGTTCGGTCTTTGACAGCACCGAATCGCAGATCCTAACATTGAAATCTGTCATTTTGTTCACTTGTTCAATCTCTTATTTTGATATCAAATTACACTATAATCATCATCAAGGTGCGTATCCTTTATAGGACGTTGCTCTCTTTGCAGCACATCTGAAATTCACTCTGTCTCTTGCCAGTTCACACACTTCGTTCATGGTTTCTTTAATATCTTGTAGCCATCTTCTTCTTGGTCTGCCTCTGCGTCCTGGGACCCTGCCCTCTAGTATTGTTCTTTCCAGGCCATCGTGATGCTTAATGTGACCAAAGTATGTAATTTTTCTGTATAGTATGTTCTGTACGCTATTATCATTCGATCAAAATAACTTGTTTTGTGTGTATGATCAAATTACTTCATGCTTACCAGGTTATCGAAATAATCCGTGAAATAACTTGCTTTCTTACAATTTTGGCAGAGAACGTGTAAACGAATAATTGGATTAACACCGAATGTTGAAATCTAATCTATTCCGTATATTTCGTTTTGTTTTTTCCCGGTTCTACATTTTGTGTTCCTGAAAAAGATTTAGTTAAGAGGGTTGAAGAGTTGAGAAAGAATGAGTTAGGTCATGCTAGTGTGGAATGGCAATAAATATTTCTTTTGAATTGTAATGTTTCAAACTTAAACTTAAAGTCTTGTAAGTTTGTTTCTTCTCTAATTTCTTACTACTTTTCTCTGTTTGCCGTGAAATTGTTGTTTGTGATGTTGTGTAGAAGTTTGCAGTGAGACTATATGGTGAATCATATTGATTTTTACGTGAAGGCTTGCTTTCCTTATCCCCAGTGCCCCTCGCTATTCAGGCGAACGTTACTCCGACTTCAGAGGTACATGTAATTTAGATCCCCAAGTAAACGATCAGGGTTCCATGTAGCTCAACCACGTGACGTGTACACAGGGATAATTTTTTCTGGCCCTAGCTTGAATCGAACCCTGGAATTTCCACGGCGGGTGATCGCTAGCCCAGTGCGATATCAACTTCACTATCGGCGACTACTATGTCATATCTAAAACTATCTTATAATTACTTACTTATTTTTTCCATCCCTCGTGGAGCATAGGATCCCAACAACTGCTCGAGACCTTTTCTTTTGGTCTCTGGATGTTTTATTTACAGCTTCCCAGAAAATCGAGCATTCTTCAGTTCCGCAAGAAGACTCCACTTCCAAGTCTGTTTAGGAGGTTTCATTTTCCGTTTCCCCTGTGGGTTCCACTCAAATGCCTGTCTAGCTACACCCAAGTGTGTCTTCTGCATGTTATGTCTGAATACTGCATCTTCCGCATGGTATGCCTGACCCATCGCTATTTTCTCCTTCTAGCCTGAGTCGTGACGAGTTCTTGTTTTTATCTACAGGTATGTGTTTACAGCTCTCTCATACCCTCTCAGTCTGAGAATACACCGAAGGCATCTGTTGGTAAAAACTGTCTTTTCTGCATCGTTGGTTTTTAGAGCGGTGTAAGACAGTCGGTACATGTGCCTGAGTAACTTAATAGTCGCGTGGCTAGTACAGTCACGGTGAAACTGTTCAGATTATGATTTTTTCTTTATGCCCAGACAGAAAAAATCCACGGATGGAGTTCGCACTCGAATCCATTAGGACAGACACTCCTCAGTTGGTAAAGTTCTCAATCTTATTTGTATTTAACTTTTCGCACGTCTGTTGCCGGGGAGTGCACAGGGAGCAAAGAACAGCTGTAGTAGTGAGATTATGTTTATTTATACCAGGGGATAACGATAAATAAAGATATATTTCTAGTAGAATGAAAGCAAGAAAGGAATGACTAGACCATTATAAAACCTTAGCATGTCTAGTAGAATGAAAGCAAGAAAGGAATGACTAGACCATTATAAAACTTAGATGTCTAGTAGAATGAAGCATGTAAGAAAGGAATGACTAGACCATTATAAAACTAGCATGTCTAGTAGAGGATAAAGCAATGAGGGAAATACCAGACCATTTAACTTAGCTGTCTATAGAATGAAGCAGAAAGGAATGATAGACATATAAAACCTTAGCATGTTTAGTAGAATGAAGTCAAGAAGGAATGACTAGACCATTATAAAATTAGCAGTCTAGTAGAATGAAGGCAAAGGAGGAATGAAGACCATTATAAAACCTTAGCATGTCTAGTAGAATGAAGGCAAGGAAGGAATGACCAGACCATTATAAAACCTTAGCATGTCTAGTAGAATGAAGGCAAGGAAGGAATGACCAGACCATTATAAAACCTTAGCATGTCTAGTAGAATGAAAGCAAGAAAGGAATGACTAGACCATTATAAAACCTTAGCATGTCTAGTAGAATGAAAGCAATGAAGGAATGATCAGACCATTATAAAACCTTAGCATGTCTAGTAGAATGAAAGCAATGAAGGAATGATCAGACCATTATAAAACCTTAGCATGTCTAGTAGAATGAAAGCAAGAAAGGAATGACTAGACCATTATAAAACCTTAGCATGTCTAGTAGAATGAAAGCAATGAAGGAATGATCAGACCATTATAAAACCTTAGCATGTCTAGTAGAATGAAAGCAATGAAGGAATGATCAGACCATTATAAAACCTTAGCATGTCTAGTAGAATGAAAGCAATGAAGGAATGATCAGACCATTATAAAATCTTAGCAAGTCAAGGAGAAAGAAAAAAAAAAGCGTACCTAAGAAAATTGAACTGGAATTGGAAACGTATTGTGTAGTAAATATCATGTGATATCCGGGTATTATTCAACGATGAACTGATTTAAAGGTTTGGTATAACACAACGCATTTTTGGTAATGATGAGGAATTAAAGACATAGGAAAATTCCATGTTTACTATTTTATAGCACCATGTTCGAGAAGGATGACCTGATTGTATTGTGCAGTCTGGTAACAAGTGTAGCAAATTATTGGTAGGTTGAAGTAAATAGACCAATGAAATTTGTAGAGTATTGATAAGCGTAGTATTTTGAGATAAACAACTCTATCTAGAACTTTCGGGAGGGATGGGGGTGAGAATTAGATTGCAAATGTCAGCCTGGTATAAATACTGTGGGACGGAATTCGGGAGGGAGACTGAAAAGACACTGAGGACAAGTGTAGTGTGGAGGAGCTCGAGCAGAGCAGACCCTGTGTTATTTATAGAGATCCAGTGGACATGGAAGATCTGATAGACCAGTGGGGATTTTCTGGGAGGCCTAGCTAAGATATTCAAGACAGCGAATTGTTTTCTTCAAAGATGGGATCTCTCGAGACTTAATAATTTCTGTAGGATTGATGTTTTTAATTTCATGTAAAAATAAAAAAAATGATGAAGTTCTCAGCAAGGTTTGCAGAGAGAGAGAGAGAGAGAGAGAGAGAGAGAGAGAGAGAGAGAGAGAGAGAGTAATAAAATTTGATTAACTTTTATCTGAGATTTTGGCATTTGTGAATTGATTTCTGGAGAGATTTTCTAGTTCCTACAGCAGCAGAAAGAGAACTTTTCAAGAAAACTGCAGATAAATCTTGGTTCTGGTATAGATTATCAGTGGTGCCGTGGCCAAACTGATAGAATAGAAAAAGAGTATTCAAGACATCTACAGGTACCAGTATGTCATTCATATGAAGAACTCTCATTCATGGACATAATAAAAGTCAATCAACAGCATATCTCCTGCTCCTGAAACAGATATATATTTTTATGGTTTGCCGTGCCCAGGATATTCCCCCAGGACATTGCTTTGCTACACAGCAACACTGCGACCTAAAAGTCATGTCGTAAGAGGCAACTGAGGTAGGGGCTAGGAAGTTACCTAGTAAATAAAACGGCTTGCAGAAATTGGATGTGCTGGTCTACTTGTAGCCATAACTGGCACAACGTACACTCCTCTTAGGCTTAGATCACATACAAATGACACAGAGGGTTAACAAGTGGTCGATATGGAGCGTTAGAATATGAAGCATTACGATTTCGCCCCTGTGTTGCCGGGGCTCACAGGGGGTGGGGGTGGGGTGGGGGGAGGGGGAAGAACAGTAACACTTTAATCTATAAGGCATGTCGTAAGAGGCGACTGAGGTAGTGGCCTAGGAAGCTACCCTATCAAATAGAAAATCTTGCAGAAATCGGATGTGCTGGCCTACTTGTAGGCGCATAACTGGCACAACGTACAATCCTCTTAGGCTCAGATCACATACAAATCACACAGAGTGGTTAACAAGTAGTCGATATGGAGCATTCGAAGAAGAAGAAGAATCGGTTATTGTACATACAAATTCAGACTTAGAGTAAAGAATCTAACTGCAGACTCAGACATAAGGCGCATTTATCAAATATTCAAGAATTTCTCAACAGGTAGTCATTTTGATAATTGGCATAATTTTAAAACTGTTTGTCAGTTCTAGACTTGGTAGCTCCGGCTGAGACACAACATGTTAGATCAAGTTACATCTTGATAAAAATATTGGAAGTAAACATGCAAGAAGGGAAGAAAAAGTGTAGGAATAATTCACAAGTGAATGAAAAGAATGTCAAGAAATTCCTACCTGTATGTTGTAAACATATAGGATACTAGACATACGGTGTACATACATTGTTACATCATATGTATGTGATGGATTAGATTAGAGTAATGGAAAGCCAGTTAGTTTTTTGAATCGAGTACAAAAGGGTTGCTAGTTCGTTTCTGAGACACGTAAGTGAGAATATGAATTGGTTCCCCACTTTCTGCTTACTCAGTCCAACTCAATGTGTACCTGGCAAGTTTCGAATTGTCAATGGGGCTGCAATTATCTTGAACACCCTGTATAAGGTTATTTATTCAATTTATTGTTACATTTAGGTTCGCGCCTCCTGCCATGAAGAACAGAAACAATCTCACAGTTTGACTTAAATCTATCAGTTAAATCTTCTTAGATAAGTGATAGAGAAATATGAACAAGTAAAGTGTGTTATAAAGAAATACCTAAGCATTAGGAATTCTTTCTGAAAGTTAGGTCTATTTTTACCTTTCGTAAAAATCCACGGAAACGAATTTGCTTCCAAATTACCTGCCGTGGTATTTGAACCAGGTACGCTTGAGTTGTGAATAGAGCTCAATACCGCTTAAGCCACAGACGCCCACTTATTGCCGTTACTATATATATAAATGTATATATGAGTTTAGCACATATTCTTAAGCATTTTTACTGGTCTCGACGTAGTTAGGACATGTCTGGCGTATTCTGAATGTTCTTGAACAAAAAAACAGACAGTGTATTCTGTGATATCACATCTGAAGAATGACCTTTACTGTAATGGCATTGCAGAAGATAAACGTGGATGAGAATGCTGCACTGTTCCCGGAATAGAAGCTATTTCTTTATGTGATACAAATCTGCAGCGCACGCATTTGAGTTCCTCTTGAACAAACAAACAACTACTTGTTAGAATAAGTGAGATTTCATGAAAGTGCACACTTAATTTACGTAAGTTAATCTCATAAACTGGCCCACCCTGATACCTTCTTCTCTTGTATCTCTCTTTCTCTGCCTTTTAAAACCGGATTGGGGCTTAGGTCCTCAATGAACTCATGCCAAGTCTTTCTATTTCTAGCTATCTCTTCCCATGCCAAATCTTCCTACTATCTTTAGCTATCTCTTCCCATGCCAAATCTTCCTACTATCTCTAGCTATCTCTTCTCATGCCAAGTCTTCCTACTATCTCTAGCTATCTCTTCTCAAGCCAAGTCTTCCTACTATCTTTAGCTATCTCTTCTCATGCCAAGTCTTCCTATCTCTAGCTATCTCTTCTCATGCCAAGTCTTCCTATCTCTAGCTATCTCTTCTCATGCCAAATCTTCCTACTATCTCTAGCTATCTCTTCCCATGCCAAATCTTCCTATATCTCTAGCTATCTCTTCCCATGCCAAATCTTCCTATCTTTAGCTATCTCTTCTCATGCCAAGTCTTCCTATCTCTAGCTATCTCTTCTCATGCCAAGTCTTCCTATCTCTAGCTATCTCTTCCCATGCCAAGTCTTCCTACTATCTTTAGCTATCTCTTCTCACAGTCTTCCTATCTCTAGCTATCTCTTCCCATGCCAAATCTTCCTACTATCTCTAGCTATCTATTCTCATGCCAAGTCTTCCTACTATCTCTAGCTTTCTCTTCCCATGCCAAATCTTCCTACTATCTCTAGCTATCTATTCTCATGCCAAGTCTTCCTATCTCTAGCTATCTCTTCTCATGCCAAGTCTTCCTATCTCTAGCTATCTCTTCCCATGCCAAATCTTCCTACTATCTTTAGCTATCTCTTCTCACGCCAAGTCTTCCTATCTCTAGCTATCTCTTCCCATGCCAAATCTTCCTACTATCTCTAGCTATCTATTCTCATGCCAAGTCTTCCTACTATCTCTAGCTATCTCTTCTCATGCCAAGTCTTCCTATCTCTTGCTATCTCTTCCAGCCAAAGTCTTCCTATCTCTAGCTATCTCTTCTCATGCCAAGTCTTCCTACTATCTGTATCTCTTGCAGCTCCCTCTTGCTCTTCTGTATATTGTTGATCTCTGCATCCAAATCCCGTCTACATGTATTTCTTGGCCTCCCCTTCTTTCACTGTCCCTGTGGGTTCCAGGAAAGGACCATTTCCCTATATGCAATAGAAGAGAAAAGTGCACGTTTACATATTATGAGACAGTGATATCCATCGTTTTTATATATTGGGGCCCATCTGTTATTACTGTGAAATTTGCAATAGACATGTGTACATGTTGACAGGACATCAGACTGCAGAGCACATACTTCAAGATTGCATCGAATATGATATACTGAGGCAAATTCACTGGCCTAGTGAAACAACAAGACATAAAACTACACGGACCTCTGTGTGAGCTACAAAGATAGTGAAGTTTATACAAGAGACAACATTGAATATCTAGACAATATTTCAAGGGAGCGAAAGGAAAGGACTACAAACACACGCAGATGTACATTACACACCCTGCACTAAACACACTAACACACACGTATAAATAAATACATCATCAGGAATATATGTAGAGATAAATGAAGGATTAGCCATCTACATATTTATAAACATATTACGACTCACTAATATGCTGCTGAAATGAATGCCCCACATGCGCAGTATGTGTTAACTCAATTTGTGCACATGGCAGGTGTTGGTTACTGTGCTTCAGTACCTGGACATGTTTATCAACAAGTCTTAAACCATGGAATTTGTACAGTTAAAACCAGGGCATGAGTCAGCTTTTGACAGCCTCACTTAACTCGTTTACTCCGTAATTTTATTTAATCTCCTTACTCACTTATTTTACAGTGGTCTCTGTAGGGTAGAGGCTACATGCTCGCCTCTTATTCCATAGGTACTAAGTACTTTCCTTCGTGGAGCCATGAGAATATTTTCCCAGCACTTCCTGATCTCAGTGCAGGCGAGATCGTGTTCATTGTACTATCGGAGACGGAAGATAAAATGTAGGTATCATATTCGTACTGAACACGTAAAAGAACTCTTGGCAGTTTAAAATCGAGAATAGCGGACTGAAAAGCTACCAGGACAAAATTAATACAAAAATTAAAATTAATCTATAATAATAATAATAATTCATCTCGTGCCGTTATACGTTACATAGGGCCTGCAAGTAATTTCTCCATACCGCTCTATCCTGGGCAACTTGCCCAATCTCATCCATGGAACTGAGACCGATATTTTTGCCTCTCTCAGCAAAGTTCGTTTCAGGGTCTCCTTAGGTCGACCTCTCTTTCTTGAACCCTTTGCATCCCACTTCAATACCTGCTTTGATATTCGTTGATCATTTCTCCTCAAGCTGTGTCCAACATATCTCCATCTTCTCTTTCTTATAGCAGTTGTCACTAGTGGTTGACCAGGTCTAAAAATTAATCGATATCTTTAGTTATTTTCAAGTTTCGATGTCATATGTTATGATTGATATAACATTCGAATTTGAAAACTCGTAATTTAGTTTTAAAACTATAACATTTGCAGTTCCATATTTTATTTTGACTTTAAAAGCTGATGTTGCTTTGCCAGTTCGTAGCACAATTTCTTTTTTAATATTTACAGTGCAATCAAAATTGCAACCCAAATAGGTGAACCAAATATATGAATATATATATATATATATATATATATTTCATTCCATCTTCTGGCATCAACTGCAAACCGTGCTTGATTCCATACGTATGGCCTTTGTCTTTCCTTTGGAAGAAACAGTGGGTAGAGATGTGATTTGTGTAAAATGGGCAAGGCACATGCCCCATATCAGTCTAGGCAAAGTGACATATATATATATATATATATATATGGGGAGAGAGAGAGAGCGATGAGTGAGAGTTCGCTTTATTTGCCCTCGCTCGCTTCTCATCTTAAAATGACATTGTCTGTTAACTCGTTTATAGTTCAGTCTTTCTCTCTCGCTGTATTCCGTGAATTGAATAAAGTAATGAGCCACTTAATAACAACAATCCACCCTCTCTTAATGCCTGCTCATATTCTCTGTCTCTAACCTTTCTGCCAGCATTTCTAGCTTTCCTGTAACCTGCGACCACACCCAATGTTAAAGCAGGTTAAATGATAGAGCAGACGTCTAGGGATATTTTTAGACTGTACGTCATTCACTGTATAACCATCTGCCAAGCACGTGATAAATCTTCAGGAATCTCACAAAGATTAAGAAGATATGCTCAAACTTCTTAAGTTAATCCAAGTGAAAGGGATATATAATGAGCTAAGGTATTTAGACAATTTTTGGAAAATAAAACAGAAGCATTCAGTGAAATATATTTTTTCTACCTTAAGTTTTGTATCAAACACGGTATACCAGGGCTGTCCAGGCGCCCGTGTAACATATTCATGGCGACCTACTTGTACATTTTTGTTTCAATTATTGTTTTCGTTTAACTCCCATCCATGAAGACGATCTTCCCGTTTTACAACCAGCAGGTGTCAGCAAAAATATTGCAGTCTTTAGCCACTCAAGATCCGTTCTCCAGGCCATCTCATGTCCCAAACAAGACAAGCTCATTCAGAATATAAGTAAAAAAATCAGCTTGATGTTAAAGAAATCAGAATTAGTCTTACAGTGGAGACCAGAACACTGTGGCATACCAGGAAATGGGAAAGTGAACAGACTCGCAAAGGCTGGAGGGAGCATAACACAACACCACCGAATACAAAGCATTACAGAAGCAAAGACTCTCCTGAAACAATCCAGAAAAATGATGTGAGAAAAACACACCAGAGCAGGACAGTATAAGAACACTAAACAGAAAAGCGCAGATTATAGTGGGACACTGCGGTCTGAGAGCACACCTCCATAGATTGGATCTCAGTGACTCGACGGCCTGCACACGTGGAGCACCAAACCAGTCCCCAGAGCACATCTTGCAAGACTGCCCCAGCATGAGCAGCGTGAGAATGAAAATTTGGCCAACATGAACAACCCTACAAAACAAACTAACCGGTGAAGACCTCAAGCACACCGTCCTGTTTATAAACATACCGGAGTAGTCGCATATCATTAGTTGATCGCAGAAGAAAAGATCAGAGCACACACGGTTATTCACAAAATTGCAGTGATGATGATTCAATCAATCAATCAATCAATCAATCAATCAACCAATCAATCAATCAATCAATCAATCAATCAATCAATCAATCAATCAATCTCTGAGTTACCATGTTTAGTAGACTTCTAATGTGTTTTGTACAGTAATATATATATATATATCTCGATCACCGCCCAGACCGATGTACCAGATCTTCCCATAGATTCTACTCATGTGGAAATCTGATTCATGCAGCCTTAGGATTGGTGTGTTTTACGTCACATTTTCAGCACCATTTGGAGCTCTGGTGCTTCTTCTTCGGCGATATGTCCGGTTTCAGCCAGCGTTTACTCGGTTCGCTCTCCGTTCTGTAGCCATCTAGTAGGTTTTTTTTACGGTGTGGGGTAGCTAACCCCACGCCTAACCACCCTACTCGCCTCTTACGACATGCGTGGCAGGTAACAGTGGTTCTATTCTTTACACCCCAATTTGGGCCCCGGTAACCACTTGTGCAGTGATATATATATATATATATATATATATATATAATATATCAGCCATATTATATACAATATTAAATCCTAGCCCTGGATGATAGTGTTAGACAAAGTCCTGATCTGGAAACTAGGGCATGAGCCAATTAAGTTTCATGTGGAGACCAGGGGAGCACCAGCTGCTTTAATGTAACATACTAACGGTTCCAAAGGTGTGACGTGAGGTATGTTAAACCTCTTTCTACGATGTTCTATTTTCAGAAGTGTTTCCTGCCAGGCTTGACATTGTTGAAACTTTAAACAATAAACAATAGCTGGCTTTAATAAACCCTATCACTCCCTCTGTAATCTTAAGTGATTAATGAACATAAATAAAGATAATTTGTTAAAGTAATTCATAAAAGTAATTAATAAAACCAATTACTGAAAGCAGCTATTAAAAGTAATTTTACAAAGTAATTTAATTAAAGTTATTAATAAAAGTAATTCGTGCTTTGTGCAATTATCTAGGCAGATGGTGTGTCATTTCTGCCGACAGGGGCGGAGTTATATGACGGAACCCGGTGCAATGAAATATATCCTTTGTCTTTATACTTTTTTTTAGACTTCAAGGTTATTGGTTACTGAACCGACGCCATATCACTCCGAGCAGACGCATAGGCGCTCAGTCTGCTACAACAGATATCGATGAATATGCATACTCATAGTTTCCGTGGCTCTCTAGTTCAGCGTTTCCCAAACTGGGGTTCGCAAGACCTCCGGGGTTCCGCTAACTACTCATAGGGGGCATTAAGCGACCGAAGAAATACTGACCACGGAGAAGATGGATTCAGGATGTAACTGATGGTGTGAACATGACGGCTGCAGAGGTGGAACATCTGGCCTATGAGAGAGAGAAATTCCAAAGGAGTGTTGGGGTGGCAAAGTTCAGCTCAGGACAAGCTCTTTGATGATGATGATGTAGGCCAACAAACATCAAAAATAAGAATTAACTCCTTTCGGAGAATTCAAGTATTTTATTCTCCTCTCCAGTCGCAAAAATTATGTAGCATTTATCACAGCAAAACAATGACAGCTGGGCGGAGTTTGAGCAATTATCAGGAAAACAATGACAGCTGGGCGGAGTTTGAGTGTTTATACTGAGCTATTTAAAGACATTTAAGAAAGAGAACATGTGGACTATAAAAAAGGAACTACGTCATTGAAGGTCACCTGTTGGTTTGCAAGTTTTGCCAGTGTGAACTTTGGAACAACATCTTAGAGAAATACAGACAGAGAGAGAGAGAGAGAGAGAGAGAGAGAAAGAAGGAGAGAAAGAGAGAGAGAGAGAGAAAGAAGGAGAGAAAGAGAGAGAAAGAGAGAGAGAAAGAAGGAGAGAAAGAGAGAGAGAGAGAGAAAGAAGGAGAGAAAGAGAGAGAAAGAGAGAGAGAAAGAAGGAGAGAAAGAGAGAGAGATAGAAAAAGAAGGAGAGAAAGAGAGAGAGAGAAAGATAGAGAAAGAGAGAAAGAAGGATAGAGAGAGAAAGAAGGAGAGAAAGAGAGAAAGAGAGAGAGAGAGAAAGAAGGAGAGAGAGAGAGAAAGAAGGAGAGAAAGAGAGAGAGATAGAGAAAGGAGAGAAAGAGAGAGAATGAGAAAGAGAAAGAGCTAAGGACACAGTACATACTTTAGTGTGTCCAAATTGATGTGATAGTAAACAGAATAATTACCTTCAACTAATCCTTCTTTATCTATCCTTAATGATCTCTGTGGTTTAGTGGTTAAGCCTTGCCTTGCGTTCAGAAGGTCGTAGATTCGAATCCGGACCGCTCAGTTCTGTTCATTTTTTTCCAGAGACGCCTAGGATTGTTGCTGGGGCAACATAGTTCGTGCTTTGTGCAATACTCTCAGCAGTTGGTGGGCCATTTCTGCAGAAATGGATCGAATCAGTGGCGGATCGTCATTAAGGGCCAGTGGGGCTGAGCCCTACCAAAAAGAGTTTGCAATGTGTATTTATTATTTAATAAATTAAAATATAACCTAACCCTAACCCTAACCCTAACCCTAACCCTACCAAAAAGAGTTTGCAATGTGTATTTATTATTTAATAAATTAAAATATTACTTACTTACTTAATCCTGTCATGCCTAGTGACACATGGGGCTTCAGAAAGGACTTTCCATGCTCTCCTGTCCCGTGCAACCTTCAGCGCAGAGCCCCACGTCAGAGATGCGGTGTCCAGTTCCTCTTCCATCATGCGCCTCCATGTTGTCCGTGGTCTGCCTTTTTTTCTCTTTCCCTCTGGTGTCCAAGTGAGGGCTATCCTTGCAGGCATTTCTTGTCTCATTCTCATAACATGTCCGAGCCATTTCCATCTTCTCTTTTGAGTATGTCATTCATTGACTCTTGTCTTGTGTCTTGGAGTAGTTGGTTATTGGATATTTTTACTGGCCAAAAGATTCCCAAGATTCTGCGAAGACAAGAGTGGTGGAAAACTGACAGCCTGCTAGTATCTCCTTTGGTCATCCTCCAACACTCCGATCCGTAGAGCAAAACTGGCAAAACAATGCTTTTATAGAGTTTAAGCTTTGTGGTCCTATTGTAGATTTTGGACTTCCATACTGGTTTCATTCTGGCAAAAGCGGTTCTGGCCTTACTCAGACGTGATTTTATATCTTCCTCTGTGCCACCATTTAGTGTCAGTACGCTACCAAGATATGTAAACTGCTCAACCCTTTCCAGTGTTTCATCTTCTAACATTACTGGTTGTTGGATTTCACTGTTTGTCATAATTTTTGTTTTTCCTGTGTTTGTTTTGAGGCCTACTGTCTTTGCCGTGCTGTGAAGTATTGTACTTTTCTCTTGTATATGTTCATATTTGTGTGACACCAGGGCTATATCGTCTGCAAAATCCAGGTCCTCAAGCATCTCGAAAGGGGTCCATCTTATTCCTCTTGGTGCTTGTTGTTTTATGGCATTTTTAGCACCCAGTCAATTGTAATACTAAACAAAAGAGAGGACATTACGCATCCCTGTCTTACACCAGATTTTACTGGGAATGTTTTGTTGGAATTCTTTAGGTTGCAGGAGAAATCTTTATAGAAGAGGGCTATGATGTTGACAAGCTTCTGCGGTACGCCGTATTGTCTCAGTATCTTCCATAGGCTGTCTCGGTGGACGCTGTCGAATGCCTTTTCAAAATCTATGAAGTTGATATATATAGTCCTTTGCCACTCGCTACATTGTTCTAAAATGTTACGCAGGGTAAATATATGTTCATTTGTTCCTCTTCCTTTCCTAAATCCTGCTTGCTCCATTCGTAGACACTTATCTATTGCTTCTTGTATTCGCATTATGATAATTTTGCAGAATATCTTACTTGGGATTGAAAGCAACGTGATTCCTCTCCAGTTATTGCAATCTGTTAGGTCTCCTTTCTTGGGGATTTTCACCACAGTCCCCCTAGTCCAATCCTTAGGCAATTCTTCTTTCTCCCAGATATCTGCAAACAATGGCTCTAATATGTTTGCAGCTAAGATGGGATCGATCTTGAAAAGCTCTGCTGTCATTTCATCATTTCCCGGTGCTTTGTTGTTTTTCAGGGATCCAATAGCTTTTACTATTTCTTGCTTTTCTGGCAATTTGAGGTTGATATCAATATCCTGTGCGGCCGGTGGATATCGGTGGATGTTCAGGATCAGGTCTGTTTAGCACATCTTCAAAGTGGGATGTCCATCTCATATCCTGCTCCTGCTCTGTTGTCAACAGTTGTCCTAGGCTGTTTCTGACTGGCATGTTATGGTTGTGTCTTTTACCTCCGCATAATTGTTTGGTAATCTTGTACAGTGTGTGCAGATCATGTACTTTAGCAGCTTTTTCTGCTATTTCTGCTGTCTTTTCCATAAATTGTCTCTTGTCTGTTCTAGCACTTCTTTTACCATTTTGTTTAGTTCTGTATATTCTTTTCTTGCCTTATCTTTTTGACGTTCTGATCTAATGCTATTGATGAGATTTTTTTCTCCTTTCGCTTTTGGATGTATTCTAAGGTCTGGCCACTTATCCACTCTTTATGTTGTCCTTTACTGGTTCCCAGTACACTACTGCTAACTATTTTATATGTGCCTTTGATCGCATTCCATTTTTCTTGGATACTTTCAGTTGGTGTTGTGTCTGACTGCTCTGACAGGATTTGAAATCTGTTCTTTAGTTCCACTATATATTTTGTAGCAATCTCTCTGTCTTTTAATAGGTTAACATTAAAGTATTCTGTTCTTGTCTTGGCTGGTATATATGTTTTCTTGAGTTTGAGCCTGATCATGGCAACGACAGGTGGTGGTCGCTGCCCACGTCAGCTCCTCTTTTCACCTTTACATCAAGTAATGTCTTTCGCCATTTACTGTTGATCATAAAGTGGTCTATCTGGTTTTCATCTCTTCCATTTGGGGATATCCATGTGTACTTGTGTATGGTCCTGTGTGGAAACAATGTGCCTCCTATGATCAGTCTGTTTTCTAGACAAAAATTGCTCAACATTTCTCCATTTTCATTTGCAGTGCCACATCCCTCTTTCCCCATTATTGCTTCTCTGTGTCTGTTATTGTTTCCAACTTTTGCGTTTAGGTCTCCCATTATGCACAAAACATCCTGAGCTGGAACCTTGTCCACTATTTCCTGCAACCTTCTATAAAATGCGTTTTTTGTCCTCTTCTTCGGCTTCGTTAGTGGGTGCATAGCATTGAATGATAGTTAGCTTTCTTTGTTTCCCATTAAATCGGGCTTCAACAATCTTTCATTAATCGGGTGCCACTCTAAGAGATGTTTATTCAATCCTTTCCTTATTATTAGTGCAACTCCTGCTGAATGATTCCAGTCGTCTCTTCCTGAGTACAAGATGGTTTCCCTGTTCTAGTTGTCGTCTGTCCAAAGCCTGTCCATCTACTTTCGCTGACCCCTAGAATGTGTAATTTATAGTGTTGCATCTCTTTACCACCTGTGATGTCTTTGTGGTCTCGAACATTGTTCTGACGTTCCAGAATCCTATTCTTAGTTTAGTTTTGACATCCAGCAGACTTGAATTCCCAGCGTGGGCTTCCTTGCGGCTTTCACCCATACTGTTCATGCTGACAGTGGTACTCTGTCTCAAGACCGCTGGACATCGAGAGCATTTTTTCCTTTTGAAGTTTCTGTAACATTTTTTCTTTTTATGGGGCAGAGTTGTTAGCACTGCGCCCAACCCCAACCTGGAGGACCAGGAGGCCACATTTAGTCTGACCTCTCACCTTGGACCTGTCCGGCATGGGTAACCCTTCCAGGAACAGAATGTTCCTGCCGGCATAGCTTTCTGGATCATTGAGGCAGCAAGCCCCCACCACTACAAGGTAATGGCCTCATGGGGGGAAAGAGAGAGAATGAGAAAGAGAAAGAGCTAAGGACACAGTACATACTTTAGTGTGTCCAAATTGATGTGATAGTAAACAGAATAATTACCTTCAACTAATCCTTCTTTATCTATCCTTAATGATCTCTGTGGTTTAGTGGTTAAGCCTTGCCTTGCGTTCAGAAGGTCGTAGATTCGAATCCGGACCGCTCAGTTCTGTTCATTTTTTTCCAGAGACGCCTAGGATTGTTGCTGGGGCAACATAGTTCGTGCTTTGTGCAATACTCTCAGCAGTTGGTGGGCCATTTCTGCAGAAATGGATCGAATCAGTGGCGGATCGTCATTAAGGGCCAGTGGGGCTGAGCCCTACCAAAAAGAGTTTGCAATGTGTATTTATTATTTAATAAATTAAAATATAACCTAACCTAACCCTAACCCTAACCCTAACCCTACCAAAAGAGTTTGCAATGTGTATTTATTATTTAATAAATTAAAATATAACCTAACCCTAACCCTAACCCTAACCCTAACCCTACCAAAAAGAGTTTGCAATGTGTATTTATTATTTAATAAATTAAAATATAACCTAACCCAAAACCATAATTTCCCCCAAAATGTGTCTCTGACCCCACCAATAAAAAAGATAGCGAGCCGCCACTGGATCGAACCATATGGAGTAAAACCCGGTGCAATGAAATAAATCTTTCTGCTTTATACTCTTTTGATCTATCCTCATGTCTGCTTTTTTCGTTTAAATAGTTCCATTCCACATATCCCTATCTTTGTTTTGTCTTCATCAATAATTTCTCTCTTTGAAAGATTAATAACATAAGGATTTATTTTTTTCCGATCCAGAAGCACTTGAGTTTTTCAGCTCTTCGGCTCGGTGCCATGGACATCGTAACCTTCGGTTCGGTGCCACGAACACCGTAAATCTGGGAATCTGTGGCTTTTTCTGCCATCCCGCAGAATTGAACCCGCATACACAGAGGGATAGTCACCCGTAGTCCAACGCGCTACGAACACGCTGGGCAGACGGGCATAACATAAGGATAGACTGAAAGATAAGATAACAATGGAGACATACGAAAGTTATATAACATGGGAGATATATTCAACGATAGATACAAAGGGCATGTTGACCAGCATCATCAATTATCTTACCCTGAGCAGAACGTACCCTGAGACGTTGCTCTCTTTGCACAGCATCTGAAATTCACTCTGTCTCTAGCCAGTTCGCTCACTTCTCCGATGGTCATATTCATGATTTCCTCTGCGTCCTGGGACCCTGCCCTCTAATATTGTTCTTTCCATGCCATCGTGACAATTGATGTGACCAAAATATCTAGTTTTTCAGTATAGTATATTGTTTATCAGTCAATTCTCTTTAATATTAAGTTATTTCAGGACATCAGTGTCATTTTTTCTGTCCATGGTATTCGTAGAATCTTTCTGTAGCATTTAGTTTCGAAGGACTGAATTTTCGTTCTTGTTTTTTTTTGTATAATGGTCCAAGATTCACAACCATAAGTAGTCACTGGAAAAATGCGTGTTCTCAGTATTTTTAATTTGAATATTTTACTGGTACTTTGCCACATGTTCTTCATAGTGTTTAACTTCTTGATTGCTATTGCCAATTTTCGTGAGATCTCTTTGGTGCAGTCGCCGTTATTGTTGACTATTGAGCCCAGGTATTTGTAGCTCTCTACACGGTAAATTTCTTCATGTAGTAATATTAATATAGTTGAGATACCTACGCTATATCCAGTGAAAAAGCAAATGGTCCTGTTAGGGGAGGGAAGGGGGAGAGGGAGGAGAGTAGAATGGTTATAAAATAATACATGATTTAAAAAGTGAGTAGATAGTGTTCTAAATATGGGCGTGCTCGAAAAAACGGAACAAAATTATTGTTGTCTTAAAATCTGATTAACATTAAGAGCAGGGAAGTAAAATAGGCGCCATAAATATATGATACGGGCGTCATGACGACAGCGGGCGCCGTGTTGAAGCGCTGAGTTGAAGGATAGATTGCAGACAAAATTTTCTGTTATGGTAATTCAGGTTAGAGGTTTGACAAGGAACTGACAACCCATTCCTGTAAAAACATCGTTTGTTACAGAAACAGAAGTAAGAGCTACCTATGTTGCACGGTGTGAGGAAACGTTGTCGATTATGCAACTGGTTTCATGAAGGAGAAAGATCAAATCCGAAAGGAAGTCTTCTTCCAGACGACTAACCTTCTATTACCCATATTGACATTTACAGCAGATAGGAATAGGAGATCAGGATATCCGACGGAAACACGAGGGGGAACCGGGAAAGAGAGTTGAAAGATTGTGGCATAACTTTGGAAACATTTAGTAGACAGGTGTGGCATGACTTTGAAAACAATTAGTAGAAAGACGTGGCATGACTTTGGAAACATTTAGTAGAAAGGTGTGGCGTGACTTTGGAAACAATTAGTAGAAAGGCGTGGCGTGACTTTGGAAACTATTAGTAGAAAGGCGTGGCGTGATCTTGGAAACAATTAGTAGAAACGTGTGGTGTGACTTTGGAAATAATTAGTAGAAAGGCGTGGCTTGACTTTGGAAACAATTAGTAGAAAGGCGTGGCGTGACTTTGGAAACAATTAGTAGAAAGGTGTGGCGTGACTTTGAAAACTATTAGTAGAAACGTGTGGTGTGACTTTGGAAACTATTAGTAGAAAGGCGTGGCGTGATTTTGGAAACAATTAGTAGAAAGGCGTGGCGTGACTTTGGAAACAATTAGTAGAAAGGTGTGGCGTGACTTTGGAAACTATTAGTAGAAAGGCGTGGCGTGACTTTGGAAACAATTAGTAGAAAGGTGTGGCGTGACTTTGAAAACTATTAGTAGAAAGGCAGCAGAACGGCAGCAATGGAAATCTTTTGTAACATTAAAAGTGGGTTTTAAAGACGAAGGATTGACTTCAGTGCACCGGGTTTTACCCCATGTGGCTCGGCCCCTCTCCGCAGAAATGGTACGCCACCCGCCGAGAATATTGCACAAAGTACGAACTCCGTAGCTCCAGCAACAATCTTAGAGGTCTCTGGAAAAAACTGCACTCATAAACAGAAATGCGCGGTTCGGATTCGAACCTACGACCTTCGACTCGCAAGGCAAAGGGCTTAACCACTTAGAGGATATAGATAGACAGATGTCGTTGTATGCTACCGTGAACTTAAGAACAAATCTTCTTTTGGTTATATCATGTCGTGAAGGCTAACTAACAAACTGAAAATAATCATTTATTTATTCTGGAGAAATAAAATAGTTTCAGAATCGTCTTTATTTATGTAAGGGACGCTACTGTGGAATATATGTTTGCAAATAGAGTGCCAGAATTATTGCCTGATAGTTATCATATTCGGAACATTGTTAATAAGAACGTTTTTCAGTGATGTGTAGACACTAGGTGCAACTTGTCTAAAATAAGAACTGATTAAGGACAGGAATAAAAGTGTGGAAAAGTTGAGGATTAAGAGAGTTTATACACCAAATCATTTTCTGTGTGGCTCTCTGTGGTAGACGATACCAGGGCATTCTGGTCAGGTGTCCAAACCATTTAATCTGTTGTTCTTTTATGAATTGCATGACTGGTTTCACATCCAGTCTCCTTCTGATTTCTTCATTTCTAATTTTGTCTCTTATTGTCACACCTGCAGCTCTTCTAAGACACCTCATCTCTGTCGTTATGATTTTCCGCTCATTAGTTGCTGTTATTGGCCATGTTTGACACTGGTAACATAGTGTTGGTCAGAAAATCGTTCTTATGAGATTTGCTTTAGTTGTTAGCGGTATCTCTTTGTGTGACAACAGTGGTGTTAACTGTCCCAGTACTTGGTTAGCTTTGTGCAACGATTGCTGATTTCGCTATCGATACTTTCATCTGCTGTGAAAATTGCTCCTAAGTATTTGGCCTCAATTGTTTGTTTTATGTCTACGTTCTGGAGTTTTATTGTAAGATTTTCTGGTTGTCTACTTATTGCCATTGTCTCTGTCTTTATTATATTTATGTTCATGTTGTACTCCTCACCCTTGATGTTAACTAAGCTCAAATAGTTCTGGAGAGATTCTTCATTTTCTGCAATCAGTACTTGGTCATCTGCAAATAAAAGTTCTGAAATATTATTTCCTTTCTCTATTCCTGCTTCTCTACTTATATTGTCCATGTATGTTATAAACAGCAGTGGGGAGAGCACACATCCCTGTCTTACTCCTGTTGGCTATACTGTATAAAATAATAATTCCTCTCGTACCGTTATACGTTACACAGGGCCTTCAAGTAATTTCTCCATACCGCTCTATCCTGGGCAACCTGCTCAATCTCCTCCATGGAACTGAGACCGATATTTCTTGCCTCTCAGCAAAGTTCGTTTCAGGTCTCCCTAGGTCGTCCTCTCTTACTTGAACTCTTTGCATCCCACTTCAATGCCTGCTTTGATATTCGTTGATCATTTCTCCTCAAGGTGTGTCCCAACATATCTCCATCTTTTCTTTCTTATAACAGTTGTCACTAGTGGTTGACCAGACATTTCTCTAATTTATTAACTTCTCCTGAATTCGTTCCATTTTATATTCATTTTTTTCGCAGACATCTATTTTCAAATGCATTCAACTTACTTTCTATATCTTTAGTCATTTTCCAACTCTCGCTGGTATATGTTAGGATTGATACAAAATTTGAATTGAAGATTTGTAATTTAGTTTTAATACTATATAACTTGCAGTTCCATATTTTATTTATGATTTTAAAAGCTGATGTTGCTTTGCCAATTCGTAGTGTAATTTCTTTTTAACATTCAGTCCTTTTTTCCCCAGTGCAATCAAAATTGCTACCTAAATAGGTGAACTGCTCTGTTATTTTTATCATTTTAGATTCCAGAGTGATATCTGCATTACTTGCCATAGGTGTCTTTATTATATTTGGTTTTTCATAGCTTATCTACAGTTCAACTTTTGATGCTATAGCTGACAAGTTGTCTGTTTTTCTTTGCATATCTTGGTTGTTTCTACTTAATAAGGTAATACTGTATACTTATTATTCATTTGAGCATAATCTTAATTGCACATTGTTATTGGTTACTAACCTGACGTCATTGCACTCCGGGCAGACCCATAGGTGCTCAGTCTCCCTCAACAGATATCGAAGAGTATGTATACTGATGGTTCCCGTGGCTCGCTGATTAAACATACTCCTCACTCTGCCCCTCAGGTATCCAGATCTACTTGTACAACGGGTAACTCCAAACTGCCTAAATCGCTTGATCGATTCAACATCTATTTTGGTGTCCTCATCCAACAGACAGTCACGAAGAGACCGAAGAACATCCCCTTATCCATCTTCAACTCCCCAACAATCGATGCTAGCCTGTCCGCTCTCTCATTATTGTAAACACCAGCATGCCCAGGACAGTATATCAAAGTAAGCCTCTGGAGGTTAGAAACTTCTATAGACGACATCCACTCACATCGGACATGTTCAGAATTCTTTAAGAATTAATTAAGAACTTTCGAGCTGAAAGGCACATATATCAGAATCTTGATATAAATTACAACAAAACGAAACAAACAATTTCCAAATCTAGCTAAAAATAGGAAGAAATAATTAAATTATTTCAAGTATAATACGCTTCCTCACTTTTATTTTACTTCTGAGTGAGTACTTCGTCTAAAGTACATGTATTCCAGAAAATAGAATAGACATTCTGTGTTTGTATAATACATAGGTTCCCAAAGTGGGCAGTACCACCCCAGTGGGCACGGAGGCCTTCTGGGAGGGGGGCAGGTAGTGGGCTCAGAAGCATTTGCGGGGCGTCCAGGCGATTAGGGGTCGGTAGCTCCTTAAAGAAGAAATTAATAATATATATATAAATTAAATTATTTTTCGTGATTTTGCGATTGAGTAGTCATTTAAAATTTGAATTCTGCATTTAAATTAATCTTATGCCTGTCTTACTCACCATTTTTCCATCAATTTTCAATTTCATGTACATAATCTTTTGAAAATTAACCATGTAAGACAGACATATATATATATATATATATAAATTTTCTATGTCAAAGAGAAAATCTAGTATGTATATATGTGGAGAGGGGCGTTAGCAAACTGTTATAATGGATGGGGAGGGGCGTTGCAAAGTAGATGTTTGTGCAAAGTGGGCTGTGAACCGAAAAGTTTGGGAACCTATGATATAATAGATGATTCAAGGCTGACGTGGCATATGTGTACTTCTCCTGTCCTGGGTGAGACATGCGTGGTATGGCATAGATATTTGTCACGTGACTCACGTATGCTTTCTCTCACGCACAGGTAATATGAATAAAATATGAAAGATACCTTCCATCTGTTTCTTCGTGAACTTAACTGATACCTTTGATTCTGAGATAGGAGTTTAGTCTTATTTTTCCTGTATGTTGGCATACACGCTCTGATATAACCAAAACAAGGTTCGTCCTTAGGTTGAAAGCGCTTGCTTCGGCTAAAAAGTGTTAATCCTCTACACAACAAACGAACAAACATCTGTTTCCTGTGTTCATGTTGGGAAACTACATCCTTCTCATTATCTGATTGATTGACTGACTCGCTCGCTCACTCACTCGCTCGCTCACTCACTCACTCACTCACTCACTCACTCACTCACTCACTCCCACTCACTCACTCACTCACCACTCACTCACTCCTCACTCACTCACTCACTCACTCACTCACTCACTCACTCACTCACTCACTCACTCACTCACTCCTCACTCACTCACTCACTCCTCACTCACTCACTCACTCCTCACTCACTCACTCACTAACTAACTCACTCATTCACTCACTCACTCCCACTCACCCACCCCACCCCCCACTCCTCACTCCCTCACTCCTCTCACTCACTCACTCACTCACTCACTCACTCACTCACTCACTCACTCACTCACTCACTCACTCCACTCACTCACTTACTGGCTCACTAACTCACTCATTCACTCACTCACTCACTCACTCACCACCCACCCACCTCACTCACTCCTCCTCACTCCTTCCTCACTCCTCTCACTCACTCACTCCTCATCACTCACACTTCACCACACTCACTCCCTCCTCCTCCTCACTCCTCCTCACCACCCTCCTCCTCACTCCCTCACTCCCTCTCACTCACTCCTCCTCACTCACTCACTCACTCACAACTCACTCACTCACTCCTCACTCCTTTGGCCACTAACTCACTCATTCACTCACTCCTCATCACTCACCCACCCACCACTCCTCCTCCTCACTCCCTCTCACTCACTCCTCCTCACTCACTCACTCACTCACTCACTCACTCACTCACTCACTTACTGGCTCTCCTCACTCCTCCTCACTCACTCCTCCTCCACCCACCCACTCACTCCTCACTCCTCACTCCTCTCACTCACTCACTCACTCCTACTCACTCCCACTCACTCACAATTCACCCACCCACTCATACTTGCTCTGCAACAGCACACACAATTTATATATATATATCTCAATATAAATTTTACCGCTTCGTCCGTGCTATGGAACATTTGATGTGATTCAAAATTGTATTTCCTCATTTAATTCCATTTTGTTTTAATATTTTGCATTTTAGCAATTATATTTCGCAATTTCGACTTATCCATTTTTGTTATGACACTCTTACATATGTATAAATAATTCAGTAGAGGACCTCGTCCAGATGATTTGTTAGTCATCTGTTACTTTTTATGTTTTATAATCCTAAACTATATCCACTTGGATTTAGTCTCTAGTTGGGACTTGAGTCTCTGTGGTGTAGAGTTGTTCTCTTGAGTCTGTGGTGTAGAGGTTAGTCATACCTCTTGTTCCAAAGGTACTCAGTTCGCTCCTTAGTGAAGACATCAGGATATTTGTCCAGAGAACGCTGATCTGTGTAGGTGAGATCAGTTTCTAGTTTATCCAGAAACGGACTGCCGAACGAGGTTCCGTGTTCAAAAGTCGAAATGGCAGGCAAAAAGATCACTATCCAAAATTCATCCATCAATCGATCCATGATTTGATCCATTCATTCATATATCCACACATTCATCAATTTAATCCTATCTGAATCTTAATCTTCATTTAATCTTCTATGATCATGTCGTGTCTTATCTAATCCTATCTAACACAAGAGGAATAGCTGAGAATTCTCGCGCCGCTGAGTTACAGAGAAAACGACCTGTGCGAAAAGACAGAACACACAACATCCACATTTCTAACCTTAATCATGTATGCCCACATGTGGTAGGGGATTGTGTTCTAGGAGGGAAACTCTACAGTCACCTCCGCACACACAGAGAGATGCAACAGCACACATCTGAGGCTGTTGCTATCATCGTTGCGATGGACAGCTTATTTATTTTATTATTAATGGTATAGTATGAGTTAATAAGGTAGTTTGTCATTCCTTTCCTTCTTGGCAGTAGCTACACTAAAACTACCAAATATATCTTTATTAGGCATGCTATTTTATTTAGACGCTGAAAAACCACTATAGTGACTGATGATGTGATTGATTCACAATTTGTATACCACTGTAGAAGCTTATGGTATCATCATCACCATCAGGTGCCGTCTCCACATCGAAGGTTGGCTGCAATGAATCTCCCGCATCCTCTGTCTTTCGCCTTGATGTTGCACACTGCCAGACTGTAACCTGTCCATTTCTTAAAATTTCCCTCCCATTATCTCTCGTCTTCCTCTTCCTTCTAACTTTCCCCTCTAGTAAAGATTTTATCATGGTTTCATGTCTTTTTTTTTGTGCCCAAAATACTTTACTTGTCTGAATTTTATTTCTCTTAATAATTGTTTCTTCATGTCTAGTTTTCATAAAACTTGTTTATTTGTCTTTTTTTCTGTCCATAAAACTCTGCCTATTCTTCTATATATCCACATCTCAAATGCATGGTATAGGATGAGTTAAAAAGGTAGTTTGCTGACTCTTTCCTTCTTGGCAGTAACTGCACTAAAGCTACCAAATATACGTGTTAGGCACGATATTCTATTTAGACAGGTAGATAGCTCAGGTGCAGCAAAGAAAATATGAACTTTTTTAACGATTATTTCTTCTGCAATGATGCATTTAGCCGCCAGCAGCGAGATGAGTATTACTTGTTATAACGCTTTCTCTCTTTTAGTTCTCTGTGCTTCAAGTCATTTGCCTTGTGTTCTGAAGGTCGTAGAGTTCGAATACGAGTTTGCATCGTTATATTCACAAGTGCATTTATTTCTGGAGATTCTACGATTGTTGCTGGAGTTACGGAGTTCGTGCTTGTTTGTGTGTGCAATATTTTCTGCAGTTGGTGTGTCATTTATGGGGAGCGTGGCCGAGTCATACGGGGAAAACATGACGTAATTGAATCAATCCTTTGCTATTTGTCCTCAGTTATTGGCACGCCCCTGTATCAGTCATATCTGGAAACCAGGTACAGTGAAATGTGACCTTCGATAAATATACGGCCGGCAGCTCGGGTAAAAATTCTAGGAAATAAGACCGCAACCTTCGTGTGATCCTCGCATTCCAGTATTGTTGCATATAGACTAATTCATTTAAAAAACAATACAACATGCTAAATCAAGGTTATATAATGTCCTCAGTTCAGTTTAAAGCTAAGGAATATCAATATTATTATCATTTTTCACCAATAAAAAACCATGAACTTATAGAATTTAGTAAAATTGCAAAAAAGTGTACAGTTTTCTTTCAAGCATATTAAAAAACCAGCCCCCTTCTAACTGGAAATACCGATTTGTCGGCTAATCTATTCGGTCTTATGTTGCCGGGGCTGCAATGAAATCAATCCCTCGCCTTTCGTCCACAATCACTGTCACGCCCAAGGGTAGAATCATATCTGGAAACCCGGGGCAATTAAATCAGTACTTTACCTTTCATTCCCAGTCATTGTCGCGGTCAAGAGCACATACATTTTTTTAAAATGTCCACTTAATTGATCTTGTGATTTTCGTTCCACCTCAAACATTGTCTTCTGTGTGTCTATGAGCTCTGCTTTAAAAGTTCTCCGTCATGTGTTCTTAGACATTCCCTTTTCAGGGTTCTGTATGTCAAGAGGCAGATATTCGGGGCAGAGTTTTCCAGGATGTCACATTGCCCGTCATCGTTGACAGTTGTTCTGTCCCCCGCCCGCGTGTTACTGAGGCTTGTAAGAAGAGCAAAGAATAGTAACACTGCGAGATGAAAGGCGTGTCGTAAGAGGCGACTGAGGTAGGAGCCTAGGGAAGCTAACCTAGTAAATAAAAAGCGTTGAGGAAATCGGATGTGCTGGCCTACTTATAGGCGTATAACTAGCACAGCGTACAATCGCTCTTTGGCTTAGATCACATAAAAATCACAAAGAGTGGTTAACAAGTGATTGATATGGAGCGTTCAAAGAAGAAGAAGAGGAAAGAAGTTCTGTTCCCTACCAGTATGGCATCCAGATCTTCACGTGCAGTTTGAGTTTATTCTGTTTTTGTTGCTGTTTGCTTTTTTTGTTTATATCGTTATTTCGCCAGACCTGCGACCGTGTACGTCATTTTGGACAGCGATAGTCTACAGTAGCAGTTCCCAAACTTTGCAAACCGCGGACCATCTTTTGAAACACATGTTGCTGCCGCGACTCCCAAAAATGTCTATATATGAAAATGGAGAGGAATGAATTATCTGTGTGTTACAATAGTAAACAATGTCTTCAATTTAACATTTTAATAAACAGGACGAGGTTTCTTTTTGACTTGAACAAGACGCTCCATCGTTAGCATCATCAGTACATTTGCGTTTCAATTTCAGCCAATGATCCATTCAGTAGCTCAGCCAAAATTTATTGTAGCAAAATCAACGCCAACTTTATTTATCCTTTCTTTTCCAAGATCGTTTCAGCCAATTACTTAATTAAATTTCATTCTTCTAGCGATGGAGTTATTATTACACAACAACAACAGTGAAGCTGGCTCCAATTTCTCAGACTGCAGGAAAATTCAAATGATCTTTCATTTTGTCCTGTCAGACATTTAGACTCAGTCTGGTCCAGGTCCTTTGATTTCACAGCGGAATTAGTTTACTACTGTTTTTATACATATTTTTAACATTTATTTTTCTATTTGAAATGTCAAAGATCATAATATTTCTTCAATATCGCTTGATGACCCATGTAAGTACCTCCCGGACCCACGGGTGTCCACGGACGCGAGTTTTGGAAACGCTGGTCTAGGGTAATAACATATATTGCATTCTCTAATTTTATGATGCTCCCAACACGTTATAACAAACTCACTAGGATAAAGCACAAAGAAACCTTATCAACAGAAAAATAATAAGACAAACAACTTTTTTGGGCATATAATGCGAAGAGAAGGTTTAGAACATTTGGTGGCAACAGGTAAAATTCAGAGAAGAAGAGATCGTGAAAGACAGAGGAAGAAGATGTTAGATGGTCTGACATCGTGGTTCGACAAAAGATCGACATCAGAACTGTTTAACTGCATCAAGGAGAGAGATTTGTGGAGAATCATGATAGCCAACGCATGCAGGCATGGCACTTGATTGATTGAATTAGGGAACTTCAATAATATCGTCTAGTCAGTGGCGGCTCGTGATCATTTTTGCTGGTGGGGCTAGACAAATATTTTTTTGGAAAAATCATGGATTTGGGTTGCTATTTTTTAATTTATAAAATAATAAATACACGTTACACATTATTTTTCGTGGGGCACGGCCCCACTGGCCTTTAATGACGAGCCGCCTCTGCGTCTAGTAATACAGTAATCCTGTCAAAAAGAAAAACTAACTATCACTCAAGCCACTAAAACATCGCTAAAGACTAAAACGGGAAACAAGGACACTGAGCAGCAAACCGGTAACAGTGTGACGACAAAAGAAAGAAGATTAATACAGTAAAAGTAAAGAACTCGTTCTTATATCATATCGTTTATTGGGGAATATCAAGTTACCAACAGTTTTTCTCATAAGCTAGTGGGATTTCTTATATCATATCGTTTATTGGGAATATCAGTTACCAACAGTTTTTCTGATAAGCTAGTGGAAGATTTGCTTATATCATGTCGTTTATTGGGGAATATCTAGTTACCAACAGTTTTTCTGATAAGCTAGTGGGGGATTTGCTTATATCATGTCGTTTATTGGGGAATATCAATTTACAACAGTTTTCTCATAAGCTAGTGGATTTGCTTATATCATATCGTTTATTGGGAAATCAATTTACCAGACAGTTTTCTCATAAGCTAGTGGGATTTGCTTATATCATGTTGTTTGTTAGGGAATATCAAGTTACCACAGTTTTCTGATAAGCTAGTGGATTTGCTTATATCATGTCGTTTATTGGAATATCAGTTCAACAGTTTTCTCATAAGCTAGTGATTTGCTTATATCTATCGTTTATTGGGAATATCAAGTTGCCAAGTTTTCTCATAAGCTAGTGGGATTTGTATATCATATCGTTTATTGGGAATATCAATTACCAACAGTTTTCTGATAGGCTAGTAGAGGATGTGGTCAGTATCTAGCCGGTCGTTTTAACTCACAGTGCTTTTAACAGAGATGAGGTGTCTTAGAAAAGCTGCAGGTGTGACAATAAGAGACAAAATTAGAAATGAAGAAATAAGAATAAGACTGGATGTGAAACCAGTCATGCAATTCATAAAAGAACAACAGATTAAATGGTTTGGGCACCTGACAAGAATGCCTGGTATCGCCTACCACAGAGAACCACACAGAAAAAATAATCAGTACAAAGCAGAAGAAGACCACTCAAAGATGGGCGACGGCATCAAGAACAGCCTTACGAAAATGAATATAATCTTACAAAGTGCCTTATAACAAGCACACGCAAGATCACTACCCCTCCTGAAACGGAATATTGCAATAAATGTATATTAGCAACATTACTGATTAGCGTCATGCGTAAGCGTTAGCCTATCGTCCCGGGCATACGATGCTTGTGTGTTCAATCCCATATTTGACGTTTTACACGTGATCAAATTGGTTCTCTACCTCCGCAAACAAAGTACTAGAAATGTGAAGTGACACCCGTAAGGGTCGGAAAAGGCTACGAAAAATTGTATTTATTTATAGTGAATTAACCTGTATACAGGCTTTGCTTCATCTTAAAAATATCGAGCCATTATATCGGTTCAGAGGTGAAGAGGTTAATAAGTCGGTCTTCATGTTTGTCTTAATTTATTTTAGATTTATTATTAGGTAGTCTGCGTTTTCCTTGGCAACAAATATGGTTGTGAGACATGGGCCATTCACAACGGCGGAGAAGATTATTAATGCCTTTGAATGCCAATGCTACAGAAGAGTACTTAGAATATCATGAACAGAGAAAAGAACAAAGGATCATATTCTGTAACTGTTTGATATTAAAGAGAGTTGACTATTAAAGAGCATAATATCAAGGAAAATAAAAAAATTTCGGCACATTAACATATGAATGTCTAGAAAGATAATTTTGGAGAGAATACTGCATGAAAGAAGAATGAGAGGAAAACCTAGAAGACGAACGGTGTAAGATGTCATTGACGATCTGAGAATGACTGATGCTGACGCTGGTCAACTTGCAAGAATAGGAGTTTTTGGGACTGCTGTCACATGAGCCAAGTGCCGAAGGACAGGCTACTTGATGATGATGATTAGGTAGCACACAGAATTGGAACAACATACATACATTCGTACAGTTCTTTGTTAAGACACTGGTTTTCTTGAAATTATTTCTGTCTTCTTGAATACACAACCATAACTCAGATTACTACTACACCTGTAACAAGCACAGGTAAGCTACCTTCCCACAACACGCACAAATAAGTTAACTTGCCATAACAAGCACAGCACAATCTAAACTACACATACACTACACACTTATATACAGATAAGCTAAAAGTTGGCGCTCAAAATATAAAAACAAAACAAAACAGGAAACAAACTAACAGCGACGTATAACCAGGAGAAGGAAATTCATTTAATGAGGAACTGGCTGAAGAAACTATGAACAACGGTTGGATTATTTTCTTGAAAGAGAGTTTTAGGAATATATTAGTACGACAGGAGAATAGTTAGGACAGGTGTAAACAGTCTCTGTAGGTTGTCTAGTTCTACTCGTACGCACGTGCATTCAGGTCGACATGATAGTGATGGTTTAGGTTTTCGAAATCAAAATTTCAATACTGGATCCTTACAAACAAAGATTGTTTCGTCACGATTATTAGAAAAGTTTCTATTTTTCAACATCAGTCATGCGTGAATTGATAAACTTGTAGTTTGACTGTCAGACATTCTATGGAACTTGTTTTGTGGAAATTTGGACCAAGAGTAGAATTTTGGTAGAAAATCTTAGAGGTAATAACGTCAGGTGAGTGTTTTATGACTAACAAATATAGTTGAAAGGTAACAGCGACAGGTGAGTTTGTTCTGACCAACATAAAAATAAGCATAGAGATAATAACGACAGGTAAGTAAGTGACTAACAAAAATTAACCTAAAGGTAAAAACGACAGGTGAGGTGTGTTCTAAAAAAATGCCCAAAACAAAAAAAACTGTTGCAGTACCGGCTGTTAGAGCGTTGTAGGACGGGTGTGATGAGAGCATGATGAGTTTAATGGCTGCATGGCTAGTACAGTCGTCGCAAAGCAGTTCAGGTTAGGATTTTTCTTTATGCCCCCAAGCGTGTTCTAACCAACACAAATGTGCCTAGATGTAGTGACTACAGGTGAGCGTGTTCTGACCAACACAAATGTGCCTAGATGTAGTGACTACAGGTGTGTTCTGACCAACACAAATGTGCCTAGATGTAGTGACTACAGGTGAGCGTGTTCTGACCAACACAAATTGGCCTTAGATGATGACTACAGGTAGCTGTTCTGACCAACACAAATGGCCAGATGATCTCAGGTGGTGTTCTGACCAACACAAATGTGCCTAGATGTAGTGACTACAGGTGCGTGTGTTCTGACCAACACAAATGTGCCTAGATGTAGTGACTACAGGTGAGCGTGTTCTGACCAACACAAATGTGCCTAGATGTAGTGACTACAGGTGAGCGTGTTCTGACCAACACAAATGTGCCTAGATGTAGTGACTACAGGTGCGTGTGTTCTGACCAACACAAATGTGCCTAGATGTAGTGACTACAGGTGAGCGTGTTCTGACCAACACAAATGTGCCTAGATGTAGTGACTACAGGTGAGTGTGTTCTGACCAACACAAATGTGCCTAGATGTAGTGACTACAGGTGAGTGTGTTCTCAAACAAGTGTATGGCGTGTTCTGACCAACACAATGTGCCTAGATGTAGTGACTACAGGTGACGTGTTCTGACCAACACAAATGTGCCTAGATGTAGTGACTACAGGTGTGGAAAAATGTGTCTACATGCATGCGATGTGTCCTGACCAACACAAATATGCCTAGAGATAGAACAACAGGTGAGTGTGTTCTCAATAAAAAATTAGTTCAAAGGTAAACACGACAGGTGAGTGTTTCCTGACCAACAAAAAATATTAGCATATGAGTTCAAAATAGATCCGATGCAGTTCACATTGGTAAGTTAACAGAGATTCATTTTGTTAATTAAGTTGACAAACTGAGGTTAAGAAATTAAAGTTAGAAATTGAAAGTTAACAAATTAAAGTTAACAAATTAAAGTTCTTCTCCTTCTTTGCGTTCGTTTTTACGACCAATTTTAATCACTCTTTGTGATATGTTTGATCTTTGCCAAGAACGTGTATACGTTGCACATTGGTTTGGTATGCCACTAAACGCATAGACTTCTACACGTTTAGGACACATGCATCAGATTTCAGCCAAAAATTAAAGTTAACAAATTAAAGTTAACAAACTGAATTTAACAAATTGAGGTTAACAATCTGAAGTTAACAAACTGAAGTTAACAAATTGAAGCTAGTAATTTCAAGTTAACAAATTGAGGTTAACAAATTAAAGCTAGTAATTTGAAGTTAACAAATTGAAGTTAACAATCTGAAGTTAACAAACTGAAGTTATAGATGTATTTTCTCACGCCAATAATATCATGAACCATTTAAACAATATGAGTAATGGAAAAATGTCTACCTGCAACGTAGAATGTTGCTTACATGTTGGTATGTGACCCGCGTTTAGCTTGCATTAGCTGATGCCAAATTGTGTTGTTTAGATGCAACGCTTTCTTCTCAATGACAGTCTACTATAGCCTTTATTCTTTCATTTTGCCTAATTCTGGGTTGTCTCACAGAGTCAGGATCAGAAGGGATTTCTAGAACGTGTTCTGGTGTGTGCTTCGTACATGGTTTCTTTTACTGTCTGTGTTATTTCTGTGATCCATCTTTTGCGTGGACGACTTAATGTCTTGCATCTACTATATACGGAACAGAAGTACATATGACCATATAGTTAACTTGTGAATAATAATAGAACAATCTGGAGAGTATAATGTCGATCCATATTATATATATATATATATATAAGTGGGCGTATGTAGCTTAAGTGGTAGTGAGCTCGATCGCAACCAAAGCGTACCTGGTTCAAATTCCGTGGCAGGCAGTTTGGAAGCAAATTAATTTCCTTGGAGTTTTACGAACTATAAAAATAGACATCACCGTTCAGAAAGCAATGACAAGCTACTGTGCGTATGAGTGGTGCCTAGAAAAATCGACGACTCGTTTACTGTTGTTGATGGCTAAGTCCTGCTGCAAAGGATATGCCACGATTTTTATTTTCATATATATATATATATATGGCCTTTTCGTCTTTACAGACGGTCAATTGGCAAGTGTTTTACTGTGACAACTTCTGAGTTTTCGCTTTTCTCTCATGTCGTTCAGCTCGTATATAATGCTTCTCAAAAGACTCTGCGCTCTTTCGTAATTTGGCTTTCCACACAACTCTGTCATCAGCTAGTCCTTCCCATGTGCTGGGACCTATAGAAAAGTTTTCATTGAGGCTTTGCAGACATCTTTATATCTGAGCAATGGTCTGCCCTGGTGCATCTTCCCTCCGAAAGTTCACAGAACAACATTTGTTTTGGTATGCGACAAGTTTCCATTCTTCTCATGTCCCAACCATCTTAGTCGTCTACTGCTGATCATGCCCATGATGGAAGGCAGGTTTGCACGTTGCAGTACTTCAGAGTTGGTTATCTTGTCGTACCACCTGATGTTCATAATCTTGCGGAGACATCGAAGGTGAAATATGTTAATATATATATATATATACATTCCTCTTGTACCGTTATAGGGCCTGCAAGTAATTTCTCCATACCGCTCTGTCTTAGGCAACTCGCTCAATCTCTTCTATGGAATTGAGTTTGATATTTCTTGCCTCTCTTCCAGCAAAGTTCGTTTCAGAGTTTCTGTAGGACATCCTCTCTTTGTTGAACCCTTTGCCTCCCATTTCAATGCATACTTTGGTATCCAATGTAGATATATACTCATGTTTTAATTACTACTCTTGCCCGTCTGCCCAGCGTGTTCGTAGCGCGTTGGACTACGGGTGACTATCCCTCTGTGTGTGCGGGTTCAATTCCGCGGGATGGCAGAAAAAGCCACAGATTCCCCAGATTTACGGTGTTCGCGGTACCGAACCGAATGGTTACGATGTCCATGGCACCGAGCCGAAGAGCTGAAAAGCTCAAGTTCTTCTGGATCGAAAAAAAAATGACTACTCAAGGCAGTGCCGAATTAAGCCAGCGCGGGAGCTGTAGAAAATGTTACCAAGAGGCAATAGGTTTTGTATGATAATAAAATAAAACATAACTTTCATAAACAAACTTTTCATGATTTAATTTGATCATATTTAGAGATAACACTAGGCAAATCAATTTCTCTAAGTAAATTACATTCAATTTTCATTAAGGTGAGGTTATTTAGACGATCTTGTCCCATCAAGTTCCTTAACTCACTTTTTATGCCCGCGTGCCCAGCGTGTTCGTAGCGCGTTGGACTACGGATGACTATCCTCTGTAAGTGCGGGTTCAACTCCGCGGACTGGCAGAAAAGCTACAGGTTCCCCAGATTTACGGTGTTCGTGGCCACGAGCCGAAGGGTTACGATGTCCATGACACCGAGCCGAAGAGCTTTCAGCTCAAGTGCTTCTGGATCGGAAAAAACAAAACAAAAAACTCACTTTTTGTACGCTTTAATAATGACTAAGCACCTAAATATATGGGTGTGACTATGGGTGTTTTGATGTTGGCTCAGCCCCCAATAACCAATAACAAATAACACGTGCTGCCTTTAATGACAAACCCAAAAATGGGAGTATAGCTAATTTATCCATGAATAATTATTTAGGAGTGTATGGGTGAGCGGATTAGAGCGCGGCCTCTAAGCGGGAGACCTATGTTCAATCACCGGTAAGGCCAATGATTTTTTTTCTGTCGGGGGCATAAAAGACAAATCAAAACCTGAAGAGTTTCGCGGCGACTGCACTAGCCATGCGGCCATTAAGTTTCTCTGGCTCGCCCCCACTTCTTCCTACACCGTCCTAAAAAGCGGTACTACACAGGCAGTAACGACAGTTTAAAAACCCAAAACCACGGTTATTAATTAAGATAGGTTTAACAATATGAGTATATTTAAGTTATAAATTATTTGAGCATGATTTAATAATGAGTAACGTTAATCTACTCAATTACTGGAATATAATTTAATAATGTGGTAAAGTTAATCTCAATTACTGGTTATAATTTAATAATGTAGAGTTACTCTCAATACTGAGATATAATTTATAATTAATAATTATTCTATTTACGGTTTTAAAGTCAATTGGTAAAGTTATTTTCTTATACTATATTTAATATTGTCAAGTATTCTCAATTATGTTAATTTAATAATGTGTATAGTTATCTTTCCAATTACCTGATATAATTTCAAGTGCTGGATTAAAGTTAATCTTCAATACTGAGATAATTTATATTGAGAATACTTCAATTACTGGAATATATTTAATATTGGTCAGAATTTCCAATTACTGAATATAATTTAATAATGTGAGTAAAGTATTTCCAATTACTGATAATTTAATAATGTGTAAGTTACTCTTCAACTTACTGAGGAAGATTTATAAGTTGTAAAGTTAATTTTACTTGTCGAAATATGTTATAATATTGGGAGTTACCAGGTGAATTATGTATATAATTTAATATTGAGTAAAGTTAATTTTCAATTACTGGAGTATAATTAATAATTTTGCAAGTATCTTCTAGATACTGGTATAATTTAAAATGTGAGTAATTAATTTCTTCAATTCTGCGTATCAATTTAATAATGTTAGAGTTAATCTTCGAATTCTGTTATAATTAATAATGTGCCTCCAGTTAATGCATCTTGTATCTGAGATATTTAATAATGTATTAAGTTAATCTCTCAATTACTGGAGTATAATTTAATAAGTGAGTAAGTATCTCTCAATTACTGAGTATAATTTTAATTGCAGTTAATCTGAAAAGTCACTGAATTCCAATTTTAAATAATGTGGTACAAGTTAATCTCTCATTGATGAATGAATTTAATAATGAGTAAAGTTAATTTCCAATTACTGGAAATTTAATAAGTGAGTAAAGTTAATCCAATTAGGCATAAATGAGACTGTAGTAAAATTTACTAATTCACTAGTTACTGGATATAATAAAATGAGTAAGTTAATCTCAATTTTCATGATTTAATTTATAATTTGAGATAAATAATCTCTCAATTCTAAGTAATAATTTAATTAAGTAAGAGTTAATTTCAATTTGGGTCAATTAATATTTCGTGAAGCTCAATTTTTACATTATAGTATAATTTAATAAATGGAGTTAATCTTCAATTACTGGAATATATTTAATAATGTGAGTAAAGTTAATACAATTACAATATAATTAATAATGTGAGTAAAGTTAATTTCAAATGGGAGTATACAATTTTAATAATGTGAGTAAGTTAATCTCTGATACTGGAATTAATTTAATAATGTGAGTAAGTTAATTTCAATTACTGGATATAATTTAATAATGTGTAGTAAGTTAATGCTCAAATTACTGAATATAATTTAATAATGTGAAAAGTCTAATCGTATAGAATAAAATTTTAAAAAAAAGTTAATCTCTAATTATTGAATATATTTAACAATATAGTAATTAATTTTCAATTACTTGAGTATAATTTAATAATGTGATAAAGTTAATTTCTCAATTACTGAGTATGATTGGCAATGTTGAAGAAATTATGAAATGACCTTTTTTACCTACGCTCTTTGGTTCACATCAGAAATAGGGGTTTGGGAAGCGCTATTTCAGAACAAACACTAAGAAAAATAAGGAAAATAATCAACAACCATCCTTATCTACATAGTCTCCTGCTTCTTCATCATCAACATCACCATCATTATCATCCTCATCGTCATCTTCCTCATCCTCACCCTCATCATTATCATCATCATTATCATCCTGATCATCATCATCATTATCTGCTCCTCACACACTTTCCAAGACGACATACATTTTACGTTACCATATCTTGATTTCAATGTCACAACTCCAGAAAGTGTTAATCTTCAAAGAGCTATAAATTATAATCATTTCAATGTAATATCCATATCCTTGACTGTTTTATCCATATTCCGTTAAAATACTTAGAAGTGTTGAATTTCTTTATTGCACTGGGTTATCCTCTCGATCTTACTCCGCAGAATTGGTGCGGAGTTTTAAGAAAGTAATGCACCCGTGTGTTGCCGGAGCTCGCAAGGGGAGCAGCAAATTAGTAACACTGCGACCTACAAGGCATGTCGTAGGAGGAGACCTAGGTAGGGACATAGGGAAGCTACCCTAGTAAATAAAAAGCATCGCAGAAATCGGATGTGTTGAACAATCGCTCTTAGGCTCGGATCATATGCAACTCACAAAGACTGGATAACAAATGGTTAACAAGTGGTTGATTGTTTTTTTTCGATCCAGAAGCACTTGAGCTGAAAGCTCTTCGGCTCGCTGTTATGGACATCGTAACCCTTCGGTTCGGTGCAACGAACACCGTAAATCTGGGAAATCAGTGGCTTTACTGCTAGTCCGCGGAGTTGAACCCGCACTCACAGAGGACTTGTCACCCGTAGTCCAACACGCTATAAACACACTAGGCAGGCAGGCAAACAAGTGGTTGATATGTAACGTTCAAAGAAGAAGTTTAGTGGCAACATATAAATGTGAATCATGGATTACAACACAATCATTAAATAATAGAACCAAATCTTTTGAAATAAAGTCATACAGAAAAATGATTAGAACAGACCTGGACAAAGAAGAAAAATATAGTCATCCTTATAGACATTAAAAGTCACAGTGGCTTGGTCAAAGAAGTAATAGAGGCAGGGTTAATGGGAGACGTGGTGGAAGGGGGGGTGGACAAGACGATGGTGACAACATGATATTAATGAATCCCCAAGTAGGAGGAGGCGGGAGAACATGCTAGAGATCGAGGATTCTTCAGCATTGCTGTAGTTAGTACAATGGTCTTCAATACAACGAAAATATTAATGGTAAAATGTGAAATATTGAATAAATATTTATGGTTCCTTTCCGTTTTTACAGACGATCATTTGTGAAATGTATAATAGTGAAGCATGGACATTAAATAAGGCAGTAGAAAAAACATATTCGTGCTTTTGAATATAAGTGTTACAGAAGAGTCTTCCGTATATCATGGACAGAAAAGAGAACAAATAGATCTATACAGAAGAGTCTTCCGTATATCATGGACAGAGAGAGAACAAATAGATCTATACAGAAAGAACACAAAATCAAAGAGAACTGGCTGATGTTACAAATAAGAAAGATATATATTTTGGACATATAAAAAGACACAAAGGGCTGGAGAAGATCATCATGGAAGGAGGCATACCGACACAGAGGAGAAAAGGCAGTCCATGGAGAAGATGGATAAGGAATAGCTGTTGTTTTGACCTGACGACTGAAGAGGCAGGACATCTGGCCTATGAGAGAGAGAGAAATTCCGAAGGACTGTTGGGATGGCAAAGTTCTGCTCATGACAAGCTATTTGATGATTATGGTAACGACTTCTGAGTATATTTCTCTTGCATTTGAGCTCCTCCCTAAGACTCTCTTTGAAAGATACTACTCTTTGCGCAGTTGTTTTCCATACAGCTCAGTCACCAGCTAGTTTATTTTCTATTAGTTAGGAACGATAGAAAAATCCTTTACGGAGGTCATGTATCTCATCAGCATCATGCCCGCGTGATGCTGGGGTCCGCAAGGCAAATAAAGAGTAGTACCACCGCGACCTACAAGGCATGTCGTAAGAGGCGACAGATGTAGAACCCAGGGGAAATTACCTTAGTAAATAAAAAGTATCACAGAAATCGAATGTGTTGGCTTACTTGTAGATACATAGCTAGCACAACGTACAATCGCTCTTAGGCTCAGATCAGATACAAATCACACAGAGTGGTTAACAAGTGGTCGATATGGAGCGTGCAGAGAAGATCGACATAATTGGGGTCTTTGTCTCAGAAGACAATAGGTTTTACGCCACGTAGTTTGTTCTGTGCTGAATCACAACGTCTGTTGTGGATGTAATAACCTATTCTGGAGTGACACCCCTTGCCATAGTTGCTACAGGTGAGACTGGAGAATTCCTTGCATATATCCTTATGTCCGCCTTGGATGTGCTTCCTTTTAAAATGTTTACAAAACAGTACCTGTTGGGGTATGAGGCTATTACAGCGGCCTTCGTAAATAAGTTATAGAGTCGGCTGTGCTATTACTCATTCTCCTCTCTCTCCTCTCCTCTCTTCTCTCTCTTTTCTCTTTCTCCTCTCTCTCTTCTCTCTCTTTCTCTCTCTTTTCTCTCTCTCTTTCTCTCTCTCTTTTCTCTCTCTCTTCTCTCTCTCTCTCTCTCTCTCTCTCTCTTTTCTCTCTCTCTTCTCTCTCTTCTTCTCTCTTTCTTTCTTTCTCTCTCTCTCTCTCTTCTCTCTCTCTCTCTTTCTCTCTCTCTCTCTCTCTCTCTCTCTTCTCTCTCTCTCTCTCTCTCTCTCTCTATCTCTATATATATATATATATATTATAACCTTTTTCCACTTCGAGGTATATTAGGGAAGACGGTGTTATATCCGTTTTGTACATTGAACGTCGACTATGAAGTAACTATGTGGTTATAATTATATTTGATTGACGAACATTATTATTATTATTAACATTGAACGTCGGCACACGATGGGCAGTATGGTCAACATGATCCCTACGTTCTTTACTTCCCAGTGCTTTTCTAGAACCCAATTGAGGCTGGGTCGACCTAGAGCCATTACATCCGAAAAACATTCCACACACACATTGTGGAACCCACATATATGAATTACTATATATATATATCACAAGGGTGTTCTAGATAAAAGTAGCCCGGTCAAGTGAACCAATCTGGCAAATGTTTATGAAAATGAGATGGTTTAATTATGATGTAGTATAGGTCAAGTGAGCAAGTCTTTTGTGATGTTGTGTAATTATGATGCGGGAAGGGGCGATGAACAATGGTGACGAAGAACGAGCTAGTCAGAACCCGTTTAGATAGTAAATAGACAGAACGCAATGCGTACCTGACCACTTTTAATTTGTCAATGGGGCTGCTTTTATCTTGAACACCATGTATATATATATATATATCAACAATTTGAATATTTTGGATGCACACGGTACAAGATTATGTTATAAATCGTTCTATAAATAAACATTGAGTGCAGACTTAAAAAGTAAAAAGATTTTATTAAGAGAAAACATGTTGATAAAAACGACAACCATAACAAACAGAAAAAATTCAATGTGCTAAAGACATAAAATTGTATTTATATAAATAACAATCATTTCTGAATGTGGAGATGCCACTTGATCTGATCACTGTCACTTTCTTGTGTTTTTTTTTTTTTACAGATACCGACGGCGTCTTGAACGAGACCGTTATTTCACTCAAGCCATTGATCCATCAAGCATTTCGTCCGGCAGTCCTCCTCTGTCGCCGGTTGGCAGCTCAAACAACATGTCTACAACAGCGGCCGGCAACAAGCTGGCACAAGAGATTCACGATGAGTTTTTAACTTGCAAGATTTGTTTAGAAGGTAAGAAGAAACATTTAGTAATTTTAAAATGTACTGTGCGAGGTTTATCCATATTGGGACCACTCTAGGACCAGAATAAATGTACTACACGAGGTTGTCGATTGAACCACTTTAAGACCAGAATAAATGTTCTACGAGTTGTTCCGCATTGGGACCACTTTAAGACCAGAATAAATGTTCTACACGAGGTTTATCCATATTGGGACCACTCTAGGACCAGAATAAATGTTCTACACGAGGTTGTTCCGCATTGGGACCACTTTAAGACCAGAATAAATGTTCTACACGAGGTTGTTCCTCATTGGGACCACTTTAAGACCAGAATAAATGTTCTACACGAGGTTGTTCCACATTGGGACTAGTTTTCCACTTCACCTTTCAACTCCCAATGGAGCACAGGTCTTCAACACACTTCTTTCAGCTCTTACCCTCTCATGTCATCCCTTCCAATTCTTTCCATGTTTTACCTACCCTTTTAATATCAGCCTCCAGCTATCTTCTCCAGGAATGTCTAGGCCTTCTCCTACTCCCCTTTCCTTGTGGGTTCCAAAGCAGTGTCTGTCTTGTAATGCTTCCGGTCGGTCTTCTCAATGTGTGTCCTATCCATCGCCAGCGTCTCTCCCTTAGATCTTTCTCCACTGGTATCTGTTTAGTTCTGTCTCTGAGTACCTCGTCCGTAATCTTATAATACCATCGCAGTCCATCTATTCTACGTAAACATCCATTTATGGAGAGGACTAGTCTAGGACCATAATAAATATACTACACGGTGGTTGTTACACATTAGAACTAGACTAAGTCCATAATAAATATTATACAATGGTGGTTGTTACACATTAGAACTAGACTAAGTTCATAATAAATATACTACACGGTGGTTGTTACACATTAGAACTAGACTAAGTTCATAATAAATATACTACACGGTGGTTGTTACACATTAGAACTAGACTAAGTTCATAATAAATATACTACACGGTGGTTGTTACACATTAGAACTAGACTAAGTCCATAATAAATATACTACACGGTGGTTGTTACACATTAGAACTAGACTAAGTCCATAATAAATATACTACACGGTGGTTGTTACACATTAGAACTAGACTAAGTCCATAATAAATATACTACACGGTGGTTGTTACACATTAGAACTAGACTAATTCATAATAATATACTACACGGTGGTTACACATTAGAACTCAAAACTAAGTCCATAATAAACATATATAAGGCAAATGTTGTTACCATTAGAATCAGACTAAGTCCATAATAAATATACACACGGTGGTTGTTACACATTAAACTAGACTAAGTCCATAATAAATTTTATTACACGAGGGGTTACACATTAGAACTAGACTAAGTTCATAATAAATATACTACACGGTGGTTGTTACACATTAGAACTAGACTAAGTTCATAATAAATATACTACACGGTGGTTGTTACACATTAGAACTAGACTAAGTTCATAATAAATATACTACACGGTGGTTGTTACACATTAGAACTAGACTAAGTCCATAATAAATATACTACACGGTGGTTGTTACACATTAGAACTAGACTAAGTTCATAATAAATATACTACACGGTGGTTGTTACACATTAGAACTAGACTAAGTCCATAATAAATATACTACACGGTGGTTGTTACACATTAGAACTAGACTAAGTCCATAATAAATATACTACACGGTGGTTGTTACACATTAGAACTAGACTAAGTCCATAATAAATATACTACACGGTGGTTGTTACACATTAGAACTAGACTAAGTCCATAATAAATATACTACACGGTGGTTGTTACACATTATGACTAATCAAAAATCAATCAAAAGCTCCGTATAAGATGTCATGACTACACATGAATTCATATAAGCCGAAAAAAGATACAATGGTTTAAAGGCCAAATGTTGCTCACGCAAACGATGGATCGAGGAAATGTCAGAAAGTGTAGGAACTACCATAAGAGACACAATCGAGTGCACTTACTGGATTTCTTCCCAGATTCTGATGCTGAAAAACATAACAGGAGTATAAAAAAAGTTATAGATAAAAATTCCACAAAAGGACATGCTAAATATTTAAAGATGTACAAATGTTTATTTATATTGGTATGTCAACATATCTCATATAACGCTGGACAGGTGCTCAGTCTTTCAAATGTTGCAAAATGTTAAATGCTAATTATTCCTGTATCTATCTTGTTGACATATTTCTTATTCGATTTTACATGTTCCCATTTTTACTTTTACAGTAGTACCTCGTTCTACGACATATCGTAATTCCGAAGCTTTTTATTTCTTGATTGTATATAATCTCTCCCATTTGCTGGGGTTCATATGGGTTTTCTTAGAGTTGCAGTGGGATCTTTGTTGGGGTTTATATGGGTCTTCATGGAATTGCAGTGAGATCTCTTCTGGGGATCTTCAAATGGATTTCATTCGAAGGAGATCTATGATAGGGTTCATGTAGGTTTCATTGGAGATCTCTGCTGGGGTTCAATATGGGTTCATTGCAGTGAGATCTCTGTTGGGAGTCATCATATGGTTTCATAGAAGCGAGATCTCTGCTTTGATTAATATGGATTTAATTGCAATGGGATCTCTGCTGTGGATCTTCATATGGCTCTCATTACAGTAATATCTCTCCTAAGGGATCTCCAAATAGATCTATTTGCAAGCAAATCGGCTATTTATATCTATTTCTAATAACAATGCTGTTTACATTCTGTCACTGCAGGATTCAAGTCACCAAAATGTCTGGATTGTCTTCATACATTCTGTGAGCAATGCATTGACAATCATGTGCTGAATGAGTGACGTACAAAAGGTAATACTTGTTCTAGAGGAATGTTAGGTGTCGCTTGAAATATGGCTAGTGACTGTAAACGAATAGGATTGTAGGATAGATTCTGAGAACGGTTTGGCTACATTCGACGGCATATGCATATTATGCGGTGCAGGTTGCTTTGTGGTGTGGGACTTCATCTGAATTAGTTCACGAAACTTTACAGTGTTAGCATTTCTGATATTCATTGGCACAGAACGAGCATTAGGTGAGCGTGAAGTGAACCGTACTATGAACTATGAACTATAGGATTGTAAAGTGGTAGAGTGAATAGGCGTTATGTGTATATACTATATGTTACAGGTCAAACATGGTCAACAGCAGCTAATAGCGGAAAATATAACGACAGAATGAGTGCTAGAAGAGCTGTCATCAGTGGTTATCGAGGCCCAAATTGGGGTGTAAAGAATAGAACCACTGTTACCTACCACGCATGTGATAAGAGGCGACAAAGGAGGTTGGGTGTGGGTCTAGCTACCCCATACCGTAAAAGAAAAACTACTAGATGGCTACAGAACGGAGAGCGAACCGAGTAAACGCTGGCTGAAACCGGACACATCGCCGAAGGATAAGCACCAGAGCTCCAAATGGTGCTGAAGATGTGACGTAAAACACACCAATGCTAAGGCTGCATGAATCAGATTTCCACATGAATAGAATTTATGGGGAAATCTGGTACATCGATGTGGGCGGTGATCGCGGGAGAGAAAGAGAGAGAGAAGGGTGCATATATGACAATAAGAGACACAATTAGAAATGAAGAAATCAGAAGAAGACTGGATGTGAAGCTAGTCATGCAATTCATAAAACAACAACAGATTAAATGGTTTGGACACCTGACAAGAATGCCCTGTTATCGTTTACCCAGACAGCCACACAGAAAAAGTATGAGTACAAAACACTAGGAAGACCACGCAAAAGATGGAGTGATGGCATCAAGAACAGCCTTACGAAAATGAATATCAGCTTACAAAGTGCCTTAAAACAAGCACACACAAGATCACTTAGCCCCCAACACTTCTATAAAGAAGTAAATGATGGAAGAGAAGAAGAAGAAATATATATATATATATATGGTAGTGGCAGAAGCTGTAGTGCTATTTGTTAGGATGTTGGTAATACTGGTGATAGCAGTGGTGTTTTTTTTCTAAGCCAGTGAGCCCTTGATTCCTTAGGACAGTAACATATGCATGCTATTCTTCTGTGTTCTTGACTGACCTCTGTATTGTGTTCCAGCAATGATTTATTTATTTCAGTTCCTGTTCAACTGTTCTCCTCCAGATCGTTTTTGGGTTTTCCCGGTTTTTGTTTACCATCTGGTATCTATACCAGTGCAGTTTTCATCACAAGATTTAGTCTTCACGTGTTACACATGTGCAATCCATCTCCAGTTCCTATATTTTAATGATGGTGTTTATTTTATCTTGCTGTCACTGTGTAAGCAGTTCTTGGTTACCTTCAATCTTTTGCAGACACGTTGTATTAAAAAAACACAATAAAAGTAATATAATTCTCCTTTATCATTACCTTGTAGTGGTAGGGAACTTACGTACCTCCATAATTCGGAAAGATACGTTATTAGATACGTTTGAATGTTTCCGTAATCGTTCATTTGTAATGTTCTTTAAAATTCGTCACTCCTGTTGTATCGTTTGCTTGATAAAGACCTTTTGGTCGAAACGTTGCTGTTTATCGTCACTGTTTCTGTATTTTGTAAAACTATAGTACTTTGTTTGTACGTGTTTCGCTATTGATCCGGAAATTCATGCTAACTGAGCTTTGCTGCTATTAAGGACACCAATGTCAGAAAGGTTTAAGAATAGAGGGCAAATGAAATGTGATCTCCTGGTTCTCCAGGTTGGAGGTTGGGCAATGGGCTAACAACACATTCATTTTACAAAAAACCATCATGTTACGGGAACAGAAGCAAGAGATACAATTGTTACAACGAGTGAAGGGAGTTAGGTCAATCAGGCAACTGAACGGTGGAGACAAAGTTGAAAGAGTGAGGCCTGTCGTGGGAGACGGTTGGTAGAAAGGCAGCAGAATGACAACAGTGGAAGTCTCTTGTGGAAGCTTAATGTGTCAATCGGGACACAAAGAGATTATATATATAATTCACCTTTAACATTGACATTATTATTTAACAAGGTAGTGAGTAAGGTGTTTGATATGATAATACCTACTCCAGGACCATAATAAACATATCAGCTATAGCGATAACCAACAGTATTCCAGAGTTTATACCTTCAACCACATCTCCTCATACATGACGTCTAGTTGTTTTAAGGACACCACTAAAATACATACCATTGCTCAGACGAAATGAAAGGATTGTATTCCCACCAGAAGCATACAATCCAGTGGGAAAAAAATGCATGTGCTTTTGAATGTAAGTGTTACAGAAGAATCCTCCTCATATCATGGACAAAGAAGAAAACACATATTATATCTACCCAGAAATACCTAAAAATCAAAGAAAAATGGCTAAATTTATAAATAAAAAATGAGAAAATTGAAGTATTTTCGACAAAAAGAGACACATAAGTCTAGATAACACCATCATGGAAGGATGCATCCTGACAAAGAGGAAAATCACGGAGAGGATGTATTCAGGATGTAACTGATGATTTGAGGATTACCACTGCAGAGGCGAGACTTCTGGCCAGTGAGAAAGATAAATTCATTAGGACTGTTAGGGTGGCAACGTTTTGCTAAGGACAAGCTATGTGATGAGAAAATATTTCGCCTTTACTATTGACTAGAAAAAAGTGATGATAAAAATTGTTGCTATAGTAGTGATGGTTGTTGAAGTGATGGTTGTAGCAAATGAAAAGATAGAAAACTGATGGTATATATTGTGGTTACAGTTGTAGTGACTGTAGAAGCTAAAGACATAGATGACGTGGTGGTATAAGTCTGTGGTTCTCAACCTGTGGGTCGCGACCCCTTTGGAGGTCGAACGACTCTTTACAGGGTCTCATAAACCATCGCACAACATATATTTTCCATGGTCTTAGGAACCGAGACACCGCTCCTCTATCCGTCTCCAGGTGGGTCCGCCCACATGCAGATATGCCCTCATACAAGTACCCGGCGTGATGACAGCATCGCGCCAACCCCATCACATACGCCCCTACAAAGACAAAATTTCAAGCTTCAAGACAAAATTTCATTTATTTGTAATTAGAAATAAATATTCCACAATATATAATTACATATTGTTTTTTTCTTTCTGATTTATCACTCAGCTTTAATTATGTTCAATTTGCAACAATGAAAATACATCCTGCATATTAGATATTTACATTACGACACATAACAGTAGCAAAATTACAGTTATGAAGTAGCAACGAAAATAATTTTATGGTTGGGGTCACTACAACATGAGGAACTGTATTAAAGGGTCGCGGCATTAAGAAAGTTGAGAACCACTGATATAAGTGGTAGTTGCAGTAGTTGTGACTGCTGAAGGGGGATTACAGATGTATCTGTTGTAGTAGTGGGGGTTGTATAAGTAGTGGTTGTAGTAGTTTTTGTTGTAGTAGGGATACCTGAATTAGTAAAAGTTGTAGAAGCGGTTGTTACAGACGTGTTAGCTTTTAGAAGAGAGTGTTGTATAAGTCGTGGTTGTAATAGTGATGGTTGTAGTAGTCGTAGTTGTAATAGTGATGGTTGTAGTTGTCGTAGTTGTAATAGTCGTGATAGTAGTAGTGGTAGTTGTACTGATGATGGTTGTAGAAGGGAAGGGGGGTTTGTAGAAGTAGCAATTGTAGTTGTGGTGGTTGTAGTAGTTGTACAATAAGTGGCTGGAGAAGCAGTGTTTGTAGCAATTGAAGAGTGTAAGATGTAAGAGATGGTTATAACAGTAGTGGTTGTGGAAGTGGTTATAGCAGTTGAAGTGATAGAAAAATTGATGACAGTTGTGGTGATATCACCATGACACCAAAAGAAAAAATGTTTTAAAAATGTATTTGTTTGTTTCGTTCGTTTATATTAATGACGAAACACGTAAAAAACAAAGTACTGTAGTTTTACAAAATACACAAACAATAACAATACACAACAACTTTTCGACCAAAGGGCCTTTAACGAGCAAAGGATACAACAGGAGTGAGGAATTTCACTTCTTTCACAGTACACTACTTATAGAATACATAAATAAATTCCTAAAGGCCTTAAAATGAAAATATATGTGACTAAATACAAATAACGAAATAAATTTAAAAAACTAGAAGTGAAAAACAAGAAGATAAACAATAAAAATCATATATATATATATATAACATATATACATTCAACATATAGTTAGTTAGTTTATTCCTTTCGAGCCAAAGGCGGCACATAGGGCAGAGGTTTTAGATCTCCATATGATACGGTTCTTTGCTAGCAGTTGGAGATCTTGTATGGTTTTACATCCCAATAGTTTCCTTTCTTGTTGGATGGTTCTTCGAAGAGTGGTCTTTGGTCTTCCACGTTTTCTTTTCCCAACTGGTGACCACATAAGGACTTGTCGATTTAGTCTCTTTTCGTCTGATCTAAGAACATGACATAAATATTTCCACCTTCGTTTCCTTATAATATTTGATACGGGTTGTTGGTGTGTTCTATCTCTCACTGTGTTGTTAGAAACGAAATCACTCCATTTTACTTTTAATAATTTTCGTAGACATTTATTCTCAAAGCTGTCCAGTTTCTTATCAATTTTCTTTGTTGATTTCCAACTTTCACAACCGTAGGTCAGTACAGGAATCACACATGACCTAAATAATTCAACATATACACATCTAGAATATGGAACATGAGAAGAGAAAGTACTAAGAAGCTTAGTTGTGTGTATTATGTTTATATTAGTGCAACTTGTAATTTAGTCATTGTTTTTTGTATCTGCTTTAGTACTCAGACTATCGTGAGATCACCTGTCCGCTCTGTCGTAAGAGGACTCAACTACCTATCGGTGGTGTGAAGAAGCTGCCGGATAACTTCCTGGTATCCAGCCTTGGAGAGGTTGTGGCCAGACAGAAACCCAGCAAGTTCCCATTTTGTGACATCTGCAAGCTGGTCAGCCGTAAGCACAGAGAAGCGAATAGCAAATGTATAGACTGCAACAAGCTCCTTTGTAAGCAATGCGTGGACATGCACAGAGATACAAAGGTATGTATGTATTTGTCACTTCATCCAAGTATATATCCATCCATCCATCCATCCATCCATCCATCCATCCATCCATCCATCCATCCATCCATCCATCCATCCATCCATCCATCCATCCATCCATCCATCCATCCATCCATCCATCCATGCACAAGTCGTTCCTAAATATCCATCTAAATTTTAGTCGTAATCTTGTCTAGATTAGTTTATTTTATGTTAGTCTAATTTAATTTATTCTATTCTATTCTATTCTATTCTATTCTATTCTATTCTATTCTATTCTATTCTATTCTATTCTATTCTATTCTATTCTATTCTAATCTAATCTAATCCGTTTTAATTTAATCTAATGTAATCTATTCTAATCTATTCTATTCTATTCTATTCTATTCTATTCTATTCTATTCTATTCTATTCTATTCTATTCTAATCTAATCTAATCTAATCCGTTCTATTCTATTCTATTCTATTCTATTCTATTCTATTCTATTCTATTCTATTCTATTCTATTCTATTCTATTCTATTCTAATCTATTCTACTATAAAATATTATATTCTAGTCTAATCTAATATAATCTAATATAATCAATTGGAGAGACTACCACTAGCTAAGAAGACATACTCAAATAACATGCATGATGAAATCTGATGTGCTTGAACTAAAGACCCAGAACTATTCTAATAAGCGCAATGTATATAAAGCGTTTGATTATCGAATAGGACACAAGAAAGGTTGCGGATTCATTACCACGCGCAACCTCTTGCAAATGAGGAAAGGAATTTACCTTTCTATCCCCTGCATACATGGGTCTAATAATGTGAAAGGACAGGCACTTCATACTTTACAATCTGAAAAGGTTACGGGACACATTTTTTTTTACAACAAATATAAACCACAGCACAATGCACTGAACAGCACTGCACAGCACTCCACAACACCCCACAGCCATCCACATCACTCCACAACACCCCACAGCCATCCACATCACTGCACATCACTCCACAACACCCCACAACACCCCACAGCCATCCACATCACTCTACAACATTCCACAGCACTCTTTGCCTCAAATCTCAACGAGTTTTAAAAGTAGTTATTATAACGACCACACAAGAAGAGGCCTATCTTGTAAATTATTGTGGAAATGTATAACTAAGTCATAACTGTATTTGAGAAGCTGAGCCATATAACATCATCTTAAATTATATATAGTGAGTCTCTGTTAGAGTGTAGTAAATTATATGTAGGGAGTCTCTGTTAACTGAAGTCTTTGCCTAGTGTTCCGAAAGTTGTCGGTTCGAATCCGGACCGAGCCGTTCTGTTCATAAGTGCATTTTAAAAATAAACACCTAACGTTGTTGCTTGAGCTACGGAGTTCGGGCTTTGTGCAATAGTCTCGGCAGGTGGCGTACCACTTCTGTGGAGAGGGACTGAGTTATATGGTGTAACATCATATGTTATAAAGTCAATCATCGGTTTTCTTCTTCACCCGTCGACCCTAGGGAAGCATAGGTTCGCAACCAAGACCTTTCACACTCCTTTTCTAGATCTCTCCACTCTCTCCCCATTTTCTTGCATTTCGTTTCCTCCTCTTGTGGAGCCCTTCTTTTCCTCGGGTGATGGCGAGCTATGAATTTCTCTGGTTGCGGTTTCTGTAGCAATCTAGTGGGTTTTTTTACGGGGTAGGGTAGCTAGCCCACCGTCCAGCCTCCTTAGTCGCCTTTTTTCCGATCCAGAAGCACTTGAGCTTTCAGTTCTTCGGCTCGGTGCCATGGACATCGTAATAATTCGGTTCGGTGCCACGAACACCGTAAATCTGGAGAACCTGTGGCTTTTCTGCCAGTCCGCGGAATTGAACCCGCACTCACAGAGGGCTTATCACCCGTCGTCTAACGCGCTACGAATACGCTGGGCAGGCGGGTATAGTAGTCTTTTATGACATGCGTGGCACGTAACAGTGGTTCTATTAGTTACACCCTGATTTCGGCCCCGGTAACCACTTGTCAGATACAATCATTGTCTTTAGACCCTTCAAATCTCAAATTATAATTGACATGTATCATTCACTTCTTTCTAACCAAGAATTCTGTCCAATACAGGTAACACAGAACCATAGTCTCTTCGATGTTGAGATTGAGAAAGATATTGAGTGCAAGGAGCATCAGGATGAAGTCGTTCGTTTCTATTGCGAGCCCTGTCAGGCATGCATTTGTGTGCTATGCACTTTTAATGAACACAAGGTAAGTGGTGACGATTTCTGTTCATGTACATTTCTTTGTTATTTTTGATAGATAGAAGAAAACTAGTCACGACAGAGATGAAGTGTTTACGCAGAATCCTGGGAGTATTAAGAAGATATCGGTTTCAGTTTCAGTTTGGAATATTTTCATTGCACTCCGGATATGTCCATGTGTGCTCCGATCTCCTTCGCTATATCTCCAACAGCGTCCAGCGACTGACCGCACCAGTTCGATTTTGATTGATGAGTTTACTCATATACCTGTTATGCTGTTCTTTTCTTGCTACTCCAATCTTCAAACCCAGCTCCTGCAATCTAGTAGTTGACGTGGATTGGTTTAAATGAAAATCTTCTTTGCGGCCAAACTCTATGAGGGCGTTCAAAATATCAGCTCTATCCATTGGCTGGCCGTCTTATATGGTGGCAGAGCCAACTAGCCTGTCTGCTCTCTCATTGCTATCGGACATCGGTTTAGAAATGAAGACCTCAGGCAAAAAATTACCAACACCATCAGTGCCGATCTTCTTCAAGAAACAACAAATTAAATGGTTCGGCCACATAACCAGATTACCAACAGACTCAAAGAGCAAAGCTACTTCGATACAGTGGCTACAAACAAAAGGCCGTCCACGCAAAAGATGGGGCTCAGAAAATACAGAAGCGGTGAAGAACACTATATATGAAGCGCAGATAAAAGCCCGTTCTAGAAATCGCTTATCCTAACGCGGTGAGTCAAAACATGATTAGAGAAAAGAAAAAAGAGAAACCAAATAAACAACAAAATCATAAAAAAAAAAAACTGTCGTTACTGACTGAAGTACCGCTTTTTGAGGCGGTGTAGGACAGTTGGGACGAGAGCCTAAGGAATTTAATGGCTGCATGTCTAGTGTAGTCGCAGCGAAGCTGTTCAGGCTAGGATTTTTTATTTATGCCCACAACAGAAAAAATCCTTGACCTTACCGTGAATTGCACACGGGTTTCCCGCATGGAACCGCGCTCTAATCCAGACTCTCCTCACTGAATCATCGATAGGGAGAAAACATAGATGAAGATCTAGATACTCGTATTAAATAGAAACTACAATAGGAATAGTTTAGTTTAGTCGTCGGATCACCATCACTGCACGTCGAACAAATTAGTCCATACGTGCTCCGATCTCTCCCTCAGTATGTCCATCAGCGTGTGGCGACTAACGACACTGGTTCTTTGTTGGTTTACAATTCTTCTTTGTCTGCCAGCATAGCGTTCTTGTCGAGCTACACCACACTTAACTTTGAGTTCTTGCAGTCTGGTTAGTGTTGTAGATTCACCGCTATTACGTGAATTATGTACACGTCCTCTCTCCCTTAAGGAAGTTATAATATCAGCCTGGTCCATTGCTCGCCCGCTTTGTACAGCAGCCATACCTGCAAGCCTATCAGCACGTTCATTCCCCTTACACCTGCATGCCCTGGCACAAAAATAAAACTGATCTTTGTCAGCTTAGACCTCCCCAGCGACTCCATCCAATAACAATAGGAATATTAACATCTAATACAAATTGCTCATACGTTAGTAACTAAATTATTACTTTAATTATGAGATGCATCAAATAATACAATCGTCTCTAAATAAAGGTGGCGTGAGTATAGGAATAATTTATGATATGACTACACAGTTAACCAGTTCTGCGTCTGACTCTGCATCCAACATAGTTGGGGTTTTATACTTCACACAACACTTGCGCGATATACGCCAATGCTATGTGACCCCTGTAGGCACCCATTTCAATGATACTGAACATTTAGGAGCTCACGATGTCCAGGTCACAGCCATCCGATCATGTTCCTCGGATGATCGTAGTCGATTTGCTCTGGAGAATCGGTTCATTTCGTTGTATTCCAACCACATGAGCTCAATGTATTACATTCCTATGCTTCTTAGTACTTTCTTTTCTCATACCTTGTAATCTATATGCGCACATGTTGCATGTATATAAGCTATATATTTACTTGATTTTTATTGTTTCTCTTCTTTTCTACTTCTAGTTTTTATGTGTGTTTTTGTGTTACATTTATTTCGTTATTCGTTTTTATTCCCAGATTTTCATTAGGAACGTTTGAATGTCTCCTTATAAAGTCGTCCATATGTAGTGTTTTTTCAAATTCGTCACTCCTGTTGTTCGTTTGCTTGATAAAGGCCTTTTGGTCGAAACGTTGCTGTATATTGTCATTGTTTTTGTATTTTGTAAAACTACAGTACTTTGTTATTACGTGTTTCGGGTTCAGTATGACGATTCTCAGATATGAGGGTTCCTCTTGTGTTGTTGCTTGTGGTGACATATTTGACTCTCTTAAACAAAGGGATTCCCAGCACGTGGTGTCTATGTCGAAGCATTTTAGAGACACTTTAAAGGGTTTTTTCTGTCCTCCAACCGATCGTCTGTCCCCCTTCAATCTTGCCATACATTAACTGTTTTAGTATGCATCAGGCATCCGAGCAACGTGACTGACCCATCTCATATGGGTCTTCTGCAACAGAGTGTTGACTTTTGGAATCTTGGCACTTATGAAGACTTCGGTATCTGAATATTTGGAATCCTAAATCATAGCGCCTACTATGACGCTTTTGGCAGATTTTTGCTTGGAAGCTTGCTTTCCTTATCACCAGTGTTCCTCGCTGTTCAGGCGAGTCTTACTCCAACTTCAGAGGAACTTGTAATTTAGATGTGTAGGTAAAGGGGAGAAGAGGAAGACCACGGATAAGAGGGATTCAGGATGTAACTGATGGTTTGAACATGACGGCTGCAGAGGCATATGAGAGAGAGAGAGATGAGAGAGATTCCGAAGGATTGTTGGGGTGGCAAAGTTTTGCTCAGGACAAGCTATTTGATGATGAGGTAAGGGATTAGGGCTTCCTGTAGCCCAACTGAGCATCGTATGGATACCGTTAATTTGTAACCCAAGCTGGCCTCAAACTCTGATTTCCCACGACATTGTGGTTACAAACACAGACTGTTATTAACTTGTCTATGTGCAACCTTGCAGTGTACCATAAGATCGTAACTGTTATTAACTTGTCTATGTGCAACCCTGCAGTGTACCATAAGATCGTAACTGTTATTCGTCCCTGATTTCTTGTTTTAATCGTCTTATTTATCTCTGCTTATTAGGCTCTGACATCTTTGGCCTTCAGTTCTTCTTCTCTTCGCAAAGTTCTCTTTCATGTCTCTTTTCATTTAATGTTCGGTTTCGGTCAATTACATGTATGCTTATGCTTTCTAGATTTTTAATTAGTATGTGTCTACATACATTTTATATTTTTAATTTATATATATACTTATTTTCTATGTCAGTTTTCCGTGACATTTAGGTGCATTGTTACAGACAGTGGCGGCACGTAATCACTTTTGTTGGTGGGGTCTGCCCCACTGGTTCTTAATGACAAGCCGCCCCTGGTTGCAGATATAATCTCCCTCCTTGTATCTCTGTTCTCTGAGTTCTCTTCTCAATTGTTGACAGCTGGTATTTATAGGTCCTCTTCAATGTTACCTCTCCATCGTTTTCTTGGGCTGCCTCGTGGTATCTTCCACTTCATCTTTTTTTGTACGAGCGTATATGCAATTTTAGACTAAATAAATAATATATTAACGAATACAAATTCGAAACAGATTTTGAACGAAATGTTCTATTTTATAGGACCACGAGATCACGCAGTTTGCGGATGCTGTTTGCAAGTATAAGGACAGCATTCAACAGCTTCTGGGCAACTGTAAGGGCAAGATCGACGTTTATGATAGACAGCTTGCACTTCTTAACAAATGTGAAGGTATTATTAAGGTATGAGATAGCAAATATACTGTTTAGTAATAGTAATACCAAATTAGGTTCAGTTATCAGTTATGTTATGTTATGCGATCGACGTCATGCACACTGGGCATTCCCATGTGTGCTCTGTTCTCCGCTGGAACAGTCATGATAAAGTCCATTTGCTGACCGTACCCATGAGAAGTTGATTAGTATACATTCTTTCTCTACCACGAAGACGACACTGTCTGGCATGTCTAAACTTAACTTCTATTTCTCGGACTCATTCCAGTGTCTGAGACTCGCCCCTATCCCATAAATGAGTGCGTACCGCATTTATGACATCGGTTCTGTCCATATCTCTGTCCGCTTGATCTGTTATCAGTTATATTAGGGCTATCATTATAGTACTCCAGACATGTCCATATCTCTGCCCGCTTGATCTGTTATCAGTTATATTAGGGCTATCATTATAGTACTCCAGACATGTCCATATCTCTGCCCGCTTGATCTGTTATCAGTTATATTAGGGCTATCATTATAGTACTCCAGACATGTCCATATCTCTGCCCGCTTGATCTGTTATCAGTTATATTAGGGCTATCATTATAGTACTCCAGACATGTCCATATCTCTGCCCGCTTGATCTGTTATCAGTTATATTAGGACTATCATTATAGTACTCCGGACATGTCCATATATGATCCGATCTCCGTCTCAACAAATCCAGCAGCTTCCAGCGGCCCAACACGCCAGTTCGATGTTGATTAATCAATCGTATTGCATATTTATTATGTCGTTATTTTCGGGCTGTACCAATATCGACATCCATCTGTCCCAATCTGGTGAGCTACTGAGATTTATAACCATGAAACCCCTCTGTTCAGAAAGACTCACTCAATGCGTTAAGAATATAATTTCAGTCAATTGCAGCTCCTTCTGATATTGTAGCCATGCCAGCTCGTTCATGACCCCTGACTCCTGAGAACCTAGGGACAAAAATGCAGTTGAGTTCTCTTATCCCTGTCTGCACCACGTCGGTAGCTCAATCGATAGTGAGCTTGATCACAAACCCAAGCGTACTTGGTTCAAACCCCACAGTGAGCAAGTTTGGAAACAAATTCGTTTCCGTGGGATTTTACAAAAGGTAAAAATAGACCTCACCGTTCAGAAGGCAATGGCAAACTACTGAACGTATAAGTGGTGCCTAGAAAATCCACGACTCGTTGACTGTAGTTGATGGCTACGTCCTGTAAAGGATATGCCACGATTTTCATTTTCATTCCTAAATAGGTTTGTTGGGAGAATGGATAGCTCAATAGACAGACAGATGGTTGGACGAATGGATTGAAGAAGTAAAGGAACGATAAGCTTGTAACAAGACTTAGTTGTAGATGGATTATTGATTGATGTGACCTTTATTATTGCACTTCGAGAATAACCATGTGTGTTTCGATTTCTTTCTTACACATGAACATCTCAGCGGAAGTGCACGAACTCCATAGCACCGGTAACGGTCCCGATGTAGTATTAATTATGATGAAAATGTTGAAGGAATTTCATGTTTATTTTTTAATGAAATTTTCCCGTCCAACATCTTTGAAGCATTTTCTTATCGATTTTCAACCAACAAAGGTTCTTTTCTGTGCTCGATTCGAACACGGGACCTATGCTTTATAGCCCGTCTCTGATAGAGCCAAGAACTCGATATAACCTACTTTGAGATCAGGGATATCTGAAACAACATCCCGATAACTACACATGGTGTACGAATCCAGTTCCTTTGGAGCGAGAAGCAAGCACCTTACCTACAACTCTACAAAGATCCCCAAAGGCAGATGAACGAATATACAGATTGGTGTATATACGTATCAATCAATAAATCAACCAATAAATCAGTTAATCAATAATTCCTGTGTAAATATTTATATCTTTTAGAATGTTGTTTAATCTATTTTTGATGATTCATAGATTTGTTTTGAAACATTTCTCAAATTGCAGTCAGCCGAGCAACGCATCAAAGACGCAGCCTCCAACTTCGTTACTGAAATTCGAAACAAGGAGAAGTCTCTCATTGATGATCTTCACGAGTGCTATGGCACAGAACTGATGCAGTATGTCAGCAGGAAGAATGAAATGCAGAATAATTTGGATAGTCTGAAAAGCACTTGTAATCTCACAGAACTAGTTCTTAAAGGAAAAGATATTGAGCTTCTTCTTCTGAAGAAACAAGTCCAGGAGAAGCTTTCGGTAATGGCCAATGTAGAACTGAAGGATCTACCACGTACAGTTGGAAAACAGATTTGTTTTCTTCCTGGGACAGTAGACTTGGGTAAGCTTGAAGATCCAGATCTTCCAGTGGATAAAAAGAAAGAGCTACTTGCTAATGAAGACTGTAAGAGACTGACTTTACCAAACATGTTGTTTGGGCAGAAAGGTCGTGACCAGGACATCATGGCAGAGATTCCAAAGATTACACCTAAACAAACTGTAGATACCCAAACGGATTTCGAGCCAACAGAAGTGGTTAAGGCAACAGCAATTGTTGTGAATAGATGTATACAGACCGAGTACCCGGAAAGATACGATCGAGAGTTTTCGTCCGCTAGCAGCAGTAAGTGTGGGTCACTCGGCGTGGAGACACGAGGCACAGGGACAGAAGTGATCTCAACCCTGGAGAAAGCCGTCAACACTCGTTCCAAGAGTCTACACAATTCGACTAACCAACTCCAAAGAGCAGATACAAAGGAAGAGTCCCCAAAAATTGTCGAAGAAAGCGGCACTGGGTTAGAATCTCCTACGACACGTCGACTCAGACGACGCCGAGAAAGAGTGAAGCCAGTGGAAGTTTCGGTTCGACCTACAACCAACTGCAATCCTGCTGCACGTTCTGATGGGTATGATTTTTCATTATTAACTTTTAACAGCAGCGTTGAAGAAAATACATACAGTACATCTGACAACCAACATGACAACAACAATACACAATCAATAGAAGATGTTGAAGGGTTAGTAGCCAGCATAGAAGTAGTCACTTTTGATGATACCAGCAATCTCAACTTCGGCACCATCAGTGCTGAAACTTTGATATACTCAACCAAAGCTACAAACACAAACAGATGTACATACAGCAGTGCTAGCACATCACCACTGAGATATTGCACACAGTAAATACCTTAATTGCCTACTAAGTCACTTGTCCGTCTGTCCCTATCTTGGTCTATTGTAAGTAGTCACTTGTCCGTCTGTCCCTATCCTGGCCTATTATAAGAAGTCGCTTGTCTGTATCTCCCTATCTTGGTGTAACATAAGCAGTATCTTGTCCGTCTGTCCCTACCTTGGTGTATTATAAGAAGTCACTTGTCAGTCTGTCCCTATCTTGGTGTATTATAAGAAGTCGCTTTTCCGTCTGTCCCTATCTTGTTTGTTATAAGTAGTCGCTTGTCCAGCTGTCCCTATCTTGATGTATTATAAGAAGTCACTTGTCAGTCTGTCCCTACCTTGGTGTATTATAAGTAGTCGCTTGTCCGTCTGTCCCTATCCTGGCCTATTATAAGAAGTGGCTTTTCCGTCTGTCCCTATCCTGTCTGTTATAAGTAGTCGTTTGTCCGTCTTTTCCTTTCGTGGTGTATATGTCTGTACCCTCTAATTAGGAACTTATAGACATGTTATGAACTTGAAAATTGGCAAGAGGGTAGGTTCCGTAATGCGGAAAATGTAAACATTATAAAATTGCAAATTTTGTTTTACTTTTTTACATCTTAAAAACTAAAGGGAAGTTAATACATAGATATATGTAAGTGAAGTTAATACAGAGATCTATATAGTTGAAGTTAATACAGAGATCTATATAGTTGAAGTTAATACATAGATATATGTAAGTGAAGTTAATACAGAGATATATGTAAGTAAAGTTTTAATATAAAATTACGAAAGGTATGTTCAAACTCACTACAAGTGCGCTAATATAATTAATAGATCATATGTCAACAAGAGTAAATATCAGACCAAATAAAAAAAGCACTATCACTGTATGATAAATTAATACAGGACTGAGAGGCAGATGCAGACCAAGAAAAAGATGGCTACAAGGTATTAAAGAAACCGTGAATATGACCATCGGCGAAGTGGGTGAACTGGTTAGAGACAGAGTGAATTTCAGATGCGCTGCAAAGAGAACAATGTCCTATAAAGGACACGCACCTTGATGATGATGATGACGATAAAGAAGTGCATACCAACAAATACACAATAATGTCACCACAAGATGTACTATAGGCAAATAAAAATAAGTAACATTGATATACATACCATCAGCAAACACAGACAAAACAATAAAACGGCAAACACTTTAAATGTATTTTGAAATGTCAAACATCATCATTATCAGTGGCGGCTCGTGATCATTTTTGTTGGTGGGGCCAGACAAAAATTTGCTGAAAAATCATGATTTTGGGTTAGGTTATATTTTAATTCATAAAACAAATACACGTTACATATTATTTTTAGTGGGGCCCGACCCCACTTGCCCCTAATGACGAGTCGCCACTGATCATTATCATCAGGTGCTGTGCCGGCTGGTGTAGGCGATCATGGATCTCCACAAATCTCTGGTTTTTACTATCATCTCAGATGTTGACGCTCTTCCGTGCCATGACGTCAGGCAATCCAAACTGTTCTCTCTCTATCTTCCTCTGTTTCGTCTACCCTAGATTTTACCAGTTGCTACAATGTGTTCTAAACCTCCCTTTCTCCTCACATTGCCGAAAAAGGATGATTGCCTCTTTCTTATATTGTTGATAAGCTTTCTCTATGTCTTGATCTCATTCAAGCCCTCCACATTTGTCATTTTAGCGTCCATGGATTCTCATCATTCTTTTGTAAAACCAAATCTGTGGCCCTCAGAGACTTTTCGATCTGTTTGTTCATTGTCCAAGACTCGCATCCGTATGTCAGTATTTGTTTTATGTATCACTGTATTGCTTTCATTCTGATATAACCTGTTGCATATAATATCAAACATAAAATACACAAAAGAAATGAAATGCTTGCTAAGGGAATTTCTTACCAAGTTTGAAAAATGTTCAAACATTGTTGCTTCATAAGTACCTCCCCACTCACAAAGTTGAGAACTATTGATCATTATTCTATCTTGCTGGTCTTCGTTCGGACTTTCCCATTTTTCAGTCAAGTTGGTTGGTTTCTGCCTAAGAAGCAACTAATTTACATGTAAGTTCATTCTGCATATACTGTTTCGGACACGGCATTTCGTATTGTCATTGGCACCGTTTGTATGGAATATTTTTATTATTATTATCATTAGAGCATCCATGAAGCCAGGACGCAACTAATATCAATAACTTTAACCCGTTTGCCGTGCAGAGCCCATATGTCGGCTCGTGGAATTTTGTAAGATGCCTTAAAGACACTATACAGGCTAATTTAGTATACATTGTAATATAAATGCTTGATAACTGCAACAGCTTGGTATTAGAGAGAGATGGCTATCAAAGAGCATAATATCAAAGAAAATTAGATATTTCGGGCACATCAAACGACATAAGTGCCTAGAGAAGATAATTTTGGAGGGAATGATGACTGGAAGAAGAATGAGAGGAAGGCATAGAATTTCAGACAACGATGGGTGCAAGATGTCATTGACGATCTGAAAATGACTGCTGCTGACGCCGATCAACTTGCACAGAACAGAGAATTTTTCAGGACTGCTGTCATGGGAGCCAAGTTCTGGAAGGGACAAGCTACTTGATGATGATGATGCAAATAAATGCGTCAAATGATAAATTAAATTACGGAGTAAAAGGGTTGAATCAGTTTGTTTATATGGGCAGGGGTAGAAAATGTAAATGTTAACGATTTCTCTATAACTATCTTCTTAACACATTCCATACCATAAACCACTAAATCGGCGTAGAAATCTGCGCAAATTATACCATTAGTCGCTATAGTGACTTTTCACATAGAATATTTATTATTTTCTGTGTACTAAACCTTCAATGTATTTAACATACGAGATTCTTCTTCTTCACCCTTCGCCGCTAGGGAGGCATAGGTTCACAACTATGGCATTACAAGCCCACCTATCCAAGGCCATCTTTTCTAGGTTTCTTCACTCTCTCCCCATTTTCTTGCATTTCATTTCCAACCCCCGTCTTCATGTGTTCCTGGGTCTTCCCTTACTTCTGTTACCCTTTGGGTTCCATCGGTTGTCTCGTGATGCTGTCAGGGGATTTCCTCAGGAAAAAGAATATATTGGTTGATAATTATTAATGCGATATCTTCTTCTTCTTCTCTTCCACCATTTACTTCTTTATAGAAGTGCTGGAGGTGGGGGCGGGGAGGAGGGGGGGATCTTGTGTGTACTTGTTCTAAGGTACTTTGTAAGATGATATTAATTTACTTAAGGCTATTCTTGATGCCATAGCTCCATCTTTTGCTTGGCTTTCTCTTGCTTTGTACTCTTGATACCTTTTCAATGTATCTCTTGGTTAGTATTCGTCTTCTTCTTCTTCATAGAACGCTACATATCGATCATATGTATATACGTATAGGTATGAAGCATGGACATTTAACAAGGCAGTGGAAAAAACCTATATGTGCTTTTGAAAATAAGTGTAACTGAAGAGTCTTTAGTAAAGTTACTGAAGAGTCTTTAGTAAGTGTAACTGAAGAGTCTTTAGTAAGTGTAACTGAAGAGTCTTTGTATATCATGGACAGGGAACAAATGTTTATCAGAACAACTCAAAATCGAAAGCTACAAATAAGAATGAGAAAATCGAAGCAGGTTGAACATATAAAGAACGTGAAAGGTTGAGAAGATGATTATGTAAGGAGACATCCTGGCAAAGAGGAGAAGAGGAAGACAACAGTAAAGATGGAATCGGGATGTAACTGATGATGTGAGCATGACGGCTGAGAGGCGGGATATTAGGTTTAGGAGAGAGATAAATTCAGGACTGTTAGGGTGGCAAAGTTCTGCTCATGACCAGCTATTTGATGATTATGATACATATACCAATTGTTTTTAGATCAGTTATCAGTTATATGAGGACTATCATCATAGCACTCCGGACATGTCCATAGGTGCTCCGATCTCCGCCCAGCAAATCCAGCAGCGTCCAGCGGCCCAACACGCCAGTTCGATGTTGATTAATCAATCTCTTGCATATTTAGTATGTCGTTCTTTTCGGGCTACACCAATATTGACACCCATCTCTTTCAATCTGGTCAGCGAGTGGAATTCGCAGCCCTGAAACTCCTCTGTTCGAAAAGACTCTTGTTTTTAAATGTCCGGTTTAATGAAAGCACAAACAACTAGGAAATAAACTATTAAAGTTCAGGTATAATTGATATTATTGAGTTGAAATATCTAACTTTTTATTATCGATAAGTGAATACAGCAGTAAAACTATGTAGCAATGGCGAAACACGTAAAAACAAAGTACTGTAGTTTTACAAAAATACAAAATCGATAACAATACATAGCAACGTTTCGACGAAAAGGCCTTTATCAAGCAAAGGACACTACGTAGTTATATCAATGTGAAAATTCTGGCTACGTGGATGACTATAGATTTATTGTATTTATGCACGAAAAATTGTATTTCTGTTCACGTAAAATAGTGATTTGTGATTTTTCTTGGTTATTATAATGTATGTCACGAGTAGTAATAGTAGTAGCAGTAGAAGTTTTGTGAATTTTGGTTATATAGCGTGAGATTAGTTTTATATATATATATATATATATATATATATATATATATATATATAAAATCTAGTACCGTTATACGTTACATAGGGCCTGCAAGTAATTTCTCCATACCGCTCCGTCCTTGGTACTCGCTCAATCTCTTCCATTTTTAATGAATAGATAGATGAAATATGTGGACAAAATTGAAATAATATGTTAATGAATGCATAGAACATATTTAGATGCGATGTATATGTTTGCATGGTAGTCTGTGAAACCCGTTTATTTCATACAAATATTTTGTTTATTGTATACAAGTCTGCATACACATATCACTGTTTGCTATATACAGCATTCGAAACTATATGCACGTTTACACACTGTATTTGTAATTGTAAGAAGCGGGGTTGTGTAAACATATATTTGTACATGTAATTGTAAGAAGCGGGGTTGTGTAAAGATATATATTTGTAACTGTAAGAAGCCCTGATCTACACATGTATGGTACCATACACAAGTAGGGGCCTACGAACCGGAGTTTAACGTTAATCGTTCTTGTCATAGATCAATTATATATCACAATAAGAATGAATAACTGAGTCGTATCGAAGAACGAACGGGAAGAAGGAGAAGAAGAAGTAACTGTAAAAAAAAACCCCAAAGCAATGGAAGCTAATATATATAACTAAATAATGCGAAAAAAATAATTTTTGAGAAGAGATCTATCCAGAGCTACAAATAACTATTGTTGTATTTTGGACATATAAAAAGACACGAAGGGTTGGAAAAGACAGTTATGGAAAGAGATATCAAAGAGTAAAAGAGACAGACCACGGAGAAGATGGGTTCAAGATGTAACTGGTGATATGAGCATGCCTGCTGCAGAGGCAGAACGTCTGGTCTATTAGAGAGATACATTCAGAATGACTGTTCCAGACAGAAGTGAAAGGAATATTCAACAAGGATGAGCAGAGCAGCATACAACGCAAAACAGTCACTCTGAGTTTACTTGATGAAGAATACCCACATGACCTCTGGGTCCGGGTATACACGGATGGGTCAGCAGAAAATGCAGTGAAGAACGGAGGAGCAGGAGTGTACATAGAATACACAAACAACGCTAGAGATGCGATTAAAGTACCAGCAGGAAGTTCTGTCATAACTATGATGCAGAAATTCAGGCAATCAAGGTGGCAACTGAAAAACTGTTGAATACCAGACCCGATCTGGTATACCAGACCTGTTGTATTTTTGACTGATGCAAAATCAGCACTCCAAGCACTTCAGTCCAGAAAATTGCCAGGTCTACAGACCCTACTGTCTAAATTGTCCAAGCATCGCAGTGTCGTCTTGCAGTGGATACCCTCTCACTGTGGAATACCAGGAAATGAAACAGCAGACCGATTGGCCAAGGAAAGTGCTGCAGGAGAGCAGCCGGATGTGCCAGTTACCTACCACCAAAAGAAAAAGGTGATTAAATCAATGAGAAAGCCACAAATACCAACACAAGACGATTACTATAATATGAGCAGATTGGAACAAGTTGTTATTCTGCGCCCTAGAACAGGACACAATCGGCTCCGCAGCCACATGTATACAAAATTCAAGATTGGAAATTCAGCCATGTGGACAGGCAAACCAGACTGCAGAGCACATACTTCAAGACTGCCCCGAATATGATGCACTGAGGCAAACTCACTGGCCTAACGAAACAACACTGACATAAAACTACGGACCGTGGAGCTACAAAAGACAGTAAGACAACCACGAGAGAGGCAAGATGAATTATATGAGCATCTTCAAGCAGAACGAAGAGGAAGAAGAATGACAGTTAGCGTTGCAAAGTTTTGCTCATGACAAATTATTGTATGAAGAAACCATGCACCCCCTTCCTCTCCCGGCAACATCTATGCTATCGTAGACCACGGAAGAAAGCCATTAAATTTTGCCAGATTTTTGTTAAAGACAAGGCAGGAATAATTTAGTGCAGGTACATTTTAAATACGCACTGAGAGAGTCTTTCCAACAGAGGAGTTTCAGGGCTGTGAATCCCACTCGCTGACCAGATTGAGAGAGATGAGTGTTAATATTGGTAAGTCCGAAAAGAACGACATATTAAATATGCAAATAGATTGATTAATCAGCATCGAACTGGCTTGTTGGGCCGCTGGACGCTGCTGGATTTGCTGAGGCGGAGATCGGAGCACCTATGGACATGTCCAGAGTGGTATGATGATAGTCCTCCTCATATAACTGATAACTGACATTTAAACTATTTAAGATTATTGATGAGACCTCATCACTGCACTTCAGTGAGTAGCTATGTGAGCCCCGATCTATTTCCTGCACAGGAAGATCTCAGCGACTGTGCACGAACTTCGTAGCATCAGCTAGGTCTTAACCATGGGGCCCAAATTGGAGTGTAAAGAATAGAACCACTGTTACCTGCCACGCATGTCGTTAGAAACGACTAAGGAGGTTGGGTGTGGGTCTAGCTACCCCACACCGTAAAAGAAAACCACTAGATGACTACAGAACGGAGAGCAAACCGTGTAAACGCTGGCTGAAACCGGACACATCGCCGAAGGATAAGCACCAGAGTTTCAAATGGTGCTGAAAATGTGACGTAAAACACACCAATACTAAGACTGCATGAATCAGATTTCTACATGAATAGAATTTATGGGGAGGTCTGGTACATCGGTCTGGGCAGTGATCCGAGATAATATTTAATTGTGAAGATGGTGAAGATATTTTGTAGACATTTATGTTTAATATTTCTAATAACATGGTCTAGGCTGCAGCGTTCCAGCCTACTATTCTCAACTTTGAACTTCCAAGGGTTCTTTCACGTGCTCAAATTTAACACGGGACGTACGTTTTATCATCCGTCTCCTATAGGACTAGGAACTAGATCTCACCTACACTGAGGTTAAGGATCTCTGGAAAAATATCTCAATGACTTCACAAGGAAGCGAACCGAGAACATTTAGAACAAGAGGTGATCACTTAACATTTACGCCACAGAGGCCACCGACTATTGAAGATTTATTTCAGGTGTGTGTTACCGGGATTTCCCAAGGGAGCAAAGAATAGCAACACTGCGACCTACAAGGCATGTCGTAAGAGGCGATTGAGGTAGGAATCTAGGGAAGCTGTCTAAAAAAAGCCTCGCAAAAATCGGATGTGTTGGTCTACTTGTAGGCGCACAACTGGTACAATGTTAAATCGTTCTCTGGCTCGGATCACATACAACTCATAAAGAGTGGTTAACAAGTGGTCGATATGGAGCGTTCGAAGAAGAAGATTTATCTGCTAACACTAAATCTATACTGACTATTTACTTATACTTTGATCATCAGATAGGTGGAAATTATAATCTCATATCTGATTGAGGCGGTTGATTTATTATAGAATCCGAAATTCCAATCTAGTGAGAAAGCAGAAGAAGATGAAGAAGGTCGTAACTATCTGCTCCATATTTAAGGTTAAGTAATGTAGAGACCTGCAGATTTCTGTCATTTGCTCAATGCGTAGCAGTTGCTGATGTAACCCAATCGCTCTCTCTCTCTCTCTCTATATCTCTCTCTCTCTCTCTATCTATATATATCTTCTCTCTTGTGCCATTTTTAATCAAGGGTTGGCAAAGGCTGTCAACCAACTTATGCCAAGTAATTTTATCTTTAATTATCTCTTGCAACTGCTTCCAGATCTTTGATATATTCTTCATTTCTGCCAGTAAATCTTTTCTCCAAATTTGTCTAGGCTTACATTTCTTATGATTTTTCTGCGGGTTTTAGGAAAGGGTCCGTCTTGTTATATTCCTCTCGAGATTTCTCAAAGAATATCTTATCCAGTGTCATCATTTTTTCTGGACGGCTTGCTGGGATCTGTCTCGTTCTCACCATAAAATCCGCATGTCTGATGCTATCATGCCACCTCATTTCCTCTATTATGCGCAGACACCAGTTGATTAATGTTTGCAAATGTTAAAGTTAGATGTAGTATGTAAAGTTTCCAACCGGATGGGGTAGCCAGAACTAAGCTAAATGGCTTGGTGGGTCGCTGGACGCAGGTAGATTTGCTGAGGTGGAGTTCGGAGCACCTATGGGCATGTCTGGAGTGATATGATGATAGTTCTCATATAACTGATAACTGGTAGTAACACACTAACGATTTAATAAAATATAAAAAAACGTAGTTGTTGAAATAATGCTTGTTCACTTGTTCACAGTACAAGTGTGAATACAAATTAAGCGAAATTATTTTTAAACGAAATTGGATAAACCGTGTATCATTGCGTAGATAAGTGACTAGTACTGCTCGTATTATTAGAAACTTATTTAAAATGTGAGTTCTATGTGTAGAAGGGACTTGTGGTAAGTAATGTGTTAATGGTAACTAATGTGTTAATGGTAAGTAATGTGTTAATGGTAAGTAATGTGTTAATGGTAAGTAATGTGTTAATGGTAAGTAATGTGTTAATAAAGAAAACAGTATATAATTCTAAATACAGATGAAGATTGATGGGGCAAAGTTGCGATTGATTTGACACTCTTAGTAAACATCACATCATTGCTAGGCATGCACTGAACTGAAACACACAGTAGAAGGAAGAGGTGAGATCAAGTAATACATTACGAAGTACTGAAGAAGATGACGTTAACGAGACCGAAGCCTTTTGTACAAAGGTATAGTAAACTCAGAACAGAAAGAGGTGAAAAACGACAGTTGTGGCTCTAAACTTCAAAAAGAATATGAACGTTTATTAAGTATAGTGAGTTTTGAATAAAGCTTCTCTTGTACATGATAAATGATTGTTAATAATGCCCTAAAAAATGGAATGAAAGCGAGTGACCAAATGGTTAAACGCGGTAGTATTTTTTGTAAGAAACATTCCGTGTTCTATCTCTTGGTAAGGTCAAAAGTTTTTGTCTGTTGGAGAGACAATAAAACCGAGCACCTGCACACGCGTGGCAACAGCTTCGGGAAAGAGAACATAATTCCTCTGCCCTATACAATTTTCCAGCATTCTTATCTTAGAAATGGGAACACAATGCTGTAATATCATTTTTGTTAAGGAAGACTGCCCATGTGATGCCTGGGTCATCAAGGGAACAAAGAATATTAACAATTTGACCTACAAGACATGTCGTAAGAGGCCACTGAGGTAGGGGCCTTAGGAAGCTACCATAGTAAATAACAAGCGTTGCAGAAATCGGATGTGCTGACTTACTTGTAGGCGCATAACTGGCACAACGCGCAATCGTTTTTAGACCCAGATCACACACAAATCACTAAGAGTGGTTCACAAGTGATCGATATGGAGCGCTCGAAGAAGAAGATAAGGAAGATAGATAGATAGATAGATAGAGAGATAGATAGATAGATAGATAGAGAGATAGATAGATAGATAGATAAATAGAGAGAGAGAGATAGATAGATAGATAGATATATAGATAGATATATAGATAGATAGATAGATAGGTAGAGAGAGAGAGAGAATAAGGAGAAAGAAGAGAGAGAGAGAGGACAAAAGACTACGGTATATATACTTATTATAGCTTACAAGAACATATCAAATAATACAAGTTTTTATGTTTAATTCAATTTGCTTTATTTTTTTCACAGGGTCAGCACTTAAGATCGTCTGGTCACTTTGTGAACATACAGATCATTGGTACGTCACGTCACACTGCTGTCTTTGCAAATAAGCGGAGTCCTTTTTAAACGAAGTTTACATTATGTGAAACTAGTTATGTGTTATTTTTTCTTCTTCTTGTATAGTACACAATTCATGATCAGTATTTGTATTTGAAACACCTAACATGTATATAAGTAAACAGAATCATTGTTTTCTATAGTAGTCCATTACTGTTTTTTTCTCTTGTTTTAAATAGTAATGTTTTTGTGTCGCCCCCGGTAACATAAGGCCGACTAGCTCAGACGGGAAAACTAAAAATCCTGTTTAATGGGGGCTGGTTTTTATGTTTGATAAATCATTGTAAGCTTTTATGCAATTTTGCACACTTCTGCGAGTCCGTGGTTATTTATTGATGGAAAATGTTAATAATATTGATATTTCTTAGTGTTAAATTTAACTTGTAACATAATATAACCTTGATTTAGCATGTTGTCTTGTTTTAAAATGAATTCGTTTTATCTAACAATACTGGAATGCGAGGGCACGCGACGGTTGTGGTCTGATTTCCTATAATTTTTACCTGAGCTCGCCAGCTTTATGTTATCAGAGGCCATGGTTTGTTGTTGCTGTTTAGATATTTATTCATGAAGCATCATGGGAAGGTGAAGTTTTAAGTTTTGGGCCAAATGTGTTGCTAAGGTTGTAGTGAGCCTATTTTGTTGTAATATTTCATTGATTTTGTCTATCCTTTGATACATACTCAATAGAGAAGAACAGGTTGTCATTTTACAGATACCAACATGGCACAATAGACTGAGTTACCATCTGTTCAACGAATACAAGATAGACCCTATTAGCATATGCAAATTTCTTTTTGCAGACGATCAGGCAATCATATCAACAACAGAAGAACAGCTACAACAACACATCAACAGACTCCAGTTAGCATGTAACGAATACAACATGAGAATTAACATCGACAAAACAGAAGTAATGACATTCGCCAGAGAGGAAAACACTACCAACATCTCCATCGATAATCATCTACTAAATCAAGCAAAAGATTTCACATACCTGGGAGCATTTTTTCAGCAAATGGAAGAATAACTAATGAAATTCAACACAGATGCAACAAAGCAAACCAAATGATAGGGCAAATGGCGCCAATTTTAAGATGCAAACACGTCACCATGAACACAAAAAGAGCAATGTTCAACACAATCTTTCTCCCACATTATGTTACCAGTGCCAAACCTGGACGCTGACAACAAACGATAGAAGAAAACTAGTCACAACAGAGATGAAGTGTCTACGCAGAATGCTGGGTGTAACAAGAAGAGACCGGTTGAGAAATGAAGACATCAGGAAAAAGTGGGTACAACATCAGTACTAGACTTCATCAAGAAACAACAAATTAAATGGTTCGGTCACGTAAGCAGATTACCATCAGACATACCATAATAGCAATGCTGCTCGATACAATGGGTACAAAGCAAAAGGCCGGCCACGCAAAAGATGGACCTCAGAGATAAAAGAGGCGACGAAAGAGACTATCTACGAAGCGCATACTAGGCCGTTTTAGAAATCTCTTCCTGACCTGACGCTGTGAGGCATACAGGATTCAAAAAAGCATATGCAAATCTGGAACTACAAAGGAGACAGAAACACACATAATGCAAGAGTTTGCAACATACAACGAACAGAGGAAACACACATGGCCAACCCCCATGTCAGCCCAAGACAAACTATAAAGAGATGTACACAGACTCCAGTTTGATTACTAACTACTGTAGAAGTATACAAATCGATCTCTGAAAACGTTGGAAGAAAAAGAAGTCTACCAACTTACCTCTCAATCTTTCTTACACTCACAGACTAGATCTGCTACTGTTGTTTGAGTAAAGTTGATGTAAAGTTGATGTAAAGTTGGTGTGAAGTTGGTGAATTATTAAAGTTGATGTAAAGTTTGTAAAGTTGTGTTTTTAAAAGATGTAATGTAAAGTAGTTTGTAAGTTGTGTTTCATTCTAACATGTGGTTTCTATTATTTTTAATTTTATCTCTTCCATTTCTATTTTTGAACATTTTAGCTATATATTTTCTAATGTTTTATTCTTCATTCCGTTTCTTCTTACATGTACATCTTCTATGCATTTCACTGTACTCTTATCTCTTACACTGTACTCTTCATCTCTTACACTGTACTCTTCATCTTACACTGTATCTTCATCTCTTACACTGTACTTCCTCTTCATCTCTTACCCCCTGTACTCTTCATCTCTTACACTGTACTCTTCATCTCTTACACTGTACTCTTCATCTCTTACACTGTACTCTTCATCTCTTACACTGTACTCTTCATCTTTACACTGTCTCTTCATCTCTTACACTGCTCTTCATCTTTACACTGACTTTCATCTCTTACACTGTACTCTTCATCTCTTACATGTACTTTATTTCATCATTCTCTCTCTATCCCTCTTCTCCATTCTCTCTCTCCCCTCTCTCTCTCTCTCTCTCGTGATCACCTAAAAGACCGATGTACCAGATCTCTCCATAAATCTCATTCATATGGAAATCCGATTCATGCAGACTTAACATTGGTGGGTTTCGTCCCATCTTCAGCGCCATTTGGAGCTCTGGTGTTTATCCTTCGGTGATGTGACCGGATTCAGCCAGCGTTTACTGGGCTCGCTCTCCGTTAGCCTTTGACTGTCCCCAGTCGTCCTGCAAGGCAGCAGGTTGAATTCTACACATTTAGGACACGTGCATTCGATTTCAGCCAAACCTCCTTAGTCGCCTCTTACGATATACGTGGCGGGTAATAGTGTTTCTATTCTTTACACCCCAAATTTGGGCCCCGGTAAACACTCGAGCGATATTTCTCATTCTGTTTCGTTTGGCAAATTTTATGAATTTTATTCAGTATCGCATCTCTCACACTGCACTCTTCATCTCTTTCATTTTAGTTATATTTCAATGTTTGAATGGGTATGCACAGCAGTAGAAGACTAAGATGGCTATGCATGTGAGAAGATTGAAAAATAGCCACATATCCTAACACGTTGTCCTGTGAACTTTCGGAAATGAAGAGGCTCCAAGGCAGACCACTGCTCAGATATAAGAATGTCTGCAAGACTTCAATGAAGAACTTTTCTATGTGTCCGAACAAATGGGGAAAACTGGCTGATGACCGAATTTTGTGGAAAACAACATTAGGTACACGTGCAGAATCTTTTGGAAAGAGACTTGATGATGAGCTGAAAGGCATGAGAGGCAAGCGCAAATTGTCACAGTAAAACACTTGCCAATTGATGGTCTCTAACAACAAAAATAGCTATATAGTTATATTGTTGTTAACTGATAAAGTGGTTTGGCAACTTAATAAGAATGCATCCGAACTCCACATTATACAGAGTCTTCTAGAACAGAACATCAGGAAAGAAGGCGAGAGGAAGACCACGAAAAAGGTGGTTAAATGGTATAGCAGAATCCTGTCAAAAAGCACAAATAGCAATCACCGAAGCCACCAAAACAGCGCAAGACATAAACAGAAAAACACGACACTGGGAAACAACCTGGTAACAGTGTGTCGCATAGCATAGAGAGGCTCGCTCCAGGTGTCTCCTTTTTCGACCTGACACTGAAAAGCAGAATAGAATTAGAGAATAGATAGATAGACACTGTTGAAAATAATATTGAAAGAAAGTAGAAAGCAGAGGAAGAAGGCAAAGACATAGAGGCAATTGAGAAGGTCAAAATTATGATGTGTACATGCAATAGTATGGCATGATACCGATATGACAAGGGGCAGAAGGTTTGTTTTATTTAGTTTCATTTTGTTGTTGTTACTATGAATCATACTGTATATTTTGATTTTAAGTCAGCTTCACAAGTCTGTAATTTTTCAGTAACGCTTAGATAGACAGCAACAATAGTTACTCGTAACTTCAAGTAACTACTATCGATGAAGTTGAAATGTGAGTCTCTGTGGTTCAGTGGTTAAGACGTGTACCTTGCGTTCTGAAGCACAAACACAGTCGATTAGCCTTTGTGCTTATATATAAATGAGACGAAACAACGACACACACACCCACACAATCGTACACAAATAACATACATGCACACATTATTCATGGGTGGCTTCCAGTATAATTATAACAAGTGTTTCTTGTTAGAATCCTACCTGTTTTTCTATGTTGTGTAGTCGAAGTTGTTTGAAAGACACTGCACGGTGAAGTTCTTTTATTGGAGAACTAGATAATTGGGATCTTAAAAACGCTCGTCGTCAGGGCTAGACACAAGAATACACATATAACATACATGCAGACATTATTCATATAAAGATTTTAGTATATTTGTTTTTAAAAAGTGCCAGAACTGTTCGAATCTGACCCGATTTTCTATGTTATTTAGGCGACGCTGTCTGAAAGACGCGACAAGGTGAAGCTCTTTTATTAGAAATCTAGCTGGTTGGGATCTTAAAAACATTCACCTACAGATCTCGATACCGAAATAAATAAGGTTTGTGGTTTGATTTCAATGCTTCACAATTGTTTATCCCAGATGCCCTAAATACCTGTTTACTGTCTAGTTATTTACCTTCTTGCTCACCTGGGAATGTTGACCTAGATATAGTTGTAGCGGAAGTTAAATACTGTTTGCCAGTTAAGACGAATAACTAATATTGGTTTGGTACACAGTTACTGTTGGTATTAAAGGACAGGTATGCTCTTAAGTTCAGTCGTTTTTTTAAGTTTGACGTGGTTACAAGCCCTTGCGTGGTTTGGTGTTTTGCTTGCGCTGGCTAAAAGTTTAGAAGAGAACAATGAGTTTTAAGAACACCAGGGGGAAGCAACTAAGCCAATGAATATGATCAATAAATAATGTGTGCATTCTGAGTGATTCATTGAGTATGATACGGAAGATGGAGGCCGGCTCCGTACTCAGACAATGGGCTGAATCTCTACGGTGTCAAAATAAACATAATTACATTCCTCTTCGTGTCATGGCATGTGGGTGTCGATAGCAATGAGAGAGTAGACAAGCTCGCTGGTTCTGCCACCATATCGGGGTCAGCCAGTAGAGAGATCTGATATTCTGATTGCACTCATGGAGTGCGCCCACCAAGAGGACTTCATCTAAATCAATCCACGCCAACAGCTAGACTGCAGGAACACGTGGATTGAAGATTGAGGGCCAGAACAAAGCAGAACAGGTATATGAGAATGCTCATCAATCAACATCGAACAGGTACAGTTAGTTGCTGGACGTTGTTGGAGATATTGCGAAGGAGATCGGAGCCACTAGGAACATTTCCGAAGTGCAATGAAGATATTCCAAACTGAAGCTAATGTTTATCATCATCATGTGTCATGTAGACCAGAGTACACGAACATAGATCTCAACATACCTCTGTTTTTAGTGTTGACTATCAGTTCGGATGCTGACACTCTTTCGTGTCATGAGACCAGACTGTTTAGGTTTTCCTCCTCTGTCTAATCTCCAATTAATGTTGCAGGTTGCTACTATTTTTTCTAAACTTTCCTTTCTCATTCATTATCATCAAGTAGCTGGTCCCTACTCTAACTTGGCTCCCATGACATCAGCCCTGAACAACTCTCTATTCTGTGCAAGATGTCCGACGTCAGCAGATGTCATTCTCAGCTCGTCAATGACACTCTGCTCCCATCGTCTTCTAAGTCTTCCTCTCGCTCATCTTCCTGGCACCATTCCTTCTAGAATTATCTTCTCCAGGCACTCATGTCGTTTGATGTGTCCGAAATATTTAATTTCCCTTGTTTGTATGTTCTTTAATAACCAACTCTCTTTAATATCAAGCTTTTGCAAAACAGAAGCATTTGTTCCCTTCTCTGTCCATGATATTGTAAGTATTCTTCTGTAGCATTTGCATTGAAAAGCATTGATGAACGTCTCTGCCGCTTTGTCAATGACACCGTGTTATTACATGTCCGAAAAATGATGACTACTTCTTTCCTACATTGGGAATACTTTTACCTGCACCATGACCTTCTTCATTACATCAACCTTTTTCATGTTTGCAGACAATGTGCAGCAACAATTGATTATTTGATCAATATAACCATCATTATTGCACTTCGGTGAATAACCATATGCAGGTTGATCTCTTTGTTGCACATGAAATTCTCATTAGCAGTGCACGAACTCCGTATCACTGAGGAAGATCCCCTATTCAATTGTAATGATGGTGAAAATAATTTAATACAGTTTTAAAACGAAATTTGCCTCATCAGAAAAGTTACTGCTTACTCTTATCTTCTTCTTCTTTGCATTCGTTCTTTACGACCAATTTTAATCACTCTTTGTGATATGTTTGATCTTTGACAAGAACGTGTATACGTTGCACATTGGTTTGGTAGGCCCCAACGCGTAGACTTCTACACGTATAGGACACGTGCATCCGATTTCAGCCAAACCTCCTGAGTCGCCTCTTACGACATGCATGGTAGGTAACAGTGGTTCTATTCTTTACACCCCAAATTTGAGCCCGGTAACCACTCAGGCTCCACCAGAATAGAACCACTGTTACCTGCCACGCATGTCGTAAGAGCGACTAAGAGGTTTGGCTAAAATCGGATGCATGTGTCCGCTAGAGAATGCTAGCCCGAAAACAAATGCTTGCAGAAAACGGATGCACCAGGCCGTAAGGCGCATAACATGGTGCGACGACCCTCACAATGAGGTATGGGATAACGGATTCTACGGTCGCCAATCTGCCTCAGAGATTTAGCCGCGCAGTAGGAATATCAGACCTACCATCACGAGTGGAAGGGCACAAACAGGAAGCAGAAATCATAAGAATTATATCCTACAGATCTGCCTCCAGTATGCAGACTTGAGAAGAAAGAGGTAGCCCACTTACACCAGCGTCCAAGACAAACTGTATGGCGTGGCTGATAATCTGAGACAGACGGCTGCCTTTATTAGAGATTCTGAAATCCCAATCTAGTGAGAACGCAGAAGACAAACTGTATGAGGGGGCTGATAATCTGAGACAGACGGCTGCCTTTATTACAGAATCCGAAATCCCAATCTAGTGAGAACGCAGAAGATAAGCTGTATGGCGTGGCTGATAATCTGAGACAGACAGCTGCCTTTATTAGAGAAACCGAAATCCCAATCTTGTAAGAACGCAGAAGACAAACTGTATGGCGTGGCTGATAATCTGAGACAGACGGCTGCCTTTATTAGAGAATCTGAAATCCCAATCTAGTGAGAACGCAGAAGAAGAAGAATTTAATAATAACAAGAATGACCAGAACACAAGGGAGAAAACCAGCAAATGATGAAATACAGGATGTTCAAGATTAAAGCAGCCCCATTGACAAATCGAAAGTTGCCAGATAATCTATCGCGTTATGTTTATGTACTATTTAAACCAGTTCTGACTAGCTCGTTTTACGTCACATTTGTTCATCGCCCCTTCCCACATTACAATTACATACCGTCACATAACCTTGACCTATACTACGTCATAACTGAACCTTCTCATTTTCATACATATATGCCAGATTGACTCCATTCACAGGCTGCTATTATCTTGAACACCCTGTATTTTAACTACAAATATTTCATTTGCTCACTTACTTACTATATTATGTATATTCAACAAACGTTGTATGCTCAATGCTTATTATACAGATAAGGGAAGACTGCAGTAAAAAAAAAATGTAGCAATGTCGAAACAAGTGAAAACAAAGTACTATAGTTTTAAAAAATACACAAAATAATAGCAATACACAGCAACGTTTCGACCAAAATGCCTTTATCAAGTAAAGGATACAATAGAAGTGAAGACTTTAACTTATTTACACGCACATCACATATAGAATCAGACAATTGGCGATTGCCTAGCGTGTTCGTAGCGCGTTGGACGACGGGAGCAAGCCCCTTGTGAGTGCTGTTCAATTCCGTTGGCTGGCAGAAAAGCCACAGGTTCTCCAGATTTACGGTGTTTGTGGCACCGAACCGAAGGTTACGATGTCCATGGCACCGAGCTGAAGAACTGAAAGCTCAAGTGCTTCTGGATAGGAAAATAAACCAGACAATAAGAGCTTAGGTTAGGAATTTATTGTCTAATTCTATATGTTGTGTCCATGTCCAAACAATTTCTTCATTCCGTTGTATAATTTGCTTGACAAAGACCTTTTGGTGGAGATGTTGCTGTGTACTGTTATTGCTTTTGTATTTTGTAAAACTATAGTACTTGGTTTTTACGTGTTTCGTCTATGCTCTATGATGAGAAATATACGATAAGAAATAAAATATATTGTTTGTGTTTAGCTCTTGTTGTCACTGCTCGTTTTTGCGATAATGATGTGGGGTTGATTTTAACTTTTATACATTGAATAAAATAATCATCGTGGTTGCAGAATTAGTTATGTTGCTTGTTTTCTGTTGTAAGTATCACAAACTTATAACGATGATGTGGTTGATGTTGTTGATGATGATGATGTTGTACATGATGTTGTTGATGATGATGATGTTGTACATGATGATGTCCTTGGTTATGGATCGTATCCTCGTCTTTTGTTTTAAAACGGTCAAAGTGTTGTCAAAAATCTTAATCTCGGACAGAATGTGCCTGTGTGTGTGCTTGCGTGTGTGTTGGTGTGTGTGTGTGGGTGTGTGTGTATGTATGTGTGGGTGTGGATGTGTGTATGTATGTATGTATGTGTATGTATGTATGTATGTGGCAGGGGTTTTTCAGTCCCCCAAAAAGTCACTTACCAAATGCGACTCTCGTTTACATTTCCCAGCAGCTTTTTCCAAAAGGATGAGACATTTCGACTTTACTCACAGTGTGCCCCTTGTTGTTGACAAGCATCCGACAAGAGTCCGATTAAAAATGAAATAATGGAAAAGAAAAAAAAGGAAAAACGGAAAAAAGAACAAGTGGTCTGAAGAAGAAAAGTAGAACAAGAACTGAAAGAAATTCATCAGAGCTGAAAAACAATAACAGAGGACTACCACGAATAGATATACATTGACTGTATATGTTGACGTTATGGAAGAATAAACGGAGGATCTTCTTCTTCTTCTTCTTTGTGTTCGTTCTTTACGACCAATTTTAATCACTCTTTGTGATATGTTTGATCTTTGACAAGAACGTGTATACGTTGCACATTGATTTGGTAGGCCCTAAACGCATAGACTTCCACACGTTTAGGACATGTGCATCCGATTTCAGCCAAACCTCCTTAGTCGCCTCTTACGACATGCGTGGCGAGTAACAGTGGTTCTATTCTTTACACCCCAAATTTGGGCCCCGTAACCACTCGGGCGAAACGAAGGATACAACCCAGAGCACGACAGTATAAATACACTGAACAGAAAAACACAGATCACAGTCTTCAGACTTAGAACAGGACACTGCAGTTTCAGAGCACACCTCCATAGAATGGGTCTCAGGGACTCGGCTGCTTACACCTGTGTGCACCAAGCAATCCTCAGATCACATCCTGCAAGACTGCCTCAGTCTGAGCAGTGTGAGAATGGAAATCTGGCCAACAGAAACAACGCTACAAAACAAACTATAGGGGACCGGTGAAGAGATCAAGCGCGCCACCCTGTTTATTACAAATACTAGAGTAGTCGCATAGAAGAAGTTGATCGCAGAAGAAGAAGTTGACGTTATAAGCGCCAGTGGTATCATATGCGTGAGATGAAATAAAAAAAGAGAGATTAGCATCTTAGATGGGTGGTGCCAGTTCAAATCCACAGATAGAATTGCTTTTTTCTTACAGCAAACGAATCTCATGTCGATTCAGCTGTAGCAGACTAGCTGGTACAAGGCCCCAAAAAGAAAACAATGAGACAAAGAGAAAAGAAATAGAAACAGAAAAATAGAAAGGAACAGCCCGTGAAATGGCTCTGGTAAGGTCACCCGAAAACACAAAACACTCTCTTACACAAAACATGAATGACTATAGAAAATATCAACACTAACTAGATAACTAAAGTTCGGCTGAATTAGCAATGTAATTAGTCATCCATCCTGAGTCCTCATGGACTTCATAATACAATACAGTAAACCAAAGAAAGGTTTTAATTATGCATAACACGTTACTTTAAATCCTACGACATAATTTAAATACCCCAGTTCATTAGTCAGTAATATTAATCTTGTCCTAGAATTATCTTGATGCTGGCTCGATTCTTCTGCTGCAAAATTTGGAAAGTTACTCGTTGGAAATTTCTATACCCAAAATGTTTTAAGATCGGGACAGGTGACACTCTGTTCCATCTCCTTGAAAAAAAAGAACTTGAAACTTGAAAACAATTCTGGGAAATGGGAAAAGGCTGCTGGCGTGCTCCGTCTGATTCTTTCTGGAAATGTCTTACATACAGTCTAAAATCCCTTGGTCCTCTTAGATGAATAGTCTAAAGTCCAACACACCGGACTTCCACAATCATAATTTTTCCAAACTATACAATAATCATACTTTAAATGGTATCTGCAACTAGACGTGCCAATTAACAACGAAGATAGAGGAGAATGTTTCTCTCTAGCACTCTAAATACACTTCACAGTGTCGTTCTGTTATCTAATACACCACCACTGCGTTTTTTATCAAGACATGTAAATAAACTAGTCTGCTTAATTCTCCTCTGGTTAATTCTCCTCTGGAATCACATCGGCGAACACTATATACAAATTTACCTATCAAATTTCCTTCCTGTCTTCCCAGGACACATCCTGACCTCGCTCGTCAGTCACTCATGGTGATCTCTTCCACTTCAGTTCTATAGTCAGTCACTCATAATGCGATCACTACCGCTTCTGTCCTCTACAGTGGTGTTCTCACTTGTCTCTCCAGTAGTTTCTGGTTTACTCTTCTCTTCTGTGATTTCTGACTTACTACCTCTAAATCTATGTCTCCACTGAATATATATCTACTAACTTAAGTCCTCCCAAATCCCAGCTGACCCTGTCCTGGTCTCAGATTTCGAGATTAAGGAGTCCCTGAATACCATGGGATAAACCAATTCCGTTGTGATTTTGTAAACTACTGGTCAGCAACTAAATATTTGTAAACAAGGTGTTTACCTACAGACTCAAGGACACCCAGTGCAATAAGGGGTGGTGTGGGTTGCCCCCGAATAACCGAATAAACCCTAGACATAACAGTGAAACTGTTACACAGACTCAGATGGTTACCAGAGAAACACTGAGAAGTAAAAGCCCGACATGAGGATGGATACCTCACTAAGAGTATGTCTTTTAGCAAAGATAGATTGATTGATTGATATTACCATCATCATTGCACTTCGGTTAGTAACAATGTGTACTTTGATCAATTTCTTACACTGAAAGATCTCAGCGACAGTGCACCAACTCTGAAGAATCTCATTGTAATTTTGAAGATGTTGAAGATATTTTGAAGATGTTGAAGATATTTTGAAGATGTTGAAGATATTTTGAAGATGTTGAAGATATTTTGAAGATGTTGAAGATATTTTGAAGATGTTGAAGATATTTTGAAGATGTTGAAGATATTTTGAAGATGTTGAAGATATTTTGAAGATGTTGAAGATATTTTGAAGATGTTGAAGATATTTTGAAGATGTTGATGATATTTTGAAGATGTTGAAGATATTTTGAAGATGTTGAAGATATTTTGAAGATGTTGAAGATATTTTGAAGATGTTGAAGATATTTTGAAGATGTTGAAGATATTTTGAAGATGTTGAAGATATTTTGAAGATGTTGAAGATATTTTGAAGATGTTGAAGATATTTTGAAGATGTTGAAGATATTTTGAAGATCGGAGCAAAAAGATAAATACTGGTCAACTCTGCATTGCTGAATAAACCATATGGTATGAAAATGGATTCTATACTTTTACTTTTCACGGAAATCATTGACCAAAAATCAAATATGATTATTCTAGAAAATGTATCAATATTAATGAGAACGTTGAAATCGAAATAAAGTTATAAAATAAATCGAAATCGAAAATCAAATGATACAGGACCATGCGGTATATTTTCTCAGTATGATGCAAGTCTTCGAAATGCAGCTCTTAAATCTTTTTCTTTAAAATAACCTTCATTTATAATTTGATTTTGCTGTTAGCCGCCCTATTACGGTACTGCCTGATGCGGTCGCTTCTCTGCATCATAGCACCTTACAGCCCTGAAATGATTGGATAAATGGCGTCAATTTTGAAATCCAAACATATCACAATGAACATTTAAAGAGGATTGTTCAAAACAATCTTTCTCCCAAAATTATGTTATCAGTGCCAAACTTCGACGCTGACATCAAACGATAAAAGAAAACTAGTCAAGACAGAAATGAAGTGTCTACGCAGAACCATGGGAGTAACAAGAAGAGACCGGTTTAGAAATGAAGATATCATGGAAAAAGTGGGTACAACATCAGTACTGAACTTCATTAAGAAACACCAAATTAAATGTTTTGGCCACATAAGCTGATACTCTTGAATGATTCCAACACGGAAACAAAATCATAATAACGCATTGTGTTGTCTGAAATTGGTTCAGGGACGACATATGTCATTTCAGACCATGTGCTTACATCCTTCCCAACCTCGCCCTCCCATTCAAAAATGGTAGTCTAAAACTCTTGTTCCTTGCAAATCATTGTATTGTAGAAGATTGGACAGCCTTGTTAAGTCATCATGTTAAGTACTACGTCTTATTCATGATTTGTTGTGTGGAACGGGAGAATGAACTATGAACATACAGATTTGTTGTGTGGATGCAGGAACGTGAACAATAAACAAACAGATTTGTTGTATGAAGCAGAAACGTGGATAATGAACAAACATATTTGTTATATTAAGCGTAACAATGGACAATACACAAACAGATTTGTTGTATGAAGTAGAAACGTGGAGAATGAACAAACAGATTTGTTGTATGAAGCAGAAACGGAACAGGAACAGATTTGTTGTATGAGGCAGAAATGGGAACAGGAACAAACAGATTTGTTGTATGAGGCAGAACGGAACAGAGAACAAATAGATTTGTTGTATGAAGGTAACAATAGACAATGAACACACATATTTGTTGTATGAACCGGAAACGTTGAGAATGGATAAAAAGATGAAGAGAAGAATTGAAGCTTGTGAAATGTGGATATAGAGAGGGATAGAACGAGTGTCATAGAAACAGAAGACAACTAAAACCATTTTGATTGATTGATCAGAGTTTCAACATGTCAAATATATTGCTACTTGTATCTCTCTGACCTCGATGATGAATGTGTGTGAAATGGTAAATTTCTTAGACATCGTTGCCCCCTTCCCCAGCCCTTTTATTTATGTCAAAATGTGTTTGTCTGTTAGTTTATGTAGGAATTCAAACCTCGTTAGTCGAAGACTCGCCCGTTTAACCAAAGGACGAACCTTGTTTTTGTTTTATCAGAACGTGTAGGCCAACACACATGAAAAATATGAATTCAATTCTTTCGGAGAATCCAATAGTTATTGTCTAATATCGACTCAAATGGTTTGGCCCCTTGGTGAGAATGAACCAGAATACACCAGTTGCAAGAGTGTATAGCCTATAAATAGAATCATCAAGAGCAAGGGACAGACCAAGACAACGATGGAGTTACAGACATCTTAGAACTCTACAATACCACAGCATATCAAACGACTGAGCGTGGACTATCTCGGAAACCGATCATCAGTTAAACATGCTACGAATAACGGCAAAAAAGCAGAGAAGGACAAAAGAAAGAATGTCTAACATTGCGGGCCCTAGTCGACCGCAGGGCTTGCTTGATATAACCCTCCTCCCACATAGGTGCTGAACGTAGAAACGAATAAGTGACCACCTAATAATTGCTTTGCACTTTGTAGCTTTGTTTATGGAGTGGTAGGACATTTTTAGAAATATTAAAGAAATTTAGGAGGTGACATCTGGGAAGTATTGTCACAGAAGTTGGTAAAATGAACATAGAAATCGAGAATGATGGTAAAAAAAAGCTAATGTAGTGACATATAAAACTGTCTCTATTGCCCAAGCACTCATGACAGTCAAGCGACAACTGGTACATTGTATATTTCTACCAACTTTCTGTTATCAATGTCAATCACGGTCCCTAACTAAATCTCAAGAGAGGAAGATCACAACATGTGAAATGAACTGTTTAAGAAAAGCCTTCAATGTTACAAAACGGAATAGATTGAGAAATAAGAACATTAGAAATGTGGTTGGAATCACAATTGCATCAACATATTAGAAGACAACAAATAAAATGGTTCGATAACGTAATGAGAATAAAACCAGATCTACTACCATCTCGCACCTATAACAACCGGAAACCTGGACGCAGAGCCCGAGGAAAACCAAGACCAATGGATAGATACATCACATATGTCATGCGACATCAAAGACTAACAACTGCAGATGCAACAAACCTGGTACAGGATAGAAAACTGAAACTCACCACGACGCCTAACTGCACCTGTGGATAAGACAAGACATGACTAACAGGAGATATCGTGAGTAGAAAGGCAGCTAGCAGACAGGCAACACGGGAGGTTTCTTGTAAACAACGTATATGTCAACCATAACTTGAAGAGGGTATCGATAGCTACATAAATATCTTTCACGACTAATATAGAAGTCCAGTTTGTTTGTACAATTGACTTTCTGCAACTAAACTGTGTTTCCCCCCAGAACTGTAATCCTTACAACGTGTAGGAATCTTACCAGGTATGTCCTGAAGCTACTTACAACACCTGACTGCACGCGTGAAGACACGTCAGGTGTTTATTTTTAAATCGTGTCACCTGGTGTCTGCAGGTTTTATTTACTTCAACTAATCTCTCCACAGCGGTTGAACTTAATCACTTAAGATGGACTACAGTAACCAACACAGTTTCACTGTAGAAAATAAGGACACATATTATTCAGTCTGAACTAAGGTAGTTCATCCACAACTTTGTCAAAAAGTTAAAACACTTGTAGATGGTATTCAGGAAGTGTGTGTTCATTTCTGAAGTAACTTTTGCAGAAACGAATATATTAATTTATTATTTAGAAAATACAAAGAAAAACTCAATGTACGTTTCAAAAATACATTACCTAAATCATTACACAAATTAATTCTGAAGTTTAATAAACATTTCTTTGTTAGATTGTTATGAGGAAAGGAAAAAAAAGTGTTTCTGTCTGTATCCGAGTGTTATAATTTTGCCCCGTCATTTTTCCAAGCTGTGTGCCGAGATACTATACCAGACTACATTTCACTATGCGATTGCTGGCAGTCTACGCTTGTATTTACCTAGGTAATGTATGATAAGTTGTCAATACTTAGTTTACTTGTATGTAGTTTATTTTTTTTTTACTGATCCAGAAGCACTTGAGCTTTCAGCTCTTCGGCTCGGTGCCATGGACATCGTAACCTTCGGTTCGGTGCCACGAACACTGGAGAACCTGTGGCTTTTCTGCCAGCCCACGGAATTGAACCGCACTCATGGGGCTTGCCATCCGTCGTCCAATGCGCTACGAACACGCTGTGCAGCGGGCTTGTAGTAGTTGAAATATATGTATATAACCATTAGCGTACTGTAGAAGCGTTCGTCTATCTACTCGGACACAAGAGTTTTCAATTCCCACAAGGATCTACACACGTTTGCTAAAATATCATCATCAGGTGCCATGCCGGCTGGCGTAGATGATCATGGATCTAGACAAATCTCTCTCTGGTGTTTGCTATCATCTCAGATGCTGACGCTCTACCGTGCCATGAAGCCAGGATACCCAAAATTTCTCTCTCTGTCTTCCTCTGTCTCGTCTACCCTCGATTTTACCAGTTGCTACAATGTGTTCTAAACCTCACCTCCTCATCACATGCCCGAAAAATGATGACTGCTTCTTTCGTATATTGATAATAAGCTTTCTCTGTGTCTTGATCTCATTCAACACCTCAACGTTAGTCATTTTAGCAGTCCATGGATTCTCATCATTCTTCTGTAAAACCACATCTCTGTGGCCTCTGAGATTTTTATATCTGTTTGTTTTATTGTCTATGATTCGCATCCGTATGTCAGTACTGGTTGTATATTGCTGAGATTTATAAATCGATAATGACCCATTACAATAGATATGATTGGATGTGTTAAAGCATTTTAGTATTGTTGCACAATCTTAGTTTTGTTCAGTAGCTAGAACATAGAGCGGACTTGTAAGTTACATTGTGACATGATAGTCTCCTCAAGGATACTCCGACTTGACACAATTCTACAGTGTAACTCAGTAGATGTGGTACTGGAGCCTCTGTGTGAAGATCTGTGCTAGCCTTTTTTCTAAAACGGATTTCAGTTATGTGGTTTATTTGCTTTCGGTTGCTATGCACTAGCTCATATTTTGTCTATTTCTAGAGCTGGTAGATGTTCTAAAAAAGGGCTTTGTTCGTGTTTTTCTTGGAACAATGGTCTCTGTGGCTGTTTAAGCCTTTGCATCTAAGTCAAAGTCGTGGCGCGAGACCGGACCGCGTACTTCTATTCACGAGAGTATTTTTTTCTAGGGATCACTAGGATTGTTGCAGGAGCTACGGAGTTCATACTGTGTGCAATACTCTCGGCAAGTGGCATGCCATTTATGTGGAGAGGAACCGAGCCATATGTAGTAAAACCCGGTGCAATGAAGTCAAACCTTCGACTTAAAAAAATTCCTTAAATAGAGGTAATATTCGGTAATCACTGATCTCAATGTGGGTGGGATCGAGTATCTAATTCTTTCAGAGATAAATAATGAAACGTATATCCTGTGTTCAATTTAACTCTTTGTGGATCACACGCCACACAATGTGGCTTTGGGTTGGACACCTTTATTACCTGGAACACACTCAAGTGCTTTTTAATTCTAAAAACAGATGGCTTGTAAAAACATGGCTTTGCCTGTCACTAAGAATTAAGAAAAGAAACTTGTCAGTAATAAGGACCAATAAAAGTAGATTGGTATTCTGATGTCCAAGGAAATTAGTGAAAATTCAAACAAAATTCCTACAAAGTTCTGCTGTCTGTATCATTGCGAGATTGTGATATTTGAATCGACAAGTAGAATGACAGTTTAGGAAACAGAGATGGATCTGGAATTGTTTTGGGTCAAAACACTAAAACAGGGTGCTTTCGAGGAAGCGAATGTTGAACTCCATAACATGCTGCCTTGCAGGTCGGCTGGGGACAGTCAAAGACTAACGGAGAGCGAACGCAGTAAACGCTGATCGAAGTCGAACACGTCGCCGAAGGGCAAGCACTAGAGCTCCAAATGGTACTGAAGATGTGACGTAAAAATACGTTCTTGGCAAAGGCTGTTTTTATATCACAATGAGAATGATCAAAATGGCCGAAAAAGAACGATCGAGAGAGAGAGAGACTCCATTTATGCTAAAGTTATCAGAAAAAGTAATATCAAATGGAAAATGTTTACGACACACAACGCTTGATATGGTAGGTGACCAGTCTCTTCGTAGAATACACTTCTTACACCTGTCTATCCAATCAGAATTGGATGTGAATTTAAACACACTGATGACATATTCTTTAGTTGAGTGGTAGATCGATTTATATCCAGAAACCAGGGCCGTACTATGATACAGAGGCGGCCGCATCAGGCGGACGTAAGGGCGGGTGGCATAAGCGGCGAAATTAAAATCACGATTGACGATTATTTTAAAGAAAAAACATTTAAGGGCAACATTTCGAAGACTTGCATCATATTAAAAAAATATACCGCACAACCCTGCCAGGAACACAGGACTTTTTACCCATTTTGAAATAAAAGCAACGCGCTCAAATTAAATTCAGCACCAAGGAATACAGTAATATTAATACTTTTTTCCAGTAAAATAATAGGACTGAAATCGAGTAAAATTACAAGAATGACGATTCTCTTCCGTTTAGCGGTAAACAAAATGTTAGATCACCCTAGTCACATGCTGGATTTCAGTTATGTGGCCTTTTTGTTTCCGGGGTCTGTACACTAGCTTATGTTTTCTCTATTATTAGAGCTGTTAGAGATTTGAAAAAAAAATTGCTTGAAGTCCACTTCTACCGGAAATAAGTAAGTTTGACAAACCTACAGTCCAGACATGGACGTGTTCGTATTCTTGGCAAGGTAGGTTTGCTTGCACATAACTTACTGAAGTCCGTGGTGACCGTAGGCTTTAGATGAGTAAAAGTTTAAGATGTAAACAGTTCTAAGGACAGTAATTTGCGAACTTTGAATGTGCCTATCCTTCATGTTGTAGGGGCTTAACGGGGACACAAAGCACTCACGTTCTCGCACAAACCACACAGACCACGAAAAGTAGCTAATTTGATTGATGAGAACGAACGCGAACGAACAAACAAACAAACAATTTTGTTTAGCTTTTTATTCTTTGGGACGGATTAGCGCAATGCATAAGCGTTCGCTTTTGGACTCTGACACAAGAAGGTTGTGGTTTAATTCCCCAATCGACATTCCACACGGAAGAAAGGAATTGGCTATGCTACCCCGGCACACTACAGTCTAGAAATATGAAATAGCAAGCATGTCATACCCTAAAGGGGTCTGTAAAGGTTGCGGGATTATTTTTTAAATTAATATATTTATTGTTGAACTTCTAATATGTTAATATCCTTGTATTGTTTATTTAAGCGTGCCCGCGAGCTCTGTCACAAACATGTGACCAAAGAAAGCTGAGATGTGTGTGACACAGATGGAAGATATCATTACAGGAGTCTTAGAAACAACAGCGGGTATTACTAGAACTGACAAGTTACAACAGTTGTGTCTGTAAGTAGTTGCTTGTTGTAGATTTATTATTTTCTTATTTTTCTTCTTTGTGGTCGGTTTTGTATGCTCTTCTAAACCATCAGAAGAGCTGTCTCTATGAAGATCGTTTCGTTGGTGTATGTATGACGGACAGGAATGCAGGAAGTGCACTGGCGTGTGTTTCAGTCTGATATGCACACTGTGCAATCTGAGCAGGTTTTATTCTGTACAAATCACATTAAAAAATAACTACAGTACACAATGTTATCCATATCCACACTATGCAATGTTATCCATGTCCACAGTACACAATATTATCCATAACTACAGTACACAATATTATCCATATCTACAGTATCCAATGTTATCCATATCTACAGTATCCAATGTTATCCATATCTACAGTATCCAATGTTATCCATATCCACAGTACACAATGTTATCCATATCTACAGTATCCAATATTATCCATATCTGCAGTATCCAATGTTATCCCTATCTACAGTATCCAATGTTATCCATATCCCCAGTATCCAATGCTATCCGTATATTTGTTCTCAGTGACATCATAAAGGGAAACAATTTGACCCAATGTTTCATTGAGGCTACTGGATCATGTGCAGGATCAACTCAAGTAGCTCCTCCCAACGACATCATACAGAAATGGGAAAAAGTGATGCAGGATCTGTACGGCTTATGTGATGGTGGTATGGATTTATTTTTTTACAAAGTTTTTCTATATAGTTTATATATACGTCGATATATACTTAAGCATACTCATCTTTATCATCAAATAGCTTGTCTCGAGCAGAACTTTGCCATCCTAACAGTTCCTCGGCATTTCTTTCTCCGCAGCAGTAATGCTCAAATAATTACTTACATCCCGTATCCAGCACACACCTTCTTATACATTTGCTAGCCTGCCTGCCCAGCGTGTTCGTAGCGCGTTGGACGACGGGTGACAAGCTCCCTGTGAGCGCTGTTAAATTTCGCCAGCTGGTAGAAAAGTCCAGGTTCTCCAGATTTGTCCGCCTGCCCAACGTGTTCGTAGCGCGTTGGACGACGGGTGACAAGCTTCCTGTGAGTGCGGTTCAATTCCGTGGGCTGGTAGAAAAGTTACAGGTTCTCCAGATTTGTCCACCTGCCCAGCTTGTTCGTAGCGCCTTGGACGACGGGTGACAAGCTCCCTGTGAATGCGATTCAATTCCGCGGGCTGGCAGAAAAGTCACAGACTCTCCAGATTTACGGTGTTCGTGGCACCGAACCGAAGAGATTACGATGTCCATGGAACCGAGCCGAAGAGCTAAAGCTCAAGTGCTTCAAATCGTTAAAAAATACATTTGCTCACATACATGCATGGAGAGAAAGTTAGTTCTTCAAGAAATATTTAGTTCTTAGTTCTTCAAGACGTGTATATGGCCTTTTTCATCTTTACAGACGGTCAATTGGCAAGTGTTTTACTGTTACAACTTCTGAGTTTTCACTTTTCTCTCTTGTCATTCAGCTCGTAGATAGGTCTCTTCTCAAAAGACTCTGCGCCCTTATGCAATATCGCTTTCCACACAACTCTGTCATGGCAGAATCAGCCTGTTTGCCAGTGTTGGGACCTATGAAAGATTTTCCTTGAGGCAATAATGAACCATCTTTATATCTGACCATGGTCTGCCCGTGCCTCTTCCCCTCAGAAATTCACAGAACAACTTGTTTATGGATGCACAGAGTTTTCATTCTTCGCCATGCCCAACCATCTTATCTCTACGCTGAGCATGCCCATAATGGAAGGCAGGTTTGATCGTTGCAGTACTTCATAGTTAGTTATCTTGTCGTCCACCTGATGTTCATAATAATACAAGATGATGTACTTGGTTTATAAAACAGAAGAGCTATCAATCTATAAACAATAGAAAAGTGCTAGATCTATAAAAACACAGTGAGGTCACTCCATGATCTATAAAACAAGCAGAATAACTTCCTGATCCTAAAAACGAAAGTATTAGGAAAACACATAGAGAAGATCATTGGATCTCTCCACAGAAGGGAATCTTATAAACACACAGAGAAGAGCTCGACTCCCAGGATCTTATAAACACACAGGAGAAGAGCCCGACGTGAGGGATAGTACTAACAAACTAGAAAAGAATAAGAAACTAAGAACCCCAGGAGAAGCACCAAAGTCAGCGAATATCATCAATAAATAGACACTGAACAAATATTAGGAGCTTTCGAAAAAAAAAGAAATTACCAAACACTGAATTTGATCCAAACCTTATTTAGTAATTTACAGTTAAGAAATAAAAGTTTGTGATTGGAATCCAGTGTTTGACAATTTGTTTTGTTCCGAAAGTTCCTAATACTTATTCACTTTATATTTGCTGATCATTACAAACAAGATGACGGTCAAAAGTCTGGCTACGGTCAGAAAGATAAGGTCCCTCTTGGAACTTTCAGGATTGAAAATGAAATTAAAATTAGGAACGGGCTATGTGAGAACACTGAATAAAGGGAAACATATAGTTGTTAGTGAAGCAGAAAGATTGAATATCGACATATAAAGGAAAGGTAAATGAACCCTTTCATACCTCGTGGTATATAGGTCAATACAGTGTTAGGCCTGTATTTTCATTGACCGTCGGCACACGATGGGTGTTGTGGTCAGCATCACGCCAGCCGCCTTTACTTTCCCAGAGCATGTCTGGTACCAGTTGAGGCTGGGTCGACCTGAGAACCGTCGTGGTCGGGATAAATTCCACGCGCATTGCGGAAGCTGAACCCAGACCACCAGCCTTGCGAAGCGAGTTCACTAACAACTACGCTACAGCGGCTCTCATATCGACATATAGTTGTTAGTGAAGCAGAAAGATTGAATATCGACATATAGTTGGTAGTGAAGCAGAAAGATTGAATATCGACATATTTGAAATCTATGGGGGTCTCTGTGACGTTGAAGTAAGATGCTGACCCCTCCATCCAAAGGTTCTTGGTTTGTCCTCCGAGTGGAGCAATGGAGATATTATCCTAAAGATCCTTGATCTTAACGAAGGGGAGAGCAAGTTCCTAGTACTTTCGGAAACGGATTATAAAACGCAGTGGCGACTCGTCATTAAGAGCCAGTGGGGCCGAGCCCCACCAAAAATAAGGCGTAACGTGTATTTATTATTTTATACATTAAAATAAATCCTAACCGAAACCATGATTTTTCCTAAAATTTATTTCTGGCCCCACCAACAAAAATGATCACGAGCCGCCACTGATAAAACGTAGGATTCCCACTCATGTTGAGTACGTACAAGAATGGTTGACAGTTCACAATCGATAAGAGTATGCTGTATGATTGCTGCCCAAACAAAATTCGTTAAAAAAATTAAAATTAAATTCCATAAAAATGTATCCCATTTTCAAATTTACACCTAGCCGATGCTACGAATTTGTGCACTACCGCTGATATTTTCCTGTATAAGGAAGAGATAGAAGCACGCATGGTTATGCAACAAAGTGCATTGGTGATGGTCCTATCAATAACTCAATCAATCATTCAATCAATCAGTTCCTTATTGATAACTTTACAATACAAGAAATATTGCATATCGTCTGATCATTTCTTTTGTTGTTCATTATTTCCTTGCCAGCTTGTCCGAACTTTCTGGAACGTACAGTCAATATTACACAGTGTACAGGGATGATTCGATTTGATGCTTTGTATGATTCATCTTACCAAGTGTTTTGTAGGTAAGTCACCATTCCCTACTACAATTACTCCAAGTGCTTTGTAGGTAAGTCACTATTCCCTACTACAATTACTCCAAGTGTTTTGTAGGTAAGTCACTATTCCCTACTACAATTACTCCAAGTGTTTTGTAGGTAAGTCACTATTCCCTACTACAATTACTCAAAGTGCTTTGTAGGTAAGTCCTATTCCTACTACGTTTACTATAAGTGTTTTGTAAGTTAGTCCTCATTCAGTATCACAATCATTACTTGAATTGTTTTTGTAATTAATCGTTCCATTACCGAAGGAAGACTGAGAAGATCGACAGGAAGTATTGCAAGATAGGCAATATTTTGGAACCCGCAGGGAAAGAGGAGTAGGGAAAGGCCTAGACAAACCTGGAGAAGAGAGCTGGAGACTGATATGAAAAGGACAGGTCTCCTCTTCTCTTCCAGCATTTACGTCTTTATAGAGAGTTGGCGGGGGCGTAGTGATCTTGTGTGTGCTTGTTATAAGGCACTTTGTAAGCGTATATTCATGTTCGTAAGGCTGTTCTTGATGCCGTCGCTCCATCTTTTGCGTGGTCTTCCTCTTGCTTTGTACTCATTATACTTTTTCTGTGTGGCTCTCTGTGGTAAACGATACCAGGGCATTCTTGTCAGGTGTCCAAACCATTTAATCTGTTGTTCGTTTATGAATTGCATGACTGGTTTCACATCCAGTCTCCTTCTGATTTATTCACTTCTAATTTTGTTTTTTATTGTTACACCTGCAGCTCTTCTAAGACACCTCATCTCTGTCGTATGATTTTCCGCTCATTAGCTGCTGTTATTGGCCATGTTTGACCTCTGGTAACATAATGTTGACCAGACAATCGTTCTTATGAGATTTGCTTTAGTTGTTAGCGGTATCTCTTTATGTGACAACAGTAGTGTTAAATGTCCCAGTACCTGGTTAGCTTGTGTGCAACGAATGCTGATTTCGCTATCGATACTTCCATCTACCGTGAAAATTGCTCCTAAGTATTTGGCCTCAATTGTTTGTTTTATGTCTACGTTCTGGAGTTTTATTGTAAGGTTTTCTGGTTGTCTACTTATTGCTATTGTCTCTGTCTTTATTATATTTGTTTTCATTTTGTACTCCTCACCCTTGATGTTAACTAAGCTCAAATGGTTCTGGAGAGATTCTTCGTTTTCTGCAATCAGTACTTGGTCAGCTGCAAATAAAAGTTCTGAAATATTATTATCTTTCTCTATTCCTGCTTCTCTACTTAATTGTTCATGTATGTTATAAACAGCAGTGGGAAGCACAGGTAAAAGGACAGGTAAAACATGGAAAGAATTGGAAGGGATGACAGGAGAGAGGAAGAGTTGGGAAAAGTTCGTTCAAGACCTGTGCTCCGTTGAGAGTTGGAAGGTGAATAGAGAAGTAATCGTTTCGTTACAATTATCATAACTTCAGTCATTACTTAAACATTGATGTCAATCCCACTACAATTACCGAAGTGCAAGAATTCAAATACTTAGAAAACATATTCGCAACAGATGGAAGCCTAGACATAGATAGAGGCTAGAGTGGAAAAAGCAAATGCTGGTACCTACCAGCTAGCCACATTGTTAAGGCACCCACACATCTCATTGACAGCTAAACAACAGATGATCAACAACATTTTCATGTCTACTCTGTGTTACCGGAGTCAAACATGGACAGTAAGCAAAGCACAGTCGTAAAAAATAACTACATATGAAATGCGATGCCTACAAAAAGTTACCAACAACAGAGTTGGCACAGAACCTTGTTTTGAATTACATTGAGAAACAAAGAACGAAGTGATTCGGTCTCTTAATAAGAATGAACCCAAACTCCCCTGTATACAAAATCTTCTACGACATAACATCAGAAAAAGTGCAAGAGGAAGACCGCAAAAAAATATGTATAGATGGTATAGTAGAACCTTGTCAAAAAGCACAAATAGCTATTATCCAAATCACTAGAGAAGCGCAAGATAAAAACAGAAAACCACGACACTGGACAACAACATGGTAGCGACAAAAGAAAGAAGAAGAGAAAAAGAAATACTGGAGTAACATTGTTAGACTCAGAGATTAACAACATACAGAAGAACTTCAATGAGTTGTGTAAGAGATAGTTAAAGATAGGAACACTTGGCATGAGTTGGTTGAGTGTCTATACTCAACTGGAGTTTAAAAACACAAGAGAGAGAGAGGAGAGAGAGGGCGAGAGAGAGAGAAAGAGAGAGACAGAGAGATTTAGAGATGCAGAGCGAAAGAAACGCTAGAAAGTAAAGAAGACGTAAAGAATGTTGAAAATATCACCATCCTGTGTCAGTAGTCAATAAAAAAAATATCGACCTAACACAATATATTCTCTGATATACCTCACGGTATGAAAACTGTTTTTTTTTATCTACTTATTATCAAGTTTACGGTTTTTGCTTCATCACAATCATCTTCATTTTTCAGACTTCCTCCCTTTTTCATGTATCATTCTTATATGTTTTTTTTAAATCAGTTCTTTAAATGAGAGCTTGCAGTGTGTCAATCAAACCTCACAGAAGTGTCCACAATTTAGTCATCTATTCTATGATCTTCTACCAGATGGTATGAACCAGACAGCATCAACACTTTGTACTGGAGGTTTGTACATTTATATGTGAATGTTGTCAGATTAGATATGTAGTATGTTCATACAAAATAAAAATTAAGACCTTCAAAACGGTAGCCATGACAATAAGTAGATCAACCAACCAAATGAACAGACTCGTAAACAATGCACAAATCACACAGGTCCCAGAATTCAGATATCTGGGAAGTATTTTCTCAGCAGATATTAAAATGGACAGAGAAACCGAGACTTAATGCCAAAAGGCCAATGCAGTGACACACCAACTGTCCCAACGGCTCAAACACCCAAACATATACACGCAGTCAAGCGACAACTGATAAATTGCATATTTATACCAACTCTCTGTTATCAATGTCAAACATGGTCTCTAACTAAATCCCAAGAAAGAAAGATCACAACATGTGAAATTAACTGTTTAAGAAAAGCTGTCAATGTTATCAAATGAGATAGATTGAGAATAAACATTATAAATGTCATTAGAATCACACTATGTATCCAACATATTAGAAGACAATAAATAAAATGGTTCTGTCACCTAATGAGAATGAAACCAGATCTATTACGATTGAACGCTTATAACAATCGGCAGCGCAGAGCCAGAGCCCGAGGAAGATCAAGAAACAGATGGATAGATAATATCCTGCGACATCAATGACTAACAACTACAGATGCAACACAACTGGGACAGGATAGAAAAGTGAAACTCCCCATGACGTTTCACGGCACTTGTGGAGAAGACAAGACTGATTATTTTTGTAATTTTTAGGTGGGATCTGATGACTTAACGTGAAAAAAAGAAGTTTTCATCTCAATGAGAAAATATTTTTGAAACTATTCTTCTCATACCATTTCGTTTCAACTGAGCATATAACTTTAACCAGTGATAATATTTGTATTAATGTGACAATTTGACAGAGCATATAACTTTAACTCAGTGATAATATTTGTATTAATGTAACAATTTGACAGAGCATATAACTTTAACTCAGTGATAATATTTGTATTAATGTGACAATTTGACAGAGCGTATAACTTTAACTCAGTGATAATATTTGTATTAATGTGACAATTTGACAGAGCATATAACTTTAACTCAGTGATAATATTTGTATTAATGTGACAATTCAACGGAGCTATAACTGAACTCAGCTATAATATTTGTATTAATGTGACAATCTGACGGAGCATATAACTTGAACTCAGCGATAATATTTGTATTAATGTGACAATTTGACAGAGCATATAACTTTAACTCAGTGATAATATTTGTATTAATGTGACAATTCGACGAACATATTACTTAACTCAGGATAATATTTGTATTAATGTGACAATTTGACGTTACTAATGAAACAGTGATGTAATTGGTCGTAACACTATGTCAGTTTTCCATTGCAGCATCTGTAAGAAAGTTATTTTTATAGATTTGAGATTCTAGCACTAACTAAATCCCAATACTTTGTGATTAGGCTATACATTTGCCGACTAGGATATACATTGTACAGATGGGTATCTGATAAGGTTTGCTAACATAAAACAACAGTTTAAAGTATCACATCTATTGGTTTATACTGCCGCATGGTTTTAGATCACATTCCTTCAATAATTAACTCTGGCCTAAAATACAAATGGTATGAGGAATCAAGGCAATAGTTACACGGACAACAGGTTTCCTGCAACGATCACACTTGAGAATCTAAGATTCAAGTACTCTGAAGTCGGTTGAGGAACGCCTATAAAGGGTAATTGCCTCACACTAAAATCAGTCAGAAGGCAATACCAGGCGTCACGAGTTCTTCCTGAATTAACAGATGGCGTTTGAGAAAGAAGTAGAAATAAGACCACATTCATCATTAAGAAAACTGTCAGGCTGACCCATGTCCTATTGTTTCTATTATTTATTCAATCAAATCACTACCATATTTTATTTTAGAGACACTTATGCTGAACCGAGGTGGTCTGACCAAATGGATTAGAGCAGGGCTTCATTTAAAAGAACCGGGTCAATCTGTAAGACCGAGTGTTTTTCTGAGGCATAAAATAAAAAATCATAACATGAACGGTTTCGTGGTGACTGCACTATCCATGCGACCATTAAATCCCGCAGGCTCATGTCCCCTCCTGTACTACACCGCACAGAAAGCGGTAACACAGGCAGTAACAACAGTTTTGATTTAACCCTTTGAGTCCTCAATATCTTATTACCTACGGACGCCCTATATTGCAATGTATACCGAAATAGTCAGTATCCTCACTTAGCGTCATGTTAAAAAATACCGCAAACCAGTATACAGGCTCAAAGAGCGAAAGGGTTAATGCTGTGAACAATATGAACTATAATGATTGTTGTAAGTTTCAGGATGATAACTTGACAAAGCGCTTGCACTTTAGAAACCTGCAAGAAATTTGTGACAGATTTACCTGACGACCTGAACAAAGCTTGCGAGTAAGTTATTGATTTTTTTATCACTTCGAAATTGAACTTCCTATATTCCATATATACGTTATATGGCAGCGAATCATGGACAATGAATAAACAATCAATACGATCATTGAAGCCCAGAGATGTGGTTTACAGAAAATGTTGAAAATTTCATGGACAGCGAAGAAAACAAATGAGATTTTAAATCAGGCCTGCACACAAAGAAACCTTATCAAAAGAATAAGAATCCGACAATCAAGGTTCTTCGGCATATAATGCGAAGAGAAGGTTTAGAACATTTGGTGACTACAGGTAACATTCAGGAAGGAGATCGTAGAAAACATAGGAGAAGATGTTGGTTGGCCTGACATCATGGTTCGACACAAGATCGACGTCAGAACTGATTACATGCACCAAGTAGAGAGAGAGTTGTGGAGAGACATGATCGCTTACGCCGGCAGGCATGGCACTTGATTGATTGATATATTAAAGGTGACATGATAATTGAAAGGAAAAGTTCAGACAAAAACATAGTTCCATAAAAGTAAAGGTATTATCTGCCGCAAGTTATGAACAACAAAACATAGGTTCTGTGTTTAAGCACGTGAAGGAACCTTTCGCAATTGAAAATCAGAAATAGTAGGCTGCAAGCCGCTTCCCGGTCAAAATTAAAAAACATTTGATTAAATAAAATTCTTCCAAGATTTCTACCATCTTCAAAAATTACATCGGGGACCGTCGTCGGTGCTACGGAGCTCGTGCACTGCCGCTGAGATCTTCCTGTGTAAGAAAGAGATCGCATGATACATGATTATTCAACGAAGTGCAACGATGATGGTCCTATCAATCAATTAATCAATCAATCAATCAATCAATCAATCAACCAAACCTGTGAACGATTTACTAGCAAAAGAAACTAGTACGACAAATTTAAATCTCAACACAATATTACTAACAATAATGCAAGAATTGAGAACGTTACATATTTGGAATATCTTGGTTCTATAATTAACAACAATGGAGATTGTACGTAAGAAGTTAGAACACTAGCCATGGTACTCAAGAGGTTACCCAGTATGAAGAAACTATGGCACGACACAAGCACACAAAAAAACAAAAGTAAGAGTTTCTGAGAACATGGACATTCCCTGTAGCAACATACGGATGTGAATCGTGAACAATGACTTCATAAAAGTATAAAATTGAAGTTTTTGAAACAAGGTGTTACATAAAAGTTCTTAGAACATCCTGTACAGAGATGAGAAAAAACAAAGACATCTTTAAAGACCTGCATATCGAGGAACATTGACTCATAAATAACACCATGTCTCGGAAGATGAAATATTTTGGCCATGTTAAACATCACAGGGGTTTGAAGAGAACGGTAATGGAAGGCCTGGTTTCTAGAGTTCAAGGCAGGGGACGACCAATACGAAGGTGGCAGCATACGAAGGTGGCAGCAAGACATTAAAGAAACCTTGAATATGACGCTGGAAGAAGGGGGAGAACCAATACGAAGGTGGCAGCATACGAAGGTGGCAGCATACGAAGGTGGCAGCAAGACATCAAAGAAACCTTGAACATGACGCTGGAAGAAGGGGGAGAACCAACAATACGAAGGTGGCAGCATACGAAGGTGGCAGCAAGACATTAAAGAAACATTGAACCTGACGCTGGAAGAAGGGGGAGAACCAACAATACGAAGGTGGCAGCAAGACATTAAAGAAACCTTGAACCTGACGCTGAAGAAGGGAGAACCAACAATACGAAGGTGGCAGCAAGACATTAAAGAAACCTTGAACATGACGCTGGAAGAAGGGGGAGAACCAACAATACGAAGGTGGCAGCAAGACATTAAAGAAACCTTGAACATGACGCTGGAAGAAGGGGGAGAACCAACAATACGAAGGTGGCAGCAAGACATCAAAGAAACCTTGAATATGGCGCTGGAAGAAGGGGGAGAACCAATACGAAGGTGGCAGCATACGAAGGTGGCAGCAAGACATTAAAGAAACCTTGAACATGACGCTGGAAGAAGGGGGAGAACCAATACGAAGGTGGCAGCATATGAAGGTGGCAGCAAGACATTAAAGAAACCTTGAACATGACGCTGGTAGAGACAGGAGAACTTACAAGAGACAGAAAGTTGTTCAGGCGGGCTGTGTTGTAAGCGATGTTCCGCAATGGACATGATGCTACTTGAAGCTAGAATGGATTATTTTTATTTTTCCGATCCAGAAGCACTTCTCTTCGTCTCAGTGCCATAGACATCATAACCCTTCAGTTCGGTGCCACGAACACCGTAAATCTGGAGAACCTGTGACTTTTCTGCCAGCCGGTGGAATTGAGCCGCACTTACAGGGGTGTGTCCCCGTTGCCCAACGCGCTACGAACACGTTGGACAGGCGGGATGTTTACTACGAGACATCAAGAAGAAGAGGTGATTGATGTCATACCAAACAACAAAGACAGGCGCTATCTGGTAAATTCAGAATACATCCAGAAGGTGAAAGTTGACAGCAAATTTAGTATTCTCTCCTATAAAGGATTGATCAAAGACATTGTTGCAAGTCTCAGTCATTGTGCACTCCATACAATGCAAGAATCGCCCGAGTGGTTACCGGGGCCCAAATTTGGGGTGTAAAGAATAGAACCACTGTTACCTGCCACGCATGTCGTAAGAGGCGACTAAGGAGGTTTGGCTGAAATCGGATGCATGTGTCCTAAATGTATAGAAGTCTTGCTTTTAGGGGCCTACCAAACCAATGTGCAACGTATACACGTTCTTGGCAAAGATCAAACATATCACAAAGAGTGATTAAAATTGGTCGTAAAGAACGAACGCAAAGAAGAAGAAGAATGCAAGAATAAAATGTATGGAAAGATTATGACAGTATGTACGTTTGTGAAGTTTATAACAGATTCAACTGATACTGTATGTATATTAGTGAAGTTTATGATATAGATGTACTCTATAATGTTGATATAACTATACGTTTGTGAAGTTTTTGATATAGATGTACTTTATAATGTTGATATAACTATACGTTTGTGAAGTTTATGATATAGATGTACTCTATAATGTTGATATAACTATACGTTTGTGAAGTTTTTGATATAGATGTACTTTATAATGTTGATATAACTATACGTTTGTGAAGTTTATGATATAGATGTACTTTATAATGTTGATATAACTATACGTTTGTGAAGTTTATGATATAGATGTACTTTATAATGTTGATATAACTATACGTTTGTGAAGTTTATGACATAGATGTACTTTATAATGTTGATATAACTATACGTTTGTGAAGTATATGATATAGATGCACTCTATAATGTTGATATAACTATACGTTTGTGAAGTTTATGATATAGATGCACTCTATAATGCTGATTTAACTATACGTTTGTGAAGTATATGATATAGATGCACTCTATAATGTTGATATAACTATACGTTTGTGAAGTATATGATATAGATGCACTCTATAATGCTGATTTAACTATACGTTTGTGAAATATATATTTATTCTGTATCTGAGACTACTATCTAAGTGACTAAATGTATTTCTCGTTGGTCAATCCTTAGGTCATACGAAAAGTTCAAAACTTGTATTAAGATGTCTGAAGCTCCTGTGACATGCCCTATGTTTGGCTCTCTCATGGAAGTCTTATACCCACAACAATTTTGGATTGTATGAGCAGAATTGTAACAAACACAACAGAATAGTGATGGTACACTTTTACTGAAATGTTATATATATATATATATATATATATATATATATATATATATATATATATATATATATATATATATATACAGGTGTTCAACTTAAAAGCAGCCTGTGAATGGAGCTAATCTGGCATATATGTATGGAAATGGGAAGGTTCAGTTATGACGTAGTATAGGTCAAGGTTGTGTGATGGTGTGTAATTGTAGTGCGGGAAGGGGCGATGAACAAATGTGACGTAAAACAAGCTAGTCAGAACCGGTTTAAATAGTAAATAGACAGATGCAATGCGTACCTGGCAAATTTCTATTTATCCCTGGGGCTGCTTTTAAGTTGAACACCCTGTATATAAGATTTCTATTTGTCCATTACCATGTTTCTGTGTGGGAGGCTAAGGGTTGAAGAAAGAGAGGACGACCTACGGAAATCCTGAAACGAACTTTGCTGAGAGAGGAAGAAAGAGAGGACTCAATTCTACGAAAGAGATTGAGTGAGTTGCCTAGGACAGAGCGGTATGGAGTAATAACTTTCAGACTATATAGCGTATACGAGAGGATTATATATATATATATATATAAGTTTCTTTTACTTGGGCAGCACTGTTTCTATTACTTGGGCAGGTTCTGTTTCTTCAGATGGGAATATTATACGGGCTCGTAGTATTATACTGGTTATGAGGGCATTTATACATATTATGGTTGTAAACGTTAGAACTCAAAAGTTGCACTGGCGAACAATGCTGCGATTGAGAATGGGCCTTCTATGGACAAAAGCGACATCATCAACTCTCTAAGAAAAAAAATACACTCTGAAGATTTTATCGAAGAAGAAAATGGTTTAAAAGCCGAAGGATTGATCTCATTGCACCGGGTTTTTATGGCTCGGTCCCTCTCCGCAGAAATGGCACGCCACCTGGCGAGAGCATTGCACAAAGCATGAACTCCGTAGCTCCGGCAATAATCCTAGGGTCTCTGAAAAACTGCACTGTGAACAGAAGGCCGTGGTCCGGAATCGAACCCACGACCTTCGACTCGCAAGGTAAAGGGCTTAACCACTTAGCCACAGAGACTCCCTAAGATAAAAGGTATTCTCTATCTCGGTTGCGGTGAACCCAACCTGAGTAGGAGTCTCCGTAGCACTAACCATAGCACTACATGCCTGGAGCTGTTGGAGGTTTTTGGGTTGTAAAGAAATCCGTGCTCTCCCGCTGTACTATAGGAAAAGGAGTGAAAACTTCATAATTCCTGGGTTTTGAAGAAGAAGAAGATCTCGGTTGTGAAAGTTATACATACCGATAGGTGCGGCAAGACAGGAAACCATGAGAGGAAACCATGAGAGGAACCATGAAGAACCATCAGACAAACAGAAGGAAACTTGTTAGGTTTAACCAGCGAGGAACTATGTAGAGGAGGCAGAGAGAACTAGAGGGACCGTAGAGGAGGGGATAATCAAGGAAATCAAGAGTCCATGAAGGAAAAGAAAAAGCATGTACAAGGGGCCATGAGAGACCATGCAGCATCCCTGGAGAAAATAAAACCGGGCAGGAACCTGGAGGAAACCATGAGAGAAACCCCAGTAGATACATCAACCAACACAGAACGGAAGTTGTTAGTTTAAGCCTGGGCCGTGATGTACTATGTTACAGCGAGGCAGCCGCCTTAGGCGGACCGTAAGGAGGGCGGCATAATCAACGAAATCAACATTCCAATTGAAGGTTATTTAAAGAAAAAACATTTAAAAGGGGCGGCATTTCGAAGACTTGCATCATACTGAGAAAATAAACCGCACGGTCCTGGTCTAAGCACACTGAAATACATGCTTGGGAGGAGATCGGGGCAATTATGGGCATGTCCGATGTCCGATGAAGATGATCCTCAAATGAACAATGAACAAGAAACTCAAAGGCTATTTCATTCCTAATTGTCAATCATTATCTAAGCCATAAATTAATTATATTGCAAGGACATTAATATAGAAAGATATAGAAAGCAAGTTGAATGCATTTGAAAATAGATGTCTGCGAAAATAATGAATATAAAATGGAACGAATTCAGGAGAAGTGATGAAATCAGAGACATGTCTGGTCAACCACTAGTGACAACTGTATAAGAAAGAGAAGATGGAGATATGTTGGCACACATTGAGGAGAAATGATCAACGAATATCAAAGCAGGCATTGAAATGGGATGCAAAGGGTTCAAGAAAGAGAGCTCGACCTAAGGAGACCCTGAAACGAACTTTGCTGAGAGAGGCAAGAGGTATCGGTCTCAGTTCCATGGATAAGATTGAGCGAGTTGCCCAGGATAGAGCGGTATGGAGAAGTTATTTGCAGGCCCTATGTAACGTATAACGGTAGGATAGGAATTATTATTATTATTAAGGACATTAATATACACTGTTTATTTAACTGTTGCAGATAAATGCGGGGAAATTGGTATTGCTCGTATCGACCACTGCATCCGGATATTTTCTCTATCTTGGCCAGCCAACCCTAATATTAAAGCTCCCACACAGCAGCAGTGCAAGTGAGTGTACACAAATTACTTCTTTGTTACGTCGCTACAGTATTATTATGTTGCTTGCAGTCAAGTAAATAGATAGACAGTAAACAATAATTCTATTCTTTTCTAGAATAGAGAGACTAAGATGGTATGATAAGATTGACGAGGAACGGGAAAAAACTAAGCAGATACCAGTGGAGAAAGAGCTATGGAAAAGACGCTGGCGATTGATAGGACATACATTGAGAAGACTGACTGGAAGCATTGCAAGACAGACACTGTTTTGGAACCTGCAGGGATAGAGAAATAGGGGAACGCCTAGACAGACCTGGAGAAGAGAGAGCTGGAGGCTGATATTAAAAGGATAGGTAAAACATGAAAGAATTGGAAGGGATGGCAGGAGAGAGGAAGAGCTGGAAGGAGTTTGTTGAAGACCTTTGCTCCGTATGGAGTTGAAAGGTGAAGAAACAAGAATTAAGAGCTTCAAGAAAAAAATTAATTACCAAATACAGGATTCGAACCATCGACGTGTAATTATAATGATCCTATCAATCAGTTAATATAGATGCCATGAATAGATTATACCTTACAAGAGATTCTCTCATAAATGTCATCGCTAGCTTGACGTCTATAGGATGTGGAGAAAAACAAATGGACGATACAACCCAGATACAAAAAACATAAACACATTAACGCCTTCGCCCCTGTAAGCCGATGTATTGACTCACAATACTTTGTAAGATGACATAAAACGAGTATAGGCATATTTAGAATACAATGCAATATTAATGCGTCCGGTGGTGTAGATATTGCGGAATGAAAGGGTTAAACAGAAAAACTCAGAACAGTCTTCCAAACTTAGAACGGGCATTGCAGTCTCAGAACACACCTCCAGAGAATGGATCTTAGGGACTTGGCTGTCTGTTCCTAAGGGACAACAAAGCAGTCCCCATATCATATCCTGCGAGACTGCCCCAGCATGAGCAGTGAGAGTAGAAATATGTCCAACAGGATCAACCTTTCAGAGAAAACTATGGGGGGGCAAGTGAAGATCTCAAGGACCCCCCTGTTTATGGCACATACTGGAGTAGTGGCATAGCAGAAGTTTATCACAGAAGAAGGATAAGAAGAATTTTCTAGATTAGATTATTTTACCTGTTTCCATAGATTGTATTAGATGACTATCATCATCATTAACAAGAGCTAGTCCTTTTCGAACTTGGTTCTCATGACAGCAGACCTGCAAAACTCTCTGTTCTGTGCAAGTTGACCGGCGTTAGCAGTTGTCATTCTCAGATTGTCAATGTCATCTTGCACCCATCGTCTTCTAGGTCTTCCTCTCATTCTTCTTTCAGGCACCATTCCTTCCAAAATTATCTTCTCTATAAAATCAGGTCGTTTGATGTATCCGAAATACTCGTATTTAATTTTCCTTGATTTTATGCTCTTTAATAGCCAACTCTCTCTAATATCAAGCTGTTGAAGAATAGAAGCATTTTTTTCTTTTTTCTGTCCATGATATACAAAGTACTCTTGTGTAACATTTGCATTCAAAGGTATTAATGATCTTCTCCACCACTTTGTCTGTGGTCCATGTCTCACAGCCATATGCTGCTAAGGAAAAAACGCAGGCTCTTAAACACTTGATTTTTATTCTTATGTCAGTTCTCTTCCATAGGTTAGTTAGTTTTGTAAGTTTTGTAGATGATTCGATACATTGTGTTTTATTAATAATTTCTAGAGATTATGTCACTGGAACACGATGTCTGGAGAGAGCAGGTTTTGGAGAGTGTACATCCTTAAGACAGTATTTTCTAACAAAGACAGAAGGAAGACAAAAACAGTCAAAGATGATGCAAGAGAAGTGTCCAGACTTTGATAAAGTGTCAGAAACAAGCAGTAAGTTTTATTTGTATTTATTTCATTGTCTTGAGAGGAGCGTCTAGCCGAGTGGGTTAGAGCGCGGCTCCCATGCAGGAGACCCGTGCTCCATTCACGGTAAGGCCAAGGATTTGTTTATGTTGTGGGCATAAATAAAAAATCCTAACCTGAACAATTTCGCAACGACTGCATAATTAGCCATGCGGCCATTACTTTTTTCATGCTCTCCTCCTACCTGTCCCACACAGCCCTAAAAAGTGGTACTACATGCAGTAACGACAGTTTAAAAATTTTTTAAAATCCCATTGTCGTTGGAAACACTATCATCGTCAAACACAAGGGCAGTAAGACAATGTTCATTCTGATATTATAAGGTTAATTCCCTTCAATGATTTATTACATTAAGTTGGTTATCTTTCTTTAATTTTCCGAAGCGAGAGACAATATCAATAATGACTGGAAAAGAAGGAATGAAATAAAGGAAGTGAAAGTCAGATCTATACATGAAAAATAATGTGTATTAATTTAACTCATTGGTCGGTCTGAGCCGTAATACTGACTCTGGACACTGGTATTTTTAATGATACCACAAAGCCTGTATGCTGGCTAATTTAGTAAACGTTGCATTATTAAAACCCTTTAGCTGCTAAGGACGTGTATATACGTTTTCCCATTCACTGATACAGACGCATTAACACGCCTGTTATTATCTCTCCTATGTAGGATAAAGACGTGTTAACACGTTATACATTTCTACTGTCACTGCTATAGGCGTACATTCACGTTTGTGACCTAGAAACAAAGAGTAGCTATTTTTAGCTCCGTCTTCGGAAACTCTGTAGCAGCGAAAGGGTTAATGCGATTTGAGGTTACAAAATAAGTGATTGATTGGATCATCATCACCATTGTACTTGATCAAGAACGGCCTTAAGAAAATTAATCGCCCGAGTGGTTACCGGGGCCCAAATTTGGGGTGTAAAGAATAGAACCACTGTTACCTGCCATGCATGTCGTAAGAGGCGACTAAGGAGGTTGGCTGAAATCGGATTCCTGTGTCCTAAATATGTAGAAGTCAATGCGTTTAGGGGCCTACCAAACCAATGTGCAACATATACACTTCTTGGCAAAGATCAAACATATCACAAAGAGTGATTAAAATTGGTTGTAAAGAAGAACACAAAGAAGAAGAAAAAATTAATAACAGCTTCAAAGTGCATTAGAACAAGCACACACACAAGATCACTACACCCTCCACCCTTCCTTCACCGACACTTCTATAAAGACGTAAATGGTGAGAAAGAAGAAGAAGATATGGAAACAATGAGAGCGGTAGACAGTTAAAAAGAATAAGATAGTTATGAAATTAGTGAGAGTGATTCGCCCGTGTGTTCCCGGGGCTCGCAAGGGGAGCAAAGAATAGTAACACTGCGACCTACAAGACATGCCGTAAGAGGCGACTGATGTAGGAACCTAGGAAGCTACCTAGTAAATAAAAAGAATAGCATAAATCAGATGTGATGGCCTACTTGTACCAGCATAACAGGCCCAACGTACAATCACTCTTAGACTCAAATCACATACATATCACAAAGAGTGGTTTAACAAGTGATCGATATGAACCGGTCCATGAAGAAGAAGAAGAAGTGAGAGTGAAAGACAGTTGCAAAAAGTGGCAGCAGAATCATCATATACGAATGCTGATTCTCTTTCCAACTCGTCTGAAAAACTTTTAGTTTCTAGTAAGTTTGCTCGCAACGGTTCAGGGTTCAGGTTTTCTTTAAGGGGTTATGCTACAGGATTTCTCAACTTTCTTATCTCTCAATAAAATTAGGTGATACATAGCAGTTACTACTAGAGTGGTCTAAAATAAAAATGTAGATATCTTTCGCATTAATAAATTATCGGGTTGCCATGGAAACAGCAGCCGTCTTGGATTGTAAACAATGTCGTACGGTCTCCAATCAGAATGAAATAAATAACAATTGCATATTTTTTTGACCGCACAGCCTAAACATACCAATATTCTAGGTACCTGACAACTTTAAATTGTTCTGTAACATTTAACTGATCTCTGGGGGTGCAACGAATAAGACCTACCCAATTCACGGCCAAAAATAGGACCCACTGGTTCATAAAAAAATTCATATAAATTTATTTGCTTGAGAAAGGTGGATTTTCTGTTGTCTAGTCCCTTCAATATTAATAGATATATATATATACGAGTCAAATCTCATATTGCTATCTTGAAGATTTCTTTCGCGGTGGAAAACGTACATTACCCACATTAACGAAATTTACAAATGGGAGAAAACTGCATTAAAAACATTTAATGTTAATTCATTCTAAATTGTCAGAGAAATCATCCGTTACATCATACTGTCATTGCCTAGCATAATTAAATTATTGAACTCCACATAGTGTATCTAGGGACCAATCAAAGACAATTAATACCACTGCTCAGATATAAAGATGTCTCAACTTGAAAACCTTTCTATAGGTCTCAGCACATGGGAAAACTAGCTGATGACAGAGTTGTGTGGAAAGCCAAATTGCGAAAGGGCGCAGAGTCTTTGAGAAGAGACTTATGTATGAGCTGAACGACAGGAGAGAAAAGCGAAAACTCACAAGTTGTCACAGTAAAACACTTGCCAATTGACCGTCTGTAAAAGACGAAAAAGGCTATAATAGCATATGAAAAAGGCTATATATGTAAAGCATATGAAAAAGGCCATAAATAGCATATTTTGTAATCACTTTCCTTTACAATATTTTTTTCTCAAAAACAGGTGTATGCAAATATGAGGCAACTATCATCATGTACCTTCTGACTTTCCTTGTGAGCGCCATTATCATCCAACAACTTTGATTATTGAATGAATAATAGCCCTCGCTAGACGCCTCCAGACAGTATTCATATCACATCTCGTCACAACTCGGAAAGAACATTTACAACAACAGATAGGAATAACATGAGACAGTCAAAATAGCCCTCGTTAGAAAAGTCTAGTCAGTATTCACAACGCACCACGTCAGTGCTGGAAGAGAACACTTACAACAACAGATAGGAATAACATGAGACAGTCAAAATAGCCCTCGTTAGACACTCCCAGAGAGAATTAACGCATTTCATCAATGCTGGGAACAAACATTTACAAAAACAGCTAAGAAAACACGAGAAAGTCAAAATAACACTCGTTAGACACATGCAATCAGTATTCATGTTTCCAAAACAGACCACTGCTCAGACATAAGGATATCTGCAAGGCCCATTGACGAACTTTTCTATCGGCTCTAACAAATGGGAAAAACTAGCTTATTACTGAGTTATTCAAAATATTTTTCCGCAAAGTTACAGAATATTTTGAAGAGTTATCAGCCATCAGTTATACGAGAACTATCATCATAACACTCCGGACACGTCCATAGGGTCTCCGATCTTCGCCTCAACAAATCCAGCGGCCCAACACTCCGGTTCAATGTTGATCACTCAATCTCTTTGCATATTTGGTATGTGGTTCTTTTTGAGCTGTACCATTTCGACACACCTTTCTCTCAATCTGGTTAGTGACTAGGATTCACAACCCTGAAACTCCTCTGTTCGGAAAAAGTCGCAATGCGTAGAGAAACTTAAGGATGAACTTGAAGGCAAGCGAAACAAGCGCAAACTCAGAAGTCGGCACAGTTACACTACTTGACAAATGTTCGTCTATAAAATGAAAGAGGCGGGGACATCTGGCTTATGAGAGAGAGAAATTCAGAAGGTCTGCTAAAGTGACAAAGTTCTGCTCAGGACAAAGCTATTTAATCAGATGAGTATGCAGCCTTCACTATTATATAAAAATTGAGAACACGTGCGCGCATGTGTGTGTGTGTGTGTGTGTGTATGTGTGTGTGTGTGTGTGTGTGTATGTGTAATATGTAGCGTTTGTGCATGTGTGTATAATAAATAGCAGAAACTTATGAACAATGTTTTACAAAATATTTTGCTGATTTGATTACATTTTTAATTGTTTTAAACGTGTTTTTGAATATCTTTATTTTTATTTGAGATTTGTTTCCCATATTTCATTGGTCTCTTATTTGCGTCATACAAATATTAAAACTTCCTTCCGTTGTCAACAAAATAGCGATACTTTCTTTTGTCGTTATGCCTAAAGGCCATTTCCCCAGTTTTGTAGTACTTAGAATGGTATTTGAATAGAAGTAAACCAAGCTTAATGTCCACATTTCGATGAAATTCATGACTACGGTATAGCCAGTCTTTAACGTGGAAATTTACTCTCTACCTTGCAACGGTGTCCGTGTGTTTATAAGGGGATCCTTTGCGACTACCCAACAGTGCTTTACAGCGAGTCATACTATACAGATATGTCACCAACAGCAAGGTAGGAGATGAGAAAGAGGAAAACGTGCGGGCGCCAGGAAAAATATGTTAAAGTGTGAGCGACTGAGTAGAAAAAAATGTACGCATCGTGTACTGGAATTGTGCTAGTATAAAGCAGAGACGACCGGTCTTCGACAAACTCTTGTAAGACACAATTTACAGGAGATGGATCAGAGTGACGAGGCTGAAAGAATTATGACCAGGAGGGCCATAGCAGCGTTGTACATTGATGCGGTTTTAGAGAACAGTGTGTCACTGCTGAGGCAATCAAGACAACACCGTTCGGCAACACTGCTACAGGTACTGATGGCATTCGATATCAAGCTGTCAACGATTTATCAAATAGCATGGTGGACCTGGCATTGGGGAAATAATGACATGGTGGACATGGTGGACATGGCGGACACCTTTTCAACTATCATCGAATTCGACAAAGGGTGCAGAGAGATGAACCAGGAGAACGTGGAAATTAAGGCCATCATTAATGAACATTGTAGTGAGGGTAACATTGTGGTCTACACGGACGGATTCAACGAAGTTCACAACCCAAAGTCCACTTTTGCTATCTGTGCAAGATCATACGGCAGAAATATCAAGACTCGTACGTCAGTGTTTTGTTTAAACGGGTTTAAAAGCCGAAGGATTGACTTCATTGCCCCATCTGGCTCGGTCCCTCTTCGCAGAAATGGCACGCCACCTGCTGAGAGTATGAACGAACTCCGTAGCTCCAGCACCAATCCTAGGGGTCTCTGGAAAAAACTGCACTCATGAACAGAAGGCCGTGGTTCGGATTCTTCGACTGTGCAGTGGCTTAACCACTCAGCCTCAGAGACCTCCATCAGTGTTTGTTATGTTGGGTAACTCTGTATTTTTATCTAACAAGTCTAGTTTATCATACGTTTTGTTATGTTGGATAACTCTGTGTATTTTATCTAACAAGTCTAGTTTATCATACGTTTTGTTATGTTGGGTAACTCTGTGTATTTTATCTAACAAGTCTAGTTTATCATACGTTTTATTCTACTCATTACTAATTAATATTTGATTTATAATTATTTATGTATGTACAGGCCTTTTGATCGAAACGTTGTTGTGTATTGTTATTGTTTGTGTATTTTGTAAAACTACAGTACTTTGTTTTTACGTGTTTAGACATTATTTAGGAATTTTTAAAAATTTGTTTGTCAATAAAATTATCATTTATATATCAAAGATCGTTTATTACTCTTGAATGGGTGTACAGTTTTGGTATTCATTTCCTCTCTTAAAGTTTGTTTAAGTTTTAATGTTAATTAGTAAACGGGGCAGCTTGGTTATTGGTAGCTGAACCGACAATATAACTCACTTTTATCCTAAAGTAGACACGTGGGACTGATTAGTGTAAAGCATAAACGTTCGCATAACGACTCTGAAAAAAGAAACATGTGGGGAAATGGAAGTGACTTCGTACCTAAGGTTCGAAAAAATTACGATACATTTGTATTTATTTATAAGTAGACATTAAACAAGTATTTGAGTGTGTATATTTATATACAGTGGCGGCTCGTGATCATTTTTGTTGGTGGGGCCAGACAGAAATTTTCAGAAAAATCATGATTTCCGTTAGGATATATTTTAATGTATAAAATAATAAATACACGTTACACCTTATTTTTGCTGGGGCCGGGCCCCACTGGCCCTTAATGATGAGCCGCCACTGTTTGTATATATATATATATATATATATGTGCGTGCGTGTGTGCCGAAGGATTGACTTCCTTCATTACACTGGGGTTTACCCCATATGGCTCGGTCCCTTTCCCCAGAAATGGCTCGCCACCTGCCGAGAGTATTGCACAAAGCACGATCTCCGTATATCCAATAACAATCCTAGCGTTAACTTATCAAATAGTCATCAGAAATGTGTGTTATAATTCAAGAGTAGATGTCAGCAGTTAAACAGTCAAACTTATAGAGAATTACATGCACAATGTTCACTCTTGATTGATTGATTGATTGATAGAACCATCACTATTGCACTTCGGTAAGCAACCATGTGTGCTCCGATCTCTTTCTTACACAAGGAGATCTCAGTTGTTGTGCACGAACTCCGTAGCACCGGTGAGGGCTCCCGATGTGATTGTGAAGATATTTTTGTAGAATTATAATTTTTAAACTTTTCTGATAAATTTTGCCCTAAATATGGTATAATATTGATTGATTATTGTTGATAGTATAATTCATTCGTAAGCAAATATGGTCTAATCTCTTTTTTACAAGAGATTCATTTGATTAAATATCGGTATGATGTTTTTATTGTTAAATTTAAATTAAAATTCGAACTAAATATGGTATAATGTGTTTATTGTTACAGTAAATTACATTCGACTAAATATAGTATGATAGTGTTTATTGTTACAGTAAATTACATTGGATTAAATATAGTATGATAGTGTTTATTGCTACAGTAAATTACATTGGATTAAATATAGTATGATAGTTTTATTGCTACAGTAAATTACATTCGACTAAATATGTATGATAAATGTTTGTTACAGTAAATTACATTCGATTAAATATAGTATGATAGTGTTTATTGTTACAGTAAATTACATTCGACTAAATATAGTATGATAGTGTTTATTGTTACAGTAAATTACATTCGATTAAATATAGTATGATAGTGTTTATTGCTACAGTAAATTACATTCGACTAAATATGGTATAATAGTGTTTATTGTTACAGTAAATTACATTCGACTAAACATGGTATGATACAGTTTTTTGTTACAACTAGGAAAAATAATATCGTGGTATATTTCACAAGACGTAGTCATCAGCCACAGTAAACAAGTCGTAGATTTTCTAGTCACCACTTATACATAAAGTAGTTTGTCATTGCTTTCTGAACGATGATGTCTATTTTTACAGTTTGTATCAAGCGACAGGAACAAAATTTGCTTCCAGGCTGACCTCCGCGGTGTTTGAACTAGGTACTCTTGGCTAGTTCGATGGCAGCACATCTGATAGTTTCGAGGTTAAGAGTGGAGTCAAGCAGGTTTGTGTCCTTGCCCCCACCCTCTTTGGCATCTTCTTCGCAGTCCTTTTGAACCACGCCTTAGGGAACGCTGATGGTGATGTTTCAATCCGCACTAGATCTGATGGTTCACTCTTCAACTTGGCTCGCTTAAGAGCCAAGACAAAAACGACGGAAATTCTTCTCAAGGACCTCCTTTTCGCTGACGATGCTGCCTTAGTCGCCCCACAGTGAGACTACACTGCAATGCCTAATCAATAATTTGTCAAAGGCATGCGACCTATTTTCGCTGACGATAAGTGTATCCAAAACAGTTGTACTATGTCAGGGAGGTAACACAATAAATATCACTTTAAATGGCAACCACCTAACACCAGTTCAAAAATTTTGCTATCTCGGGTCCATGGTTACTGCCAACCTTTCTCTTGATGAAGAAATCAACGCTCGTGTATGGAGTGCGGCTACTACATTCGGCAAACTATCAAAGCGAGCGTGGGACAACACAAAACTGACATTGCAGACGAAGATTCAAATATATCAGGCCTGTGTAATTAGTTCTTTACTACATACCAACTGTCACCACTATTAAAACATCCAAGCATTAACATGGCAGTCAAACGACAACTGATAAACTGCATATTGATTCCAACTCTCTGCTATCAGTGCCAAACATGGCCCCTGACTAAGACACAAGAAAGAAAGATTACAACATGTGAAATGAGATGTCTACGAAAAGCTGTCAACGTTACAAGGCGAGATAGAGTGAGAAACGAGAACATCAGAAGCATCGTTGTTTCTATACCATGCATACAGTACATCGAGAAGCAAAGATTCAAGTGGTTCGGCCATTTAATGAGAATGGAACCACATTTACTACCATCACGTGCCTATAATAATCGACACTCAGGGCGCAGAGCACGAGGCAGAGCAAGAACACGATGGATAGATAACATCTCAGAGTTCCTGCGAAAGCATGGACTGACAACGTCAAGCGTAACACACCTGGCACAAGATGGGAAACTAACTCTCCCCACGACGCTTCACGGCAAATGTGGTTAAGATAAGATAAGATAAGACTATATAGCTCAGAAACATGGACAGCCTACTCAAGACACGAGAGGAGACTTAACATCTTTCACCTTCGATGTCTCCGCAAGATTATGAACATCAGGTGGTACGACAAGATAACCAACTCTGAAGTACTGCAACGTGTAAACCTGCCTTCCATCATGGGCATGCTCAGCAGTAGACGACTACGAGGGTTGGGGCTTGTGAGAAGAATGGAAACTTATCGCATACCAAAACAAATGTTGTTTGTGAACTTTCGGGGGAAGATGCACCAGGCAGACCATTGTTCAGATATAAAGATGTCTGCAAAGCCTCAATGACAAACTTTTCTATAGGTCCCAGCACACGGTAAAGACTAGCTGATGACAGAGTTGTGCGGAAAGCCAAATTACGAAAGGGTGCAGAATCTTTTGAGAAGAGACTTATGTATGAGCTGAACTACAAGAGAGAAAAGCAAAAACTCACAAGTTGTCACAGTAAAACACTTGCCAATTGACCGTCTGTAAAGAGAAAAAGGCCATACATAGAAAGCACGGGAACAAAATTTGCTTCCAGACTGATCTCGTGGTGTTGGAACTAGGTACTCTTGGGTTGTGATCAAGCTCCCTACTCCTAGGCCACATACGCTAACTTTATCGTTGGAACTAAAGCGATTCAAATTGCATGAACAGTAAATGACACTGGACTTAAGATAGTTTAATACTCTTTATTGTTGTAAAACATATTATATATACATATATATATATATATATATATATATATATTTTTTAAAAACTCTTCATACCGTTATACATTACATAGCGGCCTGCAAGTAATTTCTTCATACCGATCTGTCCTGAGCAACTCGCTCAAGCTCAATCTCTTCCATGGAAACTGAGCCCAATATTTCTTGTCTCTTTCAGCAAGTTTGTTTCAGAGTTTCCCTTGTGCGTTCTCTTTTCTTGAACCCATTGCCTCCCACTTCAATGCCTGTTTTGGTATTCTTTGATCATTTCTTCTCAAAGTGTATCTAATATATCTTCTCCTTCTTATAACAGTTGTTACTAGTTGTTGACCAGATATTTCTCTGATTTCATCACTTCTCTTGATGATTCGTCCAACTAAAGCGATTCAAATTGCCTGTACATTAAATGACACTAGATCAGCATTTCCCAAACTAGGGTCCGTGGATCCTTGGGGTCGGGGGTCTTCAAGCGTTTGAAGAAATATTATGATCTTTGACATTTCAAACAGAAATAATAAAAAACATGTATAAAAACAGTGGTGAACTAGTTCCGCTGTGAAATCAAAGGACCGGATAGACCGGAGTCTAAATGTCTGACAGGACAACATGAAAGATCATTTGAAGTTTCCCATAGTCTGAGAAATAGGAACCAGATTGACTGATGGTGTAATAATAACTCCATAACTAGAAGATTTTCATATATACAAACTTTGGGGTTCCGTGACAGCAAAATGTATTTAAAAGAGTGTCCGCGGTAATGCCAAGTTTGGGAACCGCTGCGTTGAACCAAAGATAATTTGATACTGTAATGTTCCAACTAAAGCGATTCAAATTGCCTGTACAGCAAATGACACTGAACTAAAGAAGATCTGAGATATTCCAGCCTAGACGACAATCTACTGACAACTTTCTCAGCAAGGACATCAACTTTGCGTAATGGCTGTCCAACTGGAATTCTTTCCTTCAGAGATCGACGTTTTCGAATATTATTCTTCACAGCTTCTGAATTCGATGCCAGCGCAATTTTCGAAGATGGTACATCCTCATCTTCATCATCTTCATCATTGCTGTCCTCTTCATCCTGAACATCATCATCAGCCTTCTCACTATCTTCATCGTCGTCTTTGTTGTTTTCAGTATCTTTCCTCACATCAGAACTGTCTTCATTATCGTTTTCATAGTTCTCTGTTTCGCCCCTGTCAGTTGTATAGTCGGCTTCTTTCACCGCCACATCCTGAAGGAGACTCCCATGACTATGATGTCTTAACTTCTGCCTCAGCTGAAAATAAAGAAAGAGATAATAGTTAAATAAGAAATTGAAAGATATAGGTCAAATGGTTTTCTTCTTCGAAACGCTCCATGTCGACCACTTGTTAACCCCTCTTTGTGATTTGTATGTGATCTGAGTCTAAGAGCGATTCTGTGTTGTGCCAGTTATGCGCCTACAAGTAGGCCAGCACATCCGATTTCTGCGAATATTTTTATATACTAGGGTAGCTTCCCAAAGGCTCCAACCCCAGTCGACTCTTGCGATGTGCCTTGTAGGTACTATTTGGTGATAATGTTACTATTCTTTCTTCTTCTTCTTCTTTGCGTTCGTTCTTTACGATCAATTCTAATCACTCTTTGTGATATGTTTGATCTTTGCCAAGAACTGTATACGTTGCACATTGGTTTGGTAGGCCCCTAAACGCATAGAGTTCTACACGTTTAGGACACATGCATACGATTTCAGCCAAACCTCCTTAGTCGCCTCTTACGACATGCATGTCAGGTAACAGTGGTTCTATTCTTTACATCCCAAATGTGGGCCCCGGTAACCACTCGGGTGACTATTCTTTCCTCCCCATGGGTCCCGACAGTAGACAGGGCGGTCAAAGAGTCTAAAGACGAAAAATTCACTTCATGTCACCAGTATTCACTTCATGTCACCAGGATTCACTTCATGTCACCAGAATTTATCTCATACGGCTCGCCCCTCTCCGCAGAAATGGCACGCACCCTGCCAATAAAATTACACAAAACACGAACCCCGGGAAAAAATCTTAGCTTTCTCTTGGAAAAATGAACTCTTGAGCAGAACGGATCGGTCTGGATTTGAACCACAACTTTCAGAACCAAGGCGAGGGCTTAACTACTTAACACATAAAAAAACACCCAGAAATTAACAAACGATGATTGATTGATGGATTGAAACGATATCCTTGCACTTCAGTGAATAACTGTGTGTGCTCCAATCTATATTTTACACATGACGATCTCAGCGACAGTAGAAAAACTTGAACATTTATAACGTATGACAATGACACCAGCGAAATATCATCTTCTTCATCCATCGCTCCAAGCGAGGCATAGGTCCACAACCAGGGTCTTCCAAGCCCGTCTATCCAAGACCATCTTCGTTTCCTGAGTCCCTCCGTGCGGGGTCCTTCTTCTTCCTGGGGAGGGAGCTATGAATTTTCCTGGTTGTGGTATTTTTTGTAGCTATCTAGTGTTTTTTACGGGGTGGGGTAGAAATGCCCACGCCCAACCTCTTTAGCGCCTCTTACAACATGCATGGCAGGTAACAGTGGTTCTATTATTTACGCACCAATTTGGGACCTGGTAACCACTCCGGCCGGCGAAATACCATGATCAACATTATACATTGATAGAAGATTTATCTTTTTAATACTGCGGAAGTATAACAAAGGGAAATAACTACTACTCAGACTCACCCCTTCCTCACAAACTTCCAGGTGGTCTTGTATCGTATCGATGTTAGTAAACAATGCATCAGTGATGACATCATCAGTCAGGACCATCACTTTTGATTTAGTGTCTGTAAGTAGAAGTATAAATTGTTTTAAAACATGCATTTAGTTCAAATATTCTTTATTAGCTAGTAACATTAATTTTAACAACCAAGATATGCAAAGAAAAACAGACAACTTGTCATCTATAGCATCAAAAGTTGGACTGCAGATAAGCTATGAAAAAACAAATATAATGAAGACACCTATGGCAAGTAATGCAGATATCACACTGGAATCTAAAATGATAAAATAACAGAGCAGTTCACCTATTTAGGTAGCAATTTTGATTGCACAGGAAATGTTGAAAAATAAATTATGATACGAATTGGCAAAGCAACATCAGCTTTTAAAAGTCTAAATAAAATATGGAACTGCAAGTTAAATAGTATTAAAACTAAATTACGAATTTTCAATTCAAATGTTATATCAATCCTAACATATGCCAGCAATAGTTGGAAAATGACTAAAGATATAGAAAGCAAGTTGAATGCATTTGAAAATAGATTGCGAAAAATAGTGAATATAAAATGGAACGAATTCAGGGGAAGTGATGAAATCAGAGAAATGTCTGGTCAACCACTAGTGACAACTGTTATAAGAAGGAGACGATTGAGATATGTTAGACATGCTTTGAGAGAAAATGATCAAAGAATATCAAAGCAGGCATTAAAGTGGGAGGCACAGTGGTCACAAAAGAGATGACACACTATGGAAACCCTGAAACGAACCTTGCTTCTTCTTTTTCTTCTTTGCGTTTGTTCTTCACGATCAATATTAATCACTCTTTATGATATGTTTGATCTTTGACAAGAACGTGTATACGTTGCACATTGGCTTGGTAGGCCCCTAAACGCATAGACTACTACACATTTAGGATACGTGCATCCGATTTCAGCCAAACCTCCTTAGTCGCCTCTTAGGACATGCGTGGCAGGTAACAGTGGTTCTATTCTTTACACCCCAAATTTGGGCCCGGTAACCGCTCGGACGAACTTTGCTGAAGGAGGCAAGAAATATAGTACTCAATTCTTTGGAAAAGATTGTGCGAGTTGCTCAGGACAGAGCGGTATAGAGAAATTACTTGCAGGCCATATTTAACGAGAAACGGTGCAAGAAGAACATAAATTATGTACGATAACAAACCAAACAACAACAATACCTGTTTTTCTGATATCCACAGCAACAGTACCAATGACTTTATTAATTTTGGTTTCTTCGCTAGATTCAACCGTGTTTGCAACAACTCCCTGTGTTACATAGATCACATTCTGAGAATCATCATTATTGTTAGCAATGTTGACACTAGCAACCATTTTGCTGCCGTTGTTGTCAGTTGTGTTAACCATATAGAAGTCATCAACGGTCCCCACATTTTGAATACTGGGTACATGAGAAGATGTCGACTCGATACGCTCGTTGACTTGAGTAGGCGCAGACTGAACAAAGCAAATCAAGGATATTTTCAGAAACAAAACGAGGAACATAACTTTAGCCATAATTTTAAAAAGTCACTTATTTTTTTCGGAATGAGTTTCTCCGACTTTTCAACCAACAATTTAACGCAGACTTTGTATCTAAAGTTAACACTGAAGCTATATAGACATTTTTTCCTGTAATTAACCCTGCCTTGTTTGAATACACAAAATAATTAACTAGCTATGGTGTAAGTAAGTCACATGAAATGTTACAAACTGCTTAATTCAATGAAAACATGTCAAGAAGTTACAAGTAAACACTAATTGAAGGAAACGAAGCAGATATTTATACAAGAAGGATATTCATAAGTGTGTAAGTGTCATTTCGTCGATGTAGTATGTAAAAAAAAAGAGACTGGGATTGCATTATTTCTTTGAGAAGCGTGTGACTGACGGGTTAGTGCTGGGAGGCTCCCATTCGGGAGACCCTGGTTATATCCCTGGTAAGGTAAAGAAGTTGTTTTTTTTGTCGAAGGCATAAAGAAAAATTCATAACCTGAACAGTTTCACGGTGACTGTACTAGCCATGCAGTCATTAAATTCCTAAGGCTTACGTCCCTCAAGTCCTACACGTCCTAAAAGTGGTATTACACAGACAGAAAATATTACTTATTACTTCTGTATCCTCTTCTTTTAGTACGTCAACAAATGTAATCAAGGTTATATTCAAAGAAAGCAGTTGCCATTTAAAGATTGTAAGCGTTTCAATAACTTAGATACGTTTGGGAGGCGAACCCGAGTTTAAAGCATGCAGAAATCGGATGTGATGCCAACGGATCTGTAGGAGCCTAACTGGCGGAAAGAATGATCTATCTTAGGCGTAAATCACATACAGACCACAAAGAGTAGTTTCGCAAGGGGTAACGTAGAGCGAAAGAAGTACGTTCGTAGGATGTATGTCTCTCTCTCTCTTACTTTTGTGTCTGTTAAACCCCAGTTGTGGAATATGTCCTCAACCAACTCATGCAAAGTTTTTAATTCTTCAGCTATCTTTTGAAGGCTCATTCAAACTCCTTCGCCTCCATATCTCATTTCCATGTATCCATGTATCTCTAAACTTTTCTCTCTTTCACTTTACCTTCTGGTCCCAGGTAAGAGCCACTCTTGTTTTTATATATATTCATCATCAGTAGCTTGTCCCTTCCGGAACTTGGCTTCCATGACAACAGTCCTGAAAAACTCTCTATTCTGTGCAAGTTGACCGGCGGTAGCAGCAGTTATTCTAAGATCGTCAATGACATCTTGCACTCATCGTCTTCTATGTCTTCCTCTCATTCTTCTTCCAGGCATCATTTCCTCAAAATGTACCTTCTCTATGCATTCATGTCGTTTGATGTGTCCAAAATATTTAATTTTCCTTGTTTTTATGCTCTTTCTATAATAGCCAACTTTCTTTAATATCAAGATGTTGCAGAACAGAAGCATTTTCTCTGTCCATGATATTCTAATACTCTTCTGTAGCAATTGCATTCAAAGGCATTAATGATCTTATCTGCCGCTTTGTCGATGTTTCATGTCTGACAACAATATGTCGCCAAGGGAAAAAAAATTGATTGTTGTTCTTATGTCAGTTCCCTTCCATATGTTAGATATATAAATATATAAAATTTCGTTTTCGTTTCCAGCGAAAGATAGAAAAATTAGGTAGACATATATACAGGTAGACTGAAAGATACAAATATATATAGATAAATGTATGGATACATAGATGGACAAATAGTCAGATATAAAAACTAAGCAAGCCAGATAGATCAATAAACAAATAGATGCAGGCCCAGCATCATCAAATAGCTTGTCATGAGCAGAACTTTGCCACTCCAACAGTCCTTCGGAACGTATCTCTCTCACAGACCAGATGTCACGCCTCTGCAGCCATCATGTTAAAACCATCAGTTACATCCTTAATCCATCTTCTTCGTGGTCTTCCTCTATTTCTCTTTGCCGGTATGCCTCTTTCCATGATGGTCTTCTCAGCCCTTCGTGTCTTTTTATATATGTCCAAAATACCTCAATTTTCTCTTTTTTATTTTTAGCATCAGCCAGTTTTTGTAGTTACAGACTGGCATATATATATATAAATATATAGATGGATAGATAACATATAAATATATAGATAATATAAATATATAGGTAGAGGTGTTCATGTATAGATGGATGTGTAGGTAAGTATATAGATGGATAGATAGACAAACAAATAGATAGGTATGTAAATATATAGATCAAGATAGATGGAGGCTTGCAGTAAAACTATGTAGAAAAGCGAAACACGTAATAACAAAATACTGTCGTCTTACAAAATATAAAAACAATGAAAATACACAGCAACGTTTCGAACAAAAGGCTTTTATCAAGCAAACAATACAACAAGAGTGACGAATTTCACAGCACAATACATATAGACTTTGACAAAGATATTACAACTGTCAGAAAATGAATGAAAATATGTGACTAAAACATATAGATACATATAAATATGCAGTGCCGGATTAGGCAAGCGCGGGGCCTGTAGCAAATTTTAGCGCGGGGCCCTAGGTTTTGTATGATAATAAATAATAAAACACAACTTTTACAAACAAACTTGTCTCGATTTAATGTGAGCAAATTTAGAGATAGCACTAGACAAATCAATTTCTCTAAGTAAATTACATTCAATGTTCATTAAGGTGAGGTTATTTCGACGATCTTGTCCCATCGTGTTCCTTAACTCACTTTTATACGCTTTAATGTTGAAAAAGAACGTTCTCCGCTGCAGTTAGTAATCATTAAAGACAAGTAAATTCGTAAGACTATTTCTACATTTGGGAATAATCACAATATAGACGAGACTGCAGTAAAACTATTTGATTGGCAAAACACGTAATCACAAAGTACTGTAGTTTTACAAATTACACAAAACAATGACAACATACAGCAACATTTCGACCAACAAGGCTTTATCAAGCAAACGAACAACAGGAGTGATGGATTTTTAAAATCAATAATTATAATGCATACACTAAACGTTGTTTTTCATCATGTGGCCAACTTGTATGAGAATATGTTCGGTAGTTTTTTTCTGTGAATTGTTAAAAAGACAACCCTAGTTCTGGGTGGGTCTCCCGTCATAGCTTTGACCACGACAGTCTTTGATATCAATGCCATTTTCTTTAAAACACCAAGTAAACTTTGGGCGAGTTGTTCAGCAGGATGACCTTCCATAACCAAGAACTTCACAAACCTTTCCACTGGTTCAGATGGTAACACATAGCGCACTATTACAGTGAGCTGGTCCACATGCGAAATGTCTGGAGTAGAGTCCAGTGATACGGAATAGTACTTGCATTTCTTAATTTCGCAAATAATATGATCCAGTAAGCTTAATGCAATTAGATGGATAAATTCCTCACATGTTGTTTTTGATGTATGTCCCTTTCCTTTATTTGTATAAGTATTTATATGCTGAGCCAGAAAAATAAATAACATAAATAAGAAAAAATGAAAGGGGATATTATTGCCCACCTTGGTTCCTTGTTTATGACTAGTGACAGCTTAGCTCTGTCACATAGGCGCAGGGCCCCCAGAAGCGCGGGCCCGTAGCATTTGCTACTTCTGCTACTAGGCTAATCCGGCGCTGTAAATATGGCTATGTGGGTAGACAGATAAATAGATAGGTATGTAACTATATAGATAGATGCAGTGGCAGCTTGTGATCATTTTTGTTGGTGGGGCCAGACTTTTTCCCCGGAATAATCATGGTCTTCGGTTGCTATATTTTAATTTATAAGAAAATAAATACACGTTATACATTATTTTTGGTGGGCCCGACCCCACTGGCCCTTAATGACGAGCCGCCACTGGATAGAAGGATGGATTTATAGATGGATAGACAGATAAATAGATAGTTATGTAAATATATAGATACATGTATAGATCTGTAGCTAAATAAATAGACTATTTTTTTTACAGAACGTTGAAACTATTCCCAAATTTAGCTCAATATTCCATTCACACGTTCACCGAACAGGAAGTCAAATGTAACCTTGTATAGCGTAAGTGTTATTCGTATTGCTAATTGCAGTCTCTAATTACATAAACACTTAAAGTTGGATTGGATGTTGTATGAACTTCTAGTAGATACGTCTTCACGTCTACGTCTGCTAGTGTTAAGTGTGGCTGGTCAGAGCTTGGGAGAATTATTTGTTTGTGTGCAGTAACATGATTATATGTTTACAGAGGATCGTACGTGTGTGTAATGTATGTGTTTATACATGTGTGTATGCGAATGCATGTATGTGTGTATGTACGTATGTTTATATGTATATGTGTATGTATGTATGTGTATATGTATGTGTGTATATTTAGTAGGCGTCTCCGCCCACGTGGTGACGGGACATGCAAGAAAAGCAAAGAATAATACATCTGCGACATACAAGGCATGTCATAAGAGGCGACTGATGTAGGACCTAGGGATGCTACCCTAGTAAATAAAAAACATCGCAGAAATCGGAAATGCTGGCCTACTTGTAGGTGCATAGCTGGCATAAAGTACAATCGCGCTTAGGCTCAGATCACATACAAATCACACAGAGTGGTTAACAAGTAGTCGATATGGAGAGTTCGAAGAACAAGCAGTAAGCGTCTTTAAGTCTCACGGGACCATAGAGATGTACCACCAGATAGGTAATTTTCAGCGCCGCTGATGGCTGTTCAGTCCGATGCGGAAGTAACAATCTCTGTCCCAGTTCCACATATAATTGATGAAGCAGGTCCCTGGAAATGAGATTGCACCATGGGACAAAAAAAACGCACCTCTTTTACTGTACTTGTTTGCTCAGACTGTGCTTAAAACACAACAATCCACTAAATATCTCCTTTCTCTATGTACATCTGTTTCGCTGTGTCTTTAGTCGCTCTTTCTGACCATACGTCTCAACTTCTCACAACGTGCTGTCAAATGATATGAGATGTGAAGACTACTTCTTCTTCTTCTTCTTTTCTCCAAACCTGTTTTGCCTCACAGCGTCAGGATAAGAAGAGATTTCTAGAACTAGCCATTGTGTGCGCTTCATAAATAGTCTCTTTCATCGATTCTGTTATCTCTGAGGTCCACATTTTGCGTGGCCGACCTTCTGCCTTGTATTCACTGTATCGGAGCAACATTGCTCTTTGAGGTGCACTGTCTGTTGGTAATCTGCTTATGTGATCGAATCATTTAATTTGTTGTTTCTGGATGAAGTTCAGTACTGCTGGTATACCCATTTTTTAAATAGATGTCTTCATTTCTCAACCGGCCTCTTCTTGTTACCGCCAGCTTTCTGCGTAGACACTTCATTTCTATCGTGACTAGCTTTCTTCTATCACCTTGATGTCAGCGTCCAGGTTTGGCACTGATAGCATAATGTGGGGAGAAAGATTGTGTTGAATACTGCTCTTTTTGTGTTCCTGGTGATATATTTGCATTTTAAAATTGGCGCCATTTGTCCTATCATCTGATTTGCTTTGTTGCATCTGTGTTGGATTTCATTAGTTATTATTTCATTTGTTTCTTTAAAAAAAATGCTACCTAAGTATGTAAAGTCTGTAACTTATTTTAATGTTTGATTATCGATAGAAATATTGGTAGTATTTTCCTCTCTAGCGAATGTCATTACTTCAGTTTTGTCGATGTTTATTCTCATATTGTATTCATTGCATGTTAACCAGAGTCTGTTAATGTGTTGCTGTAGCTGCTCTTCTGTTGTTGATATGATTTCCTGATCGTCGGCAAAAAAGACTTCTTATTGGAAATGATCTAAATCATAGACTCCCAAATTTTTCGGCCTATCGCCCACTTTGCACGACATAAACTTTGTAACGCCCCTCCCATTACAACAGTTTGCGAACGCCCCCTCCCTCATATATATGTATATATATATATAAATACATGCTCTATTTTCTCTTTGACATAGAAAATTGATATATATTTCTGTCATCCATGGTCATTTTTCAAATGATTATATACAAGAAATAGAAAATTGATGAAAAATGGATCGTGTAAGATGGGCATAAGATGAATTAAAATGCAGAATTCAAATTTTTATGATTATTCAATCGCAAAATCACGATAAATTAACTGCCCCCAAATGCTTCTGAACCCACCATCACCCCCTTCTGGAAGGCTTCAGCGCCACAGGGAGCGGTATCGCCCACTTTAGAAACGCTGATCTAAATGCTACACCATACATCAGCCAACAATTTTGTGTGTGCAAGGTATGTGCTAGATACCAGTGGAGAAAGAGATAAGGACGAGACGCTGGCGATGGATATGACACACATTGAGAACACCGAACAGAAGCATTGCAAAACAGGCACTATTTTGGAAACCGCAGGGAAAGAGGTGTAGGGGAAAGCATAGACATATCCGGAGAAGAGAGCTGGAGGATGACATTAAAGATAGGTAAAACATGGACAGAATTGGAAGGGATGGCAGGAGAGGAAGAGCTGGACGATGTTTGCTGAAGACCTGTGCTCCGTTGGGAGTTGAAAGGTGAAGCAGAAGAAGATATGTGCTACAAGTTTCTCATGATTGTTATGAGATATTGGTGTTTTCACTGATTAGTTTTGATTGATTGATTGATTGATTGACTTAGAAGACCCTTAACAATGCACTTTGGTGAGTAGCCATGTGTGCTTCGTTCTCTTTCTTATACAGGAAGATCTCAGCTGCAGTGCACAAACTCCGTAGCACCGGCGAGGGTCCCAATGTAATTTTGAAGATCGTGAAGATATTCAAAAAATGAACTCTGTAGATCCAGCAACAACTCTAACCGAAAAAATGGATTCGTAAACCGAACAAAGGGGCCCGACTCGAACATGTGACCTTTCTAGGACGAGGCAAAACTGCTTAACCACTTCGTCACAGAGAGATTTCTGTTTGTATTCTAATTCCCCCTTTGCTACATTGGTAAACTGTAGCCGTTTTTCAAAATTCATTTGTATTTTGGAAATTATGCGTTGCGTCCTTACACTGTAACATACTTTCATATAATTTCTAAATTTGTTTACAAACTTAGATCTGTTTGTATAGTTTCTATATATTTATCAACTGGTGTCTGGGAGAATAGAGGGACATGGTATGATAGGGTCACAAATGAGGAACTTATGGAGAAAACAAGGCAGATTCCAGTGAACCAAGAGGTTAAAAAAAGACACTGGCGCTGCATAGGACATTTTGCTAAAACCTGAGAAGAATAAAAAGGGTTTAAAAGCCAAAGGATTGACTTCATTGCACTGGGTTTTACCCCATACGGCTCGGTCACTCTCAGCAGAACTGGCACGCCACCTGCCGAGAGTATTGCATCGAGCACGAACTCCGTAGCTCCAGCAACAATCCTAGGGGTCTCTGGAAAAACTGCACTCGTGAGCACAATGGCGCGGTCCGGACTCGAACCCACGACCTTCGACTCACAAGGCAAAGGGCTTAACCACTTAGCCACAGAGACCCCTGAGGGAATATAACAAGAAGAGTCCTGTCCTGGAACTCACACGGACAGCGAAGTATGGGGAGGCCGAGAAATACATGAAGACGGGATTTGGAAGCAGAGATCAACAATATAAAGAAGAGCTGGATAGAGCTGCAGGAGATAGTTAGAGATAGGAAGACTTGGCATGAGTTGGTTGAGGGCCTATGCCCCAATCTGGGTTAAAAAAGCAGAGAGAGAGAGAGAGAGAGAGAGAGAGAGAGAGAGGAGAGAGGAGTTTGTCTGGTCATCTTGATAAAAATAATTACATGTATATTGTTGTAAACACACAAGAAAGGGAATCAGTGTTTTCAAAAAATAATTGTACATGGAAAACAATCATTATTGATTGAAGCAAATATTATTAAATAGTTTTGTTAATTTAAAAATGTGCAACAAACAAAAAAGCGACCATTTTGATACATTATATATAGTAATGATCTAATACTAAATTAATAATTAAGAATGATTTTTAAAACATTTCACTTTTTAGTCTTCCTTGCCTCCTTCGCTGTTGCTACTAACGACGAAACAAGTAAACACAAAGAACTGTAGTCTTACAAAGTACAAAAGCAAAATAAAGCGATGTTTCGACCAAAAGGTCTTTTTCAAACAGAGGATACACATGAAGCAGAGAAATTCAGAATTCTTATAAGGCAGACATAACATATACAAACAGACAATAAATCCCTAACGATGGCCCTCACTGCTGCTACTCTCGTTTCACAAAATATGATAATAGTGGACTGTGACTATAAAGACAAGCCCTCTGTGCTTCGGTGCCTACGCTGCGTATTTAACAGCACAGACCACAATCATTAACATTAATCAAGATTTTGGTAATATAGTTGAACAAAATTGCCTCATATTTGGATGTTATTATGTGTGTTTGTACACAATAAGAACACACCGAGGACGGCTGTTATACAATCAAATGAAACAACACACCTCCAGCTTCTGAAAGTAGAAAGTAGTCGCGAAACGATTTTATCATGATAATGTTTTTTTTTTTATATTTGTGGTAAACATGGTGGGTAGCTTCATGCGAGCTGCTAACTATCGATTTCTTGACGGCTGATTTAAAGTCGTGGGAAAGCTTAAATGTTACATCGGCTACGAAATGGACTTTGATTTATAAAAACATTGTCTGGATTCATTCAAAATTTTGTTATCGTCGAGAAATGTGAGTATACAATCATTGTTATTGCTACTACTAGCAGAAACATAATAAGATGCTTCCGCCAAGTTCCGCGAATAGGAAGACTGCTGCTGTTGGCTGCAGACTAGGACTACAGTGTGTTATTATTCGTTGTTGTCGTTAAGTGAAACTTTCGATTGCATTGTTCGCCAGATTGATACAACGTTAAAGTGCATCCGTATTGCGCAACAATTGTGGTTTCAGCCGAATCCGTTACATTTGGTTACCGATATATCAAGTGTGTGGTTTAATTGCATCATAGACGAGGAAAAGAGAGAGTGTGTGTGCGAGCTATGCTAGGCAAGCTATTCTTAGCAATACATATGCTGAGTATGATAATGATAAAAACACACCATACAGCATTTTGATTTAGCACTTAGTAATGACGTACATGTATGATGTTTACGGAATATGATCTACAAAACTTCGACACAATTCTTATCATACAGGTGGCAAGGTGGCAGAAAACCCTCATTTTCGTTAACCTAAATACCTAGAAAGAAAAATATGCGTTCTCCTTTCTGCTAATTTTTGTTTAAGTGCAGTAATGTTAATAATACACACATTTTACTTATTAGACAGTGTTATAATGCGTTTGTTAATGAACAAGTATTTAGTGTTAGGAAAAAGTGCACAACATCAATGTTTCTAATGTTTGTTTTGAGAATTGTTTTATGTCCTTAAAGTATGGGGAAATTCCGTAATCATCATGGTTTATTTTCACATCATTAGAATCTATATGCAGAACTTTTAACTTAGTGGTAATAAAAAGAGTCTGTTGGTTTCTTTAATGGTGATATCATGGACAGAGAAGAGAAAACAAATAGATCTATCCATAAAGAACTCAAAATCAAAGAAAACTGGCTCTTGCTACAAATAGAAATGAGAAAATTAAAGTATTTTGGATATATAAAAATACACGAAGGGTTGGAGAGGACCATCATGAAAGGAGGCATCCCGGAAAGAAGAGAAGAGGTAGACCATGAAGAAGATGGATTCCGGATGTAACTGATGGTTTGAGCATGACAGCTGAAGAGGCGAGACATCTGGTCTATGAGAGAGAGAAATTCATAAGGACTGCTGGGGTTGCAAAGTTCTGCTCAGGACAGGCTATTTGATGATGACCTTCAAGTATGGGGAAATTAGGTAATCATGTTTTTTGTTGTTGGTATCATTAGAAAGATGCAGACATTCATCAGTAGATGCCTGCGCAGGATACTCCATCTGCGATGGTATGACTGGACTACAAACAGGGAACTCTGGGATAGAACAGGACAATGACAGGTGGAACAAGATATAAGGAGCAGAAGGTGGCGATGGATAGGACACACACTGAGGAAACCCCATAACAACATCTTCTTCTTTGCGTTCGTTCTTTATGACCAATTTTAATCACTCTTTGTGATATGTTTGATCTTTGCCAAGAACGTGTATACGTTGCACATTGGTTTGGTAGGCCCCCTAAACACATAGACTTCTACACGTTTAGGACACATGCATCCGATTTCACCAAACCTCCTTAGTCGCCTCTTACGACATGCGGGGCAGGTAACAGTGGTTCTATTCTTTACACCCCAAATTTGGGCACAGGTAACCACTCAGGCGATAATAGCATCACAAGACAGGCTCTTCGATGGAACCCCCAGGGCAATAGAAGGGAAACCCAGGAACACTTGGAGACGGGAGTTGGAAACGGAATGTAAGAAGGGGAGAGAGTGGAGAGATCTGGAAAGGATGGTCTTGGATAGGCATACTTGGAAGGTCTTGGTTAGACATACTTGGAAGGTCTTGGTTAGGCATACTTGGAAGGTCTTGGTTAGGCATACTTGGAAGGTCTTGGTTAGGCATACTTGGAAGGTCTTGGTTAGGCATACTTGGAAGGTCTTGGTTAGGCATACTTGGAAGGTCTTGGTTAGGCATACTTGGAAGGTCTTGGTTAGGCATACTTGGAAGGTCTTGGATAGGCATACTTGGAAGGTCTTGGTTAGGCATACTTGGAAGGTCTTGGTTAGGCATACTTGGAAGGTCTTGGTTAGGCATACTTGGAAGGTCTTGGTTAGGCATACTTGGAAGGTCTTGGTTAGGCATACTTGGAAGGTCTTGGTTAGGCATACTTGGAAGGTCTTGGTTAGGCATACTTGGAAGGTCTTGGTTAGGCATACTTGGAAGGTCTTGGTACTAACTAGGCATACTTGGAAGGTCTTGGTTAGGCATACTTGGAAGGTCTTGGTTAGGCATACTTGGAAGGTCTTGGTTAGGCATACTTGGAAGGTCTTTGGCTTGAAGGCTTGTTGGACGAAGGTCTTGGTTAGGCATACTTGGAAGGTCTTGGTTAGGCATACTTGGAAGGTCTTGGTTAGGCATACTTGGAAGGTCTTGGTTAGGCATACTTGGAAGGTCTTGGTTAGGCATACTTGGAAGGTCTTGGTTAGGCATACTTGGAAGGTCTTGGTTAGGCATACTTGGAAGGTCTTGTTAGGCATACTTGGAAGGTCTTGGTAGGCATACTTGGAAGGTCTTGGTTAGGCATACTTGGAAGGTCTTGGTTGCGGACCTATTCTTCCCTAGGGCGAAGGGGAAGAAGAATCATTAGAATCAATATGTAGAACTTTCAACTTAGTGGCAATAAAAAGAGTCTATTGGTTTCTTTATTGGTAATACAGGATAGGATCACTGCTCTCCTAATGTGCATGTTGTTAACTCCTGCAATGTGACACACCACCTGACAAACCACTCTGGCAGTAACAATTTTTCGACAAACCACATCATGAGCTAAGGCAATAAATGGAAAATTTATTTTTCAAGGTTCATTTGAAGCTTTCATTTTCGAATCCTGGGTTACATCACAGCATCAGAATCTTCTTCTTTGCGTTCGTTCTTTACGACCAATTTTAATCACACTTTGTGATATGTTTGTTCTTTGCCAAGAACGTGTATACGCTGCACATTGGTTTGGTAGGCCCCTAAACGCATAGACTTCTACACGTTTAGGACACATGAGCATCAGAATAAGAAGAGATTTCTAAAACAAATAGAGTGGGATGTGTGTCTTCTAAGAGTTAAAGGGTTCTGAGGTCGACTTTGGATTAATATTTATCATATATTACTAATTATCTTTTATCATGGTTAACTAGTTAACTTTTATCTGTTTCAACTAATTGAAGAGCTTATTGGAAAAAAGGGCCTATAGAATATTTTTAAAGTTTGAAGAGAACAGCATTCAAATGATTTTTAGTGCATTAACCCCTTCATCCTTCTAAGCCGATATACTGACTTGCAATATTTTGTAACATAACACAAAGCCAGTGTACTGGCTAATTAGTATACATTCCCAAAATAAATTTGTCTGGTAGTGACAAAAGTACTGTGTCTATTGTCTATTCCCAGGTGGAAGATGGAGTTGGTTGTCCACTCTTGCTGTTAAGCGTAGGGATGGGAGCTTTAATTTACGTTCTAGGGCCAGATGAGTCGCCCTTGTTGTGTTATAACCGTGTTGATTTAATGTGGTCTTGATATTGTCTATCCATCTTTTTCTTGGTTTTCCTTGGCTCTAGTACCTGATATCTTTTTATTGTATGCTGTTATTGGTGGTTGGTTGTATTTCATTCTCTTTAAATATCCAAACCACTGCATTTGTTGTCTTTCGATGTATTCAGTGCATGAAGTTATGCCCACTCTGCTTCTGATGTCCTCATTTCATAGTCTATCTTTCTTGGTGACCCCCACTGCCTCCTCAAGCATTTCATTTCACATGTGGTGAGCTTTCTGTGGTGTGTTGCTGTAAGAGACCAAGTTTGGCACTGGTAACAAAGTGTTGGTAGGAAAATACTTTTTATCATGTCTTTTCACTTCCATCTTGATCTTTGGGTGTTGTAGTAATGGTGCCAGGTGGTAGGTCATTGCATTTGCTTTTTGACACCTTGTCTCTATTTTTCTATCGAGTATGCCGGGTCTTTTGTGTGTTGATTTTCATGTTGTACTTCCTACATGCTATTAGCAATTAATTCATGTGATGTTGTAGCTGGTCTTTATAGATTAGACTTTGGTCATCTGCAAAAAGTAATTCGTTGATAAATTACTGTGTGATAGGGTTAAATCCTCATCTTATCTTCAATAATAGAAATAAAAATGTTGGGACTATCCCACAGCACAGAACTTTTGAGTGTACATACTACCTGGTTCCAGCTATAGTATTATGAACAAAAAACTAATTTCGATGGAAGAGTGGGATAGGCTCTTCTTCCAATAAGTCCTTCAATGAAATTTTATTTTTCTGAACTAATTATCTTTTATCTTGCTTAACTAAAAACTTTGCTTTAATTAAATCACTTCAAGCATGGCAAAAGCGGGTGATTTTGTTGCTACTGAACACACTGTTTTCTGGTGGGGGGCAGATTTCGTTACTGCAGGACAAAAAGCTATGCATGTAATGATAGTAACATACTTTTCTTGAACGCTCCATATCAACCACTTGTTAACCACTCTTTGATTTGAATGTGATCTGAGCCTAAGAGTGTTTGTATGTTGTGCCAGTAATGCGACTACAAGTAGGCAAGCACATCCGTTTTCTGCGCGCTTTTATTTACTAGGTAGCTTCCTAGGTCACACATCATTCACCTCTTACAACATGCATTGTAAGTCACAGTGTTAATATTCTTTGCTCCCTTGAGAGCCCGGTAACATACGAGCGAGTAACATACTTGATAAGTTATACTTAACTCTTTCCACGCCGAGTTATTTCCTCAATTTTTAAACAGTTAATTCAAGGGAGGTAAAAACAAATAACGAATCCTAACCACTCGTCAATAAATAAACATATATCTATGTTATTATATACTTAATTGAAGAAAACTGGACAACCTAATAGAATAACAAGGTTAAAAAGTAGTACAATAGTAAAATAGTACAAGTAAATCTAGAAAGACTTCTTATAAGGGAAGCAACTCTATGTTGCAGTGTGTGGCTAATGGCGTTCAACAGACTTCCGCTGTGACGCAGTGTGCTGCAAAAAGCGGGGAAAGAGTTAAGAGCTTTGATGTAGGTAAGCTTTACACTGAATGGAACAACTTTCAGCATTTCTACCTCAAGAAATTGTCTTGGACATGCAGGTGTGAAAGAAAGTGAGAGAGTAGGTAAACTAGTGGAACAGCATCCATTGTAAAAGAAAGAGAAGTAGGGACAGAGTGGAAATTGTAAATAGTCTAACAGAATCTTTCTTTTCTCCAATCCTGTTTTGCCTCACATCGTCAGGATAAGAATAGATTTCTACAACGAGCCCTTGGGTGCGCTTCATAAATAGTGTCTTTCTGCTATTTCTAAGGTCCACCTTTTGCGTTGCTGGCCCTTTGCTTTGTATCCATTGTATCGGAGCAGCATTGCTCTTTGAGGTACTCTGTCTGTTAATCTGCTTATGTGGCGACGATTTAATTTGTTGCTTCTTGATGAAGTTCAGTACTGATGTGCCCACTTTTTTTCATGATGTCTTCATTTCTCAACAGGTCTTGTTGTCAACTCCAGCATACTGCATAGACACTTCATCTCTGTCGTGACTAGTTTTATTCTATCATTTGATGTCAGCGTGCAGAAGAAATCTTGTCACTACAGAATAAAAGGGCTAAAGGCAAAATATTGACTTAATTGCGCTGGGTTTACCTATATGGCTTCACAGAAATAGCATTGCACCTGCCAAGAGTATTGCACTAAGTACAAACTCCACAGCTCCTGCAACATTCCTAGGAGTCTCTGAATGCTCTAAGGTCTATATTTCTTGTTACAATTTGCAAGAGAGTGTTTGTTTGTACTTTTGTTCCTTGTGCCAGACAGTTTGCAGGTTTGACTCCAGGTTCAAGAATCTTTCTACTACTTTCTCAGATAAGTTTCCAGATCTTACTTTCACATCCCAGAATGCTCTTTGACACGATGTGTTGATGGTACAATGCTATTAACTGATCAGTTTCTACTCTAGAGGAACGTTGCACTGATTCATTTACTACAACCTCAAAGCCATGCAAAAGTTAAAAGGATTGATACCGTCCCAGCAGCCAGGCGGGGGTCTCCAGCAAGCTTCGTTATTGGTTACTGAACTGAGGTCACAGTACTCCGAGCAGACCAATAGGTGCTCAGTCTCCCCCAACAGATGTCGAATGATATGTATATTGATGGTTCCTGTGGATGATTGGTTCATAAATAACATGATGTCCTGGAAGATGAAATATTTTGGCCACATTAAATGCCACAGTGGTCTGGAGAGAAAGGCAATGGAAGGCATGGTTCCTGGAAAACATGGCAGGGGACGACCAAGATGAAGGTGGCAGCAGGTTATCAAAGAAACCTTGAACAAGATGCTAGAAAAGGCAGGAGAACTTGCAAGAGACAAGAGTTTTTCAGGCCGGCTGTGAAGAATGCGACATTCCTCAAGGGACATGCCACTACTTGACTGGTTCCTGTGGCTCGCTGGTTAAACACACTCCTCTCTATGCCCCTCCAACATCTATCTCTACTTGTATAAAATATAATTCCAAATATCTTAAATCGTTGAATTGATTCAACGTCAATTTTTAGTGTCCTCATCAAACAGTAGGTCGCCAAAAGACAGAAGAACATCCCCCTTATCATTCCCAAGCTCCCTGACAATCGATGTTTGCAATACAAGCATGTCAGCTCTCTTATTGCTCCATTCCCAGGACAGTAGATCCATGTGAATCCATGTGAGTCTATAGACAACATCCACTCATACTGCAACCTGCCATTCTGGATCTTCCGAAGCATCAACTGATGGTCATAAACAACAACAGGCCCATTAAACGGGAGTCCCAGAGAGCCACTGGAAGGTAGTAATAACCACAGCGAAGATTATGTCGGTCATTGAAAATGAAAACTGGCATATCCTTTACAGGACTTTGCCATCATCCACAGTAAATGAATCATTGATTTACTAGGCACCACTTACACATTCAGTAGTTTGCCATTGCTTTCTAAACGGTGAGGTCTATTTGTACCATTCACAAAAATCCACACAAACAAATTTGCTTCCAAACTGCCCGCCACGTAGTTTGAACCAGGTACTCTTGTGTTGTGATCGAGCTGACTAAGCCACAGGCGCACATAATTGCTTCATTAGCCAGATAACTATGTGTCAGAGACATACAATAAGAAAGTGAAGCACGGTCCTTGACCAGTATACTCTCTGTTTCTGATTCCTTATGCAAAGTATCACTTGATCTGTTTATTCTGCTCTCACAATAAGAAAGTAAAGCAAAGTCCTTGACCAGTATATTCTCTGTTTCTGATTCCTTATGCAAAGTATCACTTGATCTGTTTATTCTGCTCTCATATCTTTATCATACAAACCTTTATAATAAAAAAAAATAACTGTACATATTTTGGGGAAGAAATATGAAATAATGTTAGCATTGGAAAATGGAGAGAAGGTTTCTGACTTGTTTGAGAAATTATAAATGAAACCAATATTTATATTATTTATACTCAATCCAGTATTTATATTCAATCAATCAAGTGTCATGCCTCCTTGGCTGGCAAAGGAGATTTTTTCCTCAACTCCCTCTTCCTGGTGCAGTTTATCATTTAATACTGATTTATTTTGCATCCACAATATAAGATCATTCATCATCTTCTCGCTCTACCTTTGGGGGGTATTCTCTGTATCTCTGAGGTAAGGTGCTAGCCTCTCTCTCCAAAGGTACTTGGTTTACACCTCAAAGAAGCTTCAGTGTATTTTTTCTAGAGATTCCTGATTTAAAGGTAGATGAGTGAGTTCCTAGTTCTATCGGGGATTGATGGTAACACATAGGTCCCATGTTTAAGTTGAACGTGTAAAAGTTGAACTTGTAAAAGAACCCCTGGCAGTTGAAAATAGATAAATATAGGCTGCAAACCCGCTGCCTGGGAAAAGTTTGCTAAAAATAATTTAATAGAAAATTGCCTGACACACATTTTCACTATCTTTAAAATTACTCTACAGTCACTTCTACGCACACCAGATAGGTGCAGCTCACTTGTCTGAGACTGTTGTCATCATCGCTTGTGTTGGACCGCGGCTGTTACTCATAGACTTCACTCTGATTCTCCAGTCTTATAGCTGCATTGACACATGTGTTGCGGGCTGCAAGGAGCAAATAATAGTAACACTGTGATCTACAAAGCATGTTGTAAGAGGCGTATGAGGTAGGGTCTAGGAAGCTACCCTAGTAAATAAAAGCATCGCAGAAATCGGATGTGCTGGCCTACTTGTAGGCGCATAACTGACACAGCGTACAATTGCTCTTAAGCTCAGATTACATATAAATCACCAAGAGTAGTTTAACAAGTGGTCAATACGGAGCGTTTGAAGAAGAAGAAGAAGAAAAATAGCTGCATTGTGTTACCAGTACATATTTGTGATCAGTCTCAGATCTTTCCCATCAATATGTAGGTTTTCTAACATGCTAATTATTTTTCCTTGCTTTACATTATCCAAAGCATTTGAGCACTCTTTCAAGCATAGATAAAAGACAAGTTTCGTTTATAAAATCTCTCTTGTGCCATTTTAAACCTGATTCGGGTGAATGCCATCAAACAACTAATGCCACATCTTCCTATCTTTAACTAACTCTTGCAGCTCTCTCCAGCTCTTCTGTATATCACTAATCTCAACACCCAAATCTCTTCTCCATGTATTTCGATTTCCCTGCGAATTCCAGGAGAGATCCCTTCTTGTTTTATTTCCCTCTGATTTTTCTCAAAGTGTGACCTGTCCAGCGCCAGCATCTTTTCTCAATCATTTGGTTTGCTGGTATCTGTCTGTTAAATTGCTCAGGATTATATCCCTGTCTGTCCTACACCGTCATAAAAGCGGTATTTAAAAAAGTTAATTGCATATCCTTTACAGGACTTTGCGAATCAACCCCAGCTTTGTAACGCTGTTTGTGATTTTTCTAGGCATTATTACGTTTAGTAGTTTGCCGTTGTTTTCAGAAACGGGTGGTGCCATCGTCCTTTTGTTAAAATCCACGCGAAACAATTTGCAACCAAATTATCCTCAGCGTGATTCAAACTCTGAACGTCGAGGTTAATAGACCGAGTCACTAACCCCTAGGCCACAGACGCTACCTAAAAGCAGTATTACGGACAGTAAATACAGTTTAAAAAAAAACCAACCATTTACAATGGGTTGGTCCCCAAAGTTGTTGAAAGGAAACCCCCTCAGAGGATACACCTCTGAAAGAGATGGATGGATCTGATTCCACTGATTTGTTATAGTTTGTAGCTTGAAAATTGTTTGATGTGTCTGAATTTAGGAATTACCATGGGAGATCAGTCCCTCTTAACTTTGCTGACAGCTTCAGCGACGGTGCACTTAAACATTAGCACCAGTGATGATTTCAAATTTCTTTCAAACTTAGAAAGTTCTAGTGTCTACTTTTATTGGGTAGAATAGAAAATGGAACATTCCAGTTATGAATCTGCGTACTTCTTCAAACGCTCCATATCGACCACTTGTTAAACCATCCTTTGTGGTTTGTATGTGATCTGAGCATAAGAGCGATTGTACGTTGTACCAGTTATGCACCTAAAAGTAGGCCAGCACATCCGATTTCTGCAACGCTTTTTATTACTAGGGTAGCGTCACTAGGCCCCTTCCTCAGTCACTTCTTACGACATGCCTTGTAGGTCGCAGTGTTACTATTCTTTGCTCCTTGAGAGTCCAGCAACACACAGACAATTTATTGTCCATGATTCACATTCATATATTGCCTCAGAAAAAAATAAAATTGTCTTCAGCAGCTTTACTTGATTGTGGATGTATGATGAGTGCAGAAGGTGTGTGTGCGTGGGTGGGTGGGGGTGGGTGTGTGTGTGTGTGTGCGTGGTGGGTGTGGTGGTGGTGTGTGTGTGGTGGTATCACGATTGTAGATGTATAATGAGTGCAGAAGGTGGTGTGTGTGTGTGTAGTAATACCATGATTGTAGGATGTATAATGAGTGCAAAAGGTGTGTTGTGTGTGTTGTCATTACTCAATCCTGGTTTTGTACAGGTCAGAATAAGGAGAGTTCTAGAATGGGCTTTGTGTGTTGCTTTCTGCATGTTACTGCCAATTTTCCACTTGTACTTGTCTGGTATCATTCGTTAAGTCGACCTGAGTTTTGCGGTATCCAACGTGGAATACGAAGTCGATTTCAGATGGGCTCTTTGGTCGTAACAGTATTCAGGATCCTTATGATTGGGTTATATCTGTCCTAATCCACAACTGTCAAACAGTTTCTCAACGTAGTGCAGTTCAGTTATCACTAACTGTCTATCAGTCCAAACAAGTTAAGTCCTTACTTAATCAAACTGCAATCGTAGTTCTCACTTGTTATAGCTATTCACTTAATCCAAACTGTCAATACAGTAGTTCTCAAACGTTAGTTATAGTCTAGTTCACTTAATCACAAACTGTCTAATACAGTAGTTCTCAAACGTTAGTTATAGTCTAGTTCACTTAATCACAAACTGTCTAATACAGTAGTTCTCAAACGTCGGTTATAGTCTAGTTCATATCACAAACTGTCTAATACAGTAGTTCTCAACGTTAGATAGCTAGTTCACTAATCACAACTGTCTAATACGTAGTTCTCAAACGTTAGTTATAGTCTAGTTCACTTAATCACAAACTGTCTAATACAGTAGTTCTCAAACGTTAGTTATAGTCTAGTTCACTTAATCACAAACTGTCTAATACAGTAGTTCTCAAACGTTGGTTATAGTCTAGTCCACTTAATCACAAACTGTCTAATACAGTAGTTCTCAAACGTTAGTTATAGTCTAGTTCACTTAATCACAAACTGTCTAATACAGTAGTTCTCAAACGTTAGTTATAGTCTAGTTCACTTAATCACAAACTGTCTAATACAGTAGTTCTCAAACGTTAGTTATAGTCTAGTCCACTTAATCACAAACTGTCTAATACAGTAGTTCTCAAACGTTAGTTATAGTCTAGTTCACTTAATCACAAACTGTCTAATACAGTAGTTCTCAAACGTTGGTTATAGTCTAGTCCACTTAATCACAAACTGTCTAATACAGTAGTTCTCAAACGTTAGTTATAGTTTAATTCACTTAATCACAAACTGTCTAATACAGTAGTTCTCAAACGTTAGTTATAGTCTAGTCCACTTAATCACAAACTGTCTAATACAGTAGTTCTCAAACGTTAGTTATAGTCTAGTTCACTTAATCACAAACTGTCTAATACAGTAGTTCTCAAACGTTGGTTATAGTCTAGTCCACTTAATCACAAACTGTCTAATACAGTAGTTCTCAAACGTTAGTTATAGTCTATTCACTTAATCACAAACTGTCTAATACAGTAGTTCTCAAACGTTAGTTATAGTCTAGTCCACTTAATCACAAACTGTCTAATACAGTAGTTCTCAAACGTTTTAAGTCTAACTTATCACAAATTGCAATATAAAACTTTTATAAAGTCACAGAAATAACAATCACAGAAATAACAATCACAGAAATAACAATCACAGAAATCAATCACAGAATAACAATCACAGAAATAACAATCACAGAAATAACAATCACAGAAATAACAATCACAGAAATAACAATCACAGAAATAACAATCACAGAAATAACAATCACAGAAATAACAATCACAGAAATAACAATCACAGAAATAACAATCACAGAAATAACAATCACAGAAATAACAATCACAGAAATAACAATCACAGAAATAACAATCACAGAAATAATTGAAAAATATTACGTACCTTTATATATCATTTAATTTCTGCCTATAAGAAGCATGGGCCTAATGAGTCTTGGTGATTTTTTACCCTTGTGCTCACTGGTACCGCGTTGCTGACTCCTGATCTGGGATATTCTCGGACGCACCTAGGAATATCATCGTGTACACTGGTGTCACTGAGCACATTCTTTGAGAACCACTGGTCTAATATATCTCCTCCCGTCGAACTTTGAGTTATCCAGAGATATATAGCTCCCTTGGTTGCTGATTTTCTGTTCTCGAGAGATGGTAGTTATGTTATGTTATGCGATCGACGTCATGGCACATTGGACATTCCCATGCGTGCTATGTCCTCCGCTGCAGCAGCCACCCAAAGTCCATTTGCTCACCGTACCCATGAGAAGTTGATTAGTATACCTTCAAGTAGTAGTAGTAGTACATGGAGTTTCTGTATCGTGGATGGGGGGCTGCCTAGAGTAGTTGATAGTAGCTCGGCCTGCTAGCTGTGAGACGCCTCATAGCTCGGGTTCGAACCTACTGTCCGGCATTTGTCCGAGTTCCCTAGTCTTACTCAGGACGATAACGTGAGTACCTCTGAAGTCGGAGAAAATCTGCCTGTATGGCGAGGAATACTAATTACGAGTACATTGAGCACACGGCTGCCAGTGTAAAGTAATTTACAATGTGCACGCTGCTGCCATTGTAAGAAATTGGAAAAACAGATTTTCACGCAAAATCAGTTTCAGAGATGGAACTTCGTCTGAGTTGAAAGCGGACGAAAGGAAAAAAAAAATGTATCGTGGATGAAAGATACTCGACTCTCACTTCAAAGGTACTCGGGTGGTTTCCTCGTGAAGCGATCGGACTATCTTTCCAGTGATCTGTGGTCTCAATGTAAGTGATATCGAGTTTCTAGTCATATTGGGTTGAAAAAACATATATCTGCTACTGAATATAAGTGTTTAGTATGTAATGGACAGAGAAGAGAACAAATAGATCTATCCAGCGGCGGCTCGTCATTAAGGGCCAGAGGGGCCAGGCCCCACCAAAAATAATATATAACGTGTTTTTATTATTTAATAAATTAAAATATAACCTAGCCCAGAGCCATGATTTTCCCGAAAATTTGTGTCTGGCCCCACCAACAAAAACGATCACGAGCCGCCACTGGATCTACCCATAAAGAATTCAAATTATACTAGCTGATGCTACAAATAAGAATGAGAAAATTAAAGTATTTTGGACATATCCTCTTCTTCTTCTTTGCGTTCGCTCATCGCGGCCAATTTTATAATTCTTATTGTGATATATAATTGATCGTTGACAAGAACGTATTTTTACGTTGTGCCAATTATGCGCCTTATGGTGACTAGGCCAGCACATTCGGTTTCGCCAGCATTTTATTTACTAGAGTAGCTTGCCCTAGAACGATGCGTTGTGCAGTATATTTTTGGCTTGGATCTACGCCTAAGAGTGTGTTTACGCTGTGCGTCCTTTCTGACTGTAAGGTAGTTCCATTTTTTGACATATAAAGAGACGGAACGAGCTGGAGAAGACCGTCACGGAAGGAGTCATGAGGGCAAAGAGGAAGAACGTGGAGAAGGTGGATTCAGGATGTAACTGATGGTTTGAGCATGGCGGCTGCAGAGGCGGGACATCTGGTTTACTCATCATCATCATCAGGTGCCGTGCCGGCTGGCGTAGGCGATCATGAATCTCCACAAATCTCTGTCGTTGGTGTTTGCTATCAACTCAGATGTTGACGCTCCACCGTGCCATGAAGTCAGGCTATCCAAAATTTTCTGTCTCTGTCTTCCCCTGTCTCGTCTACCCTCGATTTTACCGGTTGTCGCAATGTGTTCTAAACCTCCTCCTCTCATCATATGCCCGAAAAATGATGACTGCCTCTTTCTTATATTGATGATAAGCTTTCTCGATGTCTTGATCTCATTCAGCATCTCAACATTGGTCATTTTAGCAGTCCATGGAATAAGAGTCATATCGGAGTCGGACAATAACACGTATGTTCTATATTCAAGTTGTGCAGTAAAAATCCCTTGGCTTTTGAAAATCAATACGAGTAAGCGCTCCAAAGCCGCTGCTCAGACATAACTCAAGAATATATTAAAATAAAATTCTTACAAACATTTTCATTATCTTCATAATTAAATCGATGTACCCTCTCCGATGCTACGGAGTACGTGCACTGTCGACGAAATTTTCATGTGTAAGAAAGATATCGAAGCACGCATGGTTACTCCCCTAAGTGCAAGGATGATAGTCATATCAAGCAATAATTCAATAAATTTCGCAAGAATGAATTAACTACTTGTAACAGTGGCGGCTTGTGGTCAGTTTTCTTGGTGGGGCCAGACACAAATTTTCGGATAAATCATGGTTTTGGAGTATTTACTATTATTTGTCTATTAGGAAATTATTCTCCTTTCGATTATTGGTGGGGCCGGGCCCCACTGGCCCTCAATGACGAGCCGCCCTGACTTGTAATAATACTTTTATATAAGATGGGACATGAAGGCTTGTTTATATAGTACTATCCACACGTGTGGTGCCGGGGCCCGCAAAGGAAGCAAAGAATAGTACCACTGTGACCTACAAGGCATGTCGTAAAGGCGATTGATATAGGACCTACGGAAGCTATCCTAGTAAATAAAAAGCGTAGCAGAAATCAGATGTGCTGGTCTACTTGTATGAGCAACTAGCACAACGTACAATCGCTATTAGGCTCAGAGCACATACAAATCACACATAGTGGTTAACAAGTGATCGATATGGAGAGTTTGTAGAAGAAGATGAAGAATTTCAAGGCAAAAGGAAACCTCTTCCTGTTTATTCAAATAAATTGCAGACATTGTTTACTGTTGTACATACAGCTTACAGATACTTCATTTCTGTCCATTTTCAGAAATAGAAACGTGTGGGGGTCAGCGGTAATGCAGAGTTTAGGAACCGCTGGTCTAGAAAGAACATTCAATTTTAAACTCAAAAGGCCGCCCGAGTGGTTACCAGGGTCCAAATTTGGGGTGTAAAGAATAGGACCACTGTTACCTGCCATGCATGTCGTAAGAGGCGGCTAAGGAGGTTTGACTGAAATCGGATGCACATGTCCTAAACGTGAAGAAGTCTATGCGTTTAGGGGCCTACCAAACCAATGTACAACGTATACACGTTCTTGGCAAAGATCACATATATCACAAAGAGTGATTAAAATTGGTCGTAAAGAATGAACGCAAAGAAGAAGAAACTCAAAAGGCTAATTCTCGTCCAAATTTCTATGTAGCGTCACTATTCAGTAACAAAAAGACCAATTTAGGGGTCTCTGCGGCTAAGTGGTTACGCCCTTACCTTACGAGTCGAAGGTCGTGGGTTCGAATCCGGACCGCTGTTCTGTTCACCAGTGCATTATTTTCCCTAGGAGACTCCCTAGGATTGTTGCTTGAAATATCGAGTTCGTACTTTGTGCAATGGTCTCGACAGGTGGCGTACCATTTCTGCGGAGAGGGACCGAACCATATGGGGTAAACCCCGGTGCAATGAAGTGAATCCTTCGGCTTTAAAACCCCTTTAAAAACCCCATAATATTATTAGCTATTATTTCTAGTTTCTACGCTTGGATATTTAAGCATTACATTTGCAGTCATACACTTTTATTTTAACAAGAGCATACACGTTACAGTTTCAAACATCATTTACATTTTGCCAATGTTATTACATCCAATGTAAATATACTTGATAATGTTTGATGCTGTCGTTCATAGTTAGTGGTTACATTTTTATATATATAACAGCTTGGGGAATCAATATAACACTATTAAATATGGGGAACAGTTGGTTCAGTTTTGTTGTTGTTGTTGGTTGTTTACGTGTGTCAGTGATGTTGTTGGTGGTCGTTTACGTGTGTCAGTGATGTTGTTGGTGGTTGTTTACGTGTGTCAGTGATGTTGTTGGTGGTCGTTTACGTGTGTCAGTGATGTTGTTGGTAATCGTTTACCTGTATACTTGTGTCAGCGTTGTTGTTGGTAGTCGTTTACGTGTATACGTGTGTCGGTGCTCAATGCTGATTTTATTTTGACCACTGTCTGTAGGCTTATCATATAAATTAGTGTTAGGATTGTTTTTTGCAAATAGTCGTTTGCTGCTAAGTGGTTAAGCTATTTGCCTTGCGTTCCAGCGGTGGTGGGCTCGAAACCGAATTGTGCCTTTCTGTTCATGGGTGCATATTTTCCAGAGATCTAGATTTGTTGCCGGAGCTATGGAGTTCGTGCTTTGTGCAGGTGGTTTTACCATTTCTGTGGAGAGTGACCGAGCCATATACGGCAACCCGCTGAAATGTTGTCCCCCCCCCCTTCCCCATTCCGATCCAGAAGCACTTGAGCTTTCAGCTCTTCGGCTCGGTGCCATGGACATCGTAACCCTTCGGTTCGGTGCCACGAACACCATAAATCTGGAGAACTTGTGGCTTTTCTGCCAGCTCGCGGAATTGAACCGCACTCACAGGGTGCTTGCCACCTGTGGTACAACGCGCTACGAACACTCTGGGGCAGACGGGCAACCCGCTAAAATAAATATATCGTTCGTCGTTAAACCATTGATAAGTCAAGCGGGGCAAGGTCAGAGTAGGTGTGAGTTCATGTTGCGAGTGTATATTAATGAAATGTTTAGTTAATTTATACTTAGCTTGTTGTGTGTGTGTGTGTGTGTGTGTATTAGGTGAGGGTTAGCTTATTATGTGTGTGTGGTAGCTGGGAGTTAACTTATTATGTGTGTGACAGGTGGGGGGTATTAAGTAGACTTTGTGATAATGTGTTTACATACATACATAGCCCGTCTGCCCAGCGTGTTCATAGCGCGTTGGACTACGGGTGACTATCCCTCTGTGTGTGCGGGTTCAATTCCGCGGGATGGCAGAAAAAGTCACAGATTCCCCAGATTTACGGTGTTCGTGGCACCGAACCGAAGGGTTACGATGTCCATGGCACTGAGCCGAAGAGCTGAAAAGCTCAAGTGCTTCTGGATCGGAAAAACAAAAAACACACATACATATATATATACATACATAAATATATATATATTATTCATGCACAATTTCAAAACATCAGTCACGCTTAAGTCACATAAAACGGAGACAGAAAAATGTCCACTCTATATATGCACTATTATATATATCATCATCATCATCATCAAATAGCTTGTCCTGAGTAGAACTTTGCCACCCCAACAGTCCTCTGGAATGTCTCTCTCTCATAGGCCAGATGTCCTGCCTTTGCATCCGTCATGTTCAAACCATCAGTTACATCCTGCATCCATCTTCTGCGTGGTCTTTCTCTTCTTCTCTTTGCCGGTATGTCTCCTCCCATGATGGTCTTCTCTAGTCCTTCATGTCTTTTTATATGTCCAAAATATCTCAATTTTCACTTTCTTATTTGTAGCATCAGCCAGTTTTCTTTGATTTTGAGTTTTTTCTGGATAGATCTATTTGTTCTCTTCTCTGTCCAAGATATACGGAGGATTCTTCTGTAACACTTATATTCAAAAGCACATATATGTTTTTCCACTGCTTTACTAAATGTCCATGTTTCACACCCATACGTTGCCACTGGGAATATGTATGCTCTTAGTATTCTTAGTAACTTATAGCAACGAACGGCATTACATGGAGATCTAAAACCTCTGCCCTATGTGCCGCCTTTGGCACGAAAGGAACAAACAAACTAACCTCTCTCTCTCTCTCTCTATATATATAAAATATATATTTCTCTCGTACCTTTATATGTTACATAAGGCCTGCAAGCTTACTTCTCCATACCGCTCTGTCCTGGATAACTCGCTCAATCTCTTCCATGAAATTGAGTCCGCTATTATTTTGCATCTCTCAACAAAGTTCTTTTCAGGGTTTCCCTAGGATGTCCTCTATTTCTTGAACTATCTGCCTCCTATTCCAATGCCGTTTGTATGATTCTTTGATTAATTTTTCTAAGAATATACCCAACATAACGCCATCTTCTTCTTCTTATAACAGTTATTACTAGTAGTTGACCAGACATTTCTCTCATTTCATCACACCTAATGAATTCGTCTCATTTTATGTTCATTATTTTTTGCCGCCATCTAATTTTCAAAATGCTTTCAACTTACTTTCTATATATTTAGTCATTTTTCAACTCTCTCATTACTGAACAACAAATCTTCTTCTCCTTTGCGTACTTTCTTTACGACCAATTTTAATCACTCTTTGTGATATGTTTGATCTTTGCCAAAAACATGTATACGTTGCACATTGGTTTGGTAGGCACCTAAACGCATAGACTTCTACACGTTTAGGACACATGCATCCGATTTTAGCCAAACCTCCTTAGTCACCTCTTACGACATGCCTGGCAGGTAACAGTGGTTCTATTCTTTACACCCCAAATTTGGGCCCGTAACCACTCGGGCGGAACAACAAATTACGTGTCAATGGACATATTAAGAGCACTATATAACACATTCTGTCTCCCAATCCGCTGATACCAATGCCAGACTGGGACGATGACAACAAAGGGACACAAAAGAACAGTACAGTGAGAGAAATGAGATTCTTGAGGAGAATACTGATATCAATAAGAGAGAAAGTCAGAAAAGATATCATCAGATCCAAAGTGATTGGGGAAAGCATCAACAGAATGTATCCTTAGAAAACAGGTCACATCATTTGGTCATATTTTTTTCTTTTTTTTTTTTCCGATCCAGAAGCACTTGAGCTTTCAGCTCTTCGGCTCGGTGCCATGGACATCGTAACCTTCGGTTCGGTGCCACAAACACCGTGAATCTGGGGAACCTGTGGTTTTTCTGCCAGCCCGCAGAATTGAAAACGCACTCACAGAGGACTAGTCACCCGCAGTCCAACGCGCTACGAACACGCTGGGCAGGCGGGCAATTTGGTCATATAACATGATTCTTCTTCTCTTCCACCATTTACTTCCACCATTTACTTCCACCATTTACTTTCACCATTTATAGAAGTTTTTTTTGGGAAGGGGGAACGTAGTGATCGTGCGTGTGCTTGTTTTAAGGCACTTTGTAAGCGGATATTCATTTTAGTAAGGCTGTTCTTGATGTCGTTACTCCATCTTTTGCGTGGTCCTCCTCTTGCTTTGTACTCATTATACTTTTTTCTGTGTGGCTCTCTGTGTTAGGCGATACCAGGGCATTCTTGTCAGGTGTCCAAACCATTTAATTTGTTTCTCTTTTATGAATTGCATGACTGGTTTCACATCCAGTCTTCTTCTGATTTCTTCATTTCTAATTTTGTCTCTTATTGTCACACCTGCAGCTCTTCTAAGACACCTCATTTCTGATTGTCTAATGATTGTCATATAACATGATTGTCTTTAAATAAAATACCATGGCAGGTAATGAATGGGGAATGAAACTCATGGCATATCCCTTACAGGACATTGCCACCAACCACAGTAAACGAGTCGTTGATTTTCTAGGCACCACTTAAATGTTCAGTAGTTTGCTTTCTGAGCTGTGGGGTCTATTTTTACCTTCGTAACTAACAATCCTAGCATATGCCAGCGAGAGTTGGAAAATGACTAAAGATATAGAAAGCAAGTTGAATGCATTTGAAAATAGATGTCTGCGAAAAATAATGAATATAAAATGGAACGAATTCAGGAGAAGTGATGAAATCAGAGACATGTCTGGTCAACCACTAGTGACAACTGTTATAAGAAAGAGAAGATGGAGATATGTTGGGCACACCTTGAGGAGAAATGATCAACGAATATCAAAGCAGGCATTGAAGTGGGATGCAAAGGGTTCAAGAAAGAGAGGTCGACCTAAGGAGACCCTGAAACGAACTTTGCTGAGAGAGGCAGGAAATATCGGTCTCAGTTGCATTGAGGAGATTGAGCGAGTTGCCCAGGATAGAGCAGTATGGAGAAATTACTTGCAGGCCCTATGTAACGTATAACGGTACGAGAGAAATTATTATTTATTATTAATAAAAAATCCACGAGAACAAATTTGCTTCTAAATTGGCCGCGCGGTGTTTAAACCAGGTACTCTTGGGTTGTGATCGAGCTCACTACCGCTAAGGCACATATGCCCAATGAATGCTACACAGAATACATTGAAACAAGTAGAGAAGACGGCAATGATGGCAGAGGGGGACACAGTCTCTAGCACCCTGGTTGCTTGTGTGTTTATCAGAAGCAATGATATCCATTCCGTACATCAGATTTTCCCATAAGCTCTGGAGGGAAATGTTATTATTGTTGTTGATATGTACGGATGTGACTGATGAGCCCGATTTGGGTATTGAAAAGTCTTGAGTATTGTTGGCTCATCGACGGAGATCTCAGCTCGCGAACTTTTCTATACCTGTTTTCTCTTCTCCACTGCTATTTGTATCGCATTATCCTTCACATGTACCACAGCCAACTCTAGATAACTAGGCCAGACAACTGAAATGAGAATCCCTGACCTAGATCAGAGAAGGGGGCTGGAAAGTATATATGTTTGATAGAACACCGCAAGCTTTTTTGCAATTTTTCTCAATTCTGTGAGTCTATGGTTATTTATTGGTGAAAATATTCATAATATTGACATTTCTTATTGTTAAACTTAACTTGTTGCATAATATTGACATTCCTTATTGTTAAACTTAACTTGTTGCATAATATTGACATTCCTTATTGTTAAACTTAACTTGTTGCATAATATAACTTCGATTTAGCATGTTGTGTTGATTTTAAAATTAATTCGTCTATATACAATTGTACTGGAATGCGAGATCACGTGGTGTAGTTGTGGTCTGATTTCCCATAATTTTTACCTGAGTCCGAAGACCCATAAGTTTATAATTGGCACTGCCTGTACGCACAGATGTTTGCCAAGCGGAACGATTCTGCGCAGCAACTTCCCAGGTGTCATGGTCCATACCGAATTCTTTTTGTGAGATCTTGGGAGTGTTCTTATGGCGCTGCTTTTAGCCACCCTGGTAGCATTTACCTATACTTTCGCACGCCATACTTCGTTTAGAGACCTCAAGGGTACCAGAAGATATATATATATATATACACATGAATGGAATAATTCAGGAGAAGTGATGTAATCAGAGAAATGTCTGGTCAACCACTAGTGACAACTGTTATAAGAAGAAGATGGAGATATGTTTGGCACACCTTGAGAAGAATTGATCAACGAATATCAAAGCAAGCATTGAGGCGGGATGCAAAGGGTTCAAGAAAGAGAGGACGACCTAAGGAGACCGTGAAACGAACTTTGCTGAGAGAAGCAAGAAATATCGGTGTCAGTTCCATGGAGAAGATTGAGCGAGTTGCCCAGGATTGACCGGTATGGAGAAATTGTTTGCAGGTACTATGTAACGTATAGCGGTACGAGAGAAATTATTAGTTATTAATATATATATATATATAGCTTGAACAGAAAACATAAAATGGACAGAGTGTTGCAATATGGGCGGTGACAGATGGGGAAAGCAGGTAAATTAATTTGCTACAGTAGGGGATACTCAATCTGGGCTAACAGTGGTATCACACATCACCAGGAAGGGGAAGGTAGCTAGAGAGAAAGAGAGAGAGAGAGAGAGAGAGAGAGAGAGAGAGAAAGAAACATGAGAAAATAATGAAATTTGGAATAAAATCGATCTCCAATGACAGAATGATTGAATAAAATTGAGTGATTGGGTAACCATGTTCAGAATACATATATATATAAATATACCAATCAATCAAGTGCTGTGCCTGCCGGTGTGTAGACGATCATATCTCTCCACAACTTTCTCTCCCTGGTGCAGTTAATCAGTTCTGACATCGATCTTTTGTTGAACAACAATGTCAGACCACCCAACATCTTCTCCATCTGTCTTTCACGATCTCTCCTTCCCATAATTTTTCCCGTTGTCACTTAATGTTCTAAACCTTCTCTTCGCATTATAAGCCTGAAGAACCTTGATTGTCAGATTCTTATTCTTCATAAGGTTTCTTTGTGTGCATGCCTGTTTACAAACCACATCATTTTGTTTTCTGGTATATATACCGTACCGTTATACGTTACATAGGGCTTGCAGGCAATTTCTCCATACCTTTCTATCCTCAATCTCCTCCATGGAACAGAGACCGATATTTCTTGCATCTCTCAACAAAGTTCGTTTCAGGGTCTCCTTAGGTCGTCCTCTCTTTCTTGAACCCAATGCATCCCTCTTCAGTGCCTGTTTTTATATTCGTTGATCATTTCTTATAAAGAGGTGTCCAGCAAATCTCCATCTTCTCCTTCTTATAACAGTTGTTACTAGTGGTTGACCAGACATTTCTCTTAATTCATCACTTCTCCTGAATTCGTTCCATTTTATGTTCATTATTTTTCGCAGACATCTATTTTCAAATGCATTCAACTTGCTTTCTATATCTTTAGTCATTTTCCAACTCTCGCTGGCATATGTTAGGATTGATACAACATTTGAATAGAAAATTCGTAATTTGGTTTTAATACTATATAACTTGCAGTTCCATATTTTATTTAAGCTAATAACAGCTGATGTTACTTTGTCAATTCGTTGCATAATTTAAAAAAAAACACATTTCCTGTGCATTTAAAATTGCTACCTAAATAGGTGAACTGCACTTTTTTAAAACCTTTCACAAGCAACATAATAATTGCAAGTCTCTGTGGCTTAGTTACCTTGCTTTCTGTACGTCTTAAGTTCAAATCCGGAACGCGAAGTTCTGTTCATGAATTCATTTTCTCCCAGAAACCTAGGAGCTAAGGGCTTTGTGCAATAATCTCGGCAGGAGGCAATCCATTTCTAAGGAGAGGGACTGAGTACAGCCAATTCTAAATTATTTTCTTCTTCTTCTTCTTTGCGTTCGTTCTTTACGACCATTTTTGATCACTCTTTGTGATATCTTTGATATTTGCCAAGAACGTGTATACGTTGCACATTGGTTTGGTAGGCCCTAAACGCATAGACTTCTACACATTTAGGATATGTGCATCCGATTTCAGTCAAACCTCCTTAGTCGCCTCTTACGACATGCGTGGCAGGTAACAGTGGTTCTATTCTTTACACCCCAAATTTGGGCACCGGTAACCACTCGGGCGTAAATTATTTTAAAATGAATTCGTATCTATATACATCAATACTGGAATGCGAGAGTACGTGGTGTAGTTGTGGTCTGATTTCCCATAATTCTTACCTGAGTCCACAGGCCCATAAGTTTATAGTTGGCTCTGGACCGAACGGTAAGGGGTATAAACGGATACAATGAAGTCAATCCTTCAGCTTAAAACGCTTTAATCATAATCATGCTCATTAGATTGATTGAATGATTGATTGAATGATTGATTGAACAACAACAACATGTAATCTGAATTTAAAGGGGTTAAAAACAAATTTCAATTTAGCTGAAGTATTTTATTTAGCTATTTATAGAGTTTCAAAATGGGTTTAACAACAAGATCGTGAAAAAACATTTCTCTCTTCATTCTCCTTACAAAAAATACATTAATGAAAAACAAACAAACAAAATCATATCAGAATTGATTTTTTCTTAAGAGTGTCTGCTTACTTGTGCTTATTCTTCTCCTCTCCTCGTGGAGCATAAGGCATCAACAGTTGTTCGCCATTTTTCCTGGTTTCTTGCAGTTTTCTTTTGTGGTCTCCCAGGAAATTTGAGCACCAATCGATTCTTCAAGAAGACCTCCAGGTCTGTTTAGGACGCCCTCTTTTCTGTTGTCTTTGCGGGTTCCACTCAAGTTCTTGTATAGTGAGTGACGCTCGACTGTGTTTCCTGTAGGGTTGGCTCAACTTATCGCCATTTTTTCCCTTTTAACCTGGGTCAACATGGGTTCTTGTCCTGTTATTATCTACAGGTCTGTGTTTGCAACTTTGTTATACCATTTCAATGTGAGAATTCGTCGAAGATATCCGCCGACAAGAATTTAATAAGAGATTAGACACAAAATGCCATAAACAAGAAGAAAGTTGCAACTAATAATAGTTTTGAATGTAATCATTAGATGAGAATCTCGTCCGTTGCTGTGGAAATGTTCTGTCCGAGAGAACTTTAATTGTAAAAAAGGTGGCGGCGAGAAAATGCAGTCAGCATTATTGATTCTTCCTTGAGAAATCAATAAACGGGTGATACTATGTTCTTCTATATCGGAATCACATACTTGTGGTAATGCTCAATCTTCTTATTTGAGCGCTCCATATCGACCACTTGTTAACCACTCTGTGATTTGTATGTGATCTGAGATTAAGAGCGGATGTTCGTTGTGTCAGTTATGCGCCTACAGGTAGGCCAACACATCCGATTTCTGTGACGATTTTTATTTACTAGGGTAGCTTCCTTAGGCTCCTACATCAGTCGCCTCTTCCGACATTTCTTGTAGGTTACAGTGTTACTATTATTTGCTCCCCTTGCGCGCCCTGCAACACACGGGCAAAGCTTTACTCCCACTAGAGACGTATTTGTGATTTAGATCTCCAAGTAAAGAATCAGGGTATCTTGTCCAACCGTTTATCATGTACACACCGACAATTTTAAGCCACGCTATCGACAAATCCTGGAATTTTTACGGCACGAAACGACTAGCGTATAGTATTATCAATTTATCTATCGGTGACCCCAATCCCCTATATCTCCTCCCCTTCCCCCTCCACATACACACACCAAAGGGGCTCAGAGTCTTAGAAGTAGAACTGTCTTCATTTCAACGGGCTGTTCCATACGGTTCGATTACTCTCTGCAGGTATGTGATGTGCGGAAACCTATAAATCTGAGGTGGTCAGATCGGATCAGATCAGATCTGGAAAACCGAGGGTAGGCTGCGGTGATACGTAATGAATTTGCGTTTCAGGACAAAGACACGTGTGTATGGTATTACATAAGTAAGCAAAAATGAATAATAAAATAATAAAAGTAGCAAAATTTCAACGTATCGACTATACGTTTCTTCGGGGAACATACAAACACACACAATGAATCCTACATGAACGAAATCATGGATCTAAATAGGTATGGAACGCAACCTGCCGAGAGTAGTTCACAAAGTGCATGAATTCCTTGGCGGCAGAAACAACTCTAGGGATCGTCGGAAAACAATGCGCCATTGAACTGAAGGACGCGGCCCTGATTCAAACATCAGTTATATGACAATTATCATCATAGCACTCCGGACACGTCCATATGTGCTCCGATCTCCGCCTCAACAAATCCAGCGACCCAACACGCCATTTCGATGGTGATTAAGGCACCATACTACAGACGATTGGGTCATTTAGCCTCCAGATATCGATTTTTGAAATTCATCATATTATGTTAGTATTGCATCTCTACTATCGAATTACGCAAAGAGTTTTTATTTGTGATCACGAAATATGCTTCAAAATTATTTGTGAACGACACTACCCTCTAAAAATTATTTATAGAAAATGTCTACAATTGTCTTTGTTTGACCCCTAGATACAGTATATGGAGTTCAATAAACCAAATCATGTTATATATCGTTGTAAAGCTAGATCTGAGTACTAACAAATATTTTATATTTAATTAGTCTAGGCAATGACGTATCTGTAACGGACGATTTCTCTGACAATTTAGACTGAATTCATTTTAAATTTTTAATGCAGTTTTCTCCCATTTGTAAATTTCGTTAACGTGGGTAATGTACGTTTTCCACCGTGAAAGAAATCTTTAAGATAGCAATATGAGATTTGCTCTGATATATTCTTTATTGAAGGGACTAGACAACAGAAAATCCACCTTTCTCAAGCAAATAAGTTTATATAATTTTTTAATGAGCCAGTGGGTCCTATTTTTGGCCGTGAATTGGGTAGGTCTTATTCGTTGCACCCCAGAGATCAGTTACATGTTACAGAACAATTTAAAGTTCTCATCGGGTCAGAATACTGGTATACTTAGGCTGTGCAGTCGAAAAAAAATTGCTATTGTTATTTATTTCACTCTGCTTGGAGACCGTACGATATTGTTTACTATCCAAGATGGCTTCTGTTTCCATGGCAACCCGATAATTTATTAATGCGAAAGATATATAAATTTTCATTTTAGACCAACCTAGTAGTAACTAAAGGGTTTAAAGCCGAATGATTGGCTTCATTGCACCGGGTTTTATCCCATATGGCTTGGTCCTCTCAGCGAAATGGCACGCCACCTGCCGAGAATATTGGCATACTTTAGAACTGTCAGCTCAAAACAATTTCTAGGTTGTTTCTCTGTGAAAGAATTGTTCTGAATTTAAAATGGCTGCTGTTTTCCATGGAACCCGATTTTGACTAAGTCAAAGAATACACAAGACCAACCTAGTAGTAACTGCTATGTATCACCTAATTTTATTGAGAGATAAGAAAGTTGAGAAATCCTGTAGCATGAGCCCTTAATCTCTTTGCATATCTGGTATGTCGTTCTTTTTGGTCTGCACCAATATCGACATCCATCTCTCTCAATCTGGTCAGCGAGTGGAATTCACAACCCTGAAACTCCTCTGTTCGGAAAAACTCTCAATGCGTTAAGAATGTCATATAATGGATTCGAACATACGACCTTCATAACTCCATCAAGACTGCTTAACCACTTTGCCACAGTTAACCTCCCTCCCCTTACTTCTATCCGAAATAATAGTATTAACAATAAAACAAAACAACACTGAACATAAAAAAATATATATAACGTAAGACACAAAACATTGAAAATTACTAGAATATTTAGCGACAATTTCACATCCATTTTGACATGAAGTAAAGTCAAATAGACTTATGTATTGAAATATCAGGGCTTTGTTGGGTCGGACGATGACACTCTTCATAAAGAAAAATCAAGACGCGTTGTCATATCAGGTCTAAAACTGCTTATCATGCACGCTATATCAGTGGAAACTAAAGGTAAAAACAGCTTTCTCCTCACGCAACCTTATACTATTCTGTATAATCATCATCAAGGTGCGTGCCCTTTATAGGACGTTGCTCTCTTTTGTAGCACATCTGAAATTCACTCAGTCTCTAGCCGGTTCACCCACTTCGTCGATGGTCATATTCATGGTTTCTTTAAATCTTGTAGCCATCTTCTTCTTGGTCTGCCTCTGCGTCCTGGAACCTTGCCCTCTAATATTGTTCTCTCCAGGCCATAGTGACGCTTGATGTGATTAAAGTATCTAATATTTTTAATATACTGTATATGTGGTCTATATTCAGTCTCCCTCACATACTCTATTATGTGGTCTATATTCAGTCTCCCTCACATACTCTATTAGCTGGTCTATATTCAGTCTCCCTCACTGACTCTATTATGTGGTCTATATTCAGTCTCCCTCACTGACTCTATTATGTGGTCTATATTCAGTCTCCCTCACTGACTCTATTATGTGGTCTATATTCAGTCTCCCTCACATACTCTATTAGGTGGTCTATATTCAGTCTCCCTCACATACTCTATATTCAGTCTCCCTCACATACTCTATATTCAGTCTCCCTCACATACTCTATTATGTGGTCTCTGTGGTGTAGAGGTTAGGGGCTCGCCTCTCGGGCAAAAGGTACAAGGTTCGCTCCCTCGCGGAGCCATCTGGATATTATTCCAGAGATCCCTGATCTCAGTGTAGGTGAGATCAAGTTCCTAGTTCTATCGGAAACAGACGATAAAACGTAGGTCCCGTGTTCAAATCGAGCACGCTTAAGAACAATTGGCAGCTCAAAATCATCGAGAAGAATAGAATGGAAAGCCACTGCCCGGGTAAAATTCATTAGAAAATCGTCACCATCTTCAAAATTACATCGGGAACTGTCGCCTGTGCTACGAAGTTCGTGCACTGCAGCTGAGATCTTTCTGTGTAAGAAAGAAATCGGAGCACACATGGCTACTCACGGAAGTGCAATGGTGATGACCCTATCAATCAATCATTCAATCACTCAGTAAATCAATCAATCAATCAATCAATACTGTATACATGATATCCATGCTCCCTCACATACTGTGTACAAGGTATTTATTGGGGTCTCTGTGGCTAAGTGGTTAAGGTCTCTGTGGCTAAGTGGTTAAGGTCTCTGTGGCTAAGTGGTTAAGTCTCTGTGACTCGCGGTCCGAGAAGGTCGTGGGTTCGAATCTGGACCGCGCCGTTCTGTTCACGAGTGGTTTTTTTCCAGAAACCTCTGGGATTGTTGCCGGAGCTACGGAGTTCGTGCTTTGTGTAACACTCTCGTAAGATGGCGTGATATTTCATGCGGAGAGGGACTGAACCATATCGGTAAAGGAAATTCATTAGCACTATTGCGGGTCACTACGGAGTTTGAACGTTTTTCAGTACTATCTGCGCGTAGTTTCCCATGTATGCTGAGAGTGGCCTAGTCATATGGAGAAACGTGGTTCAATGAAGTAAACCCTTCACCTTTAACCTTGTTCTCAGACTCCTCTTCTTCTTCTTCTTCTTTGAACGCTCCATATCAACCACCTGTTAACCACTGATCTGTATGTGATCTCAGCCTAAGAGCGATTGTACGTTGTACCAGTTATGCGTCTACAAGTAGGCTAGCACATCAGATTTTTGCGACGCTTTTTATTTACTAGGGTAGCTTCATAGGCCCTACTTTAGTCGTCTCTTACGACATGCCTTGTATGTCACATTGGTACTATTCTTTGCTTCCCTTGCGGGCCCTGCCACAACATGGGCGTTTTCTCAGACATTATACAGGTTAATTGGGACACATCAGTACTCTACCACTTTGGCCCAATTAAGCGGTTACCCAATTATGCGAACTTTCAAATAAATGGTCAAAAAATATACAACACGTAACAAACTATTTCTGTAAATGAAAACTGTAACAAATTGTAACATCATTTTCAATTATAAACATTATTTACATATGCAGTTAGCTAATGTTTTTTGCAAGAAATTCATGGAAGATTCCCTGCGGCGTCTTCTTAGTTGACTGCAGGTGATTCAAATCTGCTCAGGAATCCAGTGTAGAGATACTTAAGTTATGAGAACTGCAGTATAATTATAAAACAGAAGCACAATATAGAAACAAGTCAGGTAGTTCCACAAAGTGGGAAATTATGTTACAACTACGTTTCCACAAACATGTCTTTTTCAAGTACATTTTTTAAATTTCACTCGCTATGAGTTCATGGCGGCTAGTATGACGCCTCTTGCTGATTTTAGTATGAATGCTAGCTTTCCTTATCTCCAGTGTCTCTCTCCATTCAGGCCAGCCTTACTCCGACTTCAGATGTACTTGTAATTTAGATAACTATGTAAAAGATTATGATCTCCTGTAGGTCAACATTATACCGTCTGCACACCAAGATTGTGTTGTTGTTGTCCTAGCTGGCCTAGACCTCGACATTACCACTGTGATCATGCGTATTTTCTTATGAGATAGTGGGGTTTGCCTTTGCAGAAATAATGTGTTAGTTGATTTACTTGCCAAATTTCCAGTTCGTAGCATGTCGAGAAGTAGGCTCAATACAGGGAACATACAAATACACACAAATTTATTTTATATATATATATACAGGGGTGGATCGTGATCATTTTTGTTGGTGGGGCCAGACATTTTTTTCCTGATAAATCATGGTTTTGGGTTGCTATATTTTAATTGATAAAATAATAAATACACGTTATACAATATTTTTGGTGGGGCCCGGCCCCACTGGCCCTTAATGACGAGCCGCCCATCATATATATATATATATATATATCTTCTTCTTCTTTTGTCGTTACACTGCTACCGGGTTGTTGCCTAGTGTCGTGGTTTTCTGTTTTTGTCTTGCGCTGTTCAGTTGGCTTGTGTGATTGTTATTTTGCTCTTTTACAGTATTCTGCTACGCCATCTAACCATCTTTTCCGTGGTCTTCTCTTGCCTTCTTTCCCGATGTTCTGTTGTAGAAGACTCTGTATACTGTGGAGTTTGGATGCATTCTTAAGTGACCAAACCACTTCATTCTTTGTTTCTCAATGTAATTCAAGCAAGGTTCAGAGCCAACTTTCTTTCTTATGCTGATGTTGGTGACTCTTTTCTGGTGTTGTTGGTAACTTTTCACAGGCAGCGCATTTCACATGTAATTTGTTTGTGACTGCGCTTTGCTCAATGCATATATATATATATATATATATAGATGCAGCTCGTGCATGAAGTGAGATATGGAATTAACGAGAGATAGATTAGTTGAAGTGGTAAAAACTCACCACGTAATCGAACCTGGAATGAAGTGATTTATCTCTGCTCAGCGAGCAATTACCAATATCATTTCCTATCTTTGTGTCCTATTTTGAAATGTATACGTCATAAGCATGTGGCAAATACCTATTTTGATGCAGTTTTTTTCTCTTCATTATACAGACAGATATCAATCATATCTGCTGATCTGTGCATGTGTGTATAAGGCAGTGGCGGCACGTGATTTTTTTTGTTGGTGGGCCAGACATTTCTTTCCGGATAAATCATGGTTTTTTGTTGCTGTATTTTAATTTATAAAATAATAAATACACGTTATAAATCATGGTTTTTTGTTGCTGTATTTTAATTTATAAAATAATAAATACACGTTATAAATTATGGTTTTTTGTTGCTGTATTTTAATTTATTATACACGTATCAACATTTGGATCTTGTTTGTATCCGCCGTATTTTTGTTGGTAGACATTATTCCGGTTAAATCATGGTTTTTGTTGCTGTATTTTAATTTATAAAATAATAAATACACGTTATAAATTATTTTTGCTGGGCCCACCCACTGGCCCTTAATGACGAGCCGCCACTGGTATAAGGAATACAATTCCCATTTCTATTTCTTGCAGTCTCAATTATCTGCCAGTATACTTTACTTATTTTACTCCGCTCCTTGTGGAGCATAGGGTCTCAAGAGTTGTTCGCCACTTCTGCCAGTCTATGGCTGTTTTCTTTATGGTCTCCCAGGATAATCGAGCACTCTGCAGTTCTTTAAAAAGACTTCTTTTCCAGGTCGGTTTAGGACGTCCTCTTTTTCATTTTCCTTGCTAGTTCCACTTAAGTGCTTGTCTAGTGACACTCGACTGTGTTTTTTCTAGTGTGGCCATGTCTCCGGCATGAAGCTATAGTCCTTCCGAGATTCGAGTTAGGTTTGAATAATTTGTTTTCAGTTTCTGTAACTACTTTCTGTTTTAAATGGATGGGTAGTTAGCCCATCGCACTACCCACCAAACAAGAGGCCATCACCTTGTATTGGTTTGGGGAGGGCTTGCATACCTCAATGACGCGGAGAGCTCTGCCGGCAGAGTCACCCAAACCGGACAGGCCAAAGGAGAGAGGCCAGACTAAATGTGGCCTCCTGGTCCTCCAGGTTGGAGATTGTGCCAGTATATATCTACTACTAAATTTGTTTGTACCAGTGGAGCATAGAGTTGCATCTATCACTCTGCACCTTATTTTATTCTCTACCGTCTTCTTCAGCTCTTTCTATGAGGCTACGATCTCTCCAACCTCCACTTCTAACTGTTCTTCGTCATAAATTCGTTTGCCATCCACTCTTTATTGTAAAGGGGTCTAGAGACGAATGATTGATTTCATTGCACGAGTTCTTACCTATAAGACTAGGTCCTTCTCAGAAATAGCCCGCACCTACCGAGAGCATTAAGCAAAGCACGAACTCCTTAGCTCCAGCAATAATCCGAGGGATCTATAGAAAAAAATGCAAATGTAACCAGAAAGGCGTGGTCCGGATAAGAACCCACGACCTTCGGAACGGAAGGCAACGGCTTTTAACCACTTAACCACTAACCACTTAACCACTTAACCACTTAACCACTTAACCACTTAACCACTTAACCACTTAACCACTTAACCACGTAGACCTCCACTCTTTATTCACATGTGAGAGGTCCTGTTCAAGATCGTATCGGGTTATGTTGTGCTATTGTTTCCTAATGATTTGTTCATTTCACCTTCACTTAACTGACTGAAATCTTCTGTTGTTTTAATGTATGTTCTGTTCACGCTCACCAGTCTGTATGTACTATCTATGTCTCTTCTTTCTCATGGTTTTAATTGCTCTTTTTTCCAATACCATTCCATTTCAATTCCATTGTTGTATCAATCCTAACATATGCCACCGAGAGGTGAAAAATGAAGTAGGGTTTAGCAAGTAAGTTTATTGCATTTGAGAATAGATGCCTGTGAAAAATAATGAACATGAATTGGAACGAATTCAGAAGTGACGAAATCAGAGAAATGTCTGGTCAACCACTAGTGACAACTTATAAGAAGGAGAAGATGGAGATATGTTGGGTATACCTTGAGAAGAAATGATCAAAGAATATCAAAGCAGGAATTGAAGTGGGTGGCAAAGGGTTCAAAAAAGAGAAGACTACCTAGGAAAACCCTGAAACTAACTTTGCTGACAGAGGCAAGAAATATTGGACTTAATTCCATGGAAGAGATCGAGCGACTTGCCCAGGACAGGCCGGTATAAAAATTATTTGCAAGTCCTATGTAACGTATAACGGTACGAGAGGAATTATATATATATATATATATATATATATATATATATATATATATATATATATATATATATACAGTGGCGGCTCGTCATTAAGGGCCAGTGGGGACGGGCCCACCAAAAATAATGTGTAACGTGTATTTATTATTTAATAAATTAAAATATACCCTAACCCAAAACCATGATTTTTCTGAAAATGTGTGTCTGGCCCCACCAACAAAAGGATCACTGCGCCACTGTATATATATATATATATATATATATATATATATATATATATATATATATATATATATATATCACACACACACACACACGTCCTTTTTTTGCCGAGGATGTTCTTACAACTACAGGCTGAAGTCTTGTTGTTTATATTAGGGCGTATTACGAGAATAAGTACGTATATAATTTACAACTAGTTATTAAACAATTTTTAAAATAATATTCAAACTTGAAAACCGTTTGTCATTGTGCTTTTATCTCATCTAGTTTCTCAACGTAATATCTGCGAACCTTGACGCACCTACTTCTTCGCTTCATCAGTTCCCCAATACCTACATTATAGAAGAATTTGAACCTATGTCTTATCTATATTCCTAGTTCACGTTCAACTTTTTCTTTTATTTTCACTAATCAGCTGTTTGGGGAGCATTTTATTATCATACGGAAGAATAACTAATGAAATTCAACACAGATGCAACAAAGCGAATCACATGATAGGGCAAATGGCGCCAATTTTAAGATGTAAACACGTCACCATGAACATAAAAAGAGCAACGTTCAACACAATCTTTCTCCCCACATTATGTTACCAGTGCCAAACCTGGACACTGACAACAAACGATAGAAGAAAACTAGTCACGACAGAGATGAATTGTCTACGCAGAATACTGGGTGTAACAAGAAGAGACCGGTTGAGAAATGAAGACATCAGGAAAAAAGTGGGTACAACATCAGTACTAGACTTCATCAAGAATCAACAAATTAAATGGTTCGGCCACGTAAGCAGATTACCAACAGACAGTGCACCTCAAAGAGCAATGCTGCTCCGATACAATGGGTACAAAGCAAAAGGCCGGTCAAGAAAAAGATGGACCTCAGAGATAACAGAGACGACGAAAGAGACTATCTACGAAGCGCATACAAGGGCCCGTTTTGAAATCTCTTCTTGACCTGACGCTGTGAGGCAAACAGGATTCGAGAAAGAAAGATCATCTGTTGCATCACAGCTTCAGGATAAGAAGATATTTCTAGAACGGTGTTTTGTGTGCTCTTCGTCATGGTTTATTCATTGTCCTGTTATTTATGTTATGTTATGTCTATATTGACATTATGTTATGTTATGTGATCGATGTGATGGCACATTGGGCATTCTCATTTGTGCTCTGTCCTCCGATCCAGCAGCAATCCCAAAGTCCATTTGCTCACCATACCCATGAGAAGTTGATTACTATATCTTCTCTCTCTACCACGAAGACGACACTGTCTGGCATGTCCAAACTTAACGCCTCCTTTTTTTCTTTGGTGGTTCTGCTGCATCGGTTCCTAGCACAGATGCACGTACTCCGTAGCTCCGGCGAGGATCGATTAATTTTGTTTCGTTTATATGGTTCACCTATTGCGTAGTTTCAGCCTTTTGCTTTGTATCAACCGTAGCTGGGTAACATTTCCATTTGAGGCGCACTTTCTGTTGTTAATCTCTTATGTGACCGAACCATTACATTTGTGTTTTTTTGGATAAAGTTTAGTACTGATGATGTACCAACTTTTTCCCTGATGTCTTGATTTCTAAACCGGTCTCTTCTTGTTACTCCCAGCATTCTGCATAGTTACTTCATCAACGTTGAAGGATTTATTACGTGGAAATGGAGAAGACCAGATTCTTATCAGATTTCTATTGCGGGCTCCATGGATAGAAATATGAACTTCAAGTAAGTAGCTAGTTAGTTAGCAATAGTCAATCACAATGTTTTATCAAAAAGTTATTTTTCGGTGAGGGGGAAGCGAGCTTTGCTCCCCCCTTGTTTTAAAGTATAGACCCCCGTTACCACCAAGTTGTGTACCAATTTTCAAGACAAATACTTTATCACTTCTTTCTTCTTTGTCCTTGGCCTCCAAGGAGGAATAGGTCCACAACCAGGGCCATGCAAGCTCTCATACGATTGGTTGTGGTTTTTATAGCTGAGTTTTTTTACAGGGTGGGGTAGTTAATCCCACACCAAACCTCCGCTTTTGCTGTATATGGCATTGTGTATTTAACAGTGGTTCTTTTCTTTACCTCGAATTTGGGCCCCGGTAACGAACAGGGACATCATATTTGTATTGTCCGTCGTCTTTTACTCTTTATCGGGCAAGAGAGACATGCAGGCGCATTCACTGAGATTCTCATCGTCTATATTGCGATCAGATCATCGAGAAGACCATCATGGAAGGAGGTATACCGGCAAAGAGAAGAAGATAAAGAACACGGAGAAGATGGATTCAGGATGTAACTGATGGTTTGAACATGACGGCTGCAGAGGCAAGACATCTGGCCTATTAGAGAGAGAAATTCCAGAGGACTGTTGGAGTGGCAAAGTTCTGCTCAGGACAAGCTATTTGATGATGATGATGCACCTACATTTCTACTTATACCAGAGTAGCTATCCTTCGATCCCTACCCACTTAGCCAGACACTAGTCTGTTACCAGGATCGCTCCGTGGAGGTGGGGTAGGGTCTTCGTCAGTGCCAGGATTGAACACCCTTCATGTATCTTCATAATGTGGGACGAGAATCAAGCTCAACAGGGTCTTTCTTAACCCGCTGATTCTACCAAGCCCGTTCCATTGGCTGTGGTATCGCTAGATAGTAGATACCCAAACGACTCTTGTATGGTGAGCTGCATAGTGATAAACGCTCACAGGGTGGTAAAAAAAACCGTTTCAAAGACACACTCAGGAGCTCGATGAAATGCGTTGGCATAGATGTCGACAACTGGGAGAATGTTGCTCAAGACAGATCAGCCTGGCGCACACTTCTTCGACACGGTTTTTCGGCCTGTGATGCAGATAGAACTGCACGGAACGCCCGAGTGGTTACCGTGGTCCAAATTTGTGTGTAAAGAATAGAACCACTGTTACTTGCCACGCATGTCGTAAGAGGCGACTAAGGAGGTTGCGCGTGGGGCTAGCTACCTCACACCGTAAAAAAACACTAGATGCCTACAGAACGGAGACCGAACCGAGTAAACGCTGGCTGAAAACGGACACATCGCCGAAGGATAAGCACCAGAGCTCCAAATGGTGCTGAAGATATGACGTAAAACACACCAATGCTAAGGCTGCATGAATCAGATTTCCACATGAATAGAATTTATGTGGAGATCTGGTACATCGGTCTGGGCGGTGATCGCGAGAGAGAGAGAGAGAGAGAGAGAGAGAGAGAGAGAACTGCACGGATGAAACACAAACGTTAAAATAGAAAGGCAGTAAAACTCCACACAAGTGCAAGTATACCTTGCTCACATTGTACAAGAACAATTCAGGCCAGCATCGGGTTCACTAGTCATCTACGCACAAACATAACGAAACTACATTCCCTGGGATGAAAACTTCAAACATCATCACCCGTGATGGATGAGCATCAATAGATATAGGGACAGTGGGAATCAGACTGTATTACTAAATGTTCATTATCAGACTCTTCTGTAGGTCTACAATTTCGGATGCCCTGTCCTAAACGTGTATAGCATATGAACAGAGATGCAACACAAAGTCGTTCTTGCAAAGATCAAACATATCACAAAGAGTAATCAAACTGGTCGGAAAGAACGGACGCAAATAAACAAACAAACAACAGACTCTATTGCTTACTGGTGTGCTATGCTGACTGGCGTAGGTGATCATGAATCTCCCCAAACGTCTATCGTTCGTACTGATTATCACTTCGAATGTTGACACTTTTCATGAAGTACTACTGTTCAGAATGTTTTTTTCTTTATCGTCCTCTTCCTCGCTTCTCATCAATTTAACCGGTTGTCGCTATATTTTCTCAACTTTTCTGTTTTAGTACAAGCCCTACACATGACGATTGTCTCTTTTTTATATTGATATTTGTATGTGCCTTGATCTTATTCCGCACACCTCTTCTTCTTCTTCTTCTTCTTGCATTCCCTCGCTATGAATTCAAACGTAGTATTGCGCTTCTGACTGATTTTTGCGTGAAAACCTACTTTCCATTTTATTGTTGTTTCTCGCCATACAGTAGTGCCTTCTCCGACTTCAGAGGTAATTGTAGTTTTTTTTCCCCGATCCAGAAGCACTTGAGCTTTCTGCTCTTCGACTCAGTGCCATGAACATCGTAACCCTTCGGTTCGGTGCCACGAACACCGTAAATCTGGAGAACCTGTGGCTTTTCTGCCAGCCCGCGGAATTTAACCGCACTTACAGAGGGTTTGTCACCCGTCGTTATTGTAATTGTACGCAATTGTAATTTAGATCGTCAAGTTTAGATCTGATTCCACATATCAACACCATAAGTCATTTAGGCAGTCCATGGGATTGCTAGCAGTCAACACCATTAGCCATTGTGGCATTGGATTGCTAGCAGTCTCCTGTGAAACCACATCTCGGTGGCATTCCAAAATGCTGTTATACGTTTATTTATTTCCTGTTTTACACCGATCATATTTTAGGTCAACCGTTTTTTGTGTTATCTCTGCTCATGAAATATCAACCAGCAAAAAAAAGTTAATATGCAAGTTTATTTATTGCTGGTGTAACCGGGTTCAGATTTATATTTAAGCAAAACCCACCATCACCATAACCACCACCACCACTACCACCTTTCTCATCATCATCATCATCATCATTACGACCATCATCACCACCAACACTACCACCCTTCTTATCATCATCATCACCACCACCACCCGTCTCTTCCTCATCATCATTATCATCCTCCTAATCTTCATACTATCATTATCACCATCCTCATTCTCCTCCTCATAATCTTCTTTTAATTCTCCTACCATCATCACCCTCATAAGCCTCCTTCTAAACCTCCTATCATATCATGACCACCACCACCACCACCTTTCTCCCCCTCCTCATCATTATCATCATTATTATCATCATATTATGATCATCATCATCCTCCTAATATCATTATCATAATCATTATCCTTATTATCATCCTCCTAATCCTCCTTCTAATCCTCCTATGATCGTCATCCTCATGTAGAAGGCATAAGGCATGCAGCCAGTCCTTCAGCCCCCAGGTGGCAGCGGGCTGTCCAGACAGTTTAGCTTGAGGTAGTTTATATAGATCACCAGTTGACAGAGTATTTGCACACTAAATCTGCATGTGTCCAACATAAGCAAGAGTGGCAATACTGGACGAGACCTAACGTAATAAAACAAACGTGCAGTGACGGCGTAGCAACGATAGGGATTTAGGGAGACGAATATAAACAGTACCACCGAGAAGACGTGGTTTTGTCTGAATGTAGTAACCATCAATAAAGAAAGTATCAAACATATAAGAACGTCTCCTTATTTGTAGTGTGTGTGTGTGTGGCAAGCAACATCAGCCCAACACTCTTCATAATCACCACCACTGTACCATCGGATACTACAACACTCATAATCCTCCTCCTAATCCTTCTCCTACCATCATCGTCCTCATTCACATCGTCCTAATCCTCCTACCATCATCATCCTCATTCACATCCTCCTAATCCTCCTACCATCATCATCCTCATTCACATCCTCCTAATCCTCCTACCATCATCATCCTCATTTACATCCTCCTAATCCTCCTACCATCATCATCCTCATTCACATCCTCCTAATCCTCCTACCATCATCACCCTCATAATCCTCCTTCTGATCCTCCTCTTTCCATCATCAACATATATATATATAAATGTGTAATAAAAAATGCTTACTGAAACCGCTCTTCTTCTCTTGGAAATATAGCCTTACCATTTGTTGTTCTCCCAGTCCTCGTTATTTGATCGTTTTTTATTTATGGCTCTCCAGGGTAATCTGACACTATTTATTTCCTCAAGAAGAGTCCGTCTCCAGAATTCTCTATTTCCGCATAGTAAACTACCAATTGAATTTTTTTCTTATTCACCCTCCCCACTCCCACCTAAAAAATTATCATTAGACGCCCATGACTACGCATAGGCGCAGCACACACCACATACTCCGAGAGATAATTTTTGTAGACTTATCCACAGATAAAAGCTACTTGATATTTCAACCACCTTGTCTCCCAGCTTCGCCCTAACCAGTAAAAAATTAGAAATTTATACCGTTTTTGGGAACACATTCGAGAAGGGGAGTCGATTGTAATCGAAGATTTTTTTTCAGAGAGAGCGAGAGGGAGTGAGCGAGATAGAGAGAGAGAGAGCATCGACAACTTCAACGCTCCTGGTACAACGCAGCTTTGTTTTGTTTTTTTCCTTCCTTGCGTTTTGGATTTCATGGTGGTATTGCGAAATCCTGTTATGGATTTCTGTCTTGCCTCGGTTCATTCCCGATACCGGGTGCACATTTTTTGTTTCCGAATGTTTTTTTAAAAAAAATACGGGTTTATCTTCCTGTTCTTTATTATCGTTCTTTTCATCTTGTCTGGGATAGCTTGAATTTATATGTTTATTTTTGTTTTATGTTTTTTGTTATATCGCATTGTTGTATCGTTCGTTATTCGTCAGTCCTGCATCAGGAAACTGTGTTGGGTGTACACGCTTGGATAAACAAGGATGTGGGGTAAAAGGAAGTGAAAAGGCTAATAAATTAGCTGGAACGACATCCTTTGTTGCAAGTGAGAAAAGAAGAATAGACAGTACAGACATAATAAATACCTTCTGTTTCATATGCTTCGAAACATAATCAGAGATATTGACCTGCTTGAATCACCCGTGTGGTTCCCGGGGCTCGCAATGGGAACAAAGAATAGTACCACTGTAACCTACAAGGCCTCCCGAGTGGTTATCGGGGCCCACATTTGGGGTGTAAAGAATAGATCCACTGTTACCTGCCACGCATGTCGTAAGAAGCGACTAAGGAGGTTTGGCTGAAATCGGATGCACATGTCCTAAACGTTTAGAAGTCTATGCGTTTAGGGGCCTGCCACACCAATGCGCAACGTATACACGTTCTTGGCAAAGATCAAACATATCACAAAGAGTGATTAAAATTGGTCGTAAAGAACGAACGCAAACAAGAAGAAGAAGAAGAAGACCTACAAGGCATGTCGTGAAGCGACTGAGGTAGGGGCCTAGGGAACTACCCAGTAAATAAAAAGCGTCGCAGAAATCGTATGTGCTGGCCTACTTGTAGGCGCATAACTGGCACAACGTACAATCGCTTTTAGGTTCAGATCACATAGAAATCACAAAGAGTGGTTTAACAAGTGGGTCGATAGGGAGCGTTCGAAGAAAACGAAGAAGTAAAAGAAGAAGTATGGACATGATAGACATTATAAATGTCTTCTGTTCTTTATACACGGAAACAGAATTATAGATAATGAACCGTTTGATTGAAATGTGGATAAAGCGATGCCAAACTTTGTGCAGAATGAAGAGAAAATTGCTGTAATTTTGGTGGAGTGGAGATGGTAAATAATTGGACAGTAAACAAGTATTTAGGGCCTCTGGAAAAAGACTGCAATCACCAAACACTGAATTCGAACCCGAACCCTTTATTTCTTACGGCACACATTGTCTAGACATGCAGACCAGCGTTTAGCAGAGCACAGCCAGCTAGCTTCTTGTTCTTCGTCTACTTTACCCTTTATCTCTGAGGTGGCATAGATCCACAACCACGGCCATGCAAGCTCTTATACGCTTGTTTGTGGTTTTTATAGCTGAGTGTTTTTACAGGCTAATCCCACGCCAAACCTTAGCTTTCGCTTTGTACGGCATGTGGTAGGTAATCGTGGTTCTATTCTTTACACCGAATTCTGGCACCAGTAACCACACGGGCATCAGATAAGTATTGTCTGTAGTATTTAACTCTTTATCGGACGGGAAGACGTATAGGCACTTTTACTGAGATTCTCACCGTCTATAATGCGATCAGATAGATATGTATGCACCTACATTTCTACTTATACAAGCTAGCTATACGTCCCTAACAAACGCTCGTCCGTATACATGCCAAAGCCGTCGACACTCGATGAGCTTGTGGGGATTTTTACCTTCGGTAGAAGCAAATGTAATACTTTACCTGGGATTCGAGCTCTTGTCCTTATTATTGAGAGATCTGTGCGATTCGATTTCAACTCTCGGATGAACATGAAACCTCACTTTATACTACCACATCTGCTATGGTATACTGCTTGTGTCGGATCTGGTTTGTAATAGGGAAGGATGATCGAGTTTACTCATACCCAAGGTATATTCTTTTCATCTATCTCTAATCCTGTTTTGATTTAAAAAAAAAAAAATCAATTGCATATCCTTTACAGGGCTTTGCGAATCAACCCCAGATTTTTAACGCTGTTTGTGATTTTTCTAGGCATTATTACGTTCAGTAGTTTGCCATTGTTTTCTGAGCGGGTGGTGCCATTGTCCTTTGTAAAAATCCACGCGAAACAATTTGCAACCAAACTATCTGCAGCGTGATTCGAACTCAGAATGTCGGGGTTAATAGATCGAGTTACTATCCCCTAAGCCACAGAAGCCACCTCCTGTTTTGATTACATCATCATAATAAGTAGACATTTTTAGAACGGGCTCTTGTGTGCGATCTTTGTACATGGTGTCTTTCGCTGCATATGTTATGTCAGTCGTCCACCTTTTACGTGATTCGTCTTCGTGGAACACTCCATATCAACCACTTGGTAAACCACTCTTTGTGATTTGTATGTGATCTAAGCCTAAGAGCGATTGTACGTTGTGCCAGTTATGAACCTATAAGTAAGCGCGTGCATTCGATTTCTGCGACGCTTTTTATTTACTAGTGTAGCTTCCTAGCTACCTACCTCAGTCGCAACTTACGACATTCATTATGGGTCGCAGTGTTACTATTCTTTCCTCCCCTTATAAACCCCTCTAACATACAGACGCACCTTTTACGTGGACGATCTCTTGTATTGTATCGACTGTATGCCCGTAAGCGTTTCTACTAAAATGTCATTTATCAATCACAGACTACAAGACAAAAACGGAAATAAATTAGGATGACTATCGTTACTGTCTGTAACACCACTATTTGGACGGTGTAGGACGGGGGAAATGTGCATGTAGAAGTTAATTGTCGCATGGTTAGTGCAGTAGCTGTGAAACTGTCCAGTTTAGGATTTGTCTTTATGCCTCCGACAGAAAAAACAAACTCATTGCACATACCGTGGAATCAACACTGGATTCCTGCATGGGAGAGAGCCGCTGTTGTTAGCGTAGTTGTTAGTGAACTCGCTTCTCAAGGCTGGTGGTCTGGGTTCAGCTCCGCAATGCGCATGGAATTTTTCCCGACCGCGACGGCTATCAGGTCGACCCAGCCTCAACTGGGTACCAGACATGCTCTGGGAAAGTAAAGGCGGCCGGTGTGATGCTGACCACATCACCCATCGTGTGCCGACTGTCAATGAAAAATACAGGCCTAACACTGTATTGACCTATATACCATGAAGTATGAAAGGGTTCCTTTACTTTTTTTTAAAATTGCATGGGAGCTGCGAACTAGTTTGAAATCATTATAAGAAAAAAACACAATAACACCTACTAACCTACCTAAACTATCATACGCTTTAGTGCTGGCTACATCATTATATCATGGACAGAGAAAAGAACAAATGCTTCTATTCTTCATCAGTTTGATATTAAAGAGAGTTAGTTATTAAAGAACATAAAAATAAGGAAAATTTAATATTTCGCATTAATCAAACGACATGAGTGAATAGAGAAGATAATTTTGGAGGGAATGGTGCCTGAAAGAAGAATGAGAAGAAGACCTAGAAGACCAACCTGCGAGTATGAGTCTGCACCCTTTTTCCTGTGCGAAGCTGGGGATGTTATGTTATGTTATTCGATCGACGTCATGAACCATTGGGCATTCCCATGCGTGCTCTATCCTCCGCTGAAGCAGCCATCCAAAAGTCCACCTGCTCACCGTACCCAAGAGAAGTTGATATTCCCTGTGCGAAGCAGTGGAGTTTGTTTCTTCGATTTCAGATTGATGGAAAATCTGGCGATATTTTGAGAGGGAAGGAGTGGGTGGTTATCGCAGCTTTCTTTCAAATCCCAGAAACTACTTGAATCGCTGTGGTGAGGGTGGTCCTGCCACGAGTTGGCAGACGTCTACTACACAAGGAACGTTGTTGTGACTCTCCTATAACGTTGAACGCATTCAGAAGATAACAGGGACGACTCTCTCAAAGCTGTAAGTCAGGGGTATCCAACAGACTTCATCACAACCAAGGTTATGTCAATCATTGCTTTGTTATTGAAATATATATCCAAGACAAGCTACGAGGAATGGAAACAAGGTCTTGACCAGTATGTTTACCGTCCCTGACTTCTTGTGGCAAGCACAGGTCAACCTTACGCCCGACTTCAGCAATAAATACACACTACTAAAGGTATCAAGGAAAGGAAGCAAGGTTTTGACCAGTATGTTTACCGTCCCTGACTTCTTGTGGCAAGCACAGGTCATCTTTACACCCGACTTCAGCAATAAATACATAACTGAAGGTATCAAGAAGAGCAGGTTTTGACCAGTAGATGTTTACCGTCCTGACTTGTGGCAGGACAGGTCAACCTTACGCCGACTTCACAATAAATACAACTACTAAGGTATCAAGGGAAAAGAAGAAAGAAAAATAATCGGAAGAAATGAGTAATTGATATATTGATCCAGTATAATTGCACTTCGGTAAATAACCATGTGTAATCCAATCTCTTTCTTACACTGGAAGATCTAAGCAACAGTGCACGAACTCTGTAGCACCAGCAAGGGTCTCCGTAATTTTGAGAATAATAGAAATGTTGTAGGAAGTTTATTTTAATTTTATTTCATGAATTTTACCCGGATAGTGATTTTGTAGCTTATTCTTCTCGATTTTCAACTGAAGAGAGTTCTTTTGATAGTGCTCAACTTGAAAACGGGACTTACGTTTTATATACGTCTCTGATAGAGCTTGAAACAGCCCGAGTGGTTAACGGGGCCCAAATTGGGGTGTAAAGAATAGAATCACTGTTACCTGCCACGCATGTCGTAAGAGGCGCCTAAGGAGGTTTGGATGAAATCGGATGCACGTGTCCTAATGTGTAGTAGCCAACCTGCTGCCTTGCAGGTCGGCTGGAGACAGCCAAAGGCTAACGGAGAGCGAACCCAGTAAACGCTGGCTGAATCCGAACACATCGCCGAAGGATAAGCACCGAGCTCCAAATGGTGCTGAAGATGTGACGAAACTCACCCAAGCTATGGCTGCATGAATCAGATTCCCACATGAATGAATTTATGGAGAGATCTGGTACATCGGTCTTTTAGCTGATCGCGAGAGAGAGAGAGAGAGAGAGAGAGAGAGATAGAGAGATAGAACTAGAAACTTGATTTCATCTACTTTGATATCAGAAATCTCTTGAAAAATATCCTGATCGCACAAAGCTGGAAACGAACCATGTACATTTGGATCGAGAGGCAAGCACCCTATCTCTACGCCACAAAAAAGACATAGAAATAAGCGAATAATGTAACAATTAAAAAAGCACTTTCTGGATTTATTGCTTCAGATTTGCCCAACTCAAAAAGGTAAATTCAATTATTCATGAAGTAATGTAAAGAAAAGAAAGCAAAGAAGAGAAGTTCGATAATGAAAAAGTCATTTGCAAAAAGAAAACGTAATTACTACAAAGAATTACATTTAACGAAGCCAAAAACAAGTCGATCACATAAATTCTATACAAAGAAATACGATAGAAAGAAACACACGCACAAAGCAGAGAGAAAAAAAGAAACAGTCTCTAAATGAGAAAATAGAAAGAAAATAAAGGCAAATCAGATTGAATAACTGAAAGGAGAAATTTCTGTCTACGTCAGAACATTGGGTATTTCGCAATACTTGGTTTGAAGCCGGGAGAGAGAGGGGCTGACATTTCTGGAAGGCAGTGTTGGCACGGTGCGTACAAATCGATGTTTTCTCATATTTTTGGCATGCGATAGATCTCAGACGTATCTCCCAGCTGACCGACTATCGAATAAGAATCAAAATAGAGAAAGCAAGAAGGAAAACACTAAATAAGAATACATTGGTTTGACTATAACTTCACAGAGAAAATAACTGATACTTATGGAAACGATGTAAGATAGGCGTATATGGAAGACAAAGCAGATGGAAGTGTTGTAACAACATATTAAGAAAATGAATTATGTACAATATAAGTCAGATAAAACTGTTATAGAGGGCTCGTGGCCAAGACTGTACAAAAGCACATATGATTATTAATCACAAACACGGCCTTTTAGAGTTCATACTCGTTTATATGTTGATGTTTATGGTCTGTGTTCAAAACCACGTCCATTCACTTCCATGTTTTTGTCCGTCTCTTATGTTGTCACTATCGTCGCTTAGCAGTCCTAACTAATCTACGTCAAACTAGTCTCGTTCTAGTGCTGCTATTCTCATCTTATAGTGTGCAGCTTTGGTGTGTAAACCCTACGGTGTCTCCGGCCTTATACTGTCTAGCTTGTTCCTACTATCCTATCTATTTGTCTAGTATGAGGCTAGTCTCGTTCTAGTGCTGCTATTCTAGTGCTGCTAGTCTCGTTCTAGTCTCGTTCTAGTGCTGCTATTCTAGTGCTGCTAGTCTCGTTCTAGTCTCGTTCTAGTGCTGCTATTCTCATCTTAGTGCGCAGCTTTGGTGTGCAAACCCTACAGTCTCTCCTTATACTATCTAGCTCATTCCTACTATCCTATCTACTTGTCTAGTATGAGGCTCTCTCCCTGGGCATAGCCATGCCCTCCAACAAAACATACAAATATCATAATATTAAGGGTATCTGTGGCGTAGAGGTTAGTAGCTCGTCTCTCATGCTAAAGGTTCGCTCCCTCGTGGAGACATCTGGATATTTTTCCAGAGATTCGTGATCTCACTGTAGGTGAGTTAGAGTTCCTAGTCCTATCAGAGATGAACGATAAAACCTAGGTCCCGTGTTTAATTTGAGCACGTAAAAGAGGGCTTGGCAGTACAAAATTGAGAAGAACAGGCTGGAAATCCGCGGCCCGGGAAAAATTCATTAGAAAGGATTAAAAATAAAATTAATGCAAAACAATCTTCACAATCTTCAAAATTACGTCGGAGAACCTTGCCGGAACTACGGAGTTCTAGCACTGCAGTTGAGAACTTCCTGTGTAAAAAGAGATCGGAGCACACATGGTTACTCACCGAAGTGCAATGATGATGGTATAGTCAGTCAATCAATCAATCAATCAATCAATCAAACTATCTTTAGGGATCGGAACAACTAGCACGTTTTAAATAAAGTCCATAGTTATGATTTAGTTGTTGCTGATGTTGTTATTCTTTAGCGACCTATACAATGAAGCGTCTTGGGAAGCTCACACTTACGTTGTTGTGCCATTTGTGTTGTCCTAGTATCTCTCTTGATATAATCCTGCACATTTTCTGATCAAATATCTGATAGAAAATGAAGAGCTTTTATAGAGAACAAACTGTGCATAATTGGAGACTTTACAGTAAGAAAAATGATAACGAGTGTAGAGCAAGTAGAAGACCACGCAAAAGATGGAGCGACGGCATCAAGAACAGATTTACGAAAATGAATAACAGCTTACAAAGTTCATTAGAACAAGCACGCATACGATAATTACCTCCTCCCCTAGAACCTCTATATTTAAAGCTGAAGGATTGGCTTCATTACACCGGGTTTTACCCCATATGGCTCGGTCCCTCTCTGCAGAAGTGGCATGCCACCTGCCGAGAGTATTGCATAACGCACGAACTCCGTAGCTCCAGCAACAATCCTAGGGGTCTCTGGAAAAAACTGCACTCGTGAACAGAATGGCGACTCAAGCGGGATTCAAACCCACGACCTTCGACTCACAAGGCAAAGGGCTTAATCACTTAGCCACAGAGACCCCCACAAAATCTGTGGAGCGGCGGTGTATCGACCCCGCACCTCTCACAAGAGAGAACCTCTATATAGAAGTAAATGTTAGAAGAGAAGAAGATGCACTAAGAGAGGAAGAAAAACAATGGATTGAACATGTATGTTGTATTATGCCAGCAGTGGCAGCTCGTCATTAAGGGCCAGTGGGGCCGGGCCCCACCAAAAATAATGTATAACGTGTATTTATTATTTTATAAATTAAAATATAACAACTAAAAACCATGATTTATCCGGAAAAATGTCTGGCCCCACCAACAAAAATGATCACGATCCGCCACTGTATGCCAGTATGGGAAATTGGTTAAAACAGTTCTTCGATAAACAACTGATGTAAAAAGAAGGTATGGACGTGTCGAGGAAACATGAAGAGGAACCCTGGAGAGTTGAAAGATTATGACCTGACCTAGGAAACAATTAGTAGAGAGGAGACATAACGGCAGCAATGGAAATCTCTTATGGAAGTCGTCGGTGTCAAATGTGACAATAAGAGGATTTATATAGATTTCTTGAATACTCATCTGTATCATGGTTTGAGTAATACTTTTTATTTTTTTATTTTTCTACTTCTTCGAACGCTACATATCGATCACTTGTTAACCACTCTGTGTGATTTGTACGTAATCTGAGCCTAAGAGCGATTGTACGTTTGGCAAGTTATGCACCTACAAGTAGGCCAGCACATCCGATTTCTGCACGCATTTTATTTATTAGGTAGCTTCCAGAGCCCTACCTCAGTCGCCTCTTACGACGTGCTATTGTAGGTCACAGAGTTACTATTATTTGCTTCCTTGCGAGCCACAGCAACACATGGGCGATCTTTTCATTTAAATGTAGATTTTTCCTTTCAATGTTATCTGTTTTCCTCTCAATGTTATCTGTTTTCCTCTCAATGTTATCTGTTTTCTTCCTTACTGATCTTGTTGCTGTTCTCTTCTGTATGCGGGGTTGTTCTTGACAACATTTTATCATGCAGCATTTTGCAGAAATATCTTATTTTTTTATCGGTACGGCTTATGATAGTGGTGATTGTTAGGCAATGTTTCTTGCACGCTTAAGTCAGTTTGTCAAAACAAAATCTGTGTCTTTTTTATGAATTTGTTGTCGGTAATGTACTATACAAGACTGTTTGTATTGTGCTATAGAGGATTTTTATTGATGTTATAGAAGAGTGTATTGTATTATAGAAGAGTGTGTTGTGTTATAGAAGAGTGTATTGTGTTATAGAAGAGTGTATTGTGTTATAGAAGAGTGTATGTGTTATAGAGATAGAGTGTATTGTGGTTATAGAAAGAGTGTATTGTGTTATAGAAGAGGTATTGTGTTATAGAAGAGTATTGTGTTATAGAAGAGTATTGTGTTATAGAAGAGAGAGTAGGAGTATTGTGTTATAGAAGAGTGTATTGTGTTATAGAAGAGTATTGTGTTATAGAAGAGTATTGTGTTATAGAAGAGTGTGTTGTGTTATAGAAGAGTATATTGTGTTATAGAAGAGTGTATTGTGTTATAGAAGAGTGTATTGTGTTATAGAAGAGTGTATTGTGTTATAGAAGAAGAGTGTATTGTGTTATAGAAGAGTGTATTGTGTTATAGAAGAGTGTATTGTGTTATAGAAGAGTATTGTGTATAGAAGAGTATGTGTTATAGAAGAGTGTATTGTGTTATAGAAGAGTGTATTGTGTTATAGAAGAGTATTGTGTATAGAAGAGTGTCGTGTTATAGAAGAGTGTATCGTGTTATAGAAGAGTGTGTTATGTTATTAAGAGTGTATTGTGTTATAGAAGAGTGTATTGTGTTATAGAAGAGTGTATTGTGTTATTAAGAGTGTATTGTGTTATAGAAGAGTGTATTGTGTTATAGAAGAGTGTATTGTGTTATAGAAGAAGAGTGTATCGTGTTATAGAAGAGTGTATTGTGTTATAGAAGAAGAGTGTATTGTGTTATAGAAGAAGAGTGTATTGTGTTATAGAAGAAGAGTGTATTGTGTTATAGAAGAGTGTATTGTGCTTTAGAAGCATTTTATTAGTGTTGTAAAAGTGTGCCGTTTCTTTTGATATGGTGGTATATTATGTTCTAATATGTCCACCTCTTAATGTTTCATTCCAGTTGATATAGCTGTCTTCCTCTTGCCCGCTTACCTTCATACATCTCTGCCATGGTAGTATCTGTGGCTCAGTGGTTAAACTTGCGTTCTGAAGGCCCAGGTACGAATCTTTACCACGCTGTTCTGTTCACGGGTGTATTTTTTCTTAGAACCTCTAGGATTGTTGCCGGAGCTACAGAGTTTGTGCTTTGTACACTACTCTCGGCAGGTAGAGTGCAATTTATGTGGAGAGGGACCGAGCCATGTGTGTTAAATCCCGGTGCAATGAAGTCAATCTTTCGGTTTTAGACAATTTAGATCTATGTTTTATATTTATGATCATCATCAAGTAGCTTATTCCTTCCGGAACCTGGTTTCTATGACAGCGGTCCTGAAAAACTCTGTTCTATGCAAGTTGACCCGCGTCAGCAGAAGTCATTCTCATATCGTCAATGGCATCTTGCACCCATCTTCTTCTAGGTCTGCCTCTCATTCTTATTCCTTACACCATTCCATCCAAAATTATCTTCTCTAGGCACTCATGTTGTTTGATATGTCCGAAATATTTAATTTTCCTTAATGTTATGCTCTTTAATAGTCAACTCTCTTTAATATCAAGCTGTTGCAGAACAGAAGCATTTGTTCTTTTCTCTGTCCATGATATTCTAAGTACTCTTCTGTACATTGCATTCAAAAGCACTAATGATCTTCTCTGCCGCTTGTCAATGGTCCATGTCTCACAACCATATGTTGCCAAAAACATGTTTATATATATATATGTATTGGTTAGTATTGAGTAGACTTGATGCAATCAACGTAAGTACTTTATTCCAGCAATTCACTTAAGCACAACTACGAATGATTGCTCATTCTTCTTGCACATTCTAAACGACTAGACTACATCTCCTTGCTTTAGATCAGCGTTTCCCCAACCTAGGGTACGCGGACGCGCAGGGGTACGCGAGGTAATCACAAGGGGCCCTCAAGTGCTTGAAGACATATTATGATCTTTGACATTTCAAACAGAAAAATAAATTAAAAAAACGTGTATAAAAACTTGCTAAAACTATATAGTTCCGTTGCGAAATCAAAGAACCCGGAACAGAAAAGAGTCTAAATGTCTGACAGGACAAAATGAAATATCATTTGAAGTTTCCGCAGTCTGAGAACATTGTTTACTATTGTAACACACATATAATTCAGTGCTGTCCATTTTCATATATAGAGACTTTTGGGGGTCAGCGACAGCAAAATGTATTTAAAAGGGGACCCGCTGTAATGCAGAGTTTGAGAACCGCTGCTTTAGATAGTCGTGGCGTTGTGGTAAATGCCGGTGGTTTAGAGGTAAAGGAAATCTACTACAGTTGAAAGCTTTAGTTCACTGAGATAAGAGGCATTGTCTGAAGTGACAATTTTTGGTTAAATTTTATGTTACGTTTACAACACATCAACGTCATGGCACATTGGTCATTCCCATGCCTGCTCTGTCCTCTTCTGCAGCGGCCATCCTAAAGTCTATTTTCTCACCGTTCCTAAGAGAAGTTGATTAGTATACCGTATCTCTACCACGAAGACGACACTGTCTAGCATGTCCAAACTTAACTCCTAATTCTCGGACTCGATCCAGTGTCTGCGATTCGCCCGTATCACATAAATGAGAGCGTACCGCATTGATGACATCGGCTCTGTCCATACTTCTGCCCGCTTCAGTCGGGACATTGTTTATACAGCATTCGTTGTCCCACTCTATTCCACAGTTTACTGTTTGTGGTCCTGTCATACCACAGGGTTTGTGCATTGTGCAATACTCACCGCAAATATCGTGCAATATTCACCGCAGGTATCGTGCAATGTCTGCGACGAGGTACCCTAGCAATATTGGGTAAAATCCGATGCAATAAAGTCAGTCCTTTGTCCCTAGGCCCTACATATCTATCTATATCCTCTTCGTGTCCCGAATGACACATAAGGCTTCCACAAGAGGCTTCCACTGTTGCCGTTCTGCTGCCTTTCTAACAAACCGACGTCCACGTCGGGCCACACCCTTTCAGCTCTCTCTCCACCGTTCTTCTCCACGATTCCTTTGAACGTCCAGGCCTTCTCTTCCCATCCACTGTCCATCTGAGAGCTGTCCTAGCCAATGCGCATACGACATGCATGTTCAAACCACCTCCATCTTCGTCTCTCAATGATGGTATCCAAAGATGCATAGTCTGTTCGTCTCAAAAGCTCATAATTTGTTATGGTATTTGGCCAGAAAATTTGCAGGATCGGCTCTATATATGTTGCTGTATATTTCATATCCATTATTGTATTGTTGATTCTAATCATGTACTTGTTTTCCCCCTTCAGTCTGTTTTGATAATCATTGCTTTGATCATAGTCGTTCAGTGAACATAATCCCAGTCATTGTGGTATTATTCATTTATGACTATACTCTTTTATCTCGTAGGCGGATCGTTTAATCTAAGGCAAGTTATTACAAAATCGGAGTCGATAGTGGTTATATTTTTTCTTCATATAGTGCATAGATTCCCATGCTTTTTCGGCCCACCTCCCACTTTACACAACATAAACTTTGTAACGCACCCCTCCACATTATAACAGTTTGCCAACGCCCCTCCCACATATATACATGCTCTATCTTCTCTTTGATATAGAAAATTGATATATATTTCTGTCATACATGGTCAATTTTCAATTGATTATATACATGAAATAGAAAATTGATGACAAACTGGATCGTGTAAGACAGGAATAAGATGAATTAAAATGCAGAATTCAAATTTTAAATGATTATTCAATCGCAAAATCACGAAATAATTTATTTAAAAAAAATTATTATTAATTTCTTCTTTAATTAGCAACCGGCCCCTAATCGCATGAACACCCCCAAATTCTTCTGAACCCACTATCGCCCCCTAGAACGCTTCAGCACCACTTGGGGGCGTACCGCCCACTTTGGGTAACTCTGATGTAGTGTGTTCGTTGCAGAATTTGTGTTCACGGTTAAGTAGGAGCCTGTTGTTGACCATCCTTTCCATTACTTTTCCTAGGCAAATTTATGAGGCCTTATCTAGATTTATTTGCATTTGGTTTTCCTTTTCTCCATTCTTCTTCTTTTTTGTAATCCTGTTTTGCTTCACAGTGTCAGGATAAAATGAGATTTATACAACGGGATTTTATATACACTTCATAAAGTTTTTCTTCCCCTCTGTTATCTCTTAGATCCACCTTTTACGTGGATGGCTTTTTGCTTTGTATCCACTGTTTCGGAGTCACATTGCCCTTTTCTCCCTATAGGTGTTATTTCTACCTCTTTCCGCAAGGAAAACGGACAAGGGGACATCCTAAACAGACCTGGATACCAAGTACTCTTCGAGGAAATGAGGGATGCTGGATTATCCTGGGAGACCATAAGAAAACAGCCAGAGAACGGGAAAAGTGGCGAACAACTGTTGAGGTCGTATTCTCCACGAAAAGTGGAGATGAATAAGTCAACCATCTTTTTCCATTCTTCTGGAAAAATCTCCTACGTCCATGATTCATTGAATATATTTATGATTCTGGTCTATCCTTGGGGGTCTTCTTCTTCTTCTTCTTCGAATGCTTCTTAACAACAACCTGTTAAATCACTCTGTGTTATTTGTATGTGATTCGGGTCCAGAGCAGCGCACCGTACCTCTACGGAGAAGAGCAACCATCAAAACAGAGAAACAATAAATGAGATTCAACTTCTTTTTGTTATTCTTCGATCGCTCGATATCGATCACTTGCTAACCACGATGTGTAATTAGTATGTTATCTGAGCCTAAGAGCGATTGTACGTTGTGCCAGCACATCCAATTTCTCCGATGCTTTTTATAAATTAGGGTAGCTTCCCTAGGCTCCTACCTTAGCCGCCTCCTACGACATGCCTTGTAGGTGGCAGTGTTACTATTCTTTACTCCCCATAAGGACCCCGGCAGCACATTAGCGGGAGTCTGCTCTTATGTTCTGAATCATTTCATTTTAATTCTCTCTGACCCAGGGACCACTTTTTTGAGATTCTGAAACGCTGTGTTAATTTCATTTTTTTGGTAAAATTGTGATGCCATTTTGTTCGAATGTGGCTGTTGAATTCGGAACAGGTTTTTATATCCTTTATCTTGCTTTAAAACAGGTTTTAAATGAGAATGATTAAATGTTATATATATATATATATATATATCCTATGTTAATGTATGGCTCGGAAACATGGACAATGAATAAGCAGTTAGAAGACAGAATTGATGAATTTGAGATGTGGATATATAGAAGAATAGGCAGAATTTCATGGACAGAAAACCAGACAAATAAACAAGTTTTTGGAAAACTAGGCACGAAGAAACAATTATTAAGAGAGATAAAATTGAGACAAGTAAAGTATTTTAAGCATATAAAAAGGCATGACACCTTGATGGGGAAAGTTGAAGGGCGAAGAGCAAGAGGAAGACCGATAGATAAGTGGAGGAAATTTAAAGAAATGGACAGGATACAGTCGGGCAGAATGCAACACCCAAGCGAAAGGCAGAGGATGCTGGAGCCAACCTTCAATGCGGAGACGGTACCTGATGATGATGATGATTATCTTGCTTCAACACTTCTTGTCAACGTTATTGTGCTTTTTCAGCTAAGATAGTTACTAGAACGTTCTGAACGTTGTGTAGCCAGTATAGGATCTGACTTTTCAGCATATAAGTTTACTAGAACGTTTGGAGCCTGTGAGCCGCGACACAGCTATAGTTCTGAACTTTTCAGCAGATAAGTTTACTAGAACGTTTGGAGCCTGTGAGCCAGTATAGGATCTGACATTTTCAGCATATAAGTTTACTAGAACGTTTGGAGCCTGTGAGCCAGTATAGGATCTGACATTTTCAGCATATAAGTTTACTAGAACGTTTGCTGTATGTGAGCCAGTATAGGATCTAACATTTTCTTCAACATCTAGTTCTTCCTTACGGTATATTCTCTTCATTGAGACAATTAATTAGTTGCCATATTTTTGCTGTTTATTTTCCCGTGTTTACTGATGCAGTTATTTAAACAAATCTCCACCTAGATCCAGTACAGTTTATTCTTTATGCTTGAGTGGCAGAGCGAGGAGTGTGTTTAACCAGCGAGCCACATGTACCAGCAGTATACATACCATTCCACATGTGTTGGAGGAGACTGAGCACTTAGGGGTCTACCAGGAGTAACGTCAGTAACCAATAACCAGTGCCCTCCTGCCCAGCGTGTTCGTAGAGCGTTGGACTGCATGTGGCTAGCCCTCTGTGAGTGCGGGTTCAATTCTGCTGGCTGGCAGAAAAGCCACAGGTTCCCCAGATTCACGGTGTTCGTGGCACCGAACCAAGGGTTACGATGTCCATGGCACTGAGCCGAAGAGCTGAAAGCTCAAGTGCTTCTGGATCGAAAAAACCCCAAAACCAATAACCAATAACTATTTTTCTGAATATTGTCTGTGTTGTGATCTGTGGTGTTGGTTTCAGTTGGATTGGTTTCAATTGTTGATCTTGCAGCAGATGTTTCGTTATGAATCGTTCAGAGTTTAGTGTTTCAGAAGGGTTTAAAGCCGAAGGATTGACTTCATTGCACCAGGTTTACCCCATATGGCTCGGTCCCTCTCCGCAGAAATAGCACTCCACCTGCCGAGAGTATTGCACAAAACTACGAACTCCGTAGCTCCAGCAACAATCCTAGGGGTCTCTGGAAAAAACTCGTGAACATAACGACGTGTTTCAGATTCGAACCCACGGTTTGTATTTGTATAATCTGTGTGACGATGTACGGACATCTACAAATCTGAGATGGTCAGACCAGATCAGATCTGGAGACAACCGTGGGTAGGTTGAGGTGATACTAAGTAAATTACTGTTTAAGGACCAAGACACGTGTGTATAGTATCACATAAGTCAGGACAAATTAAATTAAATATAAAACTAATGACAATCTCACGATTCGATCATAGATCTTTATCAAGGAGAAATATAGACAGAATAAACATTAAATAAACTAAAATAAAGATCTAAATAAGAAATATGACTGGAGATTTGATACAGCCAATACTCATCTGTCCCATTGCAGCTCTTTCCAGTATAACCTACGTAAACAGTGACAGAGGGAATGGGTAGTTCCATGGGGAGATAATGCATTTGTCTTCTGTTTGTTGGCATCTATTGGAAGGCTTGTTATGCAAGAGGTTTCTGAAGTATTATCTCCCCCTTAGCGTAGAGTTAAAGCTCTGGAGACGTACGGGGAGAACTACAGACCTTCATAAATGGATGTTTACTTAGAATAGAGGGACTGAGATGAAACTAAGTAGATACAAGTGGGGAAAGAGCTAAGTAAGAGACGCTGGCGATAGAGAGGGCACATATTGAAAAGACCGACCGGAAGAATTGCAAGACAGGCACTGTTTTGGAAACCGCTGGGAAATAGGAAGGTAAGGTCTAGACATACCTGGAGAAGAGAGCTTGAGACTGATATCAAAAGGATAGGTAGAACATGGCCAGAATTGGATAAGTAGGACATGACCAGAATTGGAGGGGATGACAGGAGAGAGGAGGAGCTGGAAGAAGTTTGTTGAAGACCTGTGCTCCGTTGGGAGTTGAATGGTGAAGAAGAAGACGTGTAAGAGGGGGGTGATGGAAGAAGGAAGAAAGGGATGGTATGTGGTGTGCGGGCGGGATATGGTAGTTAGAGTGTCGGATCTCTTTCGAGATATGATACTCTAGATCTGCTGTGTTTTGCTTGGGAGCTCGTTCAACCCAGCTTCATGGTCTCACTTTGTAGATGATGTGACTTGTCAACAAGTACATTTAGTCTTACGGTATGAGAAAGTTTGCTAGTCGAGGAGATTTTACATCACAAACTAATGTCCTGTTCATGACAATATCACTAGGACTGACTTAATTCCAGTGTAGAAGAAAAGTTTCCATTTCTATCGGAGACGGACGATACAACTTAGACCCCGTGTTGATGTTGAGAACGTAATAGAGTCCCTTACATTTGAAAATTGATAAGATTTTCTTATTTCTAAAAAGATTAAATACAAAATTTTCACCTTCATTCTTCTCCTTCGAACGCTCCATATCGACCACTTGTTAACCACTCTGTGTGATTTGGATGTGAACTGAGCCTAAGAGTGATTGTACCTTGTGCCAGTTATGCGCCTACAAGTAGGCAAGCACATCCGATTTCTGCACTGCTTTTTATTTACTAGTTTAGCATCCCTAGGGCCTATATCAGTCGTCTCTTACGACATGCGTTGTAGGTTGCAGTTGTACTATTCTTTGCTTTCCTTACGGGCCCCGGCACCACACAGGCGAAATCGCCGTCATTAAAATTACATGGGCCACCCTCGCCGGTGGTACAGAGTTCGTGCATTGCCGTTGAGACATTTCCTTTATAAAATAAAATATGAACACACATGGTGATCACTGACGTGCGATGATGATGATCCTATCAATCAATCAATCAATCAATCAATCACATAACCAATCAAGGTATCTGACATAAAGCTATTTAAAGCACTTGCACAGTTGATCATACTCAGTAACTTTAGTAACGATTCAGTAGTTTTGGAAACGATTCTGTAGTTCAGGTAACGATTCAGGAGTTTTGGTAACTAGTCAGTAGTTCAGGTAACGATTCAGTAGTTACGGTAACTATTAAGTAGTTTTGGTAACGAGTCAGTAGTTAGGTAACAATTCGGTAGTTCTGGTAACGATACAATAGTTACTCTAACGATTAGGTAGTTCCGATAGCTATTCGTCAGTTCCGATAGCTATTCGTTGGAAATTGACTGTACAGGGAATCAAAAGTTTCCCACTGAACACGGAATGCAACTGTTACTAAAGTGCTCTGAACATGGAATGCAACTATTACTAAAGTGCTCTGAACACAGAATGCAACTATTACTAAAGTGCTCTGAACATGGAATGCAACTGTTACTAAAGTGCTCTGAACATGGAATGCAACTGTTACTAAAGTGCTCTGAACATGGAATGCAACTATTACTAAAGTGCTCTGAACATGGAATGCAACTGTTACTAAAGTGCTCTGAACACAGAATGCAACTATTACTAAAGTGCTCTGAACACAGAATGCAACTATTACTAAAGTGCTCTGAACACAGAATGCAACTATTACTAAAGTGCTCTGAACATGGAATGCAACTATTACTAAAGTGCTCTGAACATGGAATGCAACTGTTACTAAAGTGCTCTGAACACAGAATGCAACTATTACTAAAGTGCTCTGAACACAGAATGCAACTATTACTAAAGTGCTCTGAACACAGAATGCAACTGTTACTAAAGTGCTCTGAACATGGAATGCAACTATTACTAAAGTGCTCTGAACATGGAATGCAACTATTACTAAAGTGCTCTGAACACAGAATGCAACTATTACTAAAGTGCTCTGAACATGGAATGCAACTGTTACTAAAGTGCTCTGAACATGGAATGCAACTGTTACTAAAGTGCTCTGAACATGGAATGCAACTATTACTAAAGTGCTCTGAACATGGAATGCAACTGTTACTAACGTGCTCTGAACATGAATGCAACTATTACTAAAGTGCTCTGAACACAGAATGCAACTATTACTAAAGTGCTCTGAACATGGAATGCAACTGTTACTAAAGTGCTCTGAACATGGAATGCAACTATTACTAAAGTGCTCTGAACATGGAATGCAACTATTACTAAAGTGCTCTGAACATGGAATGCAACTGTTACTGCAGTGCACCGAACATACAATGCAATTACCACTAAAGATGAAATGAAACTACCACTAAAGTGCACTAAAGATGAAATGAAACTACCACTAAAGTGCACTAAAGATGAAATGAACTCTACACTAAAGATGAAATAAACTACACTAAAGTCACAAAGATGAAATGAAACTACCACTAAAGTGCACTAAAGATGAAATGAACTACCACTAAAGGCATAAGATGAAATCAAACTATCACTAGTGCACTAAAGATGAAATGAAACTACCACTGAAGTGACCTGTCTCCCACTCAAAGACGTGCCACAATTTCTTCACATCATGACGCAGAATAAAGTCAGAAACAAACAGTTTTATAAACTGATAGCTATTGAGACACACGATCTCCTATCCTACGTCATTCGGAATGACATGAAAGAGAGAGAGAGAGAGAGAGCGAGAGAGAGAGAGAGCGCGAATTCATGCTGCTGAAATTACAGCTGGTTGTTGAATATCTTTTAGAAATCATACATCATTCTCCTAGCAACTTAACCCTTTCGCTATGCCGAGTCGATATACTGGCTCGCCGTAATTTTTAGAATTACATAACGCCAATATACTGTTTAATAAAGTATACATTGCAATAGAAGTGCGTCAAGAAGCTAAAAATGATTAGGGGGTGAAAGGGTTAATAAGACGAAGAGGACGTTTCCCCTTAAGCCAACGAGGACGGACTGCAGTCGAGAAATGGTGTCGCAATGTAACGGTTGAAGTGGTGATGTTGCAGATTAGTAAATGTTGTGTCAGTTTCAGTTGTGGTGATTCTTAATGTTGTTTTGGATAGAGGTAAACGTGGTGCATTAGCAACACAAGAAGAACTCGCATATCTGAGAATCTTCGTACTGCTGAGGCGCAAAGAAAGCATCATCATCATCATCAAATAGCTTGTCCTAAGCAGAACTTTGCCACTCCAACAGTATTAATGTTGGGGTTTTCTAGGCATTGTCTTGTAGGTAGGCTGCCATTGCTTTCCTTCCTGGCAGTGACCATACTGGTCCATGACCGTAGCAATTGTCTCTATTACAGAGATCCTCTGCCTACCGTCGTGAGTTTTGAGACCATAACCATTGACACTCTGTCGGCTGCTCCTTCACTCATCCACCACCTGCTTCCATGGCTTCCCGTGACACTGTCGCGGGAAGGGGTGGTCTAAACGGTACTCCACCTTGCCCATGGGTGTCCGTAGACTAGCGGAGGGCAGGGGCGCCTTACAGCTAAGAAAGCAATTGTGCGAAATACAGGGAACACAACACCAACGTCCAACTCTGATCATTTATGCGTTCTGAAGGCCATAACAAACATGGCTTTACAAAAAATTTAACAACTACAAACAGTATGGAATGGAACTGATAGGAAAACAAAGATCAGAATATTCCCAGTGGCACGTATGGGTGTGAAGCATGGACATTTAACAAGGCATTGGAAAAACATATATGTGCTTTTGAATATAAATGTTACAGAAGAGTCCTCCGTATATCATGGACAGAGAAGAGAACAAGTAGATATATCCAAAAGGAACTCAAAATCAAAGAAAACTGACTGATGCTACAAATAAGAATGAGAAGTTTAAAGTATTTTGGGCATATAAAGATACACGAATGGCTGGAGAAGACCATCATGGAAGGAGGCATCTCGGCAAAGAGAAGAGGAAGACCACCGAGAAGATGGATTCAGAATGTAACTGATGGTTTGAGCATGACCGCTGCAGAATCAGGAAATCTGGCCTATGGGAGAGATAAATTCAGAAGGACTGTTAAGGCCCCTGCTACCTGGATTCTCAACTTTCTTATCTCTCAATAAAATTAGGTGATACATAGCAGTTACTACTTTGGTGTTCTAAAATGAAATTTTGGCAAAGTTCTGCTCAGGACAAGCTATTTGATGATGATGTTGATGAAGGACGTTTTTTCGAAACCGGACCGCGTCTTTCGATTAACGAATTCATTTTTCCGCCCATAGAGTTTCCTCTATGAATGTTGCTAGAGTTATGAAATTCGTGTTTTGTGCAATAGTCTTAAGAGGGGAAGTGCCATTTCTGTGAAGAAGCACCGAACCGATTGATTGATTGATTGATTGATATAACCATCAATCAATCGATTCGGCGCTTCTTCGCAGAAATGGCACTTCCCCTCTCAAGAGATGCAATGAAGTCAATCTCTCGCCTTTAAGCTTTTAAGTGCGTCTATTAATTTCTTCTTTATTGTCAGAAATGTTTCCGTCCTGGTATCAATATAAGCGTGAATACAATATTAAGCAAGGGATGAATCTGTCAAAGATGTTGAAAGTAGATGTCTAAAAAGGGTATAACGGTGAAGGATTGACTTTATTGCACTGGGTTTCGCCATATCGCTCAGTCCCTCTAGGCATAAATGGGACGAAACCTTCCGAGAGTGTTGTACAAAGCTTGAACCCAATAGCATCAGCAACAATTTGGAGCTTTCACTTTTTTTTTCAAACGAAACAGAAACGTTGAGCTGAGACTGAACACAAGAAGCCAAGGAATCCAATTTTACTCGGTGCAGGCATGCAACTTTCGATACTATGTTTAACCAACCTAACTCATATGTCCTTAACACAATCTTTCTCCCCGCATTATGCTACCAGTGCCAAACCTGGACTCTGACATCAAATGATAGAAGAAAACTAGTCACGTCAGAGATGAAGTGTCGGCACAGGATGCTGAGAGCAACAAGAAGAGACCGGTTGAGAAATGAAGACATCAGGAAAAAGGAATACAACATCAATACTGAACTTTATCAAGAAACAACAAATTAAATGATTCTGCCACATAAGCAGATTACCTAGAGACAGTGCACCTCAAAGAGCGATGTTGCTCCGATACAATGGATACAAAGCAAATAGCCGGCCATGCAAAAGGTGGACCTTAGAGATAACAGAGGTCACGAAAGACACTATTTATGAAGCGCACACTAGTGCTCGTTCTAGAAATCTCTTCTTATCCTGGCGCGTTGAGGCAAACCAGAATTGGAGAAAAAAAAGAACCCGCTCTGGTCTCAAATGTTTTGCCTCTTATGCAGAGTTTGTCGCAGTCTTCCATTGTCGATATAGGACAGACATTTTACATAGCCAATTTACAGAGTCTTCCTGAGACCAGGCAATACTGGTACGATCAACCAGCTTGATATTGGATGACAGGAGTTTACACAATCTGTCGATTTCGTAACCAATTTCACTTATACTTGCACTGTATTTGTGCCTGTTATTCATCTCTAAACATCGGCCAGGAGACTAATGTAGACGCACCTACTCTACGGTTTTGTTAGTCATTAGTGCGAACAGATCTCATAACATCAGTGTCTGTGCTTATACTACTACCATATTGCACGATATCTCTCCTTCGATCCCTACTCGCTTTGCCAGACTACAGTGCATCAGTCTGTTCTCATGTCCACAACAAGGAGTAGGGTCTTGGTCAAGGCCAGCTCATTAGTCCGGAGGCTCTGTGACTAAATGGTTAAATCGTTGCTTTTCTTTCTGAATAACGTGGATTCATATCCGGACCTTATCGTTTTGTTCACGAGTGCATCTTTTCCATAGAACCCTAGAATTGTTGCCCGAGCTACGAAGATCGTGCTTTGTACAATACTCTCGACAGGTAGCATGCCATTCCCGCAGAGAGGGACTGAGCCATATGGTGTAAAACCCGGTACGATGAAGTCAATGCTTCTGTTTTAGACGGACCCTGGTGCCTCCTTGTCACTTTATTGTATTACGCCTCTGGCCCCACACGCCTCGTGACCCCTAATTTTAAAATGTTTCAGTATACATATATATTCAATCTTTGTTTGCCCTTAGTAATATTCTTTTTAATGTTATACACGTTTCTTCACGTTAATCAATGGTTCTCAAACTTTTGTTGTCATAGCACACTCGAAGTCCTACACAAAATCGTAGACGCACTATACACTAAAGCTTAATAAATAAGATGCAAAAAAAAAAGCACAGAAATAATTAGAAAATACTACATACCTTTATTCATAATTTAATTTCTACCTATGAGAAGCATGGGCCTGATGTGCCGTGGCAATTGTTGTACCCTGGTGGCATCGCGTGTCGACCCCTGATCTGGGATTTCCAAGGGTGTTCCTAGAAATGCCACCGGGCATACTGGTGCGTCTGGGTACACGCTTTGAGAATCACTGATGTATATTATTTTTATTTTTCGTTTATATACAGTTAGTTACATTTTAACTGTCACTAAATTATCATACCGAAATACCGCCTTCAGCATTATTCTACTTGACACTAACATGCCTCCAGCCGTCTCTACTGGTAGAAATACGGTCAATCATCGTTTTACCGTATTGTATCAGTGCATATATGTCTCGTTATGCAATGACATTTGTATTTAATAAGCAATTATTATAGTTTACTTTCTTCTTCTTCTTCTCACTTTTCTTCCTTCTCACTTTTCTTCCTCTTCTTTTAACCAGAACTGAAGCTTTTCCTTATTTAGCAGCTTCTTCTTTTTTTTATCGTTCTTCTCGGCCATTTTGATCATTCTTATTGTGATATATAAACAGCCTTTGCCAAGAACGGTTGGAACGTTGCGCCCCCGTTAAACCCCTACAGTTGTAGGACAAGCGCACCCGGTGCGTTTCCGCGTTTTCGTCCTTCGGAAATGTTCAAGTCTGCAATGCCGGCAGTCGAACACTTTCCAGACATCGTGAGTACTCTATTTAGCAGTTAATAGCAATTTATTAGGAGGAGCATCTAGACAAATGGATTAGGGCGCGGCGCCCATGCGAGGGACCCGTGTTCAATCCACGTTAAGGCTAGGGATTTTCTTTCTGTCGGGGGCATAAAAATCGTAACTTGATTAGTTTTGCAGTGACTACATTAACCATCCTGCCATTAAATTCTTCAGTCGTATATCCTTTACATTACTTAGCCATCAACTACAATAAACGAGTCGTCGATTTTCTAGGCACCACTTATACGTTCAGTAGTTTGCCATTGCTTTCACACTGGTCTATTTTTACCGTTAGTAAATAATTTGGTGCTTAACTGCCTGCCGCAGAGTTTGAACCAGGTACGCTTGGGTTATGATCGAGCTCACTATCGCTTAAGCTACAGAAGCTCACGATACTTAGATAACATGAATGCAACTTATTATGAAAACTATCATGTAATAGATATTTGATAAGCAGAAGACGCGTTCACAAGAAATAAATCTTGTGAAGTATTTAGGAAATATAAAGAGACACGAAGGGCAGAAGAAGATCATTATGGAAGGAGGCACCCCGGCAAAGAGGAGACGAGAAAGACCACGGAGAAGTTGGATTTATGATGTAACTGATGATTTGATGCAGAGGCAGGACATCTGGCATAGGAGAAAGAAAAATTCCAAAGAACTGTTAGGGTTGCAAAGTTCTGCTCAGAACAAGCTATTTTGACGACGATATCACACACGTGCAGTCACACATACTCACCCACCAACGCACCGTGCTAAGTCCACACAATTACAGAACTCACACACAAATATGTATATATATATATAGTTTTATGTTGTTCTTGTTCTGTTATACGTTACATAGAGATATTTCTCTACTCGGCTCTATCCTGGGCAACTCGTTCAATCCCTTCTATAGAAGTGAAACCGATTTTTCTTGACTCTTTCAGTAAAGTTTGTTCAGGGTTTCACTAGAGCGACCTATCTTTCTTGAACAATTTACCGCACATTTCAATGCCTGTTGTGTGTTTTTTTAATCAATTCTTCACAGAGTATGCCCAACATATCCACATCTTCTCTTTCGTATAACAGTTGTTACTAGTTGTTGACCAAACATTTCTCTGATTTCATTACTGCACTGCTTCTGAATTCGCCCCATTTGATGTTATTTTTGTTTCGTAGACATTTATTTTCAAATGAATTCAACTTTCTTTATATATATATATATATATATATATATATATATATATATATATATATATATATATATATATTTATATATATATATATATATATATATATATATATATATATATATATATATTATTTTATATATATATATATATACGAGATGGGACGTATAATTAACACAACCATGACTTACTGACTTATACCTCTCTGTTCTCCGTGGAGCATATGGCTTCAACAGTTGTTCGCCAATTTCCCGGGCTCTCTGTTTTATTTATGACTTCCAATGATAGTTCAGCATCCTTCAGTTCGTCAAGAAGACTCCGCCTCCAGGTCTGTTTAGTGCATCCCCTTTTCCGTTTTCCTTGCGGGTTCCACTCAAGTTCTTGTTTGGTGACACTCGACTGTGTCTTCAGCAGGGTATGTCCGATCCATCGCCATTTTTTCCTCTGGGTCATCATGGGTTCCTGCCCTGTTCTTATCTACATGCCTGTGTTTACAACTGTGTCATGCCAATTCAGTCTGAGAATCTGCCGAAGACATCCGTTGACAAATGTCTGAATTTTATTTGTATTTAACTTGGTAACTCGCCTCGTTTCCAAGCCGAATAGCAACACAGATTTCACATTTGAACTGAATAAAGAAACAATCTGTCGTTACTGTCTGTAGTACCACTATTTACGTCGATGTAAGGACAGGTGGGGGTGGCGTCTGTGGCTTAGAGGATAGTGACTCGGTCTATTAACCCCGACGTTCTAAGTTTGAATCATGCTGCGGACAGTTTGGTTGAAAATTGTTTCGCGTGGATTTTTACAAAAGGACGATGACACCACCCGTTCAGAAAGCAATGGCAAACTACTGAACGTAATAATACCTAGAAAATCACAAACAGCGTTAGAAAGCTGGGGTTGATTCGCTAAGTCCTGTAAAGGATATGCTATTACCTTAGGACAGGTGGGATGAGAGCCTGAGGAATTTAATGACCGCATAGCTAGTGCAGTCGCCGTGAAGCTGTTCAAGTTCGCATTTTTAATTGATGCCTACAACAGAAAAATCCTTGGCCACACCGTGAGTTAAACACTGGTTTCCATCATGGGAGTCGCTCTCTATAGGTCTATCATTGCCAGGGAGAAAAAAATGAAAATTATAAAACATATTATTTGAGATAAATATATCATTGACATAAATAGCGGAATACTTTTAAAATCTAACAACAGTACTAATTTGAAAAACATTAAAAAATCAGTTGTTACCACTGGTGTAAGAAAAAGAAAATGGAGATATGTTGGGCATACCTTGACAAGAAATGATCAAAGAATACCAAAGCAGATATTAAAGTAGGAGGCAAAGTGTTCAAGAAAGAGAGGACGCTCCTAGGGAAACACCGAGCGAACTTTGTTGAGATAGGCAAGAAGTATCGGACTCAATTCCTAGGGAACGCAAAGGAAAGGACTCAATTCCATGGAAGAGATTGAGGGAGTTCCCTGGACAGAGTAGTATGTAGAAATTACTTGCAGACCCTATGTAACGTATAACGGTATAAGATGAATATATATATATATAATCATCATCATCATCATTGGCCTCTTTGTAGCAGGAGACAATAGGTGTTGAGTCACGTAGTATGTTCTGTGCTGAATCACAACGTTTCTTGTGGCTGTAATGGCCTATTCTGGAGTGACAATCCTTGCCACAGTTGCTGCAGGTAAAAATGGAGACTAGAGCCGATACATAGGATGTTCTCTCTGACCTCTGTGCTCTCTTTTGCCTCCACATGTGATGTTTTTCTTCTTTTCTTTTTGAGCCGCCCTCACTGCCGCTCGCCATGCTTGCCTGTCTTTGACCAGCCGCTCCCAGTGTTCTTTGTCTATGCCGCATGAAGTTAGATCACGCTTGCAGGTGTCAATGAATATCAGTTATTTGAGGACTAGCTTCATAGCACTCCGGAAATGTCCATAGGTGCTCCGATCTCCGCCTCAACAAATCCAACTGCGCCCAGCGGACTAACACCCCTGTTCGATGTTGATTAATTAATCTCTTTACATATTTGGTATGTCGTTCTTTTCGGGCTTCACCAATATCGACACCCATTTCTCTCAATCTGGTCTGCGAGTGGGATTCACAACCCTGAAACTCTTCTGTTAGTAAAGACTCTCTCAATTTGGTCTGCGAGTGGCATTCACAGTCCAGAAACTCTTCTGTTAGTAAAGACTCTCTCAATCTGGTCTGCGAGTGGGATTCACAACCCTGAAACTCTTCTGTTAGTAAAGACTCTCTCAATTTGGTCTGCGAGTGGCATTCACAGTCCAGAAACTCTTCTGCTAGTAAAGACTCTCTCAATCTGGTCTGCTAGTGGGATTCACAGTCCTGAAACACTTCTGTTAGTAAAGACTCTCTCAATGCGTTAAGAACGTTATTTCGGTCCATGGCAGCTCCCCCTGAGATTGTTGCCAAGCCAGCCACTTATCAGCTCGTAAATATATATATATATGGATATTATCCCAAAATGTAAACATATAGATCATATTCAACATTTTTTATGGTTCAGAAATCTGATATGTAAATAGAAAAAAAAATAACACGGGCTATCTGGAGACACTCAATTAATTGTCCATTATGTTTGCAATTCTGATCAACTGGGAATCAAGTTGTGATAATTAGTGTATATATATCAGAATCACATCACCACTAACATTACGCTGTGTGTGTGTGTACAGCCTTTGAAATACATGGGGACAAGCATTTGTAACGATAGAAGTTCAGATATAAAAATTAGCTCAACTTTTGAAACGGCTGTCACCTGTGTGGCCTACAATGGAGGCAAAGAATAGTACCACTGCGACCTACAATGCATTCGTAAGAGGCGACTGATGTAGGACCTAGGGAAACTACCCTAGTAAATAAAATGCGTCGCAGAAATCGGATGTGCTGGCCTACTTGTTGACGCATAATTGTCACAACGTAAATCCCTCTTAGACTCAGATCACATAGAAATCACACAGAGTGATTAACATGTAGTCCATATGGAGCGTTTGAAGAAGAACAAGAAGAAGAAGAAATGGCTGTAGATTCCAGGCCAAGGAGAAATATGATTTGAACAACATCATAACTTTTTAGATTAAGATCAGCTTATATAAACCACTACTACTATCCATTCTTTTGTATGGATGTGACACAGCCTGATAACAAATAAAGATCTGAAATCAAGATTTTGAATATACTTGAAACCAGGTCTTTATTTATATATCGCCTACGAATCGGACATTGCAGACTCAACAAACACTTGCATGAACTGATGCTCGTCCATCACGGGTGATGATGACCACAATTTTCATCCAAGGAAATGTAGTTGCTTTATGTTTGTCTGTGTGTGCGTAGATGACTAGTGAGCACGATGAGGGCTTGAAATGGAGTGTGGGCAAGGAATACTTGCACTTGTGGGGAGTTTTACTGCATGTCTATTTTGACGTTTTAGTTCCAACCGTGCAGTCATATCTGCCTCGCAGGCTGAAGAACCGTAAACCGGAAGTCATACAGCTCTCTATCAGTGTCAGCAGGCGGAACAGACACCAGAGCATGTTCTTCAAAACTGTCCTCTCCTGGGTGAGCTGGGAAGCAACATGTGACCCTGTCGACTTAAAAACTAAGCTTTGGGGAAACCTGACAGACCTAAATCTGACTGTCCAGTTTGTGGTCCACAGTAAACTAAGCGTATGACCAGAGATTGCTGAAGACGAAGAGTATACTTGTGATGATATAAGAATGCTACTGATCTCTTACAAAGAAACGAATTTATTAATAATAGGCAAAGGGTGGATACAACCCCGAGCAGGATAACAAATACTTTAAAAATACAAACGCAGCCCACAGTCTCCACATAATTAGAACGGGGCACTACGGTCTCAGAGCACACCTTCATAAAATGGGTCTCAGGGGCTCGGCAGTCTGCACCTGTGGAGCACCAAAGCAGCCCCGACAACACATCTTGCAAGCCTGCCCCAGCCTGAGGAGCATTAGAAAACCACATTTATTGTAAACCTCATATTATCTCAGTCTGGCGGGATGTTGACCACACTACACATCTTGTAAAAGTAAACAAAAGTAAAGGAAACTATCTCATACCTCGAGGTATTACTGGGTAACACAGTGTTAGGCCTGTATTTGTCATTGACCGTGGATGATGTTTTCGTTGGCACACGATGGACGGTGTGGTCAACATATCTCCGGACGCCTTTACTTTCCAATACTTTTCTGTGTACTCCATTGAGACTGACTCCACATGAGAGACGTTACGGTCGGAAAAAATGCCACGCCTACTATGAATTGAACCCGAAAAACAAGCATAAGAAGTGAGTTCACTAACAATTACGCTACTGCGGCTCAGGCCGATGGGATTAGAGTGCAGCTCACATGCGGGAGACCTGTGTTTAATCCACGGTAAGGCGAAGGATTGTTTTCTGTCCGGGGCATAAAAGAAACATCCTAACCTGAACAGTTTCGCGGCGACTGTACTAGCCATGCGGCCATTTAATTCCCCAGACTCTCGTCCCTCATGTCCTATACCGTCCTAAAAATCAGTACTACAGACAGTAACGACCGTTCTTTATTTTATTCACGAAAAAAGGGTTTCTTTCCTTTTACCTTGTATTATTCTTGTGAAACATATCCGATGTATCATATATATTACATATCTAATTTGCCCCATTGAAAATGTACATCATATCTCATTAGTAGCTTATTCTAGGACTCAATGATAATGCAGATAATCCCATCCTACCTGGAAACCATCAATCAACAGATTATTCCGTCATCTGTTGTTTCAAGCCGCCAGGAGTAATATCCAACATTAATCTTTTGATGAGAGCTAGGATACAATTAGTTCAGGATATAAAACGTAGTTTAACAGAATACCTAGCTCAACAGAACACCTAGCTCCACAAAATACTTAGCTCAACAGAACATCTAGCTCCACAGAACACCTAACTCCACAGAACATCTAGCTCCACAGAACATCTAACTCCACAGAACATCTAGCTCCACAGAACATCTAGCTCAACAGAACACTTAGCTTCACAGAACATCTAGCTCCACAGAACATCTAGCTCCACAGAACATCTAGCTCCACAGAACACCTAGCTCCACAGAACACTTAGCTCCACAGAAGACTTAACTCCACAGAACACCTAACTCCATAGAACATCTTGCTCCACAGAACACCTAACTCTACAGAACACCTAGCTCCACAGAACACCTGACTCCGCAGAACACCTAGCTCCACAGAACACCTAGCTCCACAGAACACCTGACTCGGCAGAACACCTAGCTCCACAGAACACCTAGCTCCGCAGAAGACATAGCTACACGAAAATATAGCTACTCAGAAAACTTAGCTTCACAATAACATCAACTCCACAAAAACCTTAACTCCACAAAAACCTCAACTCCACAGAAAACTCAACTCCACAGGAACCGAAAATCCCCATTAAGATATCAACAACAAACCGAAGAGAAAAAAAGTCATAGATTTCTTCACTTGGCATTTATAACTAATAAAACTGTAATCCGTAGGGCTCAAAAGCTAGTAGTTACTAATATGTCTGGCACGATTGATTCATCGGTGTTTTAAACTGGGAACGAAAAAAAAGCAAAGACGATCATTTCCTGTTGATAAATAAGTATTCCAGCACCTCATCTTCTTTGGTATTTTCTTTACCCAACTCTAGAATCTATATAGATCATAGGTCAACAAAGTGGGCGGTACCCTATCTCAGTGGGCGCTGAAGCCATCTAGTGGGGGTGGGTGTGGGGGAATGGTGGGGGATAGTGGGCCCAGAAGCATTGGGGGGCTCTTATAAAATAATAATATATATTTTTAATAAATTATTTTCTGGATCTTGCTATTGAATAATCATTTAAAAATGTAATCCCTGCATTTTAATTCATCTTATGCCCATCTTGCACGATTAATTGTTTTTATCAATTTTATATTTCAACTATATAATTATTAGAGCCGCGGCAGCGTAGTTGTTAGTGAACTCGCTTCTCATGGCTGGTGGTCTGGGTTCAACTCGCAGTGCGCGTTGAATTTTCCCGACCGCGACGGTTTTCAGGTCGACCCAGCCTCAACTGGGTACCAGACATGCTCTGGGAAAGTAAAGGCGGCCGGCGTGATGCTGACCACATCAATCATCGTGTGCCGACGGTCAATGAAAAATACAGGACTAACACTGTATTGCCCTATATACCACGAGGTATGAAAAGGTTCCTTTACTTATATAATTATTAGAAAATTGACTATGTCTGAAAGCAATGTATATCAACTTTCTTTGTCAACGAGAATATAGAGCATGTATATATGTGTTGTCTGGGATGGTATGATAGAGTTACAAACACAGACCTGTGGATAAGAACCGACAGGAACACATGATGATCCAAGTTGAGATGAGAAAATGGCGATGGGTCGGGCATACCCTACGGAAGACACAGTTGAGTGTCACTAGAAAGCACTTGAGTGGAACCCGCAAGGAAAACCAAAAAGAGAACGCTCTAAACAAACCTAGAGACGAAGTTTTCTTGAGGAACTGAAAAGTGCTCGACTATCCTGGAAGACCATAAAGTGATCATCCAGAGACCGAGAAGAGTGGCGAACAGCTGTTGAGGCCCTATGCCCCACGAGGAGCGGAAAGGCATAAATCAAGTAAGTCATATATGGGGTGAGGGACTTTTATAAGGGGGTTAGAAAGTTTTATCATGCAAAGTAGGTGGTGGCCGAAAAGTTTGGGAATCTATGATATAGATGAAATTCACCTCGGGTAGTATGTCTGACAAGAACTTTAGTAGTTTGTTTACTCTTTACAGATTCAATATCAAAACATTACGCTATACAGGATTAATAAACTCCAAAGCTTAGGGCTGTCAGTCTTAAAGAGGTTTATATAGTTCAAAAATCACAGACAAAATACACTGGAGGGGTTGTTGAGGATGTTAACTTTTATCGTGTCTATTGCTAGTTGGGAAATGACTAAAGATATAGAAAGCAAGTTTGAGTACATTTGAAAATAGATGTCTGCGATAAAATAGTTAGTTTAATTAGTTATTTAGTTTCTTTCGTGCCAAAGGTGGCACATAGGGCAGAAGTTTTAGATCTCCATGTGATGCGGTTCGTTGCTAGCAGTTAGAGATATCGTATGGTTTTACATCCCCATAGTTTACTTTCTTGTAGGATTGTTCTTCGAAGAGTGGTCTTAGGTCTTCCACCTTTCTTTTTCCATCTGGTGACCACACAAGGACGGGTTGATTTAGTCTCTTTTGTTTGATCTAAGAACAAGACCTAAATATTTCCACCTTCGTTTCCTCATAATATTTGATACGGGTTGTTGGTGTTTTCTATCTGTGTACGAAAAAATAATGAACATAAAATTGGACAAAATCAGAAGTGATTTAAAATCAGAGTTGTCTATGTTTATTGTCTATGTTTATTGTCTATGATTATTGTCTATAACTCGCATCCGTATGTCAGTATTGGTTCTATGTAGCACTTTAAAACTCTCGTTCTGATCTCAATTGACAATAACTTTATTTTACAGTAAAACCTCGATTAACCGTCACTTGTCTCTCTCTCTCTCTCTCACTCACCTCGATCACCGCTTAGACTGATGTACCAGATTTCCCCATACATTTTTCTAATTTTTTTGTTTTATTCAAGTGGAAATTTGATTCATGCAGCCTTATCATGGATGTGCTTCGTCACATCTTTAGCACCATTTGGAGCTCTGGTGCTTATCCATCGGTGATGTGTCCGGTTTTAGCCAGCGTTTACTGGGTTCGCTCTCCGTCAGCCCTACCTGCAAGGCAGCAGGTTGCTATTTTCTTTTAGGTAGCTAACCTTATACAACCTTCCCTCCCGGGTTGTTGAGCGGCATCTGCCCAGGTTACCAGTCATTTTCTTTGACTACTTGGTTTGCCTGCCGTCCATTCTTATGTACGGTTTGCTCCGCTAGCCTTTGATTGTCCCCAATCGAACTACAAGACAGTAGTAACTCGTTTAACCGTCATTCTCTGTTATCCGTCATCGTCAAAAAAAAGACACCGAAGGAGCTAACATATTATTTTGAAATAACGTAGATTTATAGTATTACAATACATTTCTGTACATTACTGCTCATATATTGAAGAATATATTGATCATAGTGTCAAATTAAATACAACCCAGTAAACGCTGGCTAAAACCGGACACATCACCGAAGGATAAGCACCAGAGCTCCAAATGGCGCCGAAAATGTGACGAAACCACACCAATGCTAAGGCTGCGTGAATCAGATTTCCACATAAATGAGATTTATGATGAAATCTGGTACACCAGTCTAAGCGGTGATCGTGAGAAAGAGATAAATTAAATACAATATATATGTATTATTCACTTTTAAATGATATTTTCATTTTCGCCCCAAACCTGCAGTGAAATCACATTACTGTACATCTGTATTAAGCCATTTCTGTTATCCGTCTATTCGGTTAACCGTCACATCCCTGGTCCGGACGGTGACGGTTAATCGAGGTTCAACTGTAACCGAATTCTCCATAAAATGAACTGTATTTTTCATATAGTCGCGGCTGGTTACATTTCTAAAAGAAAGATTCCGTAGGAGAACGTAACTACACCGACTGACCTCATCAGGTACAGACATTTACTTCACCGTCAACTAAAAATAGAAAAATAGAAAATGAACTCCGGTTTGTTTCCTGTAATTACCTGACATCTTTCTTTTGAGTGGCAGTTTGCTCGGTTTCTACTGAAGTTTTTCGGAAAAACTCTCACCAGTTGACAGTTTGAAACATTATGATGACACGTTTTGAATGTTGAAGTTGAAATATGTTTAAGTTAGTTCTTAACATATAGAAGCTAAAGATATGTGCGTAATTTCAAGTTTAAGCAAGCGAAAGCATTCCTTGCTGTTTCATAATTTTAGAATAATTCTGTTGACATGACTAAGTTCTAATGTCCTCCCAGAGAGATAGAGCAACAGAGGGAAAAGAGTAAGAGAGTGAGGGAGAGAGGTTCAAATAGGACGAGGAAGATAGAAAAGATGTACAGAGATGAAAAGCCGAGATATAAAGATAGAAAAAGAGTACAGAGAGAAGAGAGAAAGAGAGAGAAGAAGAATACACATAGAGAGACAGCTAGAGGGACAGAGAGAGAGAGAGAGAGAGAGAGAAAGAGAGACATACAAGGGAAAGTCGGATTGAGCATTGATTGAGAAAACAGTGTCCAGGCAAATTTGTTTTCCAACTAAACTCACCATTTCCCCACACTGACTAGAGGGATTCGATTGTATGGCTTCGTGAGTAGGTGCTTCAGTTCAGACGTCGCAAACCTGCTTTCAACAACCCTACCATTACCTAACCTAGCAATACGAGCGTTCTTACGAACCACAGCCATCTATAAACTCATACGGTCGGCGGACTCAGGTAAAATTATGGGAAATCAAACCACAACCGGTCACGTGACCTCGCATTCTAGTATTGTTGTATATAGACGAATTCATTTTAAAATCAACACAAAATGCTAAATCACAGTTATTATGCAACACGTTAAGTTTAACAATAAGGAATATCAATATAATTAATATTTTTCACCAATAAATAACCATAGACTCACAGAATTGAGTAAAATTGCAAAATGGCTTGCAGTGTTCTATCAAACATATGTAAATTCCAGCTACTCCCCCTCCTCCCAACCCCGCAACTGAAACTAGGTCACGGTTCCCCAGTGGGTTATGCGGCCTAATATTAGAGTTGGCTGTGCTACTAACACAACAAGCGTGCCATGAAAAAATGGCTTTACTGGTTAGTGTCTTTCACAAACGCTTCGTTTTAGCTCTCTTCTCTCTTTAGCCTGTTACGCCCCTGGCGTTTAGGGCAGCAACAAACGTACACCATTCTTCCCTGTTCATGGCCTTCCTCTGTATTGTGTTCCAGCTATGATTCATTTCCCTCAGCTCTTGCTCTATCGTTCTCCTCCAGGTCGTCTTGGGTCTTCCACGCTTTCGCCTACCTTCTGGAGTCCATCTCAGTGCAGTTTTCGTGTCGGAGCCAGTCTCCATGCGCATCACATGTCCAATCCATCTCCAGCGTCGTCTTCGGATGATAGTGCCCATATTCTCTTGTTGGCATCGTGCAAGCAATTCTTGATTCGAGATAGTAGTCGGCCAGTACACGCGTAAGATTTTTCGCAGACAAGTTGTATGAAAGGCGGAGAGTCTGGACATATCCTGTTCTGTCATTCTCCAGCATTCCGATCCATACAGCAAAGTTGACAGCACACAGCTGTTATAGATACTAGTCTTGGTTCTGATGCTGTATTGGGCAGATTTCCAGGCGGTCTGAAGGGTCATGAATGCACTGCGTGCTTTACTCAGTCTGTTTTTAATGTCAGATCCAGCGCCTCCTTCATTGCTAATAACACTTCCAAGGTATGTGAAAGCGGTTGTATCTCGGAGGGTTTTACCTTCTAGTTTGACTGGTGCTGGGGTTGCTATGTTCAGAGTCATTACTTCAGTTTTCTTCTGATTTATTTTCAGCCCAACCATCTCACTATATTGGTTAAGGCGGCTGGTCTTTTCCTGGATATCTCTATGTGTATGAGATAGGAGTGCGATGTCATCTGCAAAATCTAGGTCTTCCAGAGTGGATGTGAGCGTCCATCTAATACCTCTTGCCTTATCTTCCGTTGTTTTACGCATCACCCAATCTATGACAGTGTTGAATAATAGGGCTGACATAACACATCCTTGTCGCACGCCTGTTTTTACTTCAAACTTTAGTTCTGAAGTTTCAACACTGCATGCAAACTTGCTGTAGCAGCTTTTATAATATTTATAAAACACAGTGGGATTCCATACCATCTTAAGATACGCCATAGACTTTCGCGGTGTATGCTATCAAAAGCCTTTTCAAAATCTACAAAGTTGATATAGAGTTTGCTTTGCCATTCTGTGCATTGTTCTATGATATTTCTAAGAGCAAATATTTGGCCTATACAGCTCCGTCCTCTGCGAAATCCTGCTTGTTCCTTTCTCAGTTTCTTATCCACAGCGTCAGTAATACGTTGTACGATGATTTTGCTTAAGATTTTACTTGGGACAGAAAGCAGTGTTATTCCACGCCAATTATTACAATCGGCAAGGGAGCCCTTTTTGGGTATCTTGATGATGACTCCTCTGTTCCATGCATCAGGTATTATTTGGGCATTCCATATAGTAGTAAACAAGGGTTGCAATATATTAGCTGCAAGTTCTGGGTCTATTTTGAATAGTTCTGCGTTTAAGTTATCATTCCCTGGTGCCTTGTTATTCTTAAGAGATTTAATTGCTGTAATGATCTCATCCTGGCTGGGTGTTTCAATGCCAATTTCTAACTCCTCTGTTGGTTCTGGTATGTCTGCTACTACCGTTGGAGGTGGTCTGTTTAGCAATTCTTTAAAATGCTCTGTCCATCGTATTTCTTGTTCCTTTTCCGTTGTCAATAGTATTCCATTCTTATCCTTTATGAGAGTATTTGATCTTCTGTAATGTTTCCAGCTTATTAGCTTTGTAATTTTGTACACTGTTCCCTGATCACACTTTTTGCTGCTTCTTCTGCCTGTACTGCCAGGTCTTCAACATACATTCTTTTGTCGGCTCTCACAGCCCGTTTGATTTCTTTACTTGCGCTTTTGTACTGTTCTTGGTATCTTGCTTTCAGTCTTTCGGACTTTGCTTCTAACAATTTCTTTTTAATATTCTTCGGCTGTCTATTATTTTCCATGTTGTTGGTGTTATCCATTCTTTTCTTTTCTTTGTGCGTAGCCTAGACATGTTTCACTGCTCTTGCTATATATAGATGCTATGTTGTCCCATGTTTTATCTATGTTGTCAGTTTCATCCGTAGTTTCATTACTTTCTAGGGCTTGGAATCTGTTCTTTATCTGCATTATAAACTTATCCCTTACTTCCGTGTCTTTTAGTCTATCCACATCGAACCTCTTTGGAAGTTTTTCTGTTGTCCTGTTTTTCTTAGTTTAAGTTTGACATAAGCTGTGACTAGGTGGTGGTCACTACCAACATCTGCACCTCTCTTGACTACAACATCTAGCAGCGAGCGTCTCCAGGGTCCATTGATCATTATATGGTCTATTTGGTTTTTATCTCTGCCATTAGGGGAATACCATGTTAATTTGTGGATATCTAAATGTTGAAATAGGGTTCCTCCTATAACGAGATTGTTCGTTTCGTTTTAGCTAGACACATAATAATCAGGCCAGGTTTTATCGAACAGTGTTTGCATAAACACATGCGATAAGCTGATTGTGATTGTATATATTTGAGACGAGACAATATCATACATACACACATGTATACACATATATACAAATCAGCAAGAGAAAATATAGGTATTTTGGACATATAAAAAGACATGAAGGGCTGGAGAAGACAGTCATGGAAGGAGGCATACCAGCAAAGAGAAGAAGAGGAAAACCACGGAGAAGATGAATTTAGGATGTAACTGATGGGTTGAACATGACGACTGCAGAGACAGGACATCTGGTCTATGAGAGAGAGAAATTCCGGAAAACTGTTGGTTTGACAAAGTTCTGCTCAGGACAAGCTCTTTGATGATGACGATACACAAATAACAAATATGCATCCGACACATATAACAATCTTTCAAGGTAGCTTCAAATTTGGGTGACGTAAGAAATAAGAGTAAGTGGTTCCAATCCTTTGTTTATCAATTTTTTTTTTTTATGAAGCTCTTAATACTTGTAGACTGTTTATTTGTTAATCATATTCTTTGCTTCCGTTGTTTCCTCTGGGGTTCTTATAAAAAAAAACTCATTGTTCTCTTCTTTCAACCCTACCACTGCTTTTATCATTGAGTGTGTTATTACGCTGCCATGGCTGTAATAAATATGATGATCTTGTGTGCACGTTTTTACTGCGATTTGTCCTTCCTTCTTTACCCTTCGCCTCCAAGGAAGCATAGGTCTTCAACCAAGGCCTTGCAAGCTCTCATACGCTTGGTTGTGGTTAAAAAGTAATTATAGCTGAGTGTTTTACAGGGTGGGGTAGCTAATCCCACGCTAAACCTCCGCTTTCGTCGTATATGTGGGCGATCACTCTCTGTCCGCTAATGTTAATCACGCCATATATAACCTTTCATATAAATATATGAAACCCAATTCTGTATTTCAATCTTTATTATATGCATATATTTCACCTATATAGCACCTTTACATCTACAACACATATATCATATTCATACATATATATATAACATACAATATAGTCCCAACATGATTACCTCACTCTGAAAATGATATATCACCTTACAATATAAAATGCTAAACTATAACCACTTGATTATATAAAGCACAAATCTTCACTATTCAAGTCCTACACTCTATTGAATATCTAATACAAGTTCATCACATAATTGTATTGTACAGGTTAGTCTGAAGTCCTTAGAATGCCTCTGTCTATTTTAAAATGTTAATAGTTTTCTGTGGAACAGCTGTTCGGTTGAGTGTTCCATGGGTCTGTTACTTGTGACTTCAAAGATATATATTTCTTCACAGTGTCTATTTTCTGTCTCTTGATGAAAGTTTGCTTTTATACATTAAGATCATATCTGTAAAACGAGGCTCTGATAACTTGGTCACTTTTCTACAAATGGCAATTTAGAAGATATATATTTCAAGTTGAACAGGTAAGGCTTTCTCTAGTGCTGTCTGTCTCTATAAGATGCTACTTCTATTCTCTATCAGATTTGTCTATAGGTCTGATCGTGGCTACTCTGCTGTGTGGATCTATTTATGAATCTGCTGTCCACACTACACATGTCTAGTTATACTCACATATCCGAAGTCAGCGTTGGTCGTCTCTTCAACTCAGCACACTGGGCCATTCCGTCTGCCCTTTTGGGAGTTTTGCAAGACTCTCTCCATGTTCGGCAAATCTCTATCCGAGTTCTAAAAGTCTTTCTGCTAAGTCTCTTCTGCTAAGTTGCTACTGCTAAGTTGTTTCTCTCTCTATGTGTCCTATCGGCTGTCGGAGTGTCTAGCCATACTCACATATTCGAACTCAATTCCGGTCTCTTCAACGCAGCACACTGGGCCATTCCGTCTGCCCTTTTGCGAGCTCTGCAAATTTCTCTACGTTCTGCACGTCTCTTCTCTTGCTGTCCTCCGAATTTTCGTCACCGTCTATTTATATGGGACCAAAACCCACCTTTGTCTTGCCCCAAAATATATCCATTTCGTTTCATTATCATACTAATGATTACTGACTCTACCGGTGTCTATCTTCCTGAGAAATCGTCCATAAATCTGTCCGGCATCCCTGCTTAATTTCCAATCTCAGTCTTTAACAAATCAGGCCATCCTACTTATCTTTCGGAAATTCATGTAGTATTTCCATAATGGCTTCGTCTGCCTAATTTATTTTGGGAAACCTAGCCGTTGCATTTTTAAACAGCTTCGTGGGTCGCCCTACTTAATTAAACTTTTGAACTTTTGACTTGTTTTTCTGTGGCCTATTGGAATTTGATACCTTTTGTCCTGCTCACCCACGAACACTATTACATAAACGACATGTGGTAGGTAATAGTGGTTCTATTCCTTACTCCGAATTCGGACCGCGGTAACCACACAGGCGTCAGATTTGTATTGTTCGTTGTCTTTTACTTTTTCGAACATGAGAGACGTATAGCAGGCACATTCACTCCGTCTATATTGCAATCAGATCTCATCAGACATTGATTGATAGTTTGATAGGACCATCATCATTGCATGTCGGTGAGTAACCATGTGTGCTTCGATCTCTTTCTTACACAGAAAGATCTCATCAGACATTGATTGATAGTTTGATAGATAGGACCATCATCATTGCATGTCGGTGAGTAACCATGTGTGATAAAACTCTTTCTTACACAGAAAGATCTCAGCTGCTTGATGAAATCTCATATACTTAATGAAATAAAGAGCAACCAAGCTCAGTACTTTGACAATGAACATCCTTCTGAACAGTGGCGGTTCGTGATCATTTTTGTTGGTTGGGCCAGACATATTTTTCCGGATAAATCATGGTTTTTGGTAGCTATATTTTAATTTATGAAATAATAGATACACGTTATACATTATTTTTGGTGGGGTCCGGCCCCACTGGTCCTTAATGACGAGCCGCCACCGCTTCTGAAGATCATACTAGAAGAGAAGAATTGATGATGGATGGACAGGAAAGAAGGAAACCTCTAAAGGTGAAGAACTGACTTCATTGCACTGAGTTTTCCTAAATGGCTCCTTCACTGTCGGTAGAAATATCTTCTTCGAACGCACCATATCGAACACTTGTTAACCGCTTGGTATGATTTGTATTCCTTGGAAACTAAATGCTACAGAAAGATCCTACGAATACCATGGACAGGAAAAAGAAAGAACACTGATGTCCTGAAAGAACTAAATGTTAAAGAGAATTGGCTGATAAACAACGTACTATACAGAAAAATTACATACTTTGGTCATACCAAGCGTCATGATAGCCTGGAAAGAACAATACTAGAGGGCAGGGTCCCAGGACGCAGAGGCAGACCAAGAAGAAGATGGCTACAAGATGTTAAAGAAACCATGAACATGACCATCGACGAAGTGGGTGAACTGGCAAGAGACAAGAGTGAATTTCAGATGTGCTGCAAAGAGACAACGTCCTATAAAGGATACGCACCTTGATGATGATGATGATGATTTGTATGTGATCTGAGCCTAAGAGCGAATGCACGTTGTGCCAGTTATTCGCCTACGATTAGACCAGAACATTCAATTTATGCGATGTTTTTTATTTACTAGGTAGTTTCTCTAGGTCCTTCACATCAGTCTCTTCTTACAGGATGCTTTGTAAATCGCAGTGGTACTATTCTTTGTTTCACTTGCGGGCCCCGGCATCAGACGGGTAGCAGAAATTCCGAGAGTGATGCACATAGCCGAACTCTGTAGCTCCAGCAGCAATCATATGGATCTCGTGAAAAAGAAAACACGTGTCACGTATTTCAACCCATAACCTTCAAGAATGTCATGCAAGCGTCTTAACCACTCCGCTTCGCCGTAGAGGCCCCCGGGGAAGAATAATACATCGCTACAAATATGTGGATAAAAATCAATAAATAGACCATTCGTCTGTTTTTTCTAGCAGGACGAAGGGACAGACTTTATTGAAGAAACATTGCATGCAACCAACCTTCGATATGGAGATGGTTTCGAATCAGATCTAATTAGATTAGCACTGTTTTTCTGGCACTTTCATCGTCTATCACTACCCTCTCAATTTCTCTCTTTAGTCTTCTATCTCAGTCCACACTGGTTCCCATTGGAACAATGTGGCTGTCAAAGTCTTCTATCTCAGTCCACACTGGTTCCCATTGGAACAATGTGGCTGTCAAAGTCTTCTATCTCAGTCCACACTGGTTCCCATTGGAACAATGTGGCTGTCAAAGTCTTCTATCTCAGTCCACACTGGTTCCCATTGGAACAATGTGGCTGTCAATTATCACTAATATTGATATTAGTTTTTCAATTCAGTGTTACTGTCTGTAGCACCGCTTTTTAGGGCTTTGTAGGGTAGCAGGACGACAACCTGAGGAATTTAATGGTCGCATGTCCAGGTTAAGTAGAGAAAATGACGATGGGTCGGGCATACCTACGGAAGACACAGTTGCGTGTCATTAGACAAACACTTGAGTTGAACCCGCAAGGAAAACGAAAAGAGGATGCCTAAACAGACCTGGACGCCCGCCTGCGTCCAGGTCTGTTGTAGCGCGTTGGACTGCGGGTGACTAGCCCTCTGTGAGTGCGGGTTAAATTCCGTGGGCTAGCAGAAAAGCTGTAAGTTTCCCAGATTTACGAAGGGTTACGATGTCCATGGCACCGAGCCGAAGATCTGAATGCTCAAATGCTTCTGGATCGAAAAAAACCCCAAACAAACAGACCTGGACACGAGGTCTTCTTGAGGAACTGAAGAGTGCGCGACTATCCTGGGAGACCATAAAGAAAACAGCCAGAGACCGAGAAAAGTGGCGAACAACTGTTGAGGCTCTATGCTCCACAAGGAGCGGAGAGGAATAAGTCAGTAAAGTAAGTAATTACCGCTAGTGCAGTCGCTGCGAAGCTGTTCAGGTTAGGATTTTTCTTTTATGCCCACGACAGAAAAACATCCGTGGCCTTATCGTGGATTGAACACGAGTTTCTCGCATGTGATCCGCGCTCTAATCTAGTCGGCAAGACCATATATTTGCAAAGTTGGTGGGTACTGCCGTCTCCCACCCCTCTCCCAGTGGGCGCTGTAGCCTTCTAGTGGGGGCGATAGTGGGGGTGGGGGGCGTTCAGGCGATTAAGGGATCGGTGCTTCGTAAAGAAGAAATTAATAATATATATTTTAAAATAAATTATTTTTGTGATTTTGCTATTGAATAATCATGTAAAATTTAAATTCTGCATTTTAATTCATCTTATGCCCTTCTTACACGATCCATTTTTCATCAATTTTCTATTTCATGTATATAATCATTTGAAAATGTGTTATGTATGGCAGAAATATATATATATATATATATATATATATATATATATATTCTATGTCAAAGAAAAATGGAGCATATATATGCGTGTGTGGGAGCGGGTGGGGTAGGGGGGTTCGTTGACCAACTGGAGAGGGGCAGCGATACAAACTTTATATCGTCCAAGTGAGCGGTGGGCCGAAACAGTTTGGGAACCTATGGGGCTAGACACTCCTCTGCAGCTTTACTAATCCTATATAATGCTGACATTTTTTCCTAATACTTTATTTGTTCTCATTGAAGCTTCCATAACACAGTCGGTTATATAGCTTTGGTTTCTTTGTCCTAATCTATCCCCAGATAACTGGGAGAGGAGGGTGTTCTCTAAAGGGACACACATTTGTTAAGATTAGTTACTGATAAGCTTATAAGACAATACATTCCCACGTTATAATACAACATATAGCCCGTCTGTTGCCGGGGTTCGCAAGGAGCAAGAATAGTACACTGCGATCTACAAGGCATGCCTAAGAGGTGACTGAGGTAGGGGCATAAGAGGCTATATTGGTAAATAAAAGTCGCAGAAAAACGGATGTGCTGCCTAGTTTTAGACGCAAAGCCGGAGCATTGTACAATCACTCTTAAGCTCAGATCACATACAAATTCACAAAGAGTGATTTAGCAAGTGGTCGATATGGAGAGTTTGAAGAATAAGTCAATATTTATCATATACTTCGAATTAGCATTCGTTATCTTTTTCCCCATCTTTTATGTATTATTCTTGTTCTTATCACTTTCATCTCACCTGTTATCTTTATTTAACTATTTCCTTCACTTAATGGTTCACAAGGGGTTCTCTGTGGCCAAGTGGTTAAGCCAACTTGTGAGTCAAAGGTCGTGGGTTCGAATCCGCACCGCGCCGTTCTGTTCACGAGTGCATTTTTTCCTTCGACCCTTTGGATTGTTGCCTGAGCTACGGAGTTCGTGCTTTGTGCCACACTCTAGGCAGGTGGTGTGCCATTTCTGCAGAGAGGGACCGAGACATATGGGGTAAAACTCGATGCAATGAAGTAATCCTTTTGCTTTTCTTTTTTCGATCCAGAATCACTTGAGCTGAAAGCTCTTCGGCTCGGTGTCATGGACATCGTAACCCTTCGGCTCGGTGTCACGAACACCGTAAATCTGGGGAATCTGTGGCTTTTTTGCCATCCCGCGGAATTGAACCCGCACACACAGAGGGATAGTCACCGTAGTCCAACGCGCTACGAACACGCTGGGCAGACGGGCTAATCCTTTTGCTTAAAAACCCCATTAAAATGTTACAGTTTGTTGTCATGTTGCATTTCTTCATTTTCTTGCTATTATTTTTGCTTTGTTTATGTTCTCTATTTTTAGTCATTATCTGCGTTTAGTTCTCCTCTACATAACATGGATTTTCTTAATTTCTCTTTTATTACTTAGATTTTTCTTCCTATAATTCATGTCTTCTTTTATGTTGTTAAAATTACGTTTAATTCACTTATTATTTTTCTGCTTTTAGACTTTTTTTTTTTAAAACCTATAATTTTCTCAATATCTTATCCTGCTGTTCCTTCCTGTTTGTGATGAATGTTGTTGTAGCTGCTGCCTTATTTTCCTTGTTTTGTCAATAATTTGCTTCCATCATTTGAGATTAATTACTGTATTTATATGTTCTGGTCTTGAATGAGGTTTATTGGGAAATCTGGTACATCAGTCTAAGGGTGATCGTGAGAGAGAAGGAGATATGTTCTGGCATATGTGATACTACTTGGATTTTACGTATTTTTATTTAATGATTATGTTTGTTAGTGGTTATTTTCTCTGATTTTTCACTGTTATTTTCACTGATTTTTAACTGATTTTTCTCTGATTTTTAACTGATTTATCACAGATTTTAAACTGATTTTTCAGTTATTTTCACTGATTTTAAACTGATTTTTCTCTGATTTTTCTCTGATTTTTAACTGATTTTCTCTGATTTTAACTGATTTTCTCTGATTTTTAACTGATTTTCTCTGATTTTAAACTGATTTTTCTCTGATTTTCTCTGATTTTTAACTGATTTTTCTCTGATTTTTCTTATTTACTGATTTTTCTGTTTTTTCTCTGATTTTAAGATTTTAACTGATTTTCTCTGATTTTCTCTGATTTTAACTGATTTTTCTCTGATTTTCTCTAAATTTTTCTGATTTTTAACTGATTTTTAACTGATTTTTAACTGATTTTTTCTGATTTTTAACTGATTTTTTCTGATTTTAACTGATTTTCTCTGATTTTTAACTGATTTTTCTCTGATTTTTAACTGATTTTTCGCTGATTTTTCACTGATTTACCCTGATTTTCTTTCACTGATTTATCACTGTTTTCACTGATTTATCACTGATTTTTGACTGTCAAACTTCGACTGTCTTGATTCTACCACAATTATATGAGATATAATTTGACAGAAGAATATGAAAATATCATCAGCGAGTGCCGTGCCGGCTGACGCAGGTGATCATGGATCTCCACAAATCTCTGTCCCTGGTGCTTGCTATCATCTCAGATGTTGATGCTCTTCTGTGCCATGAAGTCAGGTTGTCCAAAATATTCTCTCTCTGTCTTCTATTTAACACAAAAATATTATCTTCCTCACTTACAGTTGTACGGTTACATAGCAATTTTTCCATGCCGCTCTATCCTGGGTAAATCGTTTAATCTCTTCTATTAAGTTGAGCCGAGGTTTCTCGACTTTCAGTGAAGTTTATTTCAGGGTTACCCTAGGGTGTTTTTTTTTTAACCCTTTGCTTCCCACTTGAATGCCTACTTTATGATTCTTCAATAATTTTTTTCACAGTATACCGAACATATCTCGATCTTCTCTTTTTTATAGCAGTTACTACTAGTAGTTGACCACTTTAATAATTTTTTTCACAGTATACCGAACATATCTCGATCTTCTCTTTCTTATAGCAGTTACTACTAGTAGTTGACCACTTTAATAATTTTTTTTCACAGTATACCGAACATATCTCGATCTTCTCTTTCTTATAGCAGTTACTACTAGTAGTTGACCACTTTAATAATTTTTTTTCACAGTATACCGAACATATCTCGATCTTCTCTTTCTTATATCAGTTACTACTAGTAGTTGACCACTTTAATAATTTTTTTTCACAGTATACCGAACATATCTCGATCTTCTCTTTCTTATAGCAGTTACTACTAGTAGTTGACCACTTTAATAATTTTTTTTCACAGTATACCGAACATATCTCGATCTTCTCTTTCTTATAGCAGTTACTACTAGTAGTTGACCAACTTAATAATGTGTTTTCACAGTATACCGAACATATTCGATCTTCTCTTTCATATAAAGCGTGTATACATAGTAGTGTGACCTTCTAATATTTTCACCAGTATACGAACATATCTCGATCTTCTCTTCTCTTTAGATCATTTATACTAGTAGTTGACCACTTTAATAATTTTTTTCACAGTATACAACATATCTCACTCTTTTTATAGCAGTTACTCTAGTAGTTGACCACTTTAATAATGTGTTTTTCACACAAGTATCAACATATCTCGATTTCTCTTTCTTATAGCAGTTACTATAGTAGTTGACCACTTTTAATATTTTTCACAGTATACCTGAACATTCTCGATCTTCTTTTCATAGCAGTTACTACTAGTAGTTGACCACTTTAATAATTTTTTTCACAGTATACCGAACATATCTCGATCTTCTCTTTCTTATAGCAGTTACTACTAGTAGTTGACCACTTTAATAATGTGTTTTTCACAGTATACCGAACATATCTCGATCTTCTCTTTCTTATAGCAGTTACTACTAGTAGTTGACCACTTTAATAATTTTTTTTCACAGTATACCGAACATATCTCGATCTTCTCTTTCTTATAGCAGTTACTACTAGTAGTTGACCACTTTAATAATTTTTTTTCACAGTATACCGAACATATCTCGATCTTCTCTTTCTTATATCAGTTACTACTAGTAGTTGACCACTTTAATAATTTTTTTCACAGTATACCGAACATATCTCGATCTTCTCTTTCTTATAGCAGTTACTACTAGTAGTTGACCACTTTAATAATTTTTTTCACAGTATACCGAACATATCTCGATCTTCTCTTTCTTATAGCAGTTACTACTAGTAGTTGACCAGACTCTTCTTTGATTTACTCACAAATCCTGAATTGCACACATACATACATACACACATATAAAAGCTGCCGTAGTAATAATCAGTAGTGTGCTGGCTTCCTAGACGGATGATCCTAGTTCGATCCTTGTTGAAGTGGGATAAGTTTTATTGACAGTAATGGGGGCCTCTTCCTCCCCGTTAGACCACTTTGAATGCAGGCGTAGTCATGGCGCCTAAAATGACGCCAGTAACTTTTTTATTTTATTTGAACGCTCCATATCAACCACATGTTAACCACTCTTTGTGATTTGTATGTGATCTTAGCGTAAGAGCAATTGTACGTTGTGCCAGTTATGCGCCTACAAGTAGGTCAGCACATCCGAGTTCTGCGACGCTTTTTATATACTAAAGTAGCTTCCTTAGACCACTACCTTAGTCGCCTCTTACGACATGCCTTGTAGGTCGCAGTGTTACTATTCTTTGTTTCCATTGCGAGCCCCAGCAACACATGGGCGGCTCCTGTCACTGATTTTTACGCGAAGGCTTGTTTTCCCTATCACCATGGTCTCTCGTTTTTCAGGTGAGTTTTGCTGCGATATCAGAGGTATTCAACGTTTCTCAAATCAGCAGAACCTGAAATGGTGACCAGAATAGTTATGCTAAGTAAAAATGATTATCGTGATGTTGACGTCATCATCATGTACTGTTCGTTTAGAAATTTACTGTCCTAATACCATGCAACTTCAAATGTCCCACATGGTAACTTGCATACATTAGTAACTTGTATACATTGCTAGCTTACACACATTGCTAGCTTCCATACATTCGTAGTTTGCAAATTTTTCTAGCTTGCATACATTAGTAGCCTGCAGGCTTTGCTAGCTTGCCGACATTAGTCGCTTGCACACATTGCTAGCGTCCATACATTAGTCGCTTGCACACATTGCTAGCTTCCATACATTAGTAGTTTGCACACATTGCTAGCTTCCATACATTAGTCGCTTGCACACATTGCTAGCTTCCATACATTAGTAGTTTGCACACATTGCTAGCGTCCATACATTAGTAGTTTGCACACATTGCTAGCGTTCCATACATTAGTGTTTGCACACATTGCTGGCTTCCATACATTAGTAGTTTGCAACATTGCTGGTCCATACATTAGTAGTTTGCGCACATTGCTAGCGTCCATACATTAGTAGTTTGCACACATTGCTGGCTTCCATACATTAGTAGTTTGCACACATTGCTAGCGTCCATACATTAGTAGTTTGCACACATTGCTAGCTTCCATACATTAGTAGTTTGCACACATTGCTGGGTCCATACATTAGTAGTTTGCCACATTGCTGGCTTCCATACATTAGTAGTTTGCGCACATTGCTAGCTCATAATTAGTAGTTTGCCACATTGTTACCTTCCATACATTAGCGTTGCCACATTGCTAGCTTCCATACATTATAGCTTTGCACACATTTCTGGCTCCATACATTAGTAGTTTGCCACATTGCTAGCTTCCATACATTAGTAGTTATGCACTCATTACACGATTGCATACATTGTAGCTTCTCTACACCTTCACACTTCTGGCTTCCATACATTATAGTTTGCACACATTGCTGTTCCATACTTATAGTTTGCACACATTTCTGCTTCCATTTCATTAGTAGTTTGCACACATTGCTAGCTTCCATACATTAGTAGTTTGCACACATTCTGAGCTTCCTACATTAACGCTTGCACACATTTGCTTCCAACATTGAGCTTGCATAATTGCTAGCTTCCATACATTAGTTGCTGCACACATTGCTAAGCAGTCCTATCATTATAGTTTGCTCACATTGCTAGCTCCATACATTAGTAGTTTGTAACATTGCTAGTGTCATACATTAGTAGTTGCACAATTGTAGCTCCATACATTAGTCGCTTGCACACATTGTAGCGTCCATACATTAGTCGCTTGCACACATTGCTAGCGTCCATACATTAGTCGCTTGCACACATTGCTAGCGTCCATACATTAGTAGTTTGCACACATTGCTGGCTTCCATAAATTAGTAGTTTGCACACATTGCTAGCGTCCATACATTAGTAGTTTGCACACATTGCTAGCGTCCATACATTAGTAGTTTGCACACATTGCTAGCGTCCATACATTAGTCGCTTGCACACATTGCTAGCGTCCATACATTAGTAGTTTGCACACATTGCTGGCTTCCATACATTAGTAGTTTGCACACATTGCTAGCTTCCATATATTACACGATTGCGCACATTGCTACCTTCCATATATTACACGATTGCGCACATTGCTAGCTTCATATATAGTAGTTTGCACATTGCTATTCCATACATTACACGCTTGCACACATTGCTAGTTTTGCACACATTGTTAGCTTCATTATTATAGCTTGCACACATTGCAGACTTGCATATATTGCTAGCTTGCATACATTACTAGCTTGTACACATTGCTAGCCTGTACACATTGCTATCTTGCATTTATTGTCTAGCTCGCACATATTGCTAGCTTGCATACATTGTTAGCTTGTATACATTGCTAGTTTGCATACATTTCTAGCTTGCACAGATTAGTAGCTTGCATTTACCATTAGCTTGCACACATTGCTAACTTGCATACGTATGTTGCCGAGAAGCCAGGCATGACTACTGCAAGGACGGGTAACATGTACATATAACCAGCAAGCTACGAGAAATATCAGAATGCACACCATTCTCCAATTGCTTACCTTTCACTAAACATGTATGTTTCTAAATTGTGCACTGTATCGTCGAACTTGCTAATGAGAGCAATAATAGATCAATAAAGGGTTCTCTTTGAACCAAAGAGGAAACACATGGGTTCATGAAGATACTTATGTTTGAAAAATTATTTCAAACTTGCGCAACGCATTACCCCCGAACCAAAATATACATATATAATATGTACACATTTTCTGCTCTGAATATTGGAAATCTGTTCCTAGTTAAATGTCCGCTCCCAGGTAGTAAATTTAGCGATCAGACATTGAATTCCCTTGAATAAAACCTGCGGGGAAGGGATGTCGATCGTTAGCTAACCAGTCTAGTTCCGTCACTGTCGCGCACGCTTGCAAGATCATGTCGCGAGAGAGTAGCGAGGGATATGTCACACACAACGCATACACGGTACTGTTGTCTTCACAAGTTGTAGAGTTTGATCCAGCATAAACGATATGTTATTTTCATATGTTCTGGAAGGAGATGTATGCGTATAGGAAATTCTGGTGAGTGGCGAATATGTCTTGTGTAATTAAGTCGTGATGTATGTATGTATATCTTGTGTAGTGAGGGATACACACTAGGTTTACTACAGTGTATCGTCTAGTTATTAAGTTTGAATTAACTTACAAGAAGAGATAGGTTTAGAAATAAAGATAGAAAAAAGTGGGTACAACATCAGTACTGAACTTCATCAAGAAATAACAAATTAAATGGTTCGGCCACAGAATCAGATTACCAACAGACAGTGCGCCACAAAGAACAATGTTGCTCCGATATAGTGGATACATAGCAAAAGGCCGGCCAGGCGGACCTCAGAGATAACTGAGGCGACGAAAGACAATATTTATGAATCGCACACAAAAGCCCGTTTTAGAAATCTCTTCTTACCCTGAAGCTGTGAGCTAAATCAGGATTGTAGAAGTGAAAGAGAGACAATGCGCATAGAGAGCTTCGCTCCGGTATCTCCTTTTTCGACATGGCGCTGAAAGACAAAACAGGATTAGAGAATAAATAGAGTTAGATATCATTTACGTTTTTGTAGATATTTACATTGTATGTATATTCTGTGAATGTATCTAATAGGAAAACAAAGATCAGAATACTAAAAGCATGCACATTTTCAAGTGTTGTTAAATAGCTGATAAACTGGCTGATGATGCAAATAAGAATCAGAAAATTTGAACAATTTTTCCACATATATAAATGGTTAGAGAAGATCATTATGGAAGGAGGCAGGAATACATTGAAAGACAACAAATGTTGTGGTTCGGACATTTAATGAGAATTAACCATCCAACCAATAACAGAATACAATAAAAAGAGATCAGGTTTTATAGCCAAGGGAAGACCAAGAAAAATATGGATAGACAATACCAAGACTACACTAAATAAACATGGATATAACACAACAAGAGCGACTCATCTGGCCCTGGCACGCCAATTAAAGCAGCCACCCCTGCGACAACTCCGTCATCCACCTGGGAAAAGACAATAGACAAATGGTGCTACAGGGTTTTCACCTGATTTTACGTTCTGTTACTGTGCATGATCGTGACATGGAAATCGTTGAGCAAATATTCTATGTAACGTAGGCAACGTAAAACTAACTTTACTAATAACTCGGTAAATAAACCACGGTGAAAAGAGTTGCAAATTCGTGTAAAGCTGAACTACGAGTGCATTATATAATCCTCAGTTCTATGTTAAATCTTTTCATGTGTCATAGTCAATTCAAAACCTCGCTTTGATCACAGTTTGCATTTATGAATTGATCACTAGACAGTTCTCTCATCTCCTCCATCGACATGTTTAAAATGTCTTTATTTCCTGGTGCTCTTTGTGTTTTGTGAGCGTCTGTAGCTTAATCGATAGTGAGCTCGATCACAACCATAGCGTACTTGGTTCAGACTCCGCGGCGGTAAGTTTGGAAGCAATTTTGTTCAGCATGAAATTTTGCGAACGGTAAAAATATACCTCACCGTTAAGAAAGCAATGGCAAACTAGTCAACATATAAGTGGTGCTAGAAAATCGACGACTCGTTTAAATTTGATTGAGGGTAAAGTCCTATAAAGGATAGGCCAGGATTTTCATTTTCAACAGACGTTCTGAGCTTCGTCTTTCAGAAACCATGTCCTCCATTATTGTTCTTTCCTAACCTCTGTGACTTTTAATGTTTCCACGGGATCGCTGATAGTGAAGTTGATAAAACTTTGCGTTTGTGACCGCTTGCCCTAGAGATCCCGGTGTTCGAGACCAGCTTGAGCGAAAATTACTAGTTGAGCACACGGTAAGCGTCTGGACTACAAGAAACTATGATCCTTGGGGGATCTAAATTACAAGTACATCGGAAGTCGAAGTAAGATTCGCCTGAATAGCGAGCTACACCGATGATATTGAACGCATGCATTCGCGATAATGCAGTCAGATGATCTTTACGTGGCGTCGTGACTATGCTTGAATTCATAGTGGGCAAACAAGAAATAAAAGATAACCAACATATTTAGTTTCAGAGACATAATGTTGTTGGTTTTGTTGTTTTCGTTCGTTCTTCTCGAGCATTTTGATCATTCTTATTGTGATATATAAACAGTCTTTGCCAAGAACGGTTAGAATGGTGCGCCCCTGTTAGTCCCCTACTAAAGTAGGACAAGCGCATCCGAAACCGAAGTTTTCGGTTTAAGGAAATGTTGGAGTCTGTCTTGCTGACAGTCAAACAATTCCTTCCCTTCGCTGTACAGTTCTCTAATGATCCGTTTATCGCCTTATATTTGGGATGGATCTACGCTAAAGAGCATTTTGTAATTTGCATCCTTTTCTGTGAGCGTCTGTAGCTCAAGCGGTAGTGAGCTCGATCACAAACCCAAGCGTACCAGGTTCAAACCCCACGGTGGGTAAGTTTGGAAGCAAATTCGTTTCCGTGGGATTTTACAAAAGGTAAAAGTAGACCTCACCGTTCAGAAAGCAATGGCAAACTACATAACTTATAAGTGGTGACTGGAAAATCAACGACTCGTTTACTGTGGTTGATGGCTACTTCCTGCAAAGGAATTGCCACGATTTTCATCCTTTTCTGAGTGTGGCGTTTCTTTTGCATCGTATGATAAACACTCTTTAACGATCATTTTAATGCCGTTTATTTTGGCTTGGATCTACTGCAAAGAGCAATTACTACTTTGCAAATTTTCTGACTTGGTGTGGTCGTTCGGGTTTAGAAACATGTACAACCCTTCTAGGACTGGTCATTTGAACGGTCACTTCTGGCTGCTTCGTATGTTTATTGCTCTTTAACGATCATTTTTGTTGTTGCTGATAAAGAACGCGTACCTTCTCCAAAAAAGAGTCATATGAGCTTTATTTGGCGTCATGACGACGCTTGAAATCATAACGGGCAAGCAAGAAATAAAAAGTAACCAAAATATTAAGTTTCAGAGACATAATGTTGTTTATGAACAAATATTCCGCGTTGACCTACAAATTCCTGCATCAATAATCTGTGAAGAATACCTCATTGCAAAGTTTCACGTTCAAAGATTTGTCATGCTTCAGACCTTGGCCCCTTTCAACTTAAGGTCGACTAGCTCAGACGGGAAATCGAAAAATACTTATTTAATGGGTGCTGGTTTTTGTGTATGTTTAATAGAACACTTTCCACGTTTTTGCAAGTTTACTGGATTCTATGCATTGATGATTATTTATTGAATAAAAATGTGAATAATACTGATATTCCTTAGCTTTAAACTTAATTTGTAAGATAATATCATCTTGATTTAGCATGTTGTATTGTTTTTAACATCAATTCGTTTTTATACAACAACACTAGAATGCAAGGATCACGCGACATTTGTGGTCTTATTTCTGAGAATATTAACATTAGCCCGCCGGCCATATGTTATCGGAAGTCACGCTTCAGACAACGTACATGTCCACACTAAGTTTCATAGTTGTTTGTATGTATGTATATATAATCTTGTGGCACTACTACCTAGTGTTATGCAAAGGGATATCATCAGGACCGTGCGATATATTTTCTCAGTATGATGCAAGTCTTCGAAATGCCGCCCCTTATTTGTTTTTTCTTTAACATAACCTTTAATTATGATTTTGATTTCGCGGCTTATGCCGCCTCTTTACAGGGCGGTCTGATGCGGCCGTCTCTCTGTATCATATCACGGCCCGGTCCTGGATACCATTATCCTCAGACTCCTAACAAGACACATCATGCGTATAAGACACATATACAGAAAGATAAGAAACGCTGAAGCAGAAAACCTACTTCTGTATATACTATTGTAGACAACATAGAATTTGCATAACACATCATCCATCTTGCGTGTCGGATCTATATCAAAGACAGGGAGAGATTTTTGCCTACCGAGGCGTCGCCTTCTCTACACCTGATTGAGGAGCTCGGCTGATGGAATGAAGCGAATCGTACAACTCTTCCGCCCGTGTGGTGCCGGGACCTGCAAGGGAAGCAAAGAATAGTACCACTGCGACCTCCATGGCGTGTTGTAAGAGGCCACTGATGTAGGACCTAGGAAAGATACTCTATTAAATATAAAGCATTGCAGAAATCGGATGTGATGGCCTACTTGTTGGTGCATAGCTAGCACAGCGTACAATCGCTCTTAGGCTCAGATAACATACATATCACAAATAGTGGTTAACAAGTGGTCGATATGAATAGTTCGAATAATAATAAGATACAACTCATTGAAACTGTTTGTTTTCTAATATGTTGATGACTGACAGAAGAACGGTAAGGACGTCTGAAGTCTAAAGGACGAATGCGTGGAGAGCATAAATTGCAACATGATACTCGACTGAAAACTAGAAGATATAGTTATCTTCTGTCTTCTCTTCTCTAATCATGTTTTGCCTCACAGCGTCAGGGTAAGAAGAGATTCATAGAACGAGCTTTTGTGTGCGCTTTATAAACAGTTTTTTTCACTACTTCTATTATTTATGAGTCCACATTTTGCGTGGACTGCCTTTTTCTTTGTATCCACTGCATCGGAGTAACATTGCTCTTTGAGTCTGTTGGTAATCTGATTATGTGGCCGAAACATTTTATTTGTTGTTTCTTGATGAAGTTCAGTACTGATGTTGTACACACTTTTTCCTGTTGTCCTCATTTGTAAACTGGTCTCTTCTTGATACTTCCAGCATTCTGCGTAGACACTTCATCTCTGTTGTGACTAGTTGTCTTCTATAGTTTGATGTCATCGTCCAGGTCTGGTACTGATAGCATAATCTTGCGAGAAAGACTGTGTTGAACAATGCTCTTTTAGTGTTCATGGTGACATGTTTGCATTCCAAAATTAGTGCCATTTGTCCTATGATATGATTTGTTTTCTTGCATATATGTTAGAATACATAGTTCTAGCAGTTGTCATCTATTAGAAACTACTCAGTTTTGTGTACTTTCACAACTGATACCAATATGATTAATCTAGAACGCATGGGTGGCGTCTGTGGCTTAGGGGATAGTGACTCGGTCTATTAACCCGACGTTCTGAGTTTGAATCACGCTGCGGACAGTTTGGTTGAAAAATTTTTCGTGTTGATTTTTGCAAAAGGACGATGGCACCACCCGTTCAGAAAGCAATGGCAAACTACTGAATGTAATAATGCCTAACAAATCACAAACAGCGTTAAAAAGCTGGAGTTGATTCGCAAAGTCCTGTAAAGGATATGCAATTAAATTTAGAACGCATGAGCAGATGCCACAGTTCTCCATTCAAATTGTTTCTAAAAACATTCTATTTCGTTCACTAGCTATGAATTCAGGCGTAGTGAGAGTGTCTAATATGACGCATCTGAATGATTTTTACTTGAAGGTTTGCTTTCTTTATCACCAATGTTCATTGCTATTCAGACGAGCTTTACATCAATGTCAGAGGTGGTTGTAATTTAGATTACCAAGTAAAGAACCATGATCTCATGTAGTCAAATCTCGTACTACCTAGCAACGATAATTTTGGTCAAGCTTGTCTTAAAAACCAGGGAGCAGTGGTAGCGTAGTTGTTAGTGAACTCGCTTCTCATGGCTGGTGGTCTGGGTTCAACTTCCGCAGTACGCGTGGAATTTTTTCCGACCGCTCTCAGGTCGACCCAGCCTCAACTGAGTACCAGACATGCTCTGGGAAAGTAAAGGCGGCCGACGTGATGCTGACCACATCACCCATCGTGTGCCGACGGTCAATGAAAAATACAGGCCTAACACTGTATTGCCTTATATACCACGAGGTATGAAAGGGTTCCTTTACTTTTTTTTACTTGTCTTAAAAACCGGAATTTCCACGGCACTTGCTCACTAGCGCATAGTGTTAGCAACATCGTTATCAGGGATCCATAAGCAACGGATTAGAACAGTTAATCTTTTCCTGTTTATAAACAAACAAAAATCCAGCGAAGACCAGAGCATTTTACTGATTACAAATAATACTAAGATTATGTCCACGAGCAAGATGTCAACCTCAGTTTACCATCAATAATTAAGCAGTTGAAAAATGTAGCAAGTTTGGGATATTGTAACTAGGAACGTAAAGTATAACACAGAAAGACAAGTTAATAAAAGGAACAATTTCTGAGATCATGTATGCTTCAACTGGCAACATATGGATGTCAATCATGGACAATTAAACACACAATGAAGAAAATCGAATAATAGGAAATATTTCAGTCTATTCCCAGGTGGAAGATGTAGTTGGTTGTCCACTCTTGTCGTTAAACGTAGGGATGGGAGCTTTAATTTGCGTTCTAGGGCCAGATGAGTCACCCTTGTTGTGTTATATCCGTGTTATGTAGTGTGATCATGATATTGTCTATCCATCTTTTTCTTGGTCTTCCTTTAGCTCTAGTACCCGATCTCTTTTATTGTATGCTGTTATTGGTGGTTGGTTGTATTTCATTCTCATTAAATGTCCAAACCACTGCATTTGTTTTTCGATGTATTCGGTGCATGAAGTTATGCCCACTCTGCTTCTGATGTCCTCATTTCGTAGTCTGTCTTTCCTGTTGACTCTCACTGCTTTCTTCAAGCATTTCATTTCACACGTACTATAAAAGATGATTGCCCAGCACAATATTTCTCCCAGCAGACTTGGACATTCACATCAAACTAGTCACGACCAAAGTGAAGCTATCTACGCTAGATTGTTGGTGGTATCCAAGTACCTCGGAAGTCGACGAGGCTATCCATATGGTTGAGGGATGTCTGTAAAAAGATAATATACGCCCACGCAAAAATAAGTCAGAAGCGCAATACCAGGCGTCATGACTTTCCGCCTGAATTAACAGCGGGCGTACGAGAAGAGCTGGAAATATCAAGAAAAGACCAATTTAGAAATAAAGATACCTGGGAAAAAATGGGTACACAATCAGTACTGAAATTCATCAAGAAACAACAAATTAAATGGTTGGGTCACATAACTAGATTACCAACAGACAGCGCGCCAAAGGAAACAATGTCATTCAGATAACGTGGCTACAAGACAAAAAGTCGCTTTCGCAAAATATCATCATCAAATATCTTGTCCTGAGCAGAAATTTGCCATCCCAACAGTTCTTCGAACTGTGTCTCTCTCATAGACCAGATGTCCCCTCATGTTCAAACCATTAGTGACATCCTAAATTCATCTTTTCCTTGCTATTCCTCTCCTCGTATTTACCGTTATGCCTCCTTTCATGATGGTCTCCAGCTCTTCATGTCTTTTTAAATGTTCAAAATATTTCAATTTTTTCTTTCTTATTTCTAGCATTAGCTAGGTTTCTTTGATTTTGAGTTCATTCTGGATAGATCTATTTGTTCTCTTCTCTGTCCATGATATACAGAGGACTCTCCTGTAACACATATGTTTGTCCACCGCTTTGTTCCCATGCTTCCAAAATGTGGACTACAGAAATAACAGAGGCAGGGAAAGATATCATGTATAAGCCCACACAAGAGCCCGATCTAGAAAAAAATCACTTTTTTATCCTTACGCTGTGAGGTAAAACATGATAAGAGAATTAAAAAGAAGTGACGTTAGGAGCACTGAAGTGAAAACCCGATATAAATGTTCAAGATAAGTTACATCATCTCTATGTCTCAATTGGAACGAAATCAGAGAGGGAAAGATAAAGAGAGAGAGAGAGAAGAGAGAGTAAGGAGAGAGAAAGGTTTCCCTGTATGAACGTTTCTTATTCCAGCCATTCCAGTTGATTCCAGACATTTCAAACTTCCTCTATTTCATTCTATATTTTCCTGCTGCTGTGTGAACGTTTTGTCTTTCTTGTGGAGTGTAAGTTTAGAATTAAGTAAAGATATCAGATATTCACTGTGTTGTTGTATGGAGCTTCAGTTTAGGACTCCTTCCTTTCGTTCGCTTGAAATATGTCTATACATTCAATGCTGTCTCTTGTATAAACTTCACTGTCTTTTGTAGTTCACACACATAGGTCCGTGTAGTTTTCTGTCGAGTGTTGTTTCGTTAGGCCAGTGAGTTTGCCTCAGTGTATCATATTCAGGGCAGTCTTGAAGTATGTGCTCTGCAGTCTGGTTTGCCTGTCCACATGTACACATGGCTGAATTGCCAATCTTGAATTTTGTATACATGTGGCTGCGGAGCCGATTGTGTCCTGTTCTAAGGCGCAGAATAACAACTTCTTCCAATCTGCTCATATTATAGTAATCGTCTTGTGTTGGTATTTGTGGCTTTCTCATTGATTTAATCATCCTTTTCTTTTGGTGGTAGGTAACTGGCACATCCGGCTGCTCTCCTGCAGCACCTTCCTTGACCAATCGGTCTGCTGTTTCATTTCCTGGTATTCCAAAGTGAGAGGGTATCCACTGCAAGACGACCCTGCGATGCTTGGACAATTTAGATAGTAGGGTCTGTAGACCTGGCAATTTTCTGAACTGGAGTGCTTGAAGTTCTGATTTTTCATCAGTCAAAAATACAACAGGTTGAGGATCGGGTCTGGTATTCAACAGTTTTTCAGTTGCCACCTTGATTGCCTGAATTTCTGCATCACAGTTGTGACAGAATTTCCCCGTTGGTACTTTAATCGCATCTCTAGCGTTGTTTGGGTATTCTATGTACACTCCTGCTCCTCCATTCTTCACTGCATTTTCTGCTGACCCATCTGTGTATACCCGGACTCAGAGGTCACGTGGGCATTCTTCATCAAGTAAACTGAGAGTGACTGTCTTGCGTTGTATGCTGTTCTGCTCATCCTTGTCAAATATTCCTTTCACTTCTGTCTGGATACATACTTCTGGTTCAGTCTCCTCTCTCCCAGGGGTTTGCTCTGGCACAGACTTTAGGGAATGCCAACTTTTGGTAGGTCTGAGGTTTGCCTATTCAGTCTTTTGGCCTGGTGAATAAAGCTGCTTCTTTTCAGCCGCCCCAATGCTAGATTTTGGAATCTGTTTTCCATTGGATGGCTTGGTATACTCAGAAACTTTTCTGCCTGCGTCATCACTTTTGTGTCTCTGCGTTCTCTCAGTGCTTGTATTCCCCCACTCTTTCCATCTCCTATATGAAGATATATGTTATTCATGACCATGAAACTCTTCTCTTCGAAAAGACTCAGTGCGTTAAGAATGACATTTCGGTCCATTGCAGCTCCCTCTGACATCGTAGCCATCCCAACCAATCTATCATCTCGTCCATTACCCCTGACTCTTGCGTGCCCAGGGACAAATATGAAGGTGATTTCTCTGATCCATGTCTGTACCAGTACCTCCACCCAGTTTCGTCTCATCATTCCTGCTTCAACTTGCAAACTACTCGTGGAGTCGCTGATTATAAAAACACGAGAGAAGTCATGAGAATCATATCGCCTCTGTTACCGCCCGTACCTCCATTGTCAAACTACTTGTGGTTGTCGCGTAGGTCCCACAGGCCTCTCTTATTATTTTTCCTCCTGAGCGTACTGAAAAAGCCCTGTGATTCCCACTCGCTGATTAGAGTGAGAGAGAGGGGTAGCAATATTGGTACAGCCCGAAAAGAACAACATACCAAATATACAAAAAGATTGATTAATTAACATCGAACTGGTGTGAGCTGCTGGATTTGTTGAGGCGAGATCGGAGCACCTATAGACATGTCTGGAGTGCTATGATGATAGTTCTCTGACAACTGATATGTTATTCAGTGTTCTGTTCCGCCCGTGTGGTGCCGGGGCCCGCAAGGAAGCAAAGAATAGTACCACTGCAACCTACAATCTATGCCGTAAGAGGCAACTGATGTAGATCTTAGAGATGCTACCCTAGTAAATAAAAATCAGCGCAGGAATCGGACGTGTTGGCCTACTAGTAGGCGCGTAACTGGCACAACGTACAATCGTTCTTAGGCTCAGATCACATACAGATCGCGCAGAGTGGTTGAGAAATGAGCGTTCAAAGAAGAAGTGTGTTGTTAACATCAGTTTTTGGTTGTAGCTAATCTCCAAAATGAGAATGCATCCATCCACTATTTCGCCATGTTAAGGAATTACACTGGTATTGGTTCTGTTTCTTCTTCTGTGGTAATGATTTAACTATTGTGTATTTTTTATCTTGTATGGGTTGGATGTAGGTGAGGGTTTACTTGTCGAACCACAGCCAGGTTTCTAGCACAGGCCAGACAACTGGCCGGGTATTCCCTGACCTAGATAAGAAAAGGGATCTGAAAATTACAGATGTTTGATAGAACACTGCACGCTTTTTTGCAATTCTACTCAATTCTGTAAGTCTATGGTTATTTACTGGTGAAAAATATTTATAATATCGATATTCCTTATTGTTAAACTTGGCTTGTTGCACAATATAACTTCGAGTTAGCATTTTGTGTTGATTTTAAAATGAATTCGTCTATATACACCAATACTGGAATGCGAGGTCACGTGGTGTAGTTGGGGTCTGATTTCCCACAATTCTTACCTGAGCCCGAAGGCCCAGTAGTTTATAGTTGGCTCTGGTCGAACCCATGCTTAGAAGTATAGTTGTTTGATTTTTTTCAATGTCTTGTGACCCCAGGACGCATAGGCAGGCCAAGAAGAAGATGGCTACAAGATATTAAAGAGACCATGAATATGACCATCGACAAAGGGGGTGAACTGGCTAGAGACAGAATGAATTTCAGATGTGCTGCAAAGAGAGCACGTCCTATAAAGGATACGCACTTTGATGATGTGGCGTTTGTTTGGTTTGGGAAAATTGAAAACGGGACCTACGCTTTATCATTCGTCTCCGATAGGACTAGGAAATCGATCTCTCCTACACTAATATCAGGGATTTCTGAAAAAATATCCCTATTTCTTCATGATGTAGTGAATCAGTACCTTTAAAACGAGAGACGAGCAGCTCTAACCGCTACGCCACAGAGATCATAAGTACTTAATACAGTGATACTTCCTAGTAAGGTGCAAGCAGTCTCTGTGACATAACTGTTAGGTGCTAGTCTGTTGTGCCAAAGGTACCAGTTTCGCTACCTCCTGAAGCAATCTGGATATTTTGCCAGATATCCCTGATCTCAGTGTAAGTGAGATCGAGTTCCTATTCCTATCGGAGACGGACGATAAAACGTAGGTCCCATGTTCAATATGTGCACGTAAAAGAACCTTTGTCAATTGAAAATCGAGAACAGCACGCAGAAAAGTCGCTGCTCAGGAAAATTCATAATAAAGATTACAATTAAAATTTTTGCAAAAATATTTTCACCATCTTTAAACTTACATCGTGAACCCTCACCGGTGCTACGGAGTTCGTGCACTCAGCTAAGATCTTTCTGTCTAAGACAGAGATCGGAGCAAAGATGGTTACTCACCGAAGTGTAATGATGATAGTACTATCATCAATCAATCATCAATCAAGACTTCCTCGAAAACCCGTCACCGCCCCATCAGTTCATTCTTTCTAGTTCTTCTCCGTGCATTATAACAATATCGTTTTACCTGTACATTTTTCTATTTACTTTTCTTTCCTGAACCAACTTTCCCACCTTCCATTCGTTTATTCAGTATTAATTAATCCATGTCCCACCCATTACTTCGCTCCCTCCTGTTCTATTATTTATGTTCTTCTAATGCATAGGTTCCCAAAGTGGGCGGTACCGCCCCCCGGTGGCGCTGATGCTTTCTTGGAGGGGCGACAGTGGGTTCAGAAGAATTTGGGGGCGTTCAGATGATCTAGGGGTCGGTGGCACCTTATACAAGAAATTGATAATATATATTTTAAACTATTTTCGTGATTTTGCGATTGAATAATCATTTTAAATTTAAATTCTGCATTTTAATTCACCTTACGCCCGTCTTACACGATCAATTTTTTCATCAATTTTCTATTTCAGTTATATAATCATTCGAAAATTGACCGTGTATCACAGAAATATATATCAATTTTCTATGTCAAAGAGAAAATAGATCATGTAAATATGTGTATGTGTAGGGGGCCTGTTATAATTTAGAGGGTACGTTACAAAATTTATGTCGATCAAAGTGGGCGGTGGCCCAACAATGTTTTCTTCTTCTTCTTCCTTCTCACTAGATTGGGATTTCGGATTCTCTATTAAAGGCAGCCGTCTGCCTCAGATTATCAGTCACGTCATACAGTTTGTGTTGGACGCTGGTGTAAGTGGGCCACCTCTTTCTTCTCAAGTCTGCATACTGGTGGCAGTTCTGTAGGATATAATTCCTATAATTCCTGCTTCCCCGTTTGTACCGACCTCTCCCAGCAGTAAGTTTTGGCCATCCTCGTGATGGTAGGTCTGACATTCTTACTGCGTGGCTAAATTTTCGATGCAGATTGACGACCGTAGAATCCGTTATCCCATTTCTCATTGTGAGGGGTCGTTGCACCATGTTATGCGCCATACGGCCTGGTGCATCCGTTTTCTGCAAGCATTTGTTTCGGGTTAGCATTCCCTAGCGGACACGTGCATCCGATTTCAGCCAAACCTCCTTAGTCGCCTCTTACGACATGCGTGGCAGGTAACATTGGTTCTATTCTTTACCTCCCAAATTTGGGTTCCGGTAACCACTCGGGCGCAACAAAGTTTGGGAACTTATTTTCTAATTCTAGCACTCCCGATTACATGTCTCAAACAACACTTTACAACCTTCCCACTGCTATTGTATTGATCATGTGCAGCTTTGTTTCCATAGAGATGTTAGGACGTAAGGTGGATCACTTTGTGTAATGTAAACAAAGACAAGCATTACTGCATACATGTAAGTTGTACCAGGTAACATCAACACTGCTGGCATGAATCGTTATCATAAGCAATGAATTACTTCCAGTTTTCACAATGTACGCAATTGCAGAATCTGATATTATAATAATTCCTCTCGTACCGTTATACGTTACATAGGGCCTGCAAGTAATTTCTCCATACCGCTCTATCCAGGACAGCTCGTTCAATCTCCTCCATGGAACTGAGACCGATATTTCTTGCCTCTCTCAGCAAAGTTCGTTTCAGGGTATCCTTAGGTCGTCCTCTCTTTCTTGAACCCTTTGCATCCCACTTCAATGCCTGCTTTGGTATTCGTCGATGATTTCTCCTCAAAGTATGTCCAACATATCTCCATCTTCTCTTTCTTATAACAGTTGTCACTAGTGGTTGACTAGACATTTATCTGATTTCATCACTTCTCTTGAATTTGTTCCATTTTATATTCATCTGATATGTGGAATAATATGTCGTGGAAATATTTTCAGGTTGTCTTCTTCTTCTTTTGTCGTCACACTGCTACCGGGTTGTTGCCCAGTGTCGTCACACTGCTACCGGGTTGTTGCCCAGTGTCGTCACACTGCTACCGGGTTGTTGCCCAGTGTCGTCACACTGCTACCGGGTTGTTGCCCAGTGTCGTCACACTGCTACCGGGTTGTTGCCCAGTGTCGTCACACTGCTACCGGGTTGTTGCCCAGTGTCGTCACACTGCTACCGGGTTGTTGCCCAGTGTCGTCACACTGCTACCGGGTTGTTGCCCAGTGTCGTCACACTGCTACCGGGTTGTTGCCCAGTGTCGTCACACTGCTACCGGGTTGTTGCCCAGTGTCGTCACACTGCTACCGGGTTGTTGCCCAGTGTCGTCACACTGCTACCGGGTTGTTGCCCAGTGTCGTCACACTGCTACCGGTTGTTGCCCAGTGTCGTCACACTGCTACCGGGTTGTTGCCAGTGTCGTCACACTGCTACGGGTTGTTGCCCAGTGTCGTCACACTGCTACCGGGTTGTTGCCCAGTGTCGTCCACACTGCTACCGGGTTGTTGCCCAGTGTCGTCACACTGCTACCGGGTTGTTGCCAGTGTCGTCACACTGCTACCGGGTTGTTGCCCAGTGTCGTCACACTGCTACCGGGTTGTTGCCCAGTGTCGTCACACTGCTACCGGGTTGTTGCCCAGTGTCGTCACACTGCTACCGGGTTGTTGCCCAGTGTCGTGGTTTTCTGTTTTGTCTTGCGCTGTTCTGGTGGCTTGAGTGAATGTTACTTTTGCTCTTTGACAGGATTCTACTATGCCATCTAACCATCTTTTCGTGGTCTTCCTCTTGCCTTCTTTCTTGATGTTCTGTTGTAGAAGACTCTGTATACTGTGGAGTTTGAAAGCATTCTTATTAAATGGTCAAACCACTTTATTCTATGTTTCTCAATGTAATTCAAGCAAGGTTCTGTGCCAACTTTCTTTCTTATGCTAATGTTGGTGACTCTGTTTTTCTGGTGGTGTTGGTAACTTTTCGCAGGCAGCACATTTCACATGTACTTATTTTGTGACTGCGCTTTGCTCATTGTCCATGATTGACTCTGGTAGCATAAAGTCGGTATGAAAATGATGATGATCATCTGCTGTTTAGCTGTCAGTGAAATATTTGGGTGCATAACAATTGGGCTAGCTGGTAGGTTACATCCTTTGCTTTTTGCACTCTAGCCTCTATCTCTCTCTCTAGTTTTCTGTCTTCTGTGATTTTCAGATTGTAATATGTTACATATTGCCGTTGAGGCACAGAGAAAAAAGAGCTGCACGAAAAGACAGAACACATAACACTCGCATGTCCAACCTTGATCATGTATGCCCCACCTGTGTTAGGGGAGTGTGTTCTAGGATTCGACTCTACAGTCACTTCCGCACAACACCAGAGAGGTGCATCAAGCACACGCCTGAGACTGTTGTCATCATTGCTTGCGATGGACGGCTGTTATTATATTATTATTATTATATGTTAAATACTTCATGGGAAATAAGTTTATGTTTTGTGATATGTTACAAATGTTACTATTATTGAGAAATATATTTATTCCTCTCGTACCGCTATACGTTACATATAACATGCAAGTAATTTCTCCATACTGCTCTGTCCTGGGCAACTAGCTCAATATCTTCCATAGAATTTAGTCCGATATTTTTTGCCTTTCTCAACAAAGTTCGTTTTAGGGTTTCCCTCGGTCGTCCTCTCTCTATTGTACCCTTTGACCCGAACTTCAATGCCTGCTTTGATATTCTTTGATCATTTCTTCTCAAGGTATGCCCAACATATCTATACCTTCTCCTTATTATAACAGATGTCACTAGTGGTTGACCAGACATTTATCTGATTTCATAACTTCACCTGAATTCGTTTCATTTTAGGTTCATTATTTTTCAGACATCAATTTTCAAATGCATTCAACTTACTTTCTATATCTTTAGTCATTTTCCAACTCTCGCTGGCATATGTTAGAATTGATACAACATTTGAATTGAAAATTCGTAATTTAATTTTAATACTATATAACTTGCAGTTCCATATTTTATTTAGACTTTTAAAAGCTGATGCGCATTGTAAATTTGTATCATAATTTCTTTGTTTAAATTTCTAGTGCAATGAAAATTCCTACCTAAATAGGTGAACTGCTCTGTTATTTTTATTATTTTGTATTCCATCGTGAAACTGCATGCGTCGCCTCCGATAACGTATGGCCGGCGGGCTCAGGTAAAAAAAAATTCACGAAAATAAAACCACAATCGTCACGTGACCTCGCATTCCAGTATTGTTAAATATAGACACATTAATTTGAAAAAAACAACACAATAGACTAAATCCAGGTTATATTATGTAACAAGTTCAGTTTAACACTAAGGAATATCAGTATTATTAACATTTTGTATCAATAAATAACCATAGACTCGTGAAATTGCAGAAACGCTTGCAGTGTTCTATCAAACACATATCAGAACCAGCACACATTAAACAGGAATTATTATTTTCTCGTCTGAGCTAGTCAGTCTTCTGTTACCGGGTGCCACACTGCATGATAATATGACACTTGAAATAAGTGCAGGCTGTCATATGTTAATGATCGATCGGGGGAAAATGTCAGGTTGTCATATGTTAATGTTCGATCGGGGGAAAATGTCAGATTGTCATGCAGTCGCGCTGTGCATTAGCTGTAATGTAACTAAGCGATTTTATAGTTGGTTATTACGCGTGAGGTTGCGGTAGAGAATTGGCATTTAGCGGAATGTGTGCAGCGGTAGCATAGACCGATATTTTAGTTTCGATTTCAGTATGGAATATCTTCATTGCACTCAAGACGTTGATTGATTGATAGGAGCATCATCATTGCACTGCGGTGAGTAGCCATGTGTGCTCCATCTCTTTCTTACGAGGAAGATCTCAACTACAGTGCACAAACTCCGTATCACCAGCGGCGGTCTCCTGGAACTCCGGACGTTTTTATAGGTGCTCCGATCCAGAGCCAACTGTAAACTTATAGGCCTTCGGACTCAGGTTAGAATTATGGGTTCGGTTCGGCTATGTAACATGATTCCGTCTAACAGTACACCACAACAAGCACTACCATTCAGATACAATGGTTTCAAGATTAAATATCACCCAGGTCAGGGCCAACTATAAACTTATGGGCCTTCGAGCTCAGGTAAGAATTATGGAAAATCAGACCACAACTACATCATGTGACCTCGCATTCCAGTATTGTTGAATATTGACGGATTCATTTTAAAATCAACACAAAATGCTAAATCGAAGTTATATTATGCAACAAGTTAAGTTTAACAATAAGAAATATCAATATTATGAACATTTTTCATCAATAAATAACCATAGACTCACAGAATTGAGTAAAATGGCAGAAAAGCTTGCAGTGTTCTATCAAACATATATAGATTCCAGCCCCCTCCGCTGTAATCTAGGTCAGATGTTTCCCCGTCAGTTGTCTGGCTTAGTTATCTAGAGTTGGCTGTGTCCGATCTCATGCGCAATATCTCCAACAGCGTCTAGCGACTAACCGTACCAGTTGGATTTTGATTGATGAGCCTACTCATATACCTGTTGTGCTGTTCTTTTCTGGCCACTTCAATCTTCAATCTAAGCTCTTGCAATCTAGCAGTTGACGTGGATTGGTTTAGATTAAAATCCTCTTTGTGCCCACACTCTATGAGGATGTTCCAAATGTCACTTCAATGTTAGAAAATGTCTACCAACACTTAGAGAATTGACACTTAACTGAATGTGTGCACCAATAGCAATCATAGATCCGCAATTAGAGAATTGACAGTTAACTGGATGTGTGCGCCAGTAGCTTAAAACAAGGCTTGTCGCAGTATGCAACAGTTGAGTTATTTTAATAACGGTCTCGGCGTACTCCCCGGCAGTTAGTAGGGAATGAGTTAATCTTGCTCCTCGCGTACAACAAACACGTGATTTCAAAGTCCGTACATCCCTGTATAAATTCAACATCAATTTTGGTGTATTTGTTGAGCATGCTATCGCTGAGCAATCGAATGATAACCCTCCCCCCTTATCAACCCTAAACTCATCGACGATCTGCTATCTTATATCAGCTCGCTCAATGCCACGCACAACCTTTTCTTGGAGACAATAGAACCACGTAATATTGACTATTGTCAACGCTGCAGGAAATTATAGTCTTTTAGTTCTTGAGAAAAAAAAAAAATTCGTCTGTGACATTTATTTAACACTTTTGATGTGTTTTTAAAAACTAGTCCTGGAGTCCAATATGTTGTCATTGTTAGCAGGGTGCCAGTCAATACACTGACTTCCGCAACCTTAAATCGACCGAGCGTGTTGTATGAAAGGTGTATGACACTCTGAACGTTATTATTATGTGTATTGTGATTGTACCCCTTGTGATTGGCCACTTCATAAGAATGCATTCAAACTCCACAGTATACATAGTCTTCTACAACAGAACATCAGGAAAGAATACGAGTGGAAGACCGCGAAAAAAAGATGGTTAGATGGCATAGCAGAATCCTGTCAATGAGCAAAACTAACAATTACCTAAGCCACTAGAGCAGCGCAAGACAAAAACAGAAAAGCACAACACTGGACATTGTAACGACAAAACAAGCAGTGATTGTACCTTGGCCAGAAGTTTGCATAAAATGGGTCTAGACTCGAAGGATTGACTTCATTGCACCGGGTTTTATCTCATATGGCTCAGTCCCTCTCCGCAGAAATGACACGCAACCTTCTGAAAGTATTTTCACAAGGCATGAACTCCCTAGCTCCGGCAACACGCCTAGGGTCTATGGAAAAAGATCACTTGGGAACATAACGAATGTGTCCGGATTCAAACCCACGACCTCCAGAACGCAAGTCAAAGGCGTAACCACTTAGCCACAGATATCGAAATAGGGGGAGACTGCAGTAAAACTTGGTAAATAGTGAAACACGTACAAACAAAGTACTATAGTTTTACAAAATACATAAACAGTGACGATAAACAGGAAAATCTGATTTTCCTTAGATACGTTGGTATTTGGTCGTCCATTTGTGTTTCATTTTAATTTGTCACTCCTGTTTGTTCGTTTGCTTGATAAAGGCCTTGTTGGTCGAAACGTTGCTGTTTATCGTCACTGTTTATGTATTTTGTAAAACTATAGTACTTTGTTTGTGCGTGTTTCACTAGCCACAGATACCACCAAAGAAGTTTGCATATAATATCTTGTATAGTACTGACTGACTGCACACCCATATACTGCACATCTCACCCTAAGATCGCATAATCAACCTACCTTGACCAGATTACCGAACAATCCGCTTCCACATTGTACGAATCTCAGATTCACTTATTTCTAGTAGGAATGATTTATGTTTCCTACACATCTCATCATCAAGTAGCTTGTCCCACCCGGAACTTGTCTCCCATGACATCAGTCCAGAAAAACTCTCCATTCTATGCATACTGACCGGTGTCAGCAGCAGTCATTCTCATATCTTCAATGACATCATACGCTCATATTATTCTTGGTTTTCCTCTCTTTCTTCTTCCAGACACCATTCCCTCCACAATTATCTTCTGTAGGCACTCATGTCGTTTGATGTGTCCGATATATTTAGTTTTCCTTGTTTTTATATTCTTTAATAGCCAACTCTCTTTATTATCAAGCTGTTGCAGAACAGAAGCATTTGTTCTTTTCTCTGTCCATGATATTCTAAGTACTCTTCTGTAGCATTTGCATTCAAAACATTAATGATCTTCTCCACCGCTTTGTCAATGTTCCATGTCCCACAACCATATGATGCAAGGTAAAAACGCAGGCTCTTAAACATCTATGAGCCCGCCTGCCAGCGTGTTCGTAGCGGGTTTGGACGACGGGTGACAAGTCCCCTGTGGGTGCGGTTCAATTCCGCGGGCTGGCAGAAAAGCCACAGGTTCTCTAGATTTATGGTGTTCGTGGCACCGAACCGAAGGGTTACGATGTCCATGGCATCGAGCCGAAGAGCTGAAAGCTCAAGTGCTTCTGGCTAGGGAACACCCCCAAGTCTATGAACATTTAAAACAGACTATGACTTATTTGTTAAAAATATTATCCCGATTGCTTTGCATGTTTTCCAATGTTTTGAAAAATCACATAGTCAAACCATTTCGTGAAGTAAGGTGGGATTCATTACCTGTCGATCGCCCGAGTGGTTACCTGGGCCCCAATTTGGGGCGTAAAGAATATAACCACTATTACCGGCCATGCATGTCGTAAGAGGTGACAAAGGCGGTTTGGCTCAAATCGGATGCACATGTCCTAAACGTGTAGAAGTCTATGCATTTAGGGTCCTACCAAACCAATGTGCAACTTGTACACGTTCCTGACAAAGATCAAACATTTAACAAAGAGGGATTACAATTGGTCGTAAAGAACGAACGCAAAGAAGAAGAAGAAGATTTTACCACTCGACAACAGGGACATAAGTCGACATAATTGATAGTTATATCTGCCGTTTAGAAAGTCTAAATTGTTTCACTCCTGTTGTATCATTTGTTAGATTAATGCATTTTGGTTAAAACGTCGCGTAACACTGCATTACTTTATGCTTACGTATTTCGCGATTATTACATAGTTGTACTGTAGTCTTTCCTTATATCCATATAAGATAGTGAGATTCTAATGCAACACATTTGTTACTGCAATCGGTTAATCTTTTTGATTAAAAGGTTGATGTTCGCGTCATGTTTATCAACCACTATTTTAATTTTATGCACGAGAACTTCATTCCAAGCCAGTTTATGTAAGGTACATGGCCGCAGCTTTGTATTGAATATATTGATTGCATATGGCGTGGTAACATTTGAGGGGACAGTTGGGACGTTTAAAAACTGCTTAGGCTTTAAGCAAGCTCTAGGACTCAAAGACTAGTAATATCAACAATATAGTGGAGGCAAAGAGAGCAGGAGAACATCCCATGCATCAGCTCTAGTCTCCAGTTTTACCTGCAGCAACTGTGGCAAGGATTGCCACTCCAGAATAGACCATTACAGCCACATGAAACGTTGTGATTCAGCACAGAACATACTACGTGACGCAACACCTATTGTCTCCTGAGACAAAGAGGCCAATGATGATGATGAGTTAATTGGTGAGCAAAATATCAACAAGAAAGTTGCTGAGCAACACTAGAGGGTAGAACTTGGCAGAAAGGCCTCATTGCTTAAACCAATTGTGATAGCAGAATAGAAAACAAGGAATAGCTTTGTACACAGTGAATACATTTATATTCACTACTAAGTTGATTTGATCACATCCGACAGAGTTGCCATGACAATAATGTTTATTTTCTAGATGGTCGTTAGTCAGCCATGACGGCAATATTTACTTTCTAAATGGTCGCCCGCCAGTCATGACGGTGTTATTTACCTTTTATATTGTTGTCATTGATCTACACGACACGTAGTTGTCTGTTTATTTGGTGTTTTTTTTCCTAGAAGTATGCACACGATAGGCCCAGAGCTGTCAATTAATGTCGTCCTGACACTCTGGAGTGCTATTCATATAGTCTCGACCTGCTACACCATGGACCCTGTACATAGTGTTACTTTTAAAACAAATACCACAACTTCAGCTTCCCATTTCTTGTCACTTCTTGTCTGCCATGGGATTGAATCTTTCTTTTTGTCACCTTCTATATTCTTTATTGTTTTTAAAAAAAAATACCTTGTTCTGTGTTATCTTTCTGTGTGCCTCTCTTTTGTCTTGATTCATTCTTCTTCTTCGCGTTCGTTCTTTACGACCAATTTTAATCACTCTTTGTGATATGTTTGATCTTTGCCAACAACGTGTATACATTGCACATTGGTTTGGTAGGCCCCTAAACGCATATATTTCAACACGTTTAGGACATGTGCATCCGATTTCAGCCTAACCTCCTTAGTCGCCTCTTACGACATGCGTGGCAGGTAACAGTGGTTCTATTCTTACACCCCAAATTTGGTCCCAGTAACCACTCGGTAACCCGGTATTCATTGTAGTTTCTTGCATCTTTCTTCATACCATAGTTTCATTGTTTGGTATCCTTTCTTCGAATGTCTTCCTAGTTATATTTCCGTATCCAGTATACTTCTTCCTCTTCGAATGCTCTATATCGATTATTTGCTAAACCACTTTTTGTGATTTGTAAGTGATGTTGACCCTAATAGCCATTGTACGTTGTGCCAGTTAGACGCCTAAAAGTAGGCCAGCACATCCGATTTCTGCGACGCTTTTTATTTACTATGGTAGCTTTCATAGGGCCTTACATTAAGCGCCTCTTACGACATGCCTTGTAGGTCGCAGTTTTAGTATCCGTTACTCCCCTTGCGAGCACCGGCAACAACACAGGGCAGTGTTAAGCCTTCAACGTCTTGTCTATTCTTTTGTTGTCACACTGTTACCGTGTTATTACCCAGTGTCGTCGTTGTTGTCTGTTTTTTGTCTTGCGCTGTTCTAGTGGCTTGTATGATAGTTATTTTTGCTTGCTTTTTTTTTACATGATTCTTATATGCAATTTATAATCTTTTTCGTGATCTTACTCTGGTCTTCTTTCTTGATGTTCTCTTGTAGAAGACTCTCATTCAACTTATGAGTGTGAAACATGAACTTTTAACAAGGCAGTGGAAAAGCATATGCGTGTTTTTGAATAGAGGTGTTGTAAAAGAGTCCTCCATATATCATGCATAGAAGAGAGAACGAATAGTTCTATCCTGAAGGAACTCTAATTCAAAGGACGCTGTCTGATGCTATAAATAAGAATGAGAAAATTGAGGTATTTTGGATATATGAAAAGACAGGAAGGGTTGGGGAAAATTATTATGGAAGGAGACATCCCGGCAAAGAGAAGAAGATGAAGACGCTGAGAAGATCGATTCAGGATATGACATAATTTGAACATGACGGCTTAATAGACGGGGCATTTGACCTGTGAGAGAGATAAATTCAGAAGGACTGTTAGGGTGGCAACCTTCTGTTTATGACAAGCTATTGAATGATGATGAGTCAGCATTTGCTTTTGTTATCTATGTACCGTCTTCAAAGAAGTGCAATTTTTTTTACTAATGCTCTTTAGAAGTTAGCAAAACGCATTGAAGCGAAGCAGCGATTTTATATATTAGTTAGCAGAAATTATTCTTCCTCGCAACCGCTTCTATTAGTTATTATAATCAATATTGTCTTTAGTACTAGAGTTCATTTTTATTCTTCTCCTTCTTTGCGTTCGTTCTTTACCACCAATTTTAATCACTCTTTGTGATATGTTTGATCTTGTCAAGAACGTGTATACGTTGCACATTGGTTTGGTAGGCCCCTAAACGCATAGACTTCTACATTTAGACATGTGCATCTGATTTCAGGCAAACTCCTAGTCGCCTCTTACGACATGCGTGGCAGGTAACAGTGGTTCTATTCTTTACACCCCAAATTTGGTCCCCGGAACCACTCGGCGTTCATTGTTATTTTTCAGAACCCTTGTTCATTTCTTCTTGTCGCCTCTTACGACATGCGTGGCAGGTAACAGTGGTTCTATTCTTTACACCCAAATTTGGTCCCCGGTAACCACTCGGGCGCTCATTGTTATTTTTCTCAGAGCCCTTGTCTTATTTCTTCTTGTTTGTACATTTATGTATGCCCAACTTGTTTGCCGTATTCATTCTTGATAAGCAGGTGAGACAGTTGTACATTTATGTATGCCAACTTGTTTGCGTATTCATTCTGATAAGAGGTGAGACAGTTGTCATTTTGTATGCCCAACTTGTTTGCCGTATTCATTCTTGATAAGAGGTGAGACAGTGTACATTTATGTATGCCCAACTTGTTTGCGTATTCATTCTGATAAGCAGGTGAGACAGTTGTACATTTATGTATGCCCAACTTGTTTGCCGTATTCATTCTTGATAAGCAGGTGAGACAGTTGTACATTTATGTATGCCCAACTTGTTTGCCGTATTCATTCTTGATAAGAGGTGAGACAGTTGTACATTTATGATGCCCAACTTGTTTGCCGTTTTCATTCTTGATAAGCAGGTGAGACAGTTGTACATTTATGTATGCCCAACTTGTTTGCCGTATTCATTCTTGATAAGCAGGTGAGACAGTTGTACATTTATGTATGCCCAACTTGTTTGCCGTATTCATTCTTGATAAGCAGGTGAGACAGTTGTACATTTATGTATGCCCAACTTGTTTGCCGTATTCATTCTTGATAAGCAGGTGAGACAGTTGTACATTTATGTATGCCCAACTGTTTGCGTATTCATTCTTGATAAGCAGTGAGACAGTTGTACATTTATGTATGCCCAACTTGTTTGCCGTATTCATTCTTGATAAGCAGGTGAGACAGTTGTACATTTATGTATGCCCAACTTGTTTGCCGTATTCATTCTTGATAAGCAGGTGAGACAGTTGTACATTTATGTATGCCCAACTTGTTTGCCGTATTCATTCTTGATAAGCAGGTGAGACAGTTGTACATTTATGTATGCCCAACTTGTTTGCCGTATTCATTCTTGATAAGCAGGTGAGACAGTTGTACATTTATGTATGCCCAACTTGTTTGCCGTATTCATTCTTGATAAGCAGGTGAGACAGTTGTACATTTATGTATGCCCAACTTGTTTGCCGTATTCATTCTTGATAAGCAGGTGAGACAGTTGTACATTTATGTATGCCCAACTTGTTTGCCGTATTCATTCTTGATAAGCAGGTGAGACAGTTGTACATTTATGTATGCCCAACTTGTTTGCCGTATTCATTCTTGATAAGCAGGTGAGACAGTTGTACATTTATGTATGCCCAACTTGTTTGCCGTATTCATTCTGATAAGAGGTGAGACAGTTGTACATTTATGTATGCCCAACTTGTTTGCCGTATTCATTCTTGATAAGCAGGTGAGACAGTTGTACATTTATGTATGCCCAACTTGTTTGCCGTATTCATTCTTGATAAGCAGGTGAGACAGTTGTACATTTATGTATGCCCAACTTGTTTGCCGTATTCATTCTTGATAAGCAGGTGAGACAGTTGTACATTTATGTATGCCCAACTTGTTTGCCGTATTCATTCTTGATAAGCAGGTGAGACAGTTGTACATTTATGTATGCCCAACTTGTTTGCCGTATTCATTCTTGATAAGCAGGTGAGACAGTTGTACATTTATGTATGCCCAACTTGTTTGCCGTATTCATTCTTGATAAGCAGGTGAGACAGTTGTACATTTATGTATGCCCAACTTGTTTGCCGTATTCATTCTTGATAAGCAGGTGAGACAGTTGTACATTGCTGATCAATTAGTCCAGTTATGACTAAGGATTGACTTTATTGCGTCATGTTTACCCCATATGGCTCGGTCCTATCTCCCCAAACAATGGTATACCATCTGCCGATATTATTGCACAAAGCACGACCTCCGTAGTTCCAGCAACAAGCCTAGAGGTCTCTGAAAAAATGCACTCGTGAACATGAACTGCGCGGTCTGAATTTGAACTCGCGATTTTCGGAACGCAAGGCTAAGGCTTAAGAAAAACACTACAGACACCCTGTCACGACTATTACCTGTATGATATCACCATCATATGGTAAACAGTCCAAAAACTAATTATAAACTCGTCTTATCATGCCCGTCAAACGATAGAAGAAAACTAGTCACGACAGAAATGAAGTCTCTACGCAGTATGATTGAAGTGTCAAGAAGAGACCGGTTTAGAAAATGAAGTCTCTACGCAGTATGATGGCAGTGTCAAGAAGAGACCGGTTTAAAAAATGAAGTCTCTACGCAGTATGATGGAAGTATCAAAATGAGACCGGTTTAGAAAATGAAGTCTTTACACAGTATGATGGCAGTGTCAATAAGAGACCGGTTTAGAAAATAAAGTCCTCATGAAAAAGTGGGTACAATATCAGTACTGAACTTCATCAAGATAACAACACACTAAATAGTTCGGCCACATAAGTAGATGACTAACAGACAGTGCACCTCAAAGAGCAATACTACACCGATAAAGTGGATACAATATCAGTACTGAACTTCATCAAGATAACAACACACTAAATAGTTCGGCCACATAAGTAGATTACTAACAGACAGTGCACCTCAAAGAGCAATACTACACCGATAAAGTGGATACAATATCAGTACTGAACTTCATCAAGATAACAACACACTAAATAGTTCGGCCACATAAGTAGATTACTAACAGACAGTGCACCTCAAAGAGCAATACTACACCGATAAAGTGGGTACAATATCAGTACTGAACTTCATCAAGATAACAACACACTAAATAGTTCGGCCACATAAGTAGATGACTAACAGACAGTGCACCTCAAAGAGCAATACTACACCGATAAAGTGGATACAATATCAGTACTGAACTTCATCAAGATAACAACACACTAAATAGTTCGGCCACATAAGTAGATTACTAACAGACAGTGCACCTCAAAGAGCAATACTACACCGATAAAGTGGGTACAATATCAGTACTGAACTTCATCAAGATAACAACACACTAAATAGTTCGGCCACATAAGTAGATGACTAACAGACAGTGCACCTCAAAGAGCAATACTACACCGATAAAGTGGATACAATATCAGTACTGAACTTCATCAAGATAACAACACACTAAATAGTTCGGCCACATAAGTAGATTACTAACAGACAGTGCACCTCAAAGAGCAATACTACACCGATAAAGTGGATACAATATCAGTACTGAACTTCATCAAGATAACAACACACTAAATAGTTCGGCCACATAAGTAGATGACTAACAGACAGTGCACCTCAAAGAGCAATACTACACCGATAAAGTGGATACAATATCAGTACTGAACTTCATCAAGATAACAACACACTAAATAGTTCGGCCACATAAGTAGATGACTAACAGACAGTGCACCTCAAAGAGCAATACTACACCGATAAAGTGGATACAATATCAGTACTGAACTTCATCAAGATAACAACACACTAAATAGTTCGGCCACATAAGTAGATGACTAACAGACAGTGCACCTCAAAGAGCAATACTACACCGATAAAGTGGGTACAATATCAGTACTGAACTTCATCAAGATAACAACACACTAAATAGTTCGGCCACATAAGTAGATGACTAACAGACAGTGCACCTCAAAGAGCAATACTACACCGATAAAGTGGGTACAATATCAGTACTGAACTTCATCAAGATAACAACACACTAAATAGTTCGGCCACATAAGTAGATGACTAACAGACAGTGCACCTCAAAGAGCAATACTACTCCGATAAAGTGGATACAATATCAGTACTGAACTTCATCAAGATAACAACACACTAAATAGTTCGGCCACATAAGTAGATGACTAACAGACAGTGCACCTCAAAGAGCAATACTACACCGATAAAGTGGATACAATATCAGTACTGAACTTCATCAAGATAACAACACACTAAATAGTTCGGCCACATAAGTAGATGACTAACAGACAGTGCACCTCAAAGAGCAATACTACTCCGATAAAGTGGATACAATATCAGTACTGAACTTCATCAAGATAACAACACACTAAATAGTTCGGCCACATAAGTAAATGACTAACAGACAGTGCACCTCAAAGAGCAATACTACTCCGATAAAGTGGATACAATATCAGTACTGAACTTCATCAAGATAACAACACACTAAATAGTTCGGCCACATAAGTAGATGACTAACAGACAGTGCACCTCAAAGAGCAATACTACACCGATAAAGTGGATACAATATCAGTACTGAACTTCATCAAGATAACAACACACTAAATAGTTCGGCCACATAAGTAGATGACTAACAGACAGTGCACCTCAAAGAGCAATACTACTCCGATAAAGTGGATACAATATCAGTACTGAACTTCATCAAGATAACAACACACTAAATAGTTCGGCCACATAAGTAGATTACTAACAGACAGTGCACCTCAAAGAGCAATACTACACCGATAAAGTGGATACAATATCAGTACTGAACTTCATCAAGATAACAACACACTAAATAGTTCGGCCACATAAGTAGATGACTAACAGACAGTGCACCTCAAAGAGCAATACTACTCCGATAAAGTGGATACAATATCAGTACTGAACTTCATCAATATGTAGATTACTAACAGACAGTGCACCTCAAAGAGCAATACTACACCGATAAAGTGGATACAATATCAGTACTGAACTTCATCAAGAAGTAGATGACTAACAGACAGTGCACCTCAAAGAGCAATACTACACCGATAAAGTGGATACAATATCAGTACTGAACTTCATCAAGATAACAACACACTAAATAGTTCGGCCACATAAGTAGATTACTAACAGACAGTGCACCTCAAAGAGCAATACTACACCGATAAAGTGGATACAATATCAGTACTGAACTTCATCAAGAAGTAGATGACTAACAGACAGTGCACCTCAAAGAGCAATACTACACCGATAAAGTGGATACAATATCAGTACTGAACTTCATCAAGAAGTAGATGACTAACAGACAGTGCACCTCAAAGAGCAATACTACACCGATAAAGTGGATACAATATCAGTACTGAACTTCATCAAGAAGTAGATGACTAACAGACAGTGCACCTCAAAGAGCAATACTACACCGATAAAGTGGATACAATATCAGTACTGAACTTCATCAAGAAGTAGATGACTAACAGACAGTGCACCTCAAAGAGCAATACTACACCGATAAAGTGGATACAATATCAGTACTGAACTTCATCAAGAAGTAGATGACTAACAGACAGTGCACCTCAAAGAGCAATACTACACCGATAAAGTGGATACAATATCAGTACTGAACTTCATCAATAAGTAGATGACTAACAGACAGTGCACCTCAAAGAGCAACACCGATAAAGTGGATACAAAGTAAAAGGCTGTCCACGCAAAAGGTGGATCACAGAAAAAAAACATGCAGTGAAAGACACCCTATGAAGCACACACAAAAGCCAGTTGTGAAATCTCTTTTTATGCCGACGATGTAAGACAAAACAGGATTAGAGAATTGAAAAACAACATACTTGCTAGTAAATGAACATAGCAAATCAACCAATGCTTTTAAAATTGAAAAACAACATACTTGCTAGTAAATGAACATAGCAAATCAACCAATTCTTTTAAAATTGAAAAACAACATACTTGCTAGTAAATGAACATAGCAAATCAACCAATTCTTTTAAAAGAAGAAAACGAAAAAGAGAACTCGGACAGGTAGTGACGAAAATAACAATTCGGAACTTTTCGAGGCCTCGTAATTGAAATGAGTACACCCTTTAACGAGGATCTATTAGACCTGCAAGTCTGGTGCCAGCAGCCACGGTAGTTTCAGCTCCAATAGCGTATATTAAAGTTGTTGCAGTTGAAAGTTTCTCGCCCGTGTGGTTACCGGGGCCCGAATTCGGGGTAAAGAATAGAACCACTATTACCTACCACATGCTGTATACAGTGAAAGGGGAGATTTGGCTTGGGATTTGCTACCCCACCCTGTTAAAAATACTCATGTATAAAAAGCACAACCAAGCTCATGAGAACTTGCAAGGCCTTGGTTGAGGGCCTATGCTTCCTTGGAAGTGAATGATAAAGAAGAAGAAGAAGAAGAAGAAGAAGATGTAACGAAATCTGTATAATTTGTCTATTTTTACTTTGTATTCTCTAAACATTGCTACTTTACTTTATTTGATACAGGTGACGTGTTAACACAGAAGTATTAACAACTGTTGCCATCCTGCAAGATGCCTGCCATGTTTGGATTAGCTTATGTCAGTGATGCCAATAATGACCCTTCAACATTTTAGAACACCAGCTAAAAGCTTACATAATTACACTTGGTCTTTGTGTAATGGGCAGGTGAAAATAAAAGTTCTGATCCTAGACCAACATGTTTGAAATAATAAGCGTTATTCACAGCTAGTACATGCCATCAGAGAAATAGTAAATATCAGAGATTCCGTGGACATTTTCTAACAGTGTCGGCCCAAATACGTTACCACTTGTATTTCTAAATGTGTTCAAATTAGTAAGGAACCAGTGGGCTACTGTGTTATACTATTATAGTTCTTAATATATCCAGATTCAGAAAGCAATGGCAGGCAAACTACTGAACGTATAAGTGGTGCCTAAAAATCAACGACTCGTTTACTGTGGTTGATGGCTGCGTCCTGTAAAAGATTCGCCACGAATTTTTTGGGTCATATTCAGATTAGTAAAGCTTTTTCATATCCAGATTAGTAAGCTTTTCATATCCAGATTAGTAAAGTTTTTTCATATCCAGATTAGTAAAGCTTTTCATATCCAGATTAGTAAGCTTTTCATATCCAGATTTGTAAAGCTTTTCATATCAGATTAGTAAAGCTTTCATATCAGATTAGTAAAGCTTTTCATATCAGATTAGTAAAGCTTTTTCATATCCAGATTAGTAAAGCGTTTTCATATCAGATTAGTAAAGCTTTTTCATATCTAGATTAGTAAAGCTTTTTCATATCCAGATTAGTAAAGCTTTTTCATATCCAGATTAGTAAAGTTTTTCATATCTAGATTAGTAAAGCTTTTTCATATCCAGATTAGTAAAGCTTTTTCATATCAGATTAGTAAAGCTTTTTCATATCCAGATTAGAAAAGCTTTTTCATATCCAGATTAGTAAAGCTTTTTCATATCAGATTAGTAAAGCTTTTTCATATCCAGATTAGTAAAGCTTTTTCATATCCAGATTAGTAAAGCTTTTTCATATCCAGATTAGTAAATCTTTTTCATATCCAGATTAGTAAAGCTTTTTCATATCCAGATTAGTAAAGCTTTTTCATATCCAGATTAGTAAAGCTTTTTCATATCCAGATTAGTAAATCTTTTTCATATCCAGATTAGTAAAGCTTGTTCATATCCAGATTAATAAAGTTTTTTCATACCACAATTAGTAAAGCTTTTTCATATCAGATTAGTAAAGCTTTTTCATATCCAGATTAGTAAAGCTTTTTCATATCAGATTAGTAAAGCTTTTTCATATCCAGATTAGTAAAGCTTTTTCATATCCAGATTAGTAAAGCTTTTTCGTATCAGATTAGTAAAGAACTAGTACCGGGATCTCTGTGGGTTAGAGGTTATGTGCTCGTCTCTTGTTCCAAAGGTACTGGTTGTCTCAGTGTGGAGCCATCGGGCTATTTTTCCAGAGATCCTTGATCTAAGTTTAGGTGAGATCGAGTTCCTAGTCATATCGGAGACGGACGATAAAACGTTGGTCCCGTGTTAAAGTTGAGGACGTTAAATAACCATTAACAGTTCAAAGTAGAGAAGAGCAGGCTGGAGAGCCGCTGCCCGGATAAATTCATTAGACAGATTAATAAATACAATTCCTAAAATATATTTGTACCATCTTCTAAATTACATCGGTACCTCGCTGGTGCTACGGATTTCGTGCATTTCCACTGTGATCTTCCTGTGTAAGAAAGAGATCATATATAAGGCATTGTATATAATATATATGGTCTTTTTCGTCTTTATAGACGGTCAATTGGCAACTGTTTTATTGTGACAACTTCTGAGTTTTCGCGTAAAACCTCATCCTTAAGTCTTTTTTTAAATGCTGCACCTTAGCGAGATGTTGTTTTCCATATAACTCAATCATCAGTCAGTTTTTCCCATGTGCTGTGACCTGTTGAAAAGTTCTTCATTGAGGCCTTGCATACATCTTTATATCTGAGCAGTAGTCTGCCTTGGTGCCTTTTCCCTCCGAAAGTATATATATATATATATATATATATATAAATAATAATAATAATAATTCCTCTCGTACTGTTATACGTTACATAGGGCTTGCAAACAATTTCTTCATACCTGCTCTATCCTGTGCAACTCACCCAATCTCCTCCTTGAACTGATATCGATATTTCTGCCTCTCTCAGCAAAGTTCGTTTCAGGATCTCCTTAAGTCGTCTAATTTTTCTTGAACCCTTTGCATCCTATTTCAATGCCTGCTTTGATATTCGTTGATCATTTCTCTCAAGGTGTGTCCAACATATCTCCATCTTCTCTTTCCTATAACAGTTGTCACTAGTTGAACAGTTAATATATATATATATATGTATATTAAGTTCCCTATAAAAATACATTATAAAAATGCCTATAATCAGATTGCACATTTTCCCCCTTATTAGAATTGTAATATTAAATCTCACATTATGTCTGTGAAACTGTTCGACTATCAATTGTGGCAAGAATTCTATTCAAGCATTATATTTTAACGAATTGTAAACATTATATTATCAAATGTCTGCATTCAAGTGAGATTTAACATAATAGGTAGTGGTTGTTGTCTTTGTTAAATTGGAGGCTATGAAGTAAATAAGCAAAACAGTTCGGCTTTCATTACTTTAACAACACGGCTCGTGCTGATGGTGTTGTCAAGTGGTGTATATATTCATTCAGTCAGTGGATTGTGTGGTACTATAGAGTATTCTAACCAATCATTATGTTGATTAAGAGTACAGAATATCGCTGCCGATGAGCGTGGAGGAGTATCGCATTGCACAGCTCTACATGATACAGGTACGGTACCCTTGTCGATGTGCTTGTTGGTTTTGTTGTTCTTCCCATCTGTGACTAGCTTCATCATTTTTGTTTTAGAATAACTGTCTTGATTGTTCTATTCGTTTCTCTCCATATCCCCCACTTCATTGTTCTATACGTTTCTCTCCATATCTCTCACTTCATTGTTCTATTCGTTTCTCTCCATATCTCCCACTTCATTGTTCTATTCGTTTCTCTCCATATCCCCCACTTCATTGTTCTATACGTTTAATCATAGATTGATCACCCAACAATCAATCAAGGCTGACATTAAGATACACATGAATTCATAGCGGAAGAACGGAAACAATACTTCTTTTCATCATTCAATTCCTTCTTCACTTTGTTGCTGACTCTTCATTATTCTTTTCATCATGCAATTCCTTCTTCACTTTGTTGCTGACTCTTCATTATTCTTTTCATCATTCAATTCCTTCTTCACTTTGTTGCTGACTCTTCATTATTCTTTTCATCATTCAATTCATTCTTCACTTTGTTGCTGACTCTTCATTATTCTTTTCATCATTCAATTCCTTCTTCACTTTGTTGCTGACTCTTCATTATTCTTTTCATCATTCAATTCCCTTTTTCACTTTGTTGCTGACTCTTCATTATTCTTTTCATCATTCAATTCCTTCTTCACTTTGTTGCTGACTCTTCATTATTCTTTTCATCATTCAATTCATTCTTCACTTTGTTGCTGACTCTTCATTATTCTTTTCATCATTCAATTCCTTCTTCACTTTGTTGCTGACTCTTCATTATTCTTTTCATCATTCAATTCCTTCTTCACTTTGTTGCTGACTCTCATTATTCTTTTCATCATTCAATCTATTCTTCACTTTGTTGCTGACTCTTCATTATTCTTTTCATCATTCAATCATTCTTCACTTTGTTGCTGACTCTTCATTATTCTTGTCATCATTCAATTCCTTCTTCACTTTGTTGCTGACTCTTCATTATTCTTTTCATCATTCAATTCCTTCTTCACTTTGTTGCTCACTCTTCATTATTCTTTTCATCATTCAATTCATTCTTCACTTTGTTGCTGACTCTTCATTATTCTTTTCATCATTCAATTCCTTCTTCACTTTGTTGCTGACTCTTCATTATTCTTTTCATCATTTAATTCCTTCTTCACTTTGTTGCTGACTCTTCATTATTCTTTCATCATTCAATTCATTCTTCACTTTGTTGCTGACTCTTCATTATTCTTTTCATCATTCAATTCCTTCTTCACTTTGTTGCTGACTCTTCATTATTCTTTTCATCATTCAATCTCATTCTTCACCTTGTTGCTGACTCTTCATTATTCTTTTCATCATTCAATTCCTTCTTCACTTTGTTGCTGACTCTTCATTATTCTTTCCATCATTCAATTCCTTCTTCACTTTGTTGCTGACTCTTCATTATTCTTTTCATCATTCAATTCCTTCTTCACTTTGTTGCTGACTCTTCATTATTCTTTTCATCATTCAATTCATTCTTCACTTTGTTGCTGACTCTTCATTATTCTTTTCATCATTCAATTCATTCTTCACTTTGTTGCTGACTCTTCATTATTCTTTTCATCATTCAATTCCTTCTTCACTTTGTTGCTGACTCTTCATTATTCTTTCCATCATTCAATTCCTTCTTCACTTTGTTGCTGACTCTTCATTATTCTTTTCATCATTCAATTCATTCTTCACTTTGTTGCTGACTCTTCATTATTCTTGTCATCATTCAATTCCTTCTTCACTTTGTTGCTGACTCTTCATTATTCTTTTCATCATTCAATTCCTTCTTCACTTTGTTGCTGACTCTTCATTATTCTTTTCATCATTCAATTCCTTCTTCACTTTGTTGCTGACTCTTCATTATTCTTTTCATCATTCAATTCATTCTTCACTTTGTTGCTGACTCTTCATTATTCTTTTCATCATTCAATTCCTTCTTCACTTTGTTGCTGACTCTTCATTATTCTTTTCATCATTCAATTCATTCTTCACTTTGTTGCTGACTCTTCATTATTCTTTTCATCATTCAATTCATTCTTCACTTTGTTGCTGACTCTTCATTATTCTTTTCATCATTCAATTCATTCTTCACTTTGTTGCTGACTCTTCATTATTCTTTTCATCATTCAATTCCTTCTTCACTTTGTTGCTGACTCTTCATTATTCTTTCCATCATTCAATTCCTTCTTCACTTTGTTGCTGACTCTTCATTATTCTTTTCATCATTCAATTCATTCTTCACTTTGTTGCTGACTCTTCATTATTCTTTTCATCATTCAATTCCTTCTTCACTTTGTTGCTGACTCTTCATTATTCTTTTCATCATTCAATTCATTCTTCACTTTGTTGCTGACTCTTCATTATTCTTTTCATCATTCAATTCCTTCTTCACTTTGTTGCTGACTCTTCATTATTCTTTTCATCATTCAATTCCTTCTTCACTTTGTTGCTGACTCTTCATTATTCTTTTCATCATTCAATTCCTTCTTCACTTTGTTGCTGACTCTTCATTATTCTTTCCATCATTCAATTCCTTCTTCACTTTGTTGCTGACTCTTCATTATTCTTTTCATCATTCAATTCATCCTTCACTTTGTTGCTGACTCTTCATTATTCTTTTCATCATTCAATTCCTTCTTCACTTTGTTGCTGACTCTTCATTATTCTTTTCATCATTCAATTCATTCTTCACTTTGTTGCTGACTCTTCATTATTCTTTTCATCATTCAATTCCTTCTTCACTTTGTTGCTGACTCTTCATTATTCTTTTCATCATTCAATTCCTTCTTCACTTTGTTGCTGACTCTTCATTATTCTTTTCATCATTCAATTCCTTCTTCACTTTGTTGCTGACTCTTCATTATTCTTTTCATCATTCAATTCATTCTTCACTTTGTTGCTGACTCTTCATTATTCTTTTCATCATTCAATTCCTTCTTCACTTTGTTGCTCACTCTTCATTATTCTTGTCATCTTCTCTTCACCATCTACTCTATCGCTTTGTTATCATTCTTGTCATTCTTCTCTTCATAATTCACTTTCTACCTCCTGCTATCATTCATCATTTCCTTGTTAACTCTAATCCTAACACCCTTCATCTTTCACTCTATTGCTGTTATTATTACTCTCATCATCAATACTTTTTTGTGTGTGATTTCTTCACCTTTCTCTTCTTCATGTTCTTTGTTAATTGTTACAAGTTAATTACAAGTATCCTTTACAAGACTTTGCCAATCAACCCTACCTTTTTAACGCTGTTTGTGATTTTTCTAGGCATTATTACGTTCAGTAGTTTGCTATTGCTTTCTGAACGGATGGTGCCATCGTCCTTTTGTAAAAATTCACGCGACACAATTTGGACAAACTGTCCGCAGCGTGATTCGAACTCAGAACGTCGGGGTTAATAGACCGAGTCAGAATCCCCTAAGCCACAGACGCCACTTATGGTCTTTGTTACAACCATTATATTCCCTTCTCTCGTTTAGATCTAAAGGAGTTTTTAAACCGGAAGATTGACTTTATTGCACCGGGTTTTACCCCATATGGATCGGTCCCTCTCCGCAGCAATGGCACGCCACCTGTTGAGAGTATAGAACAAAGCACAAACTCCGTTTCCCCGTCAACAATCCTAGGATTTGTGGGGAAATATTGCACTCGTGAACAGAACGGCGCAGTTCGGATTCGAACCTTCGACTCGCAAAATCAGTGAGTTAACCATTTAGCCACAGAGACCACCACAGAGTTGAGCTATATTCCTCCCTCAAACACTGATAATATTGTCCTTATTATTTGTCCTTATTATCTACATGTTCTTCGCTTGTTCTGTTCACCAGGCACCTGCTACTTTCCTCCAATGTAGCAGAACGGCGCGGTCTGGATTCGAACCCTTCGACTCGCAAGGGCTAACCACTTAACCACAGATACCGCCACATAGTTTATCTCTATTCCTCCACTCAAACCCTGATAATATTTTTCTCATTATTGTTACTTATTATCGACATATATAAACATATATCTCCAGTCGTGTTCAGCCGTCATCTGCTACTTTCCTCCATTGTAACTTTCTTCGTTCTAATTTCCTGTATTCCTTATTCATAACCCTTTTATTTTCTCCTGCTTCCGTTTTTTCCTTCTATCTCAACTTCCGGTGAATGTCAACAATAGCGGCCTCTAGCTTTCCACATTGTTCCTTTGTTTTCACGTCAAACAATTCTCTATTTTATCACATGTTGTTCTCACACACATTTTTGTGGTGAGATCACTTTATTTGTAAGACAGAGCTCTCTGTGGCGTAGAGGTTAGAGCAGGGCGGTGCCGTGCTATGATACAGAGAGGCTCCCGAATGAGGCGGAATGTAAGGGGTGCGACCAGTGGCGGCTCATCATTAAGGCCAGAGGGCCGGCCACCAGAAATAATGTGTAACGTGTATTTATTATTTAATGGATTAAAATATAACCTAACCCAAAACCATGATTTTCCTGAAAATGTGTGTCTGGCCCCACCAACAAAAAACGATCACGAGCCGCCACTGGGTGCGACATAAGCAGTGAAATCACAATTGAAGATTATTTTAAAGAAAAAATATTTAAGGGGCGGTATTTCGAAGACTTGCACCATACTGAGAAAATATACCGCACGTCCCTGGGTTTGGTGCTCGTCTCTCGTGTTAAAGTAACAGGTTCGCTCCCTCGTGGAACCATCTGGATATTGATCCAGAGATCCCTGATCTCAGTGTAGGTGAGATCGAGTTCCTAGTCCTATCGGAGACGGACAATAAAACGTAAGTCCCGTGTTCAATTTGAGCACGTAAAGAACCATTGACAGTACAAACTCGAGAAAAGCAGGCTGGAAAGCCGCTGCATGAGCAAAATTCATGTGTAAAAATTAAATTAAAAAATTCCTACAAAAATATCTTCACCATCTTAAAAATTACGTTGGGGACCCTAATGGGTGGTACGAAGTTCATGCACTGTCGCTGAGATATTCATATGTAAGAAAGAGATCGGAGCACACATGGTTACTCCCCGAAGTGCAATGTAAGAAAGAGATCGGAGCACACATGGTTACTCCCCGAAGTGCAATGTAAGAAGGAGATCGGAGCACACATGGTTACTCCCCGAAGTGCAATGTAAGAAGAGATCGAGCACACATGGTTACTCCCGAAGTGCAATGTAAGAAGGAGATCGGAGCACACATGGTTACTCCCGAGTGCAATGTTAGAAAGAGATCGGAGCACACATGGTTACTCACCGAAGTGCAATGTAATAAAGAGATCGGAGCACACATGGTTACTCACCGAAGTGCAATGTAAGAAGAGATCGGAGCACACATGGTTACTCACCGAAGTGCAATGTAAGAAAGAGATCGGAGCACACATGGTTACTCCCCGAAGTGCAATGTAAGAAGAGATCGACACACATGGTTACTCCCGAAGTGCAATAAGAAAGAGATCGAGCACACATGTTACTCCCCGAAGTGCAATGTAAGAAAGAGATCGAGCACACATGGTTACTCACCGAAGTGCAATGTAAGAAAGAGATCGAAGCACACATGGTTACTCACCGAAGTGCAATGTAGAAAGAGATCGAGCACACATGGTTACTCCCGAAGTGCAATGTAAGAAAGAGATCGGAGCACACATGGTTACTCCCCGAAGTGCAATGTAAGAAGGAGATCGGAGCACACATGGTTACTCCCCGAAGTGCAATGTAAGAAAGAGATCGGAGCACACATGGTTACTCACCGAAGTGCAATGTAAGAAAGAGATCGGAGCACACATGGTTACTCCCCGAAGTGCAATGTAAGAAAGAGATCGGAGCACACATGGTTACTCCCGAAGTGCAAGCAAGAAAGAGATCGAGCACACATGGTTACTCACGAAGTGCAATGTAAGAAAGAGATCGGAGCACACATGGTTACTCCCCGAAGTGCAATGTAAGAAGGAGATCGGAGCACACATGGTTACTCCCCGAAGTGCAATGTAAGAAAGAGATCGGAGCACACATGGTTACTCCCCGAAGTGCAATGTAAGAAAGAGATCGAGCACACATGGTTACTCACCGAAGTGCAATGTAAGAAAGAGATCGGAGCACACATGGTTACTCCCCGAAGTGCAATGATGATGGTGCTATCAATCAATCAAACAGTGTAAGAAACAGCAACTACGCAAATTGGTTCATAAACCTGAGACGCAGCAGAACATAGACTAAAAGAAACAAGAACAAGAGTAGAATAAAACTAGAACTCCCGCAGCAGAACATAGACTAAAAGAAACAAGAACAAGAGTAGAATAAAACTAGAACTCCAGCAGCAGAACATAGACTAAAAGAAACAAGAACAAGAGTAGAATAAAACTAGAACTCCAGCAGCAGAACATAGACTAAAAGAAACAAGAACAAGAGTAGAATAAAACTAGAACTCCGCAGCAGACATAGACTAAAAGAAACAAGAACAAGTAGAATAAAACTAGAACTCCTGCAGCAGAACATAGACTAAAAGAAACAAGAACAAGAGTAGAATAAAACTAGAACTCCCTCAGCAGAACATAGACTAAAAGAAACAAGAACAAGAGTAGAATAAAACTAGAACTCCCAGCAGAACATAGACTAAAAGAAACAAGAACAAGAGTAGAATAAAACTAGAACTCCCGCAGCAGAACATAGACTAAAAGAAACAAGAACAAGAGTAGAATAAAACTAGAACTCCCGCAGCAGAACATAGACTAAAAGAAACAAGAACAAGAGTAGAATAAAACTAGAACTCCCACAGCAGAACATAGACTAAAAGAAACAAGAACAAAGAGTAGAATAAAACTAGAACTCCTGCAGCAGAACATAGACTAAAAGAAACAAGAACAAGAGTAGAATAAAACTAGAACTCCCGCAGCAGAACATAGACTAAAAGAAACAAGAACAAAGTAGAATAAAACTAGAACTCCGCAGCAGAACATAGACTAAAAGAAACAAGAACAAGAGTAGAATAAAACTAGAACTCCCAGCAGAACATAGACTAAAAGAAACAAGAACAAGAGTAGAATAAAACTAGAACTCCCGCAGCAGAACATAGACTAAAAGAAACAAGAACAAGAGTAGAATAAAACTAGAACTCCCAGCAGAACATAGACTAAAAGAAACAAGAACAAGAGTAGAATAAAACTAGAACTCCCAGCAGAACATAGACTAAAAGAAACAAGAACAAGAGTAGAATAAAACTAGAACTCCAGCAGCAGAACATAGACTAAAAGAAACAAGAACAAGAGTAGAATAAAACTAGAACTCCATGAGCAGAACATAGACTAAAAGAAACAAGAACAAGAGTAGAATAAAACTAGAACTCCCTCAGCAGAACATAGACTAAAAGAAACAAGAACAAGAGTAGAATAAAACTAGAACTCCCGCAGCAGAACATAGACTAAAAGAAACAAGAACAAGAGTAGAATAAAACTAGAACTCCCAGCAGAACATAGACTAAAAGAAACAAGAACAAGAGTAGAATAAAACTAGAACTCCCAGCAGAACATAGACTAAAAGAAACAAGAACAAGAGTAGAATAAAACTAGAACTCCAGCAGCAGAACATAGACTAAAAGAAACAAGAACAAGAGTAGAATAAAACTAGAACTCCCAGCAGAACATAGACTAAAAGAAACAAGAACAAGAGTAGAATAAAACTAGAACTCCCAGCAGCAGAACATAGACTAAAAGAAACAAGAACAAGAGTAGAATAAAACTAGAACTCCAGCAGCAGAACATAGACTAAAAGAAACAAGAACAAGAGTAGAATAAAACTAGAACTCCCAGCAGAACATAGACTAAAAGAAACAAGAACAAGAGTAGAATAAAACTAGAACTCCCAGCAGAACATAGACTAAAAGAAACAAGAACAAGAGTAGAATAAAACTAGAACTCCAGCAGCAGAACATAGACTAAAAGAAACAAGAACAAGAGTAGAATAAAACTAGAACTCCAGCAGCAGAACATAGACTAAAAGAAACAAGAACAAGAGTAGAATAAAACTAGAACTCCCGCAGCAGAACATAGACTAAAAGAAACAAGAACAAGAGTAGAATAAAACTAGAACTCCCGCAGCAGAACATAGACTAAAAGAAACAAGAACAAGAGTAGAATAAAACTAGAACTCCAGCAGCAGAACATAGACTAAAAGAAACAAGAACAAGAGTAGAATAAAACTAGAACTCCCGCAGCAGAACATAGACTAAAAGAAACAAGAACAAGAGTAGAATAAAACTAGAACTCCTGCAGAACATAGACTAAAAGAAACAAGAACAAGAGTAGAATAAAACTAGAACTCCCAGCAGAACATAGACTAAAAGAAACAAGAACAAGAGTAGAATAAAACTAGAACTCCCGCAGCAGAACATAGACTAAAAGAAACAAGAACAAGAGTAGAATAAAACTAGAACTCCCGCAGCAGAACATAGACTAAAAGAAACAAGAACAAGAGTAGAATAAAACTAGAACTCCAGCAGCAGAACATAGACTAAAAGAAACAAGAACAAGAGTAGAATAAAACTAGAACTCCAGCAGCAGAACATAGACTAAAAGAAACAAGAACAAGAGTAGAATAAAACTAGAACTCCCGCAGCAGAACATAGACTAAAAGAAACAAGAACAAGAGTAGAATAAAACTAGAACTCCCGCAGCAGAACATAGACTAAAAGAAACAAGAACAAGAGTAGAATAAAACTAGAACTCCCGCAGCAGAACATAGACTAAAAGAAACAAGAACAAGAGTAGAATAAAACTAGAACTCCCGTGTGTTGCCGGGGCTATCAAGGGGTGGTTCATAAACCTGAGACGACGCAGAACATAGACTAAAAGAAACAAGAACAAGAGTAGAATAAAACTAGAACTCCCTCAGCAGAACATAGACTAAAAGAAACAAGAACAAGAGTAGAATAAAACTAGAACTCCCGCAGCAGAACATAGACTAAAAGAAACAAGAGTAGAATAAAACTAGAACTCCCACAGAACATAGACTAAAAGAAACAAGAACAAGAGTAGAATAAAACTAAAACTCCCGCAGCAGAACATAGACTAAAAGAAACAAGAACAAGAGTAGAATAAAACTAGAACTCCCGCAGCAGAACATAGACTAAAAGAAACAAGAACAAGAAGAATAAAACTAGAACTCCGCAGCAGAACATAGACTAAAAGAAACAAGAACAAGAGTAGAATAAAACTAGAACTCCCATGCAGCAGAACATAGACTAAAAGAAACAAGAACAAGAGTAGAATAAAACTAGAACTCCCGCAGCAGAACATAGACTAAAAGAAACAAGAGTAGAATAAAACTAGAACTCCCGCAGCAGAACATAGACTAAAAGAAACAAGAACAAGAGTAGAATAAAACTAGAACTCCCGCAGCAGAACATAGACTAAAAGAAACAAGAACAAGAGTAGAATAAAACTAGAACTCCAGCAGCAGAACATAGACTAAAAGAAACAAGAACAAGAGTAGAATAAAACTAGAACTCCAGCAGCAGAACATAGACTAAAAGAAACAAGAACAAGAGTAGAATAAAACTAGAACTCCAGCAGCAGAACATAGACTAAAAGAAACAAGAACAAGAGTAGAATAAAACTAGAACTCCAGCAGCAGAACATAGACTAAAAGAAACAAGAACAAGAGTAGAATAAAACTAGAACTCCCGCAGCAGAACATAGACTAAAGAAACAAGAACAAGAGTAGAATAAAACTAGAACTCCCGCAGCAGAACATAGACTAAAAGAAACAAGAACAAGAGTAGAATAAAACTAGAACTCCAGCAGCAGAACATAGACTAAAAGAAACAAGAACAAGAGTAGAATAAAACTAGAACTCCCCAAGCAGAACATAGACTAAAGAAACAAGAACAAGAGTAGAATAAAACTAGAACTCCCGCAGCAGAACATAGACTAAAAGAAACAAGAACAAGAGTAGAATAAAACTAGAACTCCCGCAGCAGAACATAGACTAAAAGAAACAAGAACAAGAGTAGAATAAAACTAGAACTCCAGCAGCAGAACATAGACTAAAAGAAACAAGAACAAGAGTAGAATAAAACTAGAACTCCCCAGCAGAACATAGACTAAAAGAAACAAGAACAAGAGTAGAATAAAACTAGAACTCCCGCAGCAGAACATAGACTAAAAGAAACAAGAACAAGAGTAGAATAAAACTAGAACTCCGCACAGAACATAGACTAAAAGAAACAAGAACAAGAGTAGAATAAAACTAGAACTCCCGCAGCAGAACATAGACTAAAAGAAACAAGAACAAGATTAGAATAAAACTAGAACTCCTGACAGAACATAGACTAAAAGAAACAAGAACAAGAGTAGAATAAAACTAGAACTCCCGCAGCAGAACATAGACTAAAAGAAACAAGAACAAGAGTAGAATAAAACTAGAACTCCCGCAGCAGAACATAGACTAAAAGAAACAAGAACAAGAGTAGAATAAAACTAGAACTCCAGCAGCAGAACATAGACTAAAAGAAACAAGAACAAGAGTAGAATAAAACTAGAACTCCCAGCAGAACATAGACTAAAAGAAACAAGAACAAGAGTAGAATAAAACTAGAACTCCAGCAGCAGAACATAGACTAAAAGAAACAAGAACAAGAGTAGAATAAAACTAGAACTCCAGCAGCAGAACATAGACTAAAAGAAACAAGAACAAGAGTAGAATAAAACTAGAACTCCCAGCAGAACATAGACTAAAAGAAACAAGAACAAGAGTAGAATAAAACTAGAACTCCAGCAGCAGAACATAGACTAAAAGAAACAAGAACAAGAGTAGAATAAAACTAGAACTCCCAGCAGAACATAGACTAAAAGAAACAAGAACAAGAGTAGAATAAAACTAGAACTCCCGCAGCAGAACATAGACTAAAAGAAACAAGAACAAGAGTAGAATAAAACTAGAACTCCCGCAGCAGAACATAGACTAAAAGAAACAAGAACAAGAGAAGAATAAAACTAGAACTCCCGCAGCAGAACATAGACTAAAAGAAACAAGAACAAGAGTAGAATAAAACTAGAACTCCAGCAGCAGAACATAGACTAAAAGAAACAAGAACAAGAGTAGAATAAAACTAGAACTCCCGCAGCAGAACATATACTAAAAGAAACAAGAACAAGAGTAGAATAAAACTAGAACTCCCATGCAGCAGAACATAGACTAAAAGAAACAAGAACAAGAGTAGAATAAAACTAGAACTCCCGCAGCAGAACATAGACTAAAAGAAACAAGAACAAGAGTAGAATAAAACTAGAACTCCCAGCAGAACATAGACTAAAAGAAACAAGAACAAGAGTAGAATAAAACTAGAACTCCCAGCAGAACATAGACTAAAAGAAACAAGAACAAGAGTAGAATAAAACTAGAACTCCCGCAGCAGAACATAGACTAAAAGAAACAAGAACAAGAGTAGAATAAAACTAGAACTCCAGCAGCAGAACATAGACTAAAAGAAACAAGAGTAGAATAAAACTAGAACTCCCGCAGCAGAACATAGACTAAAAGAAACAAGAACAAGAGTAGAATAAAACTAGAACTCCCAAGCAGAACATAGACTAAAAGAAACAAGAACAAGAGTAGAATAAAACTAGAACTCCCAGCAGAACATAGACTAAAAGAAACAAGAACAAGAGTAGAATAAAACTAGAACTCCCGCAGCAGAACATAGACTAAAAGAAACAAGAACAAGAGTAGAATAAAACTAGAACTCCAGCAGCAGAACATAGACTAAAAGAAACAAGAACAAGAGTAGAATAAAACTAGAACTCCCGCAGCAGAACATAGACTAAAAGAAACAAGAGTAGAATAAAACTAGAACTCCCGCAGCAGAACATAGACTAAAAGAAACAAGAACAAGAGTAGAATAAAACTAGAACTCCCTCAGCAGAACATAGACTAAAAGAAACAAGAACAAGAGTAGAATAAAACTAGAACTCCCGTAGCAGAACATAGACTAAAAGAAACAAGAACAAGAGTAGAATAAAACTAGAACTCCGAAGACATAGACTAAAACAGAACAGTAGATAAAACTAGAACTCCAGCAGAAAAGACTAAAAACAACAAGAGTAGAATAAAACTAGAACTCCGCAGCAGAACATAGACTAAAAGAAACAAGAACAAGAGTAGAATAAAACTAGAACTCCTGACAGAACATAGACTAAAAGAAACAAGAACAAGAGTAGAATAAAACTAGAACTCCCGCAGCAGAACATAGACTAAAAGAAACAAGAACAAGAGTAGAATAAAACTAGAACTCCCAGCAGAACATAGACTAAAAGAAACAAGAACAAGAGTAGAATAAACTAGAACTCCCGCAACAGAACATAGACTAAAAGAAACAAGAACAAGAGTAAAATAAAACTAGAACTCCCGCAGCAGAACATAGACTAAAAGAAACAAGAACAAGAGTAGAATAAAACTAGAACTCCCGCAGCAGAACATAGACTAAAAGAAAAAAGAACAAGAGTAGAATAAAACTAGAACTCCCGCAGCAGAACATAGACTAAAAGAAACAAGAACAAGAGTAGAATAAAACTAGAACTCCCAGCAGCAGAACATAGACTAAAAGAAACAAGAACAAGTAGAATAAAACTAGAACTCCGCAGCAGAACATAGACTAAAAGAAACAAGAACAAGAGTAGAATAAAACTAGAACTCCCGCAGCAGAACATAGACTAAAAGAAACAAGAACAAGAGTAGAATAAAACTAGAACTCCCCAGCAGAACATAGACTAAAAGAAACAAGAACAAGAGTAGAATAAAACTAGAACTCCCGCAGCAGAACATAGACTAAAGAAACAAGAACAAGAGTAGAATAAAACTAGAACTCCCGCAGCAGAACATAGACTAAAAGAAACAAGAACAAGTAGAGAATAAAACTAGAACTCCGCAGCAGAACATAGACTAAAAGAAACAAGAGTAGAATAAAACTAGAACTCCCGCAGCAGAACATAGACTAAAAGAAACAAGAAAGGTAGAATAAAACTAGAACTCCGCAGCAGAACATAGACTAAAAGAAACAAGAACAAGAGTAGAATAAAACTAGAACTCCCAGCAGAACATAGACTAAAAGAAACAAGAACAAGAGTAGAATAAAACTAGAACTCCCGCAGCAGAACATAGACTAAAAGAAACAAGAACAAGAGTAGAATAAAACTAGAACTCCCAGCAGAACATAGACTAAAAGAAACAAGAACAAGAGTAGAATAAAACTAGAACTCCCGCAGCAGAACATAGACTAAAAGAAACAAGAACAAGAGTAGAATAAAACTAGAACTCCCTCAGCAGAACATAGACTAAAAGAAACAAGAACAAGAGTAGAATAAAACTAGAACTCCAGCAGCAGAACATAGACTAAAAGAAACAAGAACAAGAGTAGAATAAAACTAGAACTCCTGCAACAGAACATAGACTAAAAGAAACAAGAACAAGAGTAGAATAAAACTAGAACTCCCCAGCAGAACATAGACTAAAAGAAACAAGAACAAGAGTAGAATAAAACTAGAACTCCCCATCAGAACATAGACTAAAAGAAAAAGAACAAGAGTAGAATAAAACTAGAACTCCATGACAGAACATAGACTAAAAGAAACAAGAACAAGAGTAGAATAAAACTAGAACTCACGCAGCAGAACATAGACTAAAAGAAACAAGAACAAGAGTAGAATAAAACTAGAACTCCCATGAGCAGAACATAGACTAAAAGAAACAAGAACAAGAGTAGAATAAAACTAGAACTCCCAGTACAGAACATAGACTAAAAGAAACAAGAACAAGAGTAGAATAAAACTAGAACTCCCGCAGCAGAACATAGACTAAAAGAAACAAGAACAAGAGTAGAATAAAACTAGAACTCCCAGCAGAACATAGACTAAAAGAAACAAGAACAAGAGTAGAATAAAACTAGAACTCCCGCAGCAGAACATAGACTAAAAGAAACAAGAACAAGAGTAGAATAAAACTAGAACTCCTGAGCAGAACATAGACTAAAAGAAACAAGAACAAGAGTAGAATAAAACTAGAACTCCCCAGCAGAACATAGACTAAAAGAAACAAGAACAAGAGTAGAATAAAACTAGAACTCCAGCAGCAGAACATAGACTAAAAGAAACAAGAACAAGAGTAGAATAAAACTAGAACTCCCGCAGCAGAACATAGACTAAAAGAAACAAGAACAAGAGTAGAATAAAACTAGAACTCCCGCAGCAGAACATAGACTAAAAGAAACAAGAACAAGAGTAGAATAAAACTAGAACTCCCATGACAGAACATAGACTAAAAGAAACAAGAACAAGAGTAGAATAAAACTAGAACTCCCATGCACAGAACATAGACTAAAAGAAACAAGAACAAGAGTAGAATAAAACTAGAACTCCCAGCAGAACATAGACTAAAAGAAACAAGAACAAGAGTAGAATAAAAAACTAGAACTCCGCAGCAGAACATAGACTAAAAGAAACAAGAACAAGAGTAGAATAAAACTAGAACTCCCGCAGCAGAACATAGACTAAAAGAAACAAGAACAAGAGTAGAATAAAACTAGAACTCCCGCAGCAGAACATAGACTAAAAGAAACAAGAACAAAGTAGAATAAAACTAGAACTCCCAACAGAACATAGACTAAAAGAAACAAGAACAAGAGTAGAATAAAACTAGAACTCCCAGCAGAACATAGACTAAAAGAAACAAGAACAAGAGTAGAATAAAACTAGAACTCCCTCAGCAGAACATAGACTAAAAGAAACAAGAACAAGAGTAGAATAAAACTAGAACTCCCGCAGCAGAACATAGACTAAAAGAAACAAGAACAAGAGTAGAATAAAACTAGAACTCCCGCAGCAGAACATAGACTAAAAGAAACAAGAACAAGAGTAGAATAAAACTAGAACTCCCTCAGCAGAACATAGACTAAAAGAAACAAGAACAAGAGTAGAATAAAACTAGAACTCCCGAAGCAGAACATAGACTAAAAGAAACAAGAACAAGAGTAGAATAAAACTAGAACTCCCGCAGCAGAACATAGACTAAAAGAAACAAGAACAAGAGTAGAATAAAACTAGAACTCCAGCAGCAGAACATAGACTAAAAGAAACAAGAACAAGAGTAGAATAAAACTAGAACTCCAGCAGCAGAACATAGACTAAAAGAAACAAGAACAAGAGTAGAATAAAACTAGAACTCCCGCAGCAGAACATAGACTAAAAGAAACAAGAACAAGAGTAGAATAAAACTAGAACTCCCAGCAGAACATAGACTAAAAGAAACAAGAACAAGAGTAGAATAAAACTAGAACTCCAGCAGCAGAACATAGACTAAAAGAAACAAGAACAAGAGTAGAATAAAACTAGAACTCCCCAGCAGAACATAGACTAAAAGAAACAAGAACAAGAGTAGAATAAAACTAGAACTCCCGCAGCAGAACATAGACTAAAAGAAACAAGAACAAGAGTAGAATAAAACTAGAACTCCAGCAGCAGAACATAGACTAAAAGAAACAAGAACAAGAGTAGAATAAAACTAGAACTCCCGCAGCAGAACATAGACTAAAAGAAACAAGAACAAGAGTAGAATAAAACTAGAACTCCAGCAGCAGAACATAGACTAAAAGAAACAAGAACAAGAGTAGAATAAAACTAGAACTCCCGCAGCAGAACATAGACTAAAAGAAACAAGAACAAGAGTAGAATAAAACTAGAACTCCCGCAGCAGAACATAGACTAAAAGAAACAAGAACAAGAGTAGAATAAAACTAGAACTCCCAGCACAGAACATAGACTAAAAGAAACAAGAACAAGAGTAGAATAAAACTAGAACTCCTGCACAGAACATAGACTAAAAGAAACAAGAACAAAGTAGAATAAAACTAGAACTCCTGACAGAACATAGACTAAAGAACAAAGAATAAAACTAGAACTCCCAAAGCATAGACTAAAGAACAAGAGTAGAATAAAACTAGAACTCCCACAGCAGAACATAGACTAAAAGAAACAAGAACAAGAGTAGAATAAAACTAGAACTCCAGCAGCAGAACATAGACTAAAAGAAACAAGAACAAGAGTAGAATAAACTAGAACTCCGCAGACAGAACATAGACTAAAAACAAGAACAAGAGTAGAATAAAACTAGAACTCCGCAGCAGAACATAGACTAAAAAACAAGAACAAGAGTAGAATAAAACTAGAACTCCTGCAGCAGAACATAGACTAAAAGAAACAAGAACAAGAGTAGAATAAAACTCAGAACTCCCTGCAGCAGAACATAGACTAAAAGAAACAAGAACAAAGTAGAATAAAACTAGAACTCCTGCAGCAGAACATAGACTAAAAGAAACAAGAACAAGAGTAGAATAAAACTAGAACTCCCAGCAGAACATAGACTAAAAGAAACAAGAACAAGAGTAGAATAAAACTAGAACTCCTGACAGAACATAGACTAAAAGAAACAAGAACAAGAGTAGAATAAAACTAGAACTCCAGCAGCAGAACATAGACTAAAAGAAACAAGAACAAGAGTAGAATAAAACTAGAACTCCCCAGCAGAACATAGACTAAAAGAAACAAGAACAAGAGTAGAATAAAACTAGAACTCCCGCAGCAGAACATAGACTAAAAGAAACAAGAACAAGAGTAGAATAAAACTAGAACTCCAGCAGCAGAACATAGACTAAAAGAAACAAGAACAAGAGTAGAATAAAACTAGAACTCCCGAAGCAGAACATAGACTAAAAGAAACAAGAACAAGAGTAGAATAAAAACTAGAACTCCATAGCAGAACATAGACTAAAAAAAGAAGAACAAGAGTAGAATAAAACTAGAACTCCCAGCAGAACATAGACTAAAAGAAACAAGAACAAGAGTAGAATAAAACTAGAACTCCCGCAGCAGAACATAGACTAAAAGAAACAAGAACAAGAGTAGAATAAAACTAGAACTCCCAGCAGAACATAGACTAAAAGAAACAAGAACAAGAGTAGAATAAAACTAGAACTCCCGCAGCAGAACATAGACTAAAAGAAACAAGAACAAGAGTAGAATAAAACTAGAACTCCCGCAGCAGAACATAGACTAAAGAAAGAAGAACAAGAGTAGAATAAAACTAGAACTCCCGCAGCAGAACATAGACTAAAAGAAACAAGAACAAGAGTAGAATAAAACTAGAACTCCCTCAGCAGAACATAGACTAAAAGAAAGAAGAACAAGAGTAGAATAAAACTAGAACTCCCGCAGCAGAACATAGACTAAAAGAAACAAGAGTAGAATAAAACTAGAACTCCGGGATCAGGGGGCAGAACTAGACAACATAGAAACAAGAACAAGAGTAGAATAAAACCTAGAACTCCCGAGCAGAACATAGACTAAAAGAAAAAGAACAAAGTAGAATAAAACTAGAACTCCCTGCGGCATAACTAATAGTAGACTAGACAAAAAGAAACAAGAGTAGAATAAAACTAGAACTCCCGGAGAACATGGACTAAGAAACAAGAACAGAGTAAATAAAACTAGAACTCCCTGCAGAGAACATAGACTAAAAGAAACAAGAACAAGAGTAGAATAAAACTAGAACTCCCTCAGCAGAACATAGACTAAAAGAAACAAGAGTAGAATAAAACTAGAACTCCCGACAGAACATAGACTAAAAGACAGAAGCACAAGGTGAGAATAAAACTAGAACTCGAGCAGAACATAGACTAAAAGAAACAAGAACAAGAGTAGAATAAAACTAGAACTCCAGCAGCAGAACATAGACTAAAAGAAACAAGAACAAGAGTAGAATAAAACTAGAACTCCCACAGCAGAACATAGACTAAAAGAAACAAGAACAAGAGTAGAATAAAACTAGAACTCCCGAAGCAGAACATAGACTAAAAGAAACAAGAACAAGAGTAGAATAAAACTAGAACTCCTGAGCAGAACATAGACTAAAAGAAAGAAGAACAAGAGTAGAATAAAACTAGAACTCCCGCAGCAGAACATAGACTAAAAGAAACAAGAACAAGAGTAGAATAAAACTAGAACTCCCATGCAGAACATAGACTAAAAGAAACAAGAACAAAGTAGAATAAAACTAGAACTCCGCAGCAGAACATAGACTAAAAAAACAAGAGTAGAATAAAACTGAACTCCTGCAGCAGAACATAGACTAAAAGAAACAAGAACAAGAGTAGAATAAAACTAGAACTCCCGCAGCAGAACATAGACTAAAAGAAAAAAGAACAAGAGTAGAATAAAACTAGAACTCCCGCAGCAGAACATAGACTAAAAGAAACAAGAACAAGAGTAGAATAAAACTAGAACTCCCGCAGCAGAACATAGACTAAAAGAAACAAGAACAAGAGTAGAATAAAACTAGAACTCCCAGCAGAACATAGACTAAAAGAAACAAGAAAAGAGTAGAATAAAACTAGAACTCCCAGCAGAACATAGACTAAAAGAAACAAGAGTAGAATAAAACTAGAACTCCCGCAGCAGAACATAGACTAAAAGAAACAAGAACAAGAGTAGAATAAAACTAGAACTCCCGCAGCAGAACATAGACTAAAGAAACAAGACAAGAGTAGAATAAAACTAGAACTCCCAGCAGAACATAGACTAAAAGAAACAAGAACAAGAGTAGAATAAAACTAGAACTCCCGCAGCAGAACATAGACTAAAAGAAACAAGAACAAGAGTAGAATAAAACTAGAACTCCAGCAGCAGAACATAGACTAAAAGAAACAAGAACAAGAGTAGAATAAAACTAGAACTCCTCAGAGAACATAGACTAAAAGAAACAAGAACAAGAGTAGAATAAAACTAGAACTCCCGCAGCAGAACATAGACTAAAAGAAACAAGAACAAGAGTAGAATAAAACTAGAACTCCCGCAGCAGAACATAGACTAAAAGAAACAAGAACAAGAGTAGAATAAAACTAGAACTCCCAGCAGAACATAGACTAAAAGAAACAAGAACAAGAGTAGAATAAAACTAGAACTCCCTGTAGCAGAACATAGACTAAAAGAAACAAGAACAAGAGTAGAATAAAACTAGAACTCCCGCAGCAGAACATAGACTAAAAGAAACAAGAACAAGAGTAGAATAAAACTAGAACTCCAGCAGCAGAACATAGACTAAAAGAAACAAGAACAAGAGTAGAATAAAACTAGAACTCCCGCAGCAGAACATAGACTAAAAGAAACAAGAACAAGAGTAGAATAAAACTAGAACTCCCGCACAGAACATAGACTAAAAGAAACAAGAACAAGAGTAGAATAAAACTAGAACTCCAGCAGCAGAACATAGACTAAAAGAAACAAGAACAAGAGTAGAATAAAACTAGAACTCCCGCAGCAGAACATAGACTAAAAGAAACAAGAACAAGAGTAGAATAAAACTAGAACTCCAGCAGCAGAACATAGACTAAAAGAAACAAGAACAAGAGTAGAATAAAACTAGAACTCCAGCAGCAGAACATAGACTAAAAGAAACAAGAACAAGAGTAGAATAAAACTAGAACTCCAGCAGCAGAACATAGACTAAAAGAAACAAGAACAAGAGTAGAATAAAACTAGAACTCCTGAGCAGAACATAGACTAAAAGAAACAAGAACAAGAGTAGAATAAAACTAGAACTCCCTCAGCAGAACATAGACTAAAAGAAACAAGAACAAGAGTAGAATAAAACTAGAACTCCCGCAGCAGAACATAGACTAAAAGAAACAAGAACAAGAGTAGAATAAAACTAGAACTCCCGCAGCAGAACATAGACTAAAAGAAACAAGAACAAGAGTAGAATAAAACTAGAACTCCCGCAGCAGAACATAGACTAAAAGAAACAAGAACAAGAGTAGAATAAAACTAGAACTCCCGCAGCAGAACATAGACTAAAAGAAACAAGAACAAGAGTAGAATAAAACTAGAACTCCCGAAGCAGAACATAGACTAAAAGAAACAAGAACAAGAGTAGAATAAAACTAGAACTCCTAGGAACATAGACTAAAAGAAACAAGAACAAGAGTAGAATAAAACTAGAACTCCAGCAGCAGAACATAGACTAAAAGAAACAAGAACAAGAGTAGAATAAAACTAGAACTCCAGCAGCAGAACATAGACTAAAAGAAACAAGAACAAGAGTAGAATAAAACTAGAACTCCCAGCAGAACATAGACTAAAAGAAACAAGAACAAGAGTAGAATAAAACTAGAACTCCAGCAGCAGAACATAGACTAAAAGAAACAAGAACAAGAGTAGAATAAAACTAGAACTCCCTCAGCAGAACATAGACTAAAAGAAACAAGAACAAGAGTAGAATAAAACTAGAACTCCCGCAGCAGAACATAGACTAAAAGAAACAAGAACAAGAGTAGAATAAAACTAGAACTCCCGCAGCAGAACATAGACTAAAAGAAACAAGAACAAGAGTAGAATAAACCTAGAACTCCCGCAGCAGAACATAGACTAAAAGAAACAAGAACAAGAGTAGAATAAAACTAGAACTCCCGCAGCAGAACATAGACTAAAAGAAACAAGAACAAGAGTAGAATAAAACTAGAACTCCAGCAGCAGAACATAGACTAAAAGAAACAAGAACAAGAGTAGAATAAAACTAGAACTCCTGCCAGAACATAGACTAAAAGAAACAAGAACAAGAGTAGAATAAAACTAGAACTCCCTCAGCAGAACATAGACTAAAAGAAACAAGAACAAGAGTAGAATAAAACTAGAACTCCCTCAGCAGAACATAGACTAAAAGAAACAAGAACAAGAGTAGAATAAAACTAGAACTCCCAGCAGAACATAGACTAAAAGAAACAAGAACAAGAGTAGAATAAAACTAGAACTCCCGCAGCAGAACATAGACTAAAAGAAACAAGAACAAGAGTAGAATAAAACTAGAACTCCCCAGACAGAACATAGACTAAAAGAAACAAGAACAAGAGTAGAATAAAACTAGAACTCCACGACAGAACATAGACTAAAAGAAACAAGAACAAGAGTAGAATAAAACTAGAACTCCTGAGCAGAACATAGACTAAAAGAAACAAGAACAAGAGTAGAATAAAACTAGAACACCCGCAGCAGAACATAGACTAAAAAAAAAAGAACAAGAGTAGAATAAAACTAGAACTCACCAGCAGAACATAGACTAAAAGAAAAAGAACAAGAGTAGAATAAAACTAGAACTCCCGCAGCAGAACATAGACTAAAAGAAACAAGAACAAGAGTAGAATAAAACTAGAACTCCAGCAGCAGAACATAGACTAAAAGAAACAAGAACAAGAGTAGAATAAAACTAGAACTCCCGCAGCAGAACATAGACTAAAAGAAACAAGAACAAGAGTAGAATAAAACTAGAACTCCCGCAGCAGAACATAGACTAAAAGAAACAAGAACAAGAGTAGAATAAAACTAGAACTCCCTCAGCAGAACATAGACTAAAAGAAACAAGAACAAGAGTAGAATAAAACTAGAACTCCCGAAGCAGAACATAGACTAAAAGAAACAAGAACAAGAGTAGAATAAAACTAGAACTCCCTCAGCAGAACATAGACTAAAAGAAACAAGAACAAGAGTAGAATAAAACTAGAACTCCAGCAGCAGAACATAGACTAAAAGAAACAAGAACAAGAGTAGAATAAAACTAGAACTCCAGCAGCAGAACATAGACTAAAAGAAACAAGAACAAGAGTAGAATAAAACTAGAACTCCTGACAGAACATAGACTAAAAGAAACAAGAACAAGAGTAGAATAAAACTAGAACTCCCGCAGCAGAACATAGACTAAAAGAAACAAGAACAAGAGTAGAATAAAACTAGAACTCCCAGCAGAACATAGACTAAAAGAAACAAGAACAAGAGTAGAATAAAACTAGAACTCCCAGCAGAACATAGACTAAAAGAAAGAAGAACAAGGTAGAATAAAACTAGAACTCCCAGCAGAACATAGACTAAAAGAAACAAGAACAAGAGTAGAATAAAACTAGAACTCCCGCAGCAGAACATAGACTAAAAGAAACAAGAACAAGAGTAGAATAAAACTAGAACTCCCAGCAGAACATAGACTAAAAGAAACAAGAACAAGAGTAGAATAAAACTAGAACTCCCGCAGCAGAACATAGACTAAAAGAAACAAGAACAAGAGTAGAATAAAACTAGAACTCCCGCAGCAGAACATAGACTAAAAGAAACAAGAACAAGAGTAGAATAAAACTAGAACTCCCGCAGCAGAACATAGACTAAAAGAAACAAGAACAAGAGTAGAATAAAACTAGAACTCCCGCAGCAGAACATAGACTAAAAGAAACAAGAACAAGAGTAGAATAAAACTAGAACTCCTGACAGAACATAGACTAAAGAAAAAGAACAAGAGTAGAATAAAACTAGAACTCCTGCAGCAGAACATAGACTAAAAGAAACAAGAACAAGAGTAGAATAAAACTAGAACTCCAGCAGCAGAACATAGACTAAAAGAAACAAGAACAAGAGTAGAATAAACTAGAACTCCAGCAGAACATAGACTAAAAGAAACAAGAACAAGAGTAGAATAAAACTAGAACTCCCATGACAGAACATAGACTAAAAGAAACAAGAACAAGAGTAGAATAAAACTAGAACACCCGCAGCAGAACATAGACTAAAAGAAACAAGAACAAGAGTAGAATAAACTAGAACTCCCAGCAGAACATAGACTAAAAGAAACAAGAACAAGAGTAGAATAAAACTAGAACTCCCGAAGCAGAACATAGACTAAAAGAAACAAGAACAAGAGTAGAATAAAACTAGAACTCCAGCAGCAGAACATAGACTAAAAGAAACAAGAACAAGAGTAGAATAAAACTAGAACTCCCGCAGCAGAACATAGACTAAAAGAAACAAGAACAAGAGTAGAATAAAACTAGAACTCCCGCATCAGAACATAGACTAAAAGAAACAAGAACAAGAGTAGAATAAAACTAGAACTCCCGCAGCAGAACATAGACTAAAAGAAAAAGAACAAAGTAGAATAAAACTAGAACTCCTGCAGCAGAACATAGACTAAAAGAAAGAAGAGTAGAATAAAACTAGAACTCCGAGCAGAACATAGACTAAAAGAAACAAGAACAAGAGTAGAATAAAACTAGAACTCCAGCAGCAGAACATAGACTAAAAGAAACAAGAACAAGAGTAGAATAAACTAGAACTCCGCAGCAGAACATAGACTAAAAGAAACAAGAACAAGAGTAGAATAAAACTAGAACTCCCGCAGCAGAACATAGACTAAAAGAAACAAGAACAAGAGTAGAATAAAACTAGAACTCCCGCAGCAGAACATAGACTAAAAGAAAGAAGAACAAGAGTAGAATAAAACTAGAACTCCCGCAGCAGAACATAGACTAAAAAGAAAAAGAACAAGTAGAATAAAACTAGAACTCCGCAGCAGAACATAGACTAAAAGAAACAAGAACAAGAGTAGAATAAAACTAGAACTCCCGCAGCAGAACATAGACTAAAAGAAACAAGAACAAGAGTAGAATAAAACTAGAACTCCCAGCAGAACATAGACTAAAAGAAAAAGAACAAGAGTAGAATAAAACTAGAACTCCCAGCAGAACATAGACTAAAAGAACAAGAACAAGAGTAGAATAAAACTAGAACTCCAGCAGCAGAACATAGACTAAAAGAAACAAGAACAAGAGTAGAATAAACTAGACTCCGCAGCAGAACATAGACTAAAAGAAACAAGAACAAGAGTAGAATAAAACTAGAACTCCCGCAGCAGAACATAGACTAAAAGAAACAAGAACAAGAGTAGAATAAAACTAGAACTCCCAGCAGAACATAGACTAAAAGAAACAAGAACAAGAGTAGAATAAAACTAGAACTCCAGCAGCAGAACATAGACTAAAAGAAACAAGAACAAGAGTAGAATAAAACTACAACTCCCGCAGCAGAACATAGACTAAAAGAAACAAGAACAAGAGTAGAATAAAACTAGAACTCCCGTAGCAGAACATAGACTAAAAGAAACAAAAGAACAAGAGTAGAATAAAACTAGAACTCCCGTGTGTTGCCGGGGCTATCAAGGAGAGCAAAGAATAGTAAACTGCGACCTACAACGCATGTCGTAAGAGGCGACTGAGGTAGGGGCCTAGGAAGATACCCTTGTAAATAAAAAGCAATCGCAGAAATCGGATGTGCTGACTTACTTGTAGGCGCGTAACTGGCACAACGTGTAGTCGCTTTTAGGCTCAGATCACATACAAATTACAAAAAGTGGTTAACAAGTTGTCGATATGAAGCGTTGGAAGGAGAAGAAGACAACTAGAATCCTCAGATAGATATGCAATGGACCGAAATGACATTCTTAAGGCATTGAGTCTTTCTGAACAGAGTTTCAAGTGTGTGCCTCTGCTGCTGATCAGACTGAGAGAGATGAGTGTCGATATAAGCACAGCCCGAAAAGCACGCCATATCAAATATGCAAAGAGATTGATTAATCAACAACACACTGGCGTGTTGGACCACTGGACTCTACTGGATTTGTTGAGGCGAAGATCTATGGACATTTTCGGAGCGCTGTGATTATAGTCCTCATATAACTGGTAACTGATGCAATCCTAATATTTGGACAATAATTCTGGTCCTTACTTAGGGAACTAAATTGCAAGTACCTCTGAAGTCGGAATATGGTACGCCTTAATGGCGCCGGCCCTGATAGTCTCAATTCATAGCGGGTGAACTAGAAGAACAATGATTTAAATTAATTTAGTATAACTCATTAGTCATACTTTTGTTTAATATTTAGTATAACTCATTAGTCATACTTTTGTTTAATATTTAGTATAACTCATTAGTCATACTTTTGTTTAATATTTAGTATAACTCATTAGTCATACTTTTGTTTAATATTTAGTATAACTCATTAGTCATACTTTTGTTTAATATTTAGTATAACTCATTAGTCATACTTTTGTTTACCGTTCAAAAACAGGAAGTCAAAATGCCAAGTAATATAAACAAAAACGAAATTTGGAAATACGAAGTAATGTGTTTTTTAATACTAAATTTTTAAAGTAGGAAACAGTGACTTATTATCCAACAGGTTTTTGATGAAGCTAACAGTACATAAATCGTGCTGAAGATATAATCATCATCATCATCATTACCATTCCGGCTGGCGTAGGCGATCATTGATCTCCACAAATCTCTGTCCTTTGTGTTTGATATCGGAACACTTACATTATTATACCTGGTGGAAGATATACTACATTCCTGAATGAACAAAATGCAAAGAAAATATACTTAATTGTGGACTGTCATAGTTTGACAGAGAAGAAAGAAGTGTACAGCCAGAAAGTGCCATCTAAGACATATCGGAGAGAGTAATGGATCATCTCTCCTGTGATGATCTTGGCGCTTAGGACATTAACAAATGCATGCCAATCTTCTCTGTTCTTCGCTGCCCACTGTATTGTGTTCCAGCTGCGATTAATTTCTGTTATTTCATGTTCTACTGTTCTCCTCCAGGTCGTTTTGGGTCTTCATCGTTTTCGTTTACCCTCTGGTATCCATCTCAGTGCAGTTTTCGTGACAGAGTTAGTGACCATGCGTATCACATGTCTGATCCATCTCCAGCATCTCTTTAGAATAATGGATACTTATACCTAAACTCAGTTAGTGACAACTGTTATAAGAAAGAGAAGATGGAGATATGTTGGGCACACCTTGAGGAGAAATGATGAACGAATATCAAAGCAGGCATTGAAGTGGGATGCAAGGGTTCAAGAAAGAGAGGTCGACCTAAGGAGACCTTGAAACGAACTGCTGAGAGAGGCAGGAAATATCGGTCTCAGTTCCATGGAGGAGATTGAGCGAGTTGCCCAGGATAGAGCGGTATGGAGAAATTACTTGCAGGCCCTATGTAACGTATAACGGTACGAGAGGAATTATTATTATTATACCTAAACTCTACCGGTTTTTTGTTGCGGTTGTAACTATTCCAAGTAGAGGATGGCTCGAAATGAATCCAAAGATAGTTTATGTAGACATCAAAGCATTATTAAGTCGTTTGCCTGTCGTACTGAAGATTGAAGGTTCGAATCCGGACCAAGACACAGGAGCAACTTTTTCATAAAATTCCTGTGGTTTTTGCCGGAGCTACGGCGTTCGTGCTTTGTACAATGCACTCATAAATTGCCATCTCTGCCGACAGTGACGAAACCATATGGGGAAACCCGGTGCAATAAAGTCAATCCTTCGACTTTGGACCTTGTGGAGCAATTCCTTTCTAGAAATCTATTCTTATCCTGACACTGTGAGGCAAAACATGATTAGAGAATAGAAAAATGATTGATATATAATTACCTCGAGATATGATCTTTTAAGTAATATCAATGCCACGATATCATCATCATCATCATCACCAGGTATCGTTCCTCCTGACGTAGACGATCATAGATTACCACAAATATATGTCTTTGTACTTGCTATCATCTCAGATGTGGCTATCTAAAATTGTAACTCTCTATCTTCTTCTGTCTTGTCTCCCCTCGATTTTACCGTTTGTTACAATGTGTTCTAAACCTTCCTTTCTCATCATATGTCCGAAAAATGATGACTGCTTATTTCTTATATTGATAATAAGTATTCTTTGTGCCTTGACCTCATTAAACACCTCCACATTAGTACTAAAATACAGGGTGTTCAAGATAAAAGCAACCTGTGAATGGAGCTAATCTGGCATATATGTATGGAAATGAGAAGGTTCAGTTATGACGTAGTATAGGTCAAGGTTGTGTGATAGTGTATAATTGTAGTGCGGGAAGGGGCAATGAACAAATGTGACGTAGGACAAGCTAGTCAGAACCGGTTTAAATAGTAAATAAACGAGATGCAATGCGTACCTGGCAAATTTCTATTTATCACTTCTATTTAGCACCCTGTATAACCTAACCCATAATCATAATTTTATTCAGAAAATGTTTGTCTGGCCCCACAAATAAAAATGATCATGAGCCGCCACTGCTTGAGATATGATCGTATAAGTGTTATCAATACCCATATATAAGATCTGATAATGGATAACTAGATCGAACAAACGGATGTAGGAAAAGAAAACCACTTCTCATGACACAGCTGCATGTGGAAACAAATTATGCTTTCGTGTACCGTTGATTATATCTTGATTGATTGATTGATTGATGATAAAACCATCATCATTGCACTTGGGTAAGTAACCATGTGTGCTACGATCTATTTCTTACACAGGACGATCTCAGCTGCAGTGCACGTACTCCGTAGCACCGACGAGGGTCCCGATGTAATTTTGAAGATGGTGAAGATATTTTTGTTGGAATTTTAATTTTAATCTTTTCTTATGAATGTTTCCCGGGCAGCGGCTTTCCAGCCCGCCCTTCTCAATTGTAAACTGCAAAGGGTTCCTTTACGTGCTCATATTAAACACGGAATCTACGTTTTATCGTCCGTCTCCGATATGACTAGGAACTCGATCTCACCTACACTGAGATCAGGGTTCTAGATTGATTCACGGGGAAACGAACCTGGTACCTTTGGCACGAGAGACGAGCTTCTAATCTCTGCGCCACACAGACCCTATGATTCTGTCTTGCACTGATAAAGTACAGACACAGTAGAACAATAATTGTCGCGTGTCGACTTGCAGTGCGCTTCCAGAGATCTGACATTTCCCCTCGAATCAAAGTGTTTTTTTCCCCATGAGTTCAACTTGTAATCTGATTTACCGCTGTATGATCACATTGATTTGTGCTCAACTTGGGATTATGATTGCATTTAGACGTTACCTATCACTGGTGATGTTGACCGTTTCACATGCGATATTCTTCTTTATCTTCGCTTCAGACTTCCATGTTAGTGACTTCTAGTTGACTCTGAACAGTTCCCAATCACGCTGATTCGTGTGTTTACAGATATGAACACATACAGCGAATCATCATCAAATAGCTTCTCCTGAGCGGAACTTTGCCACCCCAACAGTCCTCCGAAATGCATCATCATTATCAATGCATTTTGGGGAATAACAATGTGTTCATGTCGTTTATTGCCCCCACAGCTATTACTGATAGTGCCCTAACAATGTAGCGCCGGCGAGGTCCCGATTTAATGTTAAAGATGTTGAAACTTTTTATAATAATTTTAAAAATATTTGTATATGAATTTTTCCGGGTAGCACTAAATGCTCCTCTCATAGGCCATGTGTCCCACCTCTACAGCCGTCATGTTCAAACCATTAATTATTTACTGAATCCATCTTCTCCATAGTCTTCCTCTTCTTCTCTTTGCAGGTATGCCTACTTCCATTATGGTCTTCTCCAGCCCTTCGTGTCTTTTTATTTGCCCAAAATACCTACATTTTCTCTTATTTGTAGCATCAGCCAGTTTTCTTTGATTTAAAGTTCTTTCTGGATAGATCTATTTGTTCTCTTCTCTGTCCATGATATACGAAGAACTATTTTGTAACACTTATATTCAAAAGCACATATATGTTTTTCTTAGCGACTACTTATTAATATTTAGTGTAAAAACGGCCTTTATTAGATCTATGTTGGTAATTGATACTACATGTAAGGTCCATCTAAAACCGAAGACTTGTTATTAGGTCTATGTTGGTAATTGATACTACATGTAAGGTCCATCTAAAACCGAAGACTTGTTATTAGGTCTATGTTGGTAATCGATACTACATGTAAGGTCCATCTAAAACCGAAGACTTGACTTCATTGCACCGGTTTTACCCATATGACTCAGTCCAACGTTTGCAGAAGTTGCACGCCACCTTCTGAAAGTATTGCGGAACACAAGGATTCCCGTTAGAAAAAATGTCTCTACCTGTTCGACACGTCAACCAACTGCTATCCCAAGTCAAAGTGGGTGAACTATGCATATAACTAGACATGTAAGGTCCCTATAGATTCCCGTTATATGAGCATATCCCCTTGTTTAGTTCGTCACACAACATATCTCCTATATCTACGAGGGTTAACTATACTATGGGTACGGGATCCTAGAGATGTTCCACAGTGAAGCATCTACTTGGATAAACTATACTATAGGTACAGGATCCTAGATATGTTCTACGGAGAAGCATCTACTTGGATAAACTATACTATGGGTACAGGATCCTAGAGATGTTCCACAGTGAAGCATCTACGTGGGTAAACCACATGTATGGTCTCTATATATTCCTGTTAGGAATGTTTGTCCCCACTTTTTAACACGTCAGACAACCGATCCCTCTAGCTCTAAGTAAGTAAAATGTACTATGGGTACGGGATAGTAGAGATATTCCTCAGAGGAACATATAGTTGGGTAAACTACATGTCAAGGTCTTTATAGGCTCCTGTTAGAAAAGTCTGTCCCCCTGTTGGACATTTCAGACAACCGATGACCCTAAGTCTACGTTGTAAACTATAATATGGGTAATGGTCATAGTGATGTTCATCAGAGCGTCGTGTTCCCCTTTTTTGATGCGTCAGCTGATCTTTTAGGTCTACATGGTAAACTATACTATATGTAAAGTCCGTATAGATTCTTCGATTCTTATTATACCTTTCAGCGTTCAGTGTATGCGTTCTGGTACGTCCCTCGAATGCGCCTCGTATAGTTTCCCTGCGCCTCTGATATTACTGCAGTCCTGCGCCTACTTGGGTACAGCCAACTCTAGATAACTAGGAAAGACACTGACCAGGAAATCCCTGATAGTACACTGCAAGCTTTTTTTCAATTTTACTAATTTTTGTGAGTCTATGGTTATTTATTTGTTGAAAAATATTCATAATATTGATATTCCTTATTGTTAAACTTAACTTGTTGCATAATATAACTTCGATTTAGCATTTTGTGTTAATTTTAAAATGGATTCGTCTATATACACCAATACTAGAATGCGAGATAACGTGGTGTAGTTGTGGTCTGATTTCCCATAATTCTTACCTGAGTCCGAAGGCCCATAAGTTTATAGTTGGCTCTGACCTGTGTGATCTTTAATCTTGAGACCATTGTATCAGAATGGTAGTGCTTGTTGTTGTGTACTGTTAGACGGTAATCATGTTACATAGCCGAACCATTTATTTTGTTGTTTCACAAAACTTTTACTTTTTGTAAAATGCAACACTGGTGTTGTTCCTACTAAATTTCTAATAATCTCAATTTGTATCTTATCTTTCCTTGTTACTCCCACAATTTTCCGCAGGCATTTTATCTCAGCTTAGTATTTTGTTGATTTGTATCAAATTTTGACACTAATAGCGCAACGTTGGGATAACGATCGTATTGTATAAAACTCGGTGTGCGCTACAAAGCTACCTGTTTACAATTGAGTATCAGTGACATTTGGCCGACGATTTGGCTTACTTTGTTGCGTGATCCCCGGCAACATATAAGACCGAATAGCTCAGACGGGAAATCGAAAATTCCTGTTTAATGAGGGCTGATTATTTTTATATATTTGATAGAACACTCAGTTTTTGTGCAATTTTACTCAATTCACTGAGTCCGTGGTTATTTGTTGATGAAAAATATGAATAATATTGATTTTCCTGATTGTTAAACTGAAATAATATAACCTTGATTTAGCACGTTATGTTGTTTTTAACATGAATTCATCTTTATACAATAACACTGGAATGTGAGGTCACGTAACAGTTGTGGTCTTATTTCCTAGAATTTTTACCTGAGCCCGCCGGCCTCATGTTATCGGAGGTCACGCTTTGTTGTATTGCTTCTTCCATCTGCTGATATGGAACTTTCCAAATACGTAAAGTTTTTCACTTCTCTCAGTTGTTGATTTGCAATGGAGATATTTGTTTTCTTTTCAACTCTTGTTATTGCCATAATTTTGCTCATATCAACAGTAAATTTTCCTTCTATGATCATTAGTTAGTTTGTTCCTTTCGTGCCAAAGGCGGCACAAATGGCAGAGGTTTTAGATCTCCATGTGATGCGGTTCGTTGCTGGCAGTTGGAGATCTTGTATGGTTTTACATCCCAATAGTTTACTTTCTTGTTGCATTGTTCTTCGAAGAGTGGTCTTTGGTCTTCCAGGTTTTCTTTTCCCAACTGGTGACCACACAAGGACTTGTTGATTCAGTCTCTGTTCGTCTGATCTAAGAACATGACCTAAATATTTCCACCTTCGTTTCCTTATAATATTTAATACGGGTTGTTGCTGTGTTGTATCTCTCACTGTGTTGTTCGAAACGAAATCACTCCATTTTACTTTTAGTAATTATGATCATTACATGTGTTATTTCATCGTTCGTAATCTTATCATACTATCTCAGTCCCTCTATTCTACGTCAAGTAATATATTAGCTGTTATGCATTGTCTGTAGATCAGTTAGTATGTATTTCATGCCTCCATTAATATCCTGTTCTAGTAGCCTATGCTATGCTGTGTTTTGAGCAACTTCTATCTATCTATATCCTCTTCGTGTCCAGATTGACACATAAGGCTTCCACAAGAGACTTCCACTGTTGTCATTCTGCTGCCTTTCTACCAACCGTCTTCTACGTCAGGCCACACTCCTTTAACTCTCCACAGTTCTTCTCCATGTTTCCTTTTTGACGTTCAGGTCTTCTCTTCCCATCCGGTATCAATCTGAGAGCTGTCCTAGCCAATGCCCCTACTGGCATACGACATACATGTCAATCCACCTCCATCTTTGCTTGCAAACTCTTGTAAAATTATCTTTGATTTCATCTTCTGCATCTTCTGTTGGAGCATAGCACACTATAACCTCCATCTTTGCTTGCAAACTCTTGTAAAATTATCTTTGATTTCATCTTCTGCATCTTCTGTTGGAGCATAGCACACTATAACCGACATTTGTGCAAATTTGGAATTAAATCTAGTATATCTTCTTCTTCTTCTTCGAACACTCCATATCGACCACTCTGTGTGATTTGTATGTAATCTGAGCCTAAGAGCGATGTACGTTGTGCCAGTTATGCGCCTACAAGTAGACCAGCACATCCGATTTCTGCGGCGCTTTTATTATTAGGTAGCTTCCTAGGTCCTACATCGTCGCCTCTTACGACATGCCTAGTAGGTCGCAGTGGTACTAATCTTTGCTTCCTAGCGGCCTCGGCACCACACGAGCGGAGTCTAGTATATACAAACTGATCGTTTATTTGTTTCATTTAAATAAAGTATTACTGTGTTCTTTTTTAATTATAAGTGCATCTCCTCTTGTGAACAACTTAGTTTCTTATATCCTTTTCCAACATAAATGAGTTTACTCATTCTTATCTTATCTTATCTTATCTTAATCACATTTGCCGTGAAGCGTCGTGGTGAGAGTTAATTTTCTATCTTGTGCGAGTGTGTTTGCGCTTGACGTTGTCAGTCCATGCTTTCGTAGGACTTTGAGATGTTATCTATCCATCGTGTTCTTGGCCTGCCTCGTGCTCTGCACCTGAGTGTCAATTATTGTAGGCACGTGATGGTAGTAAATGTGGTTCCATTCTCATTAGATGACCGAACCACTTGATTCTTTGCTTCTCGATGTACTGTATGCATGTATAGTACCAACGATGCTTCTGATATTCTCGTTTCTCACTCTATCTTTCCTTGAACATTGATAGCTTTTCGTAGACATCTCATTTCACATGTTGTGATCTTTCTTTCTTGTGTCTTACTCCGGGGCCATGTTTGGCACTGATAGAAGAGAGTTGGAATAAATATGCAGTTTATCAGTTGTCGTTTGACTGCCATGTTAATACTTGAATGCTTTAATAGTGGTGACTCATTGAGTGTGTGAAATTTTGAGCAGGAATGATACTACCATACACAATGTAATACATTTCAATTTTAGGACGTAATTTAGTGTTAGAGGTATGTATTCTAACTATAGTGGTCTGTGTTTAGAGTGGGAAAACATTTAGGACATAATTTAGTGTTAGAGGTATGTATTCTAACTATAGTGGGTCTGTGTTGCAAGTGGCAAAACATTTAGGACATAATTTAGTGTTAGAGGTATGTATTCTAACTATAGTGGGTCTGTGTTGGAAGTGGGAAAACATTTAGGACATAATTTAGTGTTAGAGGTATGTATTCTAACTATAGTGGGTCTGTGTTGCGAAGTGGCGAAAACATTTACCATGTATTGTGATGGTTGTTGGTTCCAATCCAGCCCGCGCGGTTCAGCTGACATGTGCGTTTTTTCCGGAGATTCTTAGCATTGTTACTGGAGCTACTCGCTCGTATGGTGCCGGTGCACACAAGGGAAGCAACGAATAGTACCACTGCTACCTACGAGGTAAGAGGCGACTGATGTAGGACCTAGGGAAGCTACACTAGTAAATCTTCTTCTTTGCGTTCGTTCTTTACGACCAATTTTAATCACTCTTTGTGATATGTTTGATCTTTGTCAAGAACCTGTATACGTTGCACATTGGTTTGGTAGACCTAAATACAGTAGACTTCTACACGTTTAGGACATGTGCATCCGATTTCACCAAACCTCCTTAGTCGCCTCTTACGACATGCGTGGCAGGTAATAATGGTTCTATTCTTCACACCCCAAATTTGGGCCCCGGTAACCACTCGGGCGACACTAGTAAATAAAAAGCATCGCAGAAATTGGATGTGCTTGTCTACTTGTAAACGCATAACTGGCACAACGTACAATCGCTCTTAGCCTCAGATCACATACAAATCACACAGAGTGGTTAACAAGTGGTCGATATGGAGTGTTCGAAGAAGAAAAAAGAGTGGAGCTACTGAGTTAGTGTTTTATGCAATACTTTCAACAGGTGACGTACATATTTACTCCGAGAGAGACAGAGCTATGTTGGGTACTCGTTGCAATTAATCTATTATTTCGACTATATATCCTTTAGGCTTTTGACTAACTGTATAATCGCTTCGTTACATAATTATACCACATTACACTGCAGCTTATAGTTAAGGTGACCGAATCGACAAGTAGTTAGGGCATCGGTATTTCAGTCATGCTGACACGTGTTCGAACCCTTAATTTAGAAAGTTTGATTTTTGTGGTATGAAATGTCACTTAGTTTGTAATTAACTGTGATTTTCTCTCTCTCTCTCTCCTCTGCCTTTTAACCGGATTAGGGCATAGGTCCTCAGCCAACTCATGCCAAGTCTTCCTATCTCTAGCTATCTCCTGCAGCTCCCTCCAGTTCTTCTTTATATTGTTGATCTCAGCCTCCAAATCCCGACTTCATGTATTTCTCGGCCTCCCCATCTTTCGCTGTCCTTGTGGGTTCCAAGAAAGGACCATTTGTGTTATTTTTCTCTCAGGTTTTCTCAAAGTGTGTCCTATCCAGTGTCAGCGGCTTTTTTCAACCTCTTGGTTCAATGGAATCTGTCTTGTTCTCTCCATAAGTTCCTAATTTGTGACCCTATCATACCGTATCAGTCCCTATATTCTGCACTTGATATTCTCATTATTCCTATATTCTGTGATCCTATCAATTTCCGTTTGCAAGTAGTCATATGATTCTGCAGCAGATACTGTGATGAATGTTTGTAATGTATTCTATTAATTAACTGTGATTAGGCTATACAAATTTCCATTTTAGCAATGATGAGTCATATTGTTTACGCAAACACTTGTAAAGATAAACAAGATTGCCACGTTAAAAATAAAAGCAATTCTAAGCTGCGTACAGTGAGTGCACCACTACATTTCAGAAACAGTTTCTAAATATTCTTTTTTCATATATCCTGTGTAGAATATATTTACTAATATATATGTAAACGCTGATGCTGGATAGGACACATTTTGTGAAAACATGAGGGGAATATAACACGAAGAGATAAAAAAATATAAAGAAGAGCTGGAGGGAGCTGCAGGAGATACCTAGAGATAGGAAGACTTGGTATGACTTGGTTGAGGGCCTATTTCCCAATCCTGGTTAAAAAGAGAGAGAGAGAGCGAGAGAGATATATTAAGACCTTTTTAAACCTACCCAAAGCTGAGAACATGCAGAGTCCTCGTGGCAACAGATGGATGGGAATCGTGGACCATAGCAGAAACATTAAAGAACAAAATTGAAGCTTTTGAAACAAGGTGTTACAGAAATATTCTTAAAACATCATGGACAGAAAAGAGAAACAAAACAGACATCCTGCATATCGAGGAACACTGACTCGTAAATAACATCATGTCCAGGAAGAGGAAATGTTTTGGCCATGTTAAACGTCACATTGGTTTGGAGATGGGAGAGGGCGGCATGGTTCTTTGAGTCTCCAAGGCAGGGGACGAGCAAGATGAATGTGGCTGCAGGATCTAAAGAACATGACGTTAGAGGAGACGGGAGAACTTACTACACACAGAGTTTTTAAAGTTGGTTTGTGATGAAACAGAGAAACCTTATCAAAGGAATACGAATCCGACAACCAAGGTTCTTCGGGCATATAATGCGAAGAGAAGGCTTAGAACATTTGATGACAACAGGTAAAATTCAGGAAAGATAGATCGCGGAATACAGAGGAGAGATGATGTATGGCCTAACATCATGGTTCGACACACGTTCGACGTCAGAACTGATTCCATGCACCAAACAGAGAGAGTTGTGAAGAGACATGATTGCCTACGCTGGAAGGCAAGACACTTGATTGATTGTGATTAAAACAACGTTCTCCAAGGGACATGCAACTGCCTGATATAAAGTACTAAGCTTCATGTTATATAGTTTTAAAAGTAAATTACGAATTGTCATATTCCAATCTTGTATCAATCCTTTAACATGTCAGCGAGAATCAGAAAGTATCTAATGGTATAGAAAGTAAGTTGAATGCATTTGCAAATAGATGTTTAGGAAAAGTAATGAACATAAAAGGAAATTAAGGTGAGTTGATTCAGAGAAGTGCCGGGTCAACCACTATTACAACTGTTACTAAGAAGAAATGGTGGGTATACTCTATCGATATAAGGGAAGACTGCAGTAAAACTAAGTAGCAATGACGAAACACGTAAAAAAAATACTGTACTTTTACAAAGTACAAAAACAATAACAATACACAGCAACGTTACGACCAAAATGTCCTCCTTTGCTTGATAAAGGCCTTTTGTTCGAAACGTTGCTGTGTAATGTTATTGTTTTTATAGTTTGTAAAACTAAAGTGCTTTGTTTTTACGTGTTTCGCTTTGGGCAAACTCTAAGAAGAAATGACTAAAGATTCATTAAGCAGACATTTTAAGTTTGAAACAAAGGTTTCAAGAGCGGGTCGCCTAGAGAAACTCCGACACGAACTTTACTGAGAGAGGAGAGAAATCCTTCTTCTACCCTTCGCCACAAAGGAGGCATAGATCCCCAACCAAGACCTTGCAAGCTCTCGTGCACTTGGTTGCTGTTTTATAGCTGAGTGTTTTTTACTGGATGGGGTAGCTAATACCACACCAAAACTCAACTTTCACCGTATACAGCATGTGGTAGGTATTAGTGGTTCTATTATTTACCCCAAACTTGGGCCCCATTAACCACACGGACATCTGATTTCTATGATGAATCATCTTTGACTCACTATTGGACAGGAGAGACGTGTAGGCACATGTGCTGAGATTCTCATCGTCTATATTGCGATCAGATCTCGTATCGGACATGTATGCACCTACCCTTCTACCAATTCTAAGTAGCTCTCCTTCGATCCCTACCCGCTTAGCCAGACATTAGTCTCTTACCAGGGTCACCACTTGGAAGTGGGGTAGGATCTTGATCAGTGCCAATTCACTGACCCTGGCACCACTGTATATCCTTACATTATTGCGCATGCGGCCCCAGAGGAGAGAAATATCATACTAAATTCCATAAAAGAAATTGAACGAATTTCACAGAAAAAAGAGGCATGGATACATTAGTTTACAGGCCAAAGGTAACATATACAAAGGTTCGAGAGGAATGCAGTACAATAAATATATTTACGGAAGTGTGCACACAAAACTTACGAACGTTGGACATGTTTACACCAAACTGGAAGTGTTTGGCAATCAACATTCATCTTGAGGAATTTGTTTAACGGTGATATGAGAAATGATGAAGCTACCAACGGCATTCACATACTATTTGTTTTTTGTTTTTCGATCCAGAAGTACTTAAGCTTTCAGCTCTTCGGCCCGGTGCCATGGACATCGTAACCCTTCAGTTCGGCGCCACGAACACCGTAAATCTGGAGAACCTGTGGCTTTTTGCCAGCCCGCGGAATTGAGCCGCACTCACAGGGGACTTGTCACCCGTCGTCCAACGTGCTACGAACACGCTGGGCAAACGGGCATTCACATATTATAAGATCCACACAGGTGTCTTTGTGACGTAGAGGTTAGGTACTCGTCTCTCGAGTCAAAGGTGCCAGGTTCGCACCCACGTGGAGCCATCTGGATATTTTTTCAGAGAACCCTGATCTCAGTGTAGGTGAGATCGAGTTCCTAGTCCTATCGGAGACGGACAATAAAACGTAGGTCCCGTGTTCAATTTGAGCACGAAAAGAACCATAGGCAGTTTAAAATCGAGAACAGCAGGCTAAAAAGTCGCTGCTCGAACAAAATTCATGAGAAAACGATTTGTTACAAAAAAAATTGAAAAATTCCTATAAAATATCTTCACTTTCTTCAAAATTACATCGGGGACCCTCGCTTCGGAGCTCGTGAACTGCAGCTGATATATTTATGTGTAAGAAATAGATAGGAGCACACGTGGCTAATCACCGAAGTGCAATGATGATGATCCTATCAATCCACATACTATATGAGGTGTTAGGAAAAACCAGCTATTATACAGCCACCTTACGGCGCTATGCTAATTGTTGCTGTATTGTGTAATGCAACAATCCTAGAGATCTCCAGAGCAAAAATTACACACATGAATCATTCCGGATTCGAACTCCCAACCTTCAGAACGACTAACAAACATCTTAACCGTTTCGCCATAGGGACCTCTTATGTTCAATGTATATTCTTCAGCTATTTCTCACATCTTCCTTGCGATATATAACACACGATTGAGCAGTTCATTACGTAAATAAGCTGTTAAACATGCATCATTTCATTCCAATCCACGTTTCTTATTTATCCAAAATAAACGACACTGATCGATAGTTTTATATCAATAACGTCGCAATAATTTCCTTGATTATAGTATTAAAAAAAACATCACTAGGGAACTTAGGGACTCCCTCTCCCGGATTTATCGCCGGTGTTTATTCCTGAATAAATCACGCATGTACACTACCTGGTGACAGCTTTGGCGTAGAAGCTTTTAAAATCTCCAACTTTAAGAAAACCCTGACCGAGAGTAAAAGCGTTGCGACCGTTTATTCCAGAAGCGTTTCCCACACACTGGGTAATCCAGATAGGAAATGAGCAACATAAGTTTGAAATTGATATTACTCTTCTATTAGATTAAATGGGGCCGCAGTAGCTTAGTTGTTTGTAACCTCTCTTCTTAGGCTAGTGGTACGGGTTCAAATCCCACAGTAGGCGTGGAATTATTTCCGACCGCAACGGCTCCCAGGTCGACCCAGCCTCAATTGGACACCAGAAAAAAACTGTGAATTAAAGGCAGCTGGCGTGATGTTGACCACATCACCCATCGTGTGCCGACGGTCAGTGAAAAATACAGACCTAACACTGTATTACCTTATATACCTCGTGGTATGAAAAGGGTTCCTTTACTTTTTACTTTACTTACTAGATAAACTATCACTCAAAGATACCATACTCTTATCTTCACGGGGTGTCTGGGACAAGGAGGTAATGTACTCGTATCTCGCTCTAAATGTACTTGGCTACTTCCCTGGTAAAGCTATCCGGATATTTTTCCAGATATTCCTGATCTTAATGTAGGTGAGATCAAGTTTCTAGTACTATCAGAGATGGCGATAAAATCTAGATCGTGTGTTAAAGCAGGGCACTCTTGAAAATATCTAAGAGTGGTCTTGGAAGCTGATGTCCGTGACAAATTATTTGAAAAATATTAAAATAAAATTTCTGCAACAATTTTTACCATCGATTAGCCTGCTGTCACAAAAATCTGAAGCAGTCTTACAGTGGATACCAGCAGACTGTGGCATACCAAGAAATGAAAAGGCTGACAAATTCGCACGGGCTGGAGGGAGCATAACACAACACCACCAACACAAAGCTTAACAGAAGCAAAGCCTACTGAAACAATCCAGAAAAATCACGTACAGAAAAACAAATGGAGGATACAACCCAGAGCACGACAATATAAACACACTAAACAGAAAAGCACAGACCACAGTTTTCAGACTTAGAACGGGACACTGCACTCTCAGAGCACACCTCCATAGAATGGGTCTCAGGGATTCGGCTTCCTGCACCTGTAGAGCACCAAAGCAGTCTCCAGAGCACATCCTGCAAGACTGCCCCAGCCTGAGCAGTGTGAGAATAAAATCTGGCTAATAGAAACAACACCATAAAACAAACTATGGAGGACCGGTGAAGACCTCAAGTGAACCGCCCTATTTATGACATATACCGGAGTAGTCACATAGCAGAAGTTGATCACAGAAGAAGAAGAAGATGCAACAATTTTTACCATCCAAATTGCATTCGGGACTCCTGCCATTGTTATGGACTTCGTACGATGCCATTGAGATTTTCCTGTGTAAGAAAGAGATCGAATCACGCATGGTTTTTTACCGAAGCAAAACTGTCCTGTCCTGGGTGAGCTGAGAAGCAACATATGGTCACAATCAGTCGACCTAAATACTAACCTTTGGTGAAACCTGACAGAACTGAAGCGGACTGCCTAGTTTGTGGTCCACAGTAAATTTAGCGTATGACCAGAGATCGCCGAAGAAGAAGAAGAAGAATTAGCGAAATGCAAAGATGATTGTCATATCAATCACCCACTCAGACTCGTACCTATCAACGCTATGGATTTTTCATGATACGGTAGCTTCCCTTATCACAACCATACATTACTTCCCATTTACTACAAAAATAGAACACAACGGTTCACACAATGGCTTACCCAACGGTTCCTAAATGTATCAATAATTGTTTGTCAACCCTTGCGTGATGTACACTTTTTCGCCATCACAAATACGCATCAGGGGCGTGTTCTATTTTATGCTCTGTTCAACATGTGTATTGTTATGGAAATATTAACGGCAAACTAGAATCATATTTTAAATATGTGGCACTGTTCCCCCTTTGAGTATATGTTTCAAATAACTGTATTGCACATCCGTCCAAGATCGGTGTTGTTTCATTTTTAGACTGACAGTTTTTAGAGATAGTGACCCAAAATGGACGAGAGAGAGAGAGAGAAGAAGGGGCGAAAGTGAGAGAGAAATAGAGGACAAATACTCATTTCATTGAACATATCATTAACATGCATCAGTTTGTGGTTGATTGATTGATATGATCATCATCATCATTGCATTTTGGGAAATAACAATGTGCTCATGTCGTTTATTGGCCCCGCAGCTATTACTGATAGTGCACGAACAACGTAGCACCGACGAGGGTCCCCGATTTAATGTTAAAAATGTTGAAACTTTTTAATAAGAATTAAAAAAATATTTCTATATGAATTTTTCCGCGATGCGGCTTTGCATTCTACACTAAATGCTCCTCTCATATGCCATATGTCCTGCATCTGCAGTCGTCATGTTCAAACCCTCAGTTACATCCTGAATCCATCTTCTCCGTGGTCTTCCTCTTCTTCTCTTTGCAGGTATGCCTCCTTCCATGATGATCTCCATTAAAATGAACCTACATTTTAACGCCCGTCTTCCGATAGGTCTAGAAACTGGATCTCACCTACATTTAGTTCAATATCACTATAAAAAAACAGGAAACTAGCCGAGGAGTTTTGCAGCGATATTTGAACAATGTTCCCCCAAGCCACAAAGATCCAATTTTAGGGGAAAAACTAACATAAATTGAATGCAAGAAGTCAGTGAGTTTGAAAATATAAATGAAAGATGTATTCACTTTGTCTATAAATTTGTCATTTGTGTTTTTTGGTGTGAAAGTTGTAATTAAAATCGTTTATAACATCAGTTCGTTTAGTGTTTTTTTTTTTGTTGGTAACCTAAATCCAAAAATAACCTTCTGACGTCAGCGCGTACAGAATTAGAATTATATATTTCTAGCAACCTTCATTACAACATAAGTGCTGTTGTAAGGTGTCTGCTGTTTGAAGGCTAATGTTAATAGCATTCACGTGCAACGAAAATGATTGATTGATTGATAGGACTATCGTCATCATTGCACTTCGGTGAATAACCATCTGTGCTAGAATTTATTTCTTGTACAGTAAGGTCACGGAGGAAGTGCACGAAGTTCGTAGTATCGACGGGGAAAAAGAGGGGAGGGATCTCAAATGTAAGTTTGTGATTTGTTGGGTCGACCGTGTGTTGCCTGGGATCACACAGAGAGCAAAGAATAGTATTACTGCGACAAACAAGGCATGTCGTGATAGGCGACTGAGGTAGGAGCCTAGGGAAGCTAACCTTGCAAATAAAAAACGACGCAAAAATCGAATGTGCTGGCCTACTTCTAGGCGATTAACTGGCATAGTCGCTCTTAGGCTCAGATCACATACAAATCACAAAGAGTGGTTAACAAGTGGTCGATATAGAGGTTCGAAGTCGAAGAAGAAGTAAGAAGAAGAATTATTGGTAGGAATGTTTAATTGATATATTGATTTTTTGTGTGTAGCAGGCTGCTGATTTTCTTCATCTTCTTCTTCTTCTTTTGACGTCAGACTACTACCGGGTTGTTATCCAAAGTCGTGGTTTTCTGCTGTTGTCTTGCGCTTTTCCATTGGCTTGTATGATAGTGGTGTGTTTGTTGTTCTTATTTGCTTATGTTCTTCTCGATCATTTTGAACATTCGTATTGTGATATATAAACAGTCTTTGCCAAGAACGATTACAACGTTGCGCCCCCGCTAGACCCCTACTAGTTTAGGACAGGCGTATCCGAAACAAATGTCCTAAGGGTGATAGTTATTTTTGCTCTTTGACAGGATTCTTCTATGCCATCTAACCATCTTTTCGTGGCCTTCCTCTCACCTTCTTACCTGATGTTCTGCTGTAAATGACTGCATTTCAGTAAACGTAAATAATAGCCGTCCATCGCAAGCGATGATGACAACAATCTCAGACGTGTACTGTTGCACCTCTCTGGTGTGTGCGGAGGTGGCTGTAGAGTCCAATCCTAGAACAGAATCCCCGACCACAGGTGGGGCATACATGATCAAGGTTAGACATGTGCGTGTTGTGTGCTCTGTCTTTTCGCGCTGCTCGTTTTCTCTGTGACTCAACAATACGATGATTCTCAGCTATTCGGGTTCCTCTTTGTTGTTACAGCGCCACATTTGGCGATCTTGCGCAAGGGATTCCCAGCACGTATTGTCTATATCGAAGCATTTCAGAGACACTTTAAGAGTGTCTTTAAAGCGTTTTTCTGTCCACCAGCTAAACGTCTGCCCCTTCAAGCTCGCCATACATCAACTGTTTTGGGATGCGTTTATCAGGCATTCGAGCAACGTGACCGACCCATCTCAGTTGGGCCTTCTGCAACAGGGTGTTGACGCTTGGGATCTTTGCTCTTGTGAGGACTTCGCTGTCTGGAATTTTGTCCTACCAGTTTATTTTTAGTATTCTGCGTAGACAGCTTGTGTGGAAATGGTTTAATTTTCTTCCGTGTCTGCTATACACTGTCCATGTCTCGCTTGCGTACAGCAGCGTGGTTAGCACTATGGCCTGGTAAACTTTCAGCTTTGTGACTATGCTTATCCCCTTCCGTTCCCACACAGTGACACGTAACCTTCCGAACGCAGCACTGGCTTTGGATATCCTATTGTGGACCTCAGAATCTATGTTTGCCGATCTGGATAGGAGGCTGCCAAGATAAGCAAAGTTGTCCGTTGACTGGAGACGCTGGTGTTTAATGTTGATGACTGGATCGTAATACTGTTCTCTAGGGCGGGCTGGAACATGACCTCTGTTTTTTTGGTGTTAATGGTGATTCCAAACCTATCACAGGCCATTGAGAACTTGTCCATGTAAGTCTGCATTTCTTCCTCAGAGTTGGTAGCGAGGGCACAGTCATCAGCAAACAACAGGTTTGAGATAGTTGATTATTTTACCTTGGTGGATGGTTTTAACCTCCGAAGATTGAATAGGTTACCGTCTGTCCTGTATCGAATCTTTACCCCATGTTCGTCGCCTTCCCAAAAGACATCCGTGAGCATGGCAGCAAACATCATGCTGAAGAGTGTTGGGGCCAGTACACAGCCCTGTTTGACGCCGTTGGTGACATGGAAGGCTTCCGACAGCTCCCTTCGTCAAGTACACGTGAAATCATGCCCTCGTGAAACTGTTGAACGATCTTGATGAATTTCCTTGGGCATCCAAATTTTCCATGATCTTCCATAGACCCTCCCTGTTAACCGTGTCGAAAGCCTTTGTCAGATCGACAAAGACCATATAGAGGTTACGGTGCTGCTCTTGGCATTTCTCCTGTAGTTGGCGAACAGCAAATATCATGTCTGCTGTTCCACGACCTGCTCTGAAGCCACATTGGGTCTCAGGGAGTAAGTCCTGTTCCAGGTGATCGATTAATCGATTGAGGAGGACTCTGGCCAGTATTTTGCCAGCGATTGACAGGAGGAGGTCCCCTGTGGTTATCGCAGGCCTGGCGGTTTCCTTTCCGCTTGTACAGGTGGACAATAGTGGCATCCTTTAATTCCTGTGGCACACGTTCGTTGCACCAAATGGATGTAAATAACTCTGTCAATTTTAGCATCAACGTGGGCCCTCCTTCTTTGTAGACTTCGGTTGGTATTGAGTCCGCACCCGGTGCCTTCCCGCTGGACATCTGGCTTGTTGCCTTCTTGACCTCTGCTAAGGTAGGTGGAATATCAAGCTTGGCATTGATTGGGACCTGGGGCATGCGCTCTATGGCTTCATAACATATAGTGGATGGATGGTTGAGTACAGAAGGGAAGTGTTCTGCCCAGCGATTTAGTATCTGAGGCTTGTCAATTAGTAGCCTTTGCTCCATCTGCATCGAGTATGGGAGTGGGGTGAGATTGTTGAGGTCCGTAAACAGTTTTTAGGGCATCGTAGAAGCGTTTGAAATCATGTCTGTCTGCATATATCTGGATTTCATCAGATTTTTTGCTTAGCCATGCGTCTTGTAATTTCCTGATTCTCTCTTGAGCCCTTCTACGAGCATCTAGGAAAGCTGTTTTTTGGATGATGATGATGGGTCATTTTGATAGGCTCTGTATGTCTCATGTTTCGTGAGAAGAATAGACTTGATTTCTTCGTCATTTCGTCAAACCAGTCGTGGCTCTTGCGTACAGAGTGTCCTATGAGCTCAGAGGTAACGTAAAACTTATCTAGCCGCCCGAGTGGTTACCGGGGCCCAAATTTGGGGTGTAAAGAATAGAACCAATGTTACCTGCCATGCATGTCGTAAGAGGCGACTAAGGAGGTTTGGCTGAAATCGGATGCATGTGTCCTAAACGTGTAGAAGTCTATGCGTTTAGGGGCCTGCAAACCAATGTGCAACGTATACACGTTCTTGACAAAGATCAAACATATCACAAAGAGTGATTAAAAGTGGTTGTAAAGAACGAACGTAAAGAAGAAGAAGACTTATCTAGCAGGCTGCTGTTTTTCAGCCTACACTTATCATATTTTAAACTGCCCTATTCTTTTTTTTAAACTCCCGTTATTTGCATACGTTACCTCCGAATTATCTAGGAAGACCCAAAACGACCTGGAGGAGAAGAGTAAAACAGGAATAGAAAGAAAGAAATCAAAGATGAAAGACAATACAGAGGACAACCAAGAGCAGAGAAGAATAACTTGCATTTGTTGTTTCCCTACGTGCCAAACTAGAAAGAGATATATAGATAGATAGATAGATAGATCGATGGATGGATGGATGGATGGATGGATGGATGGATGGATGGATGGATGGGTGGATAGATAGATGGATGGATGGATTGGTGGTTGGTTGGGTGGGACGGACGGACGGACGGACGGATACATGGATGGATAGACGAATGGGTTGACGGACAAATGAATGTACGGGCGGACGGACGTATGGTTGGATGGATGGATGGATATGTATAGATATCGACTTCAGAATGGATCATCTTTCACAGATAGGACTATATACTTGACAACCTATTCCTGCATTCATGTGCCCTGCGAATATGTTTACCTTGAATCGTTCTCAAGATTAAAACTATCATAACAATCGTTAGAAACAAAAGACAAAAGCCTAACATTAACGCCATTTGTGACCTCCTAATGTTACAAATGTCAGATGATGTTTGTGCCATTAGCTAAAGCAAAGAACATCTGCAGCAACAGATCAATATGATCAATACGACTACAAAACGGATTGAACTAACGATCAGCACAAATAAAACCAAATTAATGGGAATACACCCGAAGACCGGAGAACACAAACAAATAAAGAATTCAGAGTTAAAGATAGAAACAAGGTTTAACAACTGCTTGCGTCCGTGTGGTGCCGGGGCCCGTAAGGGAAGCAAAGAATAGTACCACTGCGAGCTACGAGGCATGTCGTAAGAGGCGACTGATGTGGGATCTAGGGAAGTTACCCTAGTAAATAAAAATCATCGCAGAAATTGGATGTGCTGGCCTACTTGTAGGCACATAACTGGCACAAGATACAATTGCTCTTAGGCTCAGATCACATACAAATCATACAGAGGGGTTAACAAGTGGTCGATATGGAGCGTTCGAAGAAGAAGAAGAACTACTGCTTGGAGAGTAATGTTTCTTTAGATGGGATCTCTCTCTCTCCCTTTCTCTCTCTCTCCCTTTCTCTCTCTCTCTCTCTAACCTGTGACGCCCCTGGCTCTTAGAGCAGCAACTAATGCACCCCATTATTCCATATTCGTGGTCGTCCTCTTTATTGTGCTCCAGCTGTGAGTCATTTATTTTAGTTATTATTCTACTATTCTCCTCCAGGTCGTTTTAGTCAGTTCTCTCTCTCTCTCTTTTTTCTCTCTCGCTCTCTCTCTTCTAGCATTGACGCTCCTGGTTCTTAGCACAGCAACAAATACATGTCATTCTTCTCTGTTCTTGGCCGTCCCCTATATTGTGTTTCAGTTGTGAATCATTTCTTTTTTCTTCTTCTTCTTTACGTTCGTTCTTTACGACCAATTTTAATCACTCTTTGTGATATGTTTAATCTTTGTCAAGAACGTGTATACGTTGCACATTGGTTTGGTAGGCCCCTAAACGCATAGACGTCTACACGTTTAGGACATGTACATCCGATTTCAGCCAAACCTCCTTAGTCGCCTCTTACGACATGCGTGGCAGGTAACAGTGGTTCTATTCTTTACACCCCAAATTTGGGCCTCGGTAACCACTCGAGAGATCATTTCTTTCATTTCCTGTTCTAATGTACTCCTCAATGTCGTTTTGGGTATTCCCCGTTTTCGTTTACCCTCAGTAGTTCCTATCAGTGCAGTTTTCGTGAGAGATCATATGGAAAGATTGCAGTCGAAAGTAAATAAGAATCGTCTGGGTTATATCTTTGCAATATCTGGAGATGTAACATTTACCGCACTAAGACACAGCTCTAGATATACAAAACATATACTTTATGACAATCCTACTTTATCGATCTGAGACTTGGAAAACACATTTTTAAAAAAGGAACCATTTGTTATACCTCGAGGTATATCGGATAATATGGTGTTAGGCCCGTATTTGTCATTGACCGTCCACACACGACGGGTGATGTGGTCAACAGCACGCCGGCCGCCTTTACTTCCCAGTGCTTTTTCCTTGTACTCAATTAAAACTGGGTCGACCTAAGAGCCGTATCGGTCATAAAAATATTCCACACCCACTGTGGAATTAAACCCAAACCACTACCCTAAAAAGCAAGTTCACTAACAACTACGCTACTGCGGCTCTCTAAAAAAAAAAAGCTTAAGGAAATATAAAATATATATAATGAAAGGATTTGAGAAAAGACTTGTTGGAAGAATACTTAAGTATATCTGGGAGGTTAATATTAGCATTACCAGACTTAGAAAAACTAACAGCCACTGAAAGCATAAATACAGAGATACAGAAAAGACGATTACGATGTATTGAACGTGTCCTCAGACGAGACAACAAAAGCCTCCAAGTCATGCAATCCAATAGACGTGAAAAAAGGAAATGATTGATTGATTGATAGGACCATCAGCATTGTACTTCGGTGAGTTACCATATGGGCTCCGATCTCTTTCTTACACAGGAAGATCTCAGCTGCAGTGCACTAACTCCGTCTCACCGGCGAGGGTCCCCGTTGTAATTTTGACGATGGTAAAGATATTTTTATAGGAATTTTAATTTGAATCTTTTTCTAATGAATTTTACCCGGGTAGCAACTTTCCAGCCTGCTCTTCTCGATTTTGAACTGCTATGGGTTCCTTTACGTGCTTCAATTGAACACGGGACCTACGTTTTATCGTCCGTCTCCGATAGGACTAGGAACTCGATCTCACCTATACTTAGATCAGGGATCTATGAAAAAATATCTCGATGGCTTCACGAGAAGCGAACCGAGTACCTTTGAAACGAGAGGCGAGCAGCTAACCTCTATGCCATAGCGCACAAAGCTGTTCATAAAACTAGATTTGAGGTAGAAAGAAGGGCACAAAATCGAATTGAGTGGACATTGTTGGTCTCTGCTATATATATCATTGAGCGCAACAAGGACAGATGATGATGATGAATGTTATAAAAGTATAGAGGTAAGAGATTTTTAAACAAGTGGAAAGTAAAGAAGAGAAGCCAGTCCAGTTATAAAACAAATAATTAAATGTGCACGATAGCCACAAAATGCTCATTTAAAATTGGAAATACAACATGATTAGATAGAAAATATTTCTTGCTTTGAGAAATGTGTTGCACAGTTAGTTGTGCGAATGAAGCGTTCTTCCAGTATTGATTTCCTCAAGACGTTGTTGTTGTTTTTGTTGCTTTTTTAACAACTATTTCTTGACGAAAGCGGATGTTTTATGTTCTCTTCCGTCTTGTCTTTCGTGCCATTTCTGTTTAGCAGCAATAAGTGGTACTACCTCATTCTTTTCTGATTTTATTCTCTTCTTTTTTTTCTTTATTCTTTATCTTTTTATTTCTTGTCATATTTATTTCCTCTGTGTATGGGGTTCTCTGTGACGTAGAGGTTAGGTGATCGTCTCTGTGACGTAGAGGTTAGGTGATCGTCTGTGACGTAGACGTAGGTGATCGTCTCTGTGCGTAGAGGTTAGGTGATCGTCTCTGTGACGTAGAGGTTAGGTGATCGTCTCTGTGACGTAGAGGTTAGGTGGTCGTCTCTGTGACGTAGAGGTTAGGTGATCGTCTCTGTGACGTAGAGGTTAGGTGGTCGTCTCTGTGACGTAGAGGTTAGGTGATCGTCTCTGTGACGTAGAGGTTAGGTGGTCGTCTCTGTGACGTAGAGGTTAGGTGATCGTCTCTGTGACGTAGAGGTTAGGTGATCGTCTCTGTGACGTAGAGGTTAGGTGATCGTCTCTCGTGCCATAGGTATTAGGTTCGCTCTCTCGTGGAGACGTCTGGATATTTTTCCAGAGATCCCTGATCTCAGTGTAGGTGAGATCTAGTTTCTAGTCCTATGGGAGACAGACGATAAAACGTAGGTCCCATGTTCAATTTGAGCACGAGGAGAGAAACCGTTTTTTTTTTAAAATTTGAACCCTTTCATACCTCGTGGTATATAGGTCAATACAGTGTTAGGCCTGTATTTTCATTGACCATCGGCACACGATGGGTGATGTGGTCAGCATCACGTCTTTACTTTCCCAGAGCATGTCTGGTGCCCAGTTGAGGCTGGGTCGACCTGAGAGCCGTTGCGGTCGGGAAAAATTCCACGCGCACTGCGGAGCTGAACCCAGACCACTAACCTTGAGAAGCGAGTTCACTAACAACTACGCTACCGCGGCGAGAGAAACCTTGGCAGTTTAAAAATTGAGAAGAGCAGGCTGGAAAGCCGTTTCCCGCGCAAAATTCATTAGAAAAGATTAATAATTCCTTCAAAAAATATCTTCACCATCTTCAAAATGACATCGGAACCCTCGCCGGTGCTACAGAGTTCGTGCACTGCAGCTGAGATCTTCCGGTGTAAGAAAGAGATCGGAGCACACATGGTTACTCACCAAAGTGCAATGATGATGGTCACATCAATCAATCAATCAATCAATCAATACTCTGTGCATATCTACACGCTACCTTTTACATCTTTCTATGTACATGTTTGTCTAGTTTCACTCTGTCTTTACTGTCTCTAACTTCTCCGTGTTTCTATGTATAAAAAAACTAAAATTAAAAAAAAACCAAAATAAAGGGGATTTTCGTCATCATCATCATCATCAAGTAGCTTCTCCCTTCCGGAACTTGACTCCCTTGACAGCAGTCTTGAAAAAAACTCTCTATTCTGTGCAAGTTGACCAGCGGTCATTTTCAGATCGTCAATGGTTTGCACCCATCTTCTTCTAGGTCTTCCTCTCATTTCTCTTCCAGGCATCATTCCCTCAAAAAATTTTCTTCTCTAGGCACTCATGTCGTTTGATGTGTCCGAAATATTTAATTTTCCATGATTTTATGTTCTTTAATAGCCAACTTTCTTTAATATAAATATGTTGCAGAACAGAAGCATTTGCTCTTTTCTCTGTCCATGATATTCTAAGTACTCTTCTGTAGCATTTGCATTCAAAGGCATTAATGACCTTCTCTGCCGCTTTGTTAATGATCCATGTCTCACAACCATATGTTGCCAAAGCAAACACATAATATCTTGAGCACTTGATTGTTGTTTTTATTTCAGTTCACTTCCAAAGGTTAGTTAGTTCTTTTTGTTTTTAGTAGTGTGTCTTTACTGTCTTGTCTTAATACCGCTTTTTTAGCACGGTATATGACAGAGGGGGACGTGAGCATGAGGAATGTGATTACCGCACGGCTAGTGGAGTCGTCGAGATACAGTTCAGGTTATGAGTTTTTCTTTATGCCCCGACATAAAAATAACTCCGTGGCCTTGGAGAGGAATGAATCTGGGTGTCTCGAATGGGAGTCCAAGTTCTAATTTATTCGGCTAGACCAACTCCATCTTCTCCTTCTTATAACAGTTGTTACTAATGGTTGACCAGACATTTCACTGATTTCATCACTTCTCCTGAATTCTTTCCATTTTATATTCATTATTTTCGTAGACATCTATTTTCAAATGCATTCAACTTGCTTTCTATATCTTTAGTCATTTTCCAACTCTCGCTGACATACGTTAGGAGTGATACAACATTTGAAAAGAAAATTCGTAATTTAGTTTTAATACTATATAACTTACAGTTCCATATTTTATTTAGACTTTTAGAAGCTGATGTTGCTTTGCCAATTCGTATCATAATTTCTTTTTTAACATTTCCTGTTCTGCAATCAAAATTGCTACCTAAATAGGTGAACTGCTCCTGTTTTTATCATTTAAGATTCCAGTGTGATATCTGCATTACTTGCCATAGGTGTCTTCATTATATTTGGATTTTTTCATAGCTTATCTGCAGTCCAACTTTTGATGCTATAGATGACATATATATATATATATATATAATATATATATATATATATATACATATCGTGTCTTCCATCTATCTCTCTGTTTGCCTGCCTGCCTGCCTCTCTGTCTCAAGCCTCTCGTCACTTTCATCTCTCATCACTTCCACCTCTCATAGTCATTTCCCTCCTCCTAATCATATTCTAGTTAGTATTATACTCCTTCATCTTCCACTCTCCTATCATATGTTAAACATATCTTCATATCATTCCTGTGTCTTATTCATCATCTGCTACTTCTTTCAGCTATTCTTTCTTGTTCCAGACCGTCTTATTTACTTTCTATCACTCTCTGTTTGTAAACAAGACATCATGTTGACTTAACTACCTTCCTACTCTCCTCCTCCGTTGCATGACATTGAAGGAATGTTCACCAATGTCAATTTTAACAATACTGTGTCAGAAGTTGTATTTACCCTTTGCCCTGATAGCTAATAGCTCTTTCTTTACGCTTAATTTACCAGCGTGTACGCAGATTGCTTTTTTTTCAAATTGTATTACATGAAATATGTCTATTTTAGTTTCCGGGTATGTACGTGTGCATGTGCATAGATGCGTGAATGTTTGTTTGTTTCTTTCGAATTACGCGCATGGTTTTTTGTGTCAGTTTGGCAGGAGAGAGAGGCACGTCAGTACTGTCAGATGGAAAGTGCATGCTCCATCTAGATCAGGGTTTTCGAACGTGGCCCCCGCGGGTGCTATGGTGATCGCGTTATGCATTTCTGGCGCCCTAGTTATTCTCCTGCTTTAATATGAATCAGAATTTTCTATCTATTCTCTAATCCTGTTTGCCTTTCAGCGTCAAGTCGAAAAAGGAGACGCCTGGAAGGAGCCTCTCTTTGCGCCTTGTCTTTCGTTCTCTTCTCCAATCCTGATTTGCCTCACAGCATCAGGGTAAGAAGAGATTTCTAGAAAGAGCTTTTGCGTGTGCTTCATAAACAGTGTCTTTCGTCGCCTCTGTTATCTCTGAGTTCCACCTTTTGCGTGACCAGCCTTTTGCTTTGTATCCTCTGTATCGGAGTAACATTGTTTTTTTTAGGCGCACTGCATGTTGGTAATCTGCTTATATGGCCGAACCATTTGATGTGTTTCTTGATGAAGTCTAGTACTGATGTTGTACCCACTTTTTCATGATGTCTTCACTTCTAAACAGGTCTCTTCTTGTTACGCCCAGCATTCTGCGTAGATACTTCATCTCTGTCGTGACTAGTTTTCTTCTATCATCTGATGTCAGCTTCAGGTTTGGCACTGATAACATAATGTAGAGAGAAATATTGTGCTGAACAATGTTCTTTTTGTGTTCATGGTAATATGTTTGTATTTTTAATCAGATTTAACCCTTTCGTCCCTCGGTGCGAATATAGTGGCTTGCAGTATATTTTAATAGGACACAAAGTCGATATACTGGCTCACAGTATATTTTAAGAGGACATCATCATCATCAAGGTGCGTGTCCTTTATAGGACGTTGCTCTCTTTGCAGCGGATCTGAAATTCACTCTGACTCTAGTCAGTTCACCTACTTCGTCGATGGTCATATTCATGGTTTCTTTAATATCCTATAGCCATCTTCTTCTTGGTCTGCCTCTGTCTCTGCGTCCTGGGACCCTGCCATCCAATATTGTTCTCTCCAGGCTATCATGACGCTTGATGTGACCAAAGTATCTAATTTTTCTGTATAGTATATTGTTATACTGCTATATTGCTATATAGTATATTGCCAATTCTCTTTAACATTTAGTTCTTTCAGGACATCAGTGTTCTTTCTTTTTCTATCCATGGTATTTGTAGGATTTTTCTGTAGCATTTAGTTTTGAAGGACAGAATTTTCGTTCTTGTTTTTGTGTAATGGTCCATGATTCACAACCATAAGTAGCCACTGGAAAAATGCATGTTCTCAATATTTTTAATTTTAATATTTTGCTGGTGCTTTGTCACATGTTTTTCATAGTGTTTAACTTCTTGATTGCTATTGCCAATCGTCTTGAGATCTCAATGATCGCAAAATTATTCACAATAATCTTTGTGTCCTTTAAGAGGACACCAAGCCGATATACGGCTTATTTAGCATACATTACAAAGTATATGTGCCCGAAGATCAAATAAATTACGAACTAAAAGGGTTAATAGTGTAAAAATGTTTATCTGAATAAAGAATGCTTCCTTCTTTTGCTACAGCACTCCCTAGAACCCTGTTTTCCCTCTTTCACAATCTTGTTTTATTTTGGAATTATTGAACGACCCTTAACCATTTCCTTTGATTATTCATCGAAGAACCTGTCAACTTCATCTCTAATCTTATCCCTTCAATGCCGGATTGTAGAATACCCAAACGACTCTTTTATGGTGAGCTGCATAGCGGTTAACTCTCACAGGGTGGTCAGAAAAAGCGATTCAAAGACACACTCATGAACTCGATGAAATCCTTTGGCATAGATGTCAATAACTTGGAGAATGTTGCTCAAGACAGATCAGCCTGGTGCACACTTCTTCTACATGGTTCATCGGCCTGCGAGGCAGGTAGAACAGCACGGATGGAACGAAAACGTCAAAATAGAACGGCAGTAAACTCCCCACAAGTGCAAGTATATCTTGCCCACACTGTACAAGAACATTTCAAGCCCTCATCGGGCTCACTAGTCATCTACGCACACACAGATAAACATAACGCAACTACATTCTCTTGGATGAAATTGTGTGGTCATCATCACCCGTGATGAACGAGCATCATCCTTTCAAACAAATAGCATTTACTAGCGGAGACTGGTCGCCACCGAATTGTAACTTTAATGAGTATGAGTATCACTTACAGTTTTATTCAAAGTAGGAACTGTGTGTACTTTATCTATCAGCGATCTGAATTATTCTTCTAGGAATGGCCTCAAACTTCCTAATGTCCGCAACCCTTTAATACAGTTCCTCATGTTGTGGTGACCCCCAACCATAAAAATTATTTTCGTTGCTATTCATAACTGTAATTTTGCTAATGTTATGAATCGTAATGTAAATATCTGATATGCAGGATGTATTTTCATTGTTACAAATTGAACATAATTAAAGCATAGTGATTATTCACAAAAACAATATGTAATTATATATTGTAAAATATTTATTTCTAATTATGATAAATATGTGTTTTCCGATGGTCTTAGGCGAGACCCCTGTGAAATGGTCGTTCGACCCCCAAATGGGTCACGACTCACAGTTTGAGAACTACTGTTCTAGACTGATATTGTAACTTAAACTTAGTTATGAAAGGTGTGAAGTATTTATTAATTAGTATCATATGTCATTAAAAAATATGGATACACAGCAACGGAACTACTTTTGTAATTCTGAATGAGAGGATCATGGGCAATCCGTGTATTTGATGTATAATGATAGATTCACCATCATCAGCATAAGAAAGAAAGTTGGCACATAGCCTTGTTTGAATTACATTGAGAAACAAAGAATGAAGTGGTTTGGCCACTTAATAAGAATACATCCAAACTCAACAGTATACATAGTCTTCTACAACAGAACATCAGGAAAGAAGGCGAGAGGCAGACAACGAAAAAGAAGGTAGGTTGCCATAGCAGAATCCTGTCAAATAGCAAAAATAATAATCACCCAAGAACAGCGCAAGACAAAAACAGAAAACCACGACACTGGGCAACAACCTGTTAACAGTATGACGACACTAGACAACAACCCGGTAATAGTATAACGACACTGGGCAACAACCCGGTAACAGTATAACGACACTGTGCAACAACCCGGTAACAGTATGACGACACTGGGCAACAACCTGGTAACAGTATGACGACACTGGGCAACAACCTGGTAACAGTATGACGACACTGGGCAACAACCTGGTAACAGTGTGACGACACTGGGCAACAACCCGGTAACAGTATGACGACAAGAAAAAGACAGATGTTAGCATGCTTTGGCAACAACCAACAGTATACGAAAGGCAGAACCTGTAATTGACACAAGCACAACGCTTTAATAGTGAATGACGACACTGGGCAACAACCCGGTAACAGTGTGACGACAAAGAAGAAGACGAAGAATGTTAGCATGTCTTTAGTAACAAAAAAATGTATATAGAAAGCGCGACATTTATTCACAAATCACAACAGCTTTAATAGTGAATATACTGTGAATTTTGAGCTAAGAAGGCACAAAGTAAGGGATCTTAAATCTAAATTAACATTAATAATAATACTAATAATTTCTCCTATCGTTACATAGGGATTACAGCCTGCTCAAGACACGAGAGGAGACATCTTTCACCGTCGATGTCTCCGCAAGATTATGAACATCAGGTGGTACGACAAGATAACCAACTCTGAAGTACTGCAACGTGCAAATCTACCTTCCATCATGGGCATGCTCAGCAGTGGGCGACTAAGATGGTTGGGGCATGTGAGAAGAATGGAAGATTTTCGCATTCCAAAACAAATGTTTTTCTGTGAACTTTCGGAGGGGAAGAGGTACCAGGGCAGACCACTGCTCAGATATAAAGATGTCTGCAAAGTCTCAATTAAAAACTTTGCTATAGGTCCCAGCACATGGGAAGAACTAGCTGATGACAGAGTTGTGTGGAATGCCAAATTGCGAAAGAGTCTTTTGAGGAGAGATTTATGTATGAGCTGAACGACAAGAGAGAAAAGCGAAAACTCAGAAGTTGTCACAGTAAAACACTTGCCAATTGACCGTCTGTAAAGATGAAAAATACCTCAAATATATATCTTCTTCTTCTTCTCTTCTACCATTTAGCTTTCTTGACATATATTACCGTCAACTTAAAATGTGATAAATCTTGAATTACAATGAAAACATCGGGAAATCTCAAATATGGTAAGTTCAATAAACGCGTTTAAAAAAAAAAAAAAAAATTTTAAATTAAGACAGTTAAACAGGAAATCTCTCACTTTCCAAATATGAAAATTGGTTGCGCAATTTATCAATAGCGTTGTATGTGATTTTTCTTTTGGGTCAAACATCTTGTACTCCTTAGTCTCGAGTATGCTATTAGTTTTAGTCAGTTTTCTACTCTTGAAACAATTTATACTGTTATCATCATTAATCCTCTCCGCTCCTCGTGGAGCATAGGGCCTCAACAGTTGTTCGCCACTCTTCTCGGTCTCTGGCTGTTCTTTTTATGTTCTCCCAGGTCAATTGAGCACTCTTCAGCTCCTCAGTAAGACCTCGTCTCCAAGTCTGCTTAGGGCGTCCTCTTTTCGTTTTCCCTGCGGGTTCCACTCGAGCACCTGTCTAGTGACACTCGACTGTATCTTCCGCAAGGTATGGCCTATCCATCGCCATCTTCTCCTCTTGACCTGTGTCATCATAGGTTCCTGCCCTGTTCTTATCCACAGATCCGTGTTTGTAACTCTATCATACCATCTCAATCTGAGAATCGCCGCAAACATCCGTTGACAAAGGTCTGGATCTTATTTGTATTTGCCTCAGTGACTCGCCAAGTTTCCGAGCCATACAGCAACACCGACTTCACATTTGAGCTGAAAAAACCTGAGCTTTGTTTTCGTGGAGATGGCAGCGGACTTCCACACCATGTGCAGGATCGCAAAGGCCTGTCGGGCCTTCTTAATCCTAGCATTAATGTCCTCATCTGTACTGTTATGAATAACACATTCGTTTCTGTGGATGTTACTGAGCTTGGTAGTAAGATCTGTGAAGTAACAGATAATGTCATCTTAAAGAGTTAGAGTTAGAAAGAAATCTTGAATGTGCAACACTCCCGAGTGGTTGCCGGGGCCCAAATTGGGGTGTAAATAATAGAACCAATATTACCTGCCACGCATGTAATAAGAGTCGACTAAGGAGGTTAGACGTGGGGCTAGCTACCCCACACCGTAAAAAGACACTAGATGGCTATAGAACGGAGAGCGAACCGAGTAAACGCTGGCTGAAACCAAACACATCGCCTAAGGTTAAGCACCAGAGTTCCAAATGGTGCTGAAAATATGACGTAAAACACACCAATGCTAAGACTGCATGAATCATATTTCCACATAGAATAGAATTTTGAGGAGATCTGGTACATCGGTCTGGGCGGTGATCGAGAGAGAGAAAAAAAAAGGGGGGAATCTGCAAGAAGACATATCTTTGAAATGTTCCAACAGGCAATGTTCCAAGTATGGCAATTTCTGGTTTTGGTGGCAAGAATAAGTATCAAATGATTAGTAGTGATGCTCTGATAACATGTTTGTGTTTTGGTTCAATATATCTATGCACTGCCTCCTTTTCATGTATAAACATATTTCTTTCTTTTGTTCTTTTGTCCTTCTCTGCTTCTTTATCGTTAGGCGTAGCAGTTTTAACTGATGATCGGTTTCCGAGATAATGCACGCTCGGTCGCTTGATATGTGTGGTATTGTGGACTTTTAAAATGTCTGTAACTCCATCAAACCCATCTTTTCTTGGTCTGCCCTTTTCCCCTGATGATTCCATTTTCAGGTTGTACGTTCTTGCAGCTGTGTATTCTGGTTCATTCTGACCAAGTGGCCAAACCATTTGAGTTTCTGTTTTTCAATAAATCTAATAGCAGGTGTTGTTCAGACTGTTCTTCTAATTTCCTCATTTCTTATATGGTCTCTTCTTGTTTTATTTACGGCTTTCCTCAAGAATCTCATTTCACATGTGATAATTTGTCTTTCTTGTTCATTTGTCAGTGTCATGTTTGACACTGTTAGCACAGTGTTGGTATGAAGATTGCATTTATAATCTGCCCTGTAATCTATACTGGAATTAGTTGTATAAACATCACCATAGACAACAACCGTCCCTGTCATACTTATTATTATATGCAGTAAATGCAACAAGTCACTGTCAATTGAGATCAGAATGAAAGTTATACAGTGATACATAGAATCAATACTGACATACGGATGTGAGTCATGGACAATAAACAAACAGATCGAAAATTCTCTGAGAACCACAGAGATGTGGCTTTACAGAAGAATGATGAGAATCTCATCGACTGCTAAAGTGACTAATGTTGAGATGTTAAATGAGATCAAGACACAGAGAAAGTTTATCATCAATATAAGACAGAGTTTCGAACATGTGATGAGGAGGGGATGTTTAGAACACATTGTAACAACCGGAAAAATCGAGTGAAGACAGAGACAGAAAATTTTGGATATCCTAACTACATGGCACGGATGATCGTCAACATCTGAGATGATAGCAAACACCAGAGACAGAGATTGTTGGAAATCCATGATCGCCTACGCCAGCTGGGACGCCATCTGATGATGATGATGCCTGACAGACTCACACCTTGATGATGCATTGAAAGCTAACCTGTTTACACAACATAATTGCCTCAATTTACAGCAAGTATGCAGTGTCCAATTTCACACTACTTTGATTTGATTGATTGATAGGGCACTAAAAAGATGGGTACTATGGTCTGTCCCGTAGCAAACAAGTTGTCATATTCGCCTCCGTACCCGCCATAACAGACTCCGGTCCACCTTAACAACAAATTTAAAATTAGCACAACTAGGCTGTGCCACTGCGAGAAGACGGACATAAGGCCGAGCACCTACTGCAAGATTACCCACTGCTAGCAGACCTGAGAAACGAAACCTGGCCGGAAAATACCAAGCTAAATGAGAAGGTGTATGGAGGGACGGAGTCCCTAAAAACAACAGCAGAATTTATGGGGACATCTGGTACATCAGTCTAAGCGGTGATCGAGAAAGAGAGAGATTGATAGGTCCATGATCATTGCATTTCGTTGGGTAACCATGTGTGCTCCGATCTCTTTCTTACACAGAAGATCTCAGCTGCAGTGCACGAACTCCTTAGCACCGCCGAGGGCCCCGACTTAATTTTGAAGATGGTGAAGATATTTTTGTAGGAATTTTGTTTTTAATCTTTTCTACTGAATTTTGCCCGGGCAGCGGTTTCCAGCCTGCTCTTCTCGATTTTGAACTGCCATGGTCATTTACTAACTCAAATTAAACACGGGACCTGCGTATTATCGTCCGTCTATGATAGGACTAGGAACTGGATCTCACCTACACTGAGATCAGGGATCTCTGAATAAAATATCCAGATGGCTCCACGTGGGAGCGAACCTGGTACCTTTGGCACGAGAGACAAGCACCTAACCTCTACGCAAGAACCTGTGGCTTTTCTTCCTACCGGCAGAATTGAACGGCACTCACAGAGGACTTGTCACCCGTCGTTCAACGCGCTCCGAACACGCTGGTCAGGCGGCAAGGGGTGTTGTTTAAGCTATGAAGTTCGTGCTTTGTGCAATATTCCAGCCATGTGGCGTGTCATTTCTGCGGAGAGGGACTGAGCCATACCCGGAAACCCGGTACAGTGACGTCATTAGACCCTTTAGTATGGCGAAAGACACGCGCAAGAAGTGAACAAATAAATATTGTGTGTTCAGATTGTCAACAGATTGTCATGTTAGGCCAATCAATCATCGCCACCTCATCCGTTCTTTCATCTGATTCAAGTGTGGACATATATTTACGCTATCCACTTGATTACACAATGTTCGTCTGTGCTACCCGGAGCGAAGTTTCTGAGATGCCAGTTGCGCAATGCAAGAAAATCTCTGATTGAGAAATCAATAGATATTTTTTGAGTGCATGAAAATTGACTTTGTTTCGTTATACAATCGACGCCATCTTGCTTATTATGTCATTTGTTTAGTTGTTGACTTATCTGTTTGGAGTGTTGTTTACATCGCCATTAAATTTTACTGTTTCTTAGTGTTTACATTCTTATCTATTCTTATCCTAATGGTAAGAGGTGTATTGTGGGTGGTCTCTGTTACGTGAACGGGTTGTGTACGAATCTCTCATCAAGGATTTGTTCAACGTGTGGCACGTTCGGAATATTGTTTTCAGAGATCCTTGATCTCATTGTAGTTGCGATCACGTCCGAGGGGATTACCGGGGTTTAAATTTGGGGTGTAACGAATAGAACCAGTTACCTGCCACGCTTGTCCTAAGAGACGTCTCAGGAGGTTTGGATGAAATCGGATGCACGTGTCCTAAACGTGTAGAAGTGTATGCGTTTAGGGTCCTACCAAACCAATGTGCAATGTATACACGTTCTTGGCAAAGATCAAACATATCACAAGAATGATTACAATTGGTCGTAAAGAACGAACGCAAAGAAAAAGAAGAATGTAGTTGCGATTATGTTCCTAGTCCTAGATATAATATTAAATGCTCTTTGATTAAACAAAGCTCTGTGGCTAAATGGATACGCCGTTGTTTTGCGCTTCGAAGGTCGTGGAACTCACCTTTCTGTTCATTAGTACATTTTTTCAAAATCGTGCTTTGTGCATTACTCTCGACATGTGTCGTTCCATTTCTGCGGAAAGGAACCCAGCCGTATAAGGTAAAGCCAAGCGCAATGAGATCACTCCTTAGATCATTCTTTCGACCATTCTTTCGATCCGTTTAACTAATATAACCATTATCTTACCAACACTTTGTTACCAGTGCCAAACGTGGTCTCTTACAACAACACAACACAGAAAGCATCCCGTACCAGTCAAACTTGTCTTACAAAACAACTCACACTTTGTCATCAAACTTGGTCTCTTACAACAACACACCACAAAAGTTCACCACGTGGGAAATGAAATGCTTGAGAAGGCAGTGGGGGTCATCAGGAAAGATAGACTTCGAAATGAGGACATCAGAAGCAGAGTGGCATAACCTCATCACCTAATACATAGAAAGACAACAAATGCAGTAGTTTGGACATTTAATGAGAATAAAATACAACCAACCACCAATAACAGCATACAATAAAAGAGATCGAAAAAGAGATAAAACTCCACAAATGCAGATATACATTGCCCACATTGTACAAGAACATTTCAAGCCCGCATTGGGCTCATTAGTCATCTACGCACACACAGACAAACATAACGCAGCTACATTCCCTGGGATGAAAACTGCAGTGGTGTAGCCACATTTAATGAGAATGAAATACAACCAACCACCAATAACGGCATACAATAAAAAGAATCGGGTACTAGAGCTAAGGAAGACCAAGAAAAGATGGATAGACAATATCAAGACCACACTACATAAACACGGATATAACACAACAAGGGCGACTCATCTGGCCCTAGAACGCAACAAACTCCCATCCCTACACTTAACGGAAGAGTGGACAACCATCTCCATCTTCCCCTGGGAATAGACAATAGATAGACAATAGAACCATTATCAGATGTTTGTGTAAATGAGGTTAACGATTTTTTCATGACCTTCTAAACTTCCTTATATTCTATAGAAAAAAAGTCGAGATGAAAGTCATGGAACCGACAGCGGAGTCGAAATAATTGAAAACAAGCCGTACACAAATGGTCCTGGAGGAAGTGGACAGTACACATATAAAATTTATCATATTGGTAGCCACCTGCCTAGTAAGTATATTCTGTTTTCATGTGCTTTTCTGTATGTTAATGTACACAATCACGGATTTGTTCAGTGTATACAATACATTAGAGTATAACTAATAGTATACAATACAATAGAGTGTAAATAATAGTATACAATACATTAGAGTATAACTAATAGTATACAATACATTAGAGTATAAATAATAGTATACAACACATTAGAGTATAACTAATAGTATACAATACATTAGAGTGTAACTAATAGTATACAACACATTAGAGTGTAACTAATAGTATACAACACATTAGAGTATAACTAATAGTATACAACACATTAGAGTATAACTAATAGTATACAACACATTAGAGTATAACTAATAGTATACAACACATTAGAGTATAACTAATAGTATACAATACGTTAGAGTATAACTAATAGTATACAATACGTTAGAGTATAACTAATAGTATACAACACATTAGAGTATAACTAATAGTATACAATACATTAGAGTATAACTAATAGTATACAATACATTAGAGTATAACTAATAGTATACAACACATTAGAGTGTAACTAATAGTATACAACACATTAGAGTATAACTAATAGTATACAACACATTAGAGTATAACTAATAGTATACAACACATTAGAGTATAACTAATAGTATACAATACATTAGAGTATAACTAATAGTATACAATACATTAGAGTATAACTAATAGTATAAAACATTAGAGTATAACTAATAGTATACAACACATTAGAGTATAACTAATAGTATACAACACATTAGAGTATAACTAATAGTATACAATACATTAGAATGTAAATAATAATAGACTTAGAGTTTAGACAGTATCCTATATTAGAGTGTAAGAATAGCAACAGTAAAAATAATAGTAAAGAAACCATTTTTATACCGTGGAGCAGTGGCGGCTCGTCATTAGCCCCACCAAAAATAATGTGTAACGTATATAAATTAAAATATAACCTAACCCAATACCGTAACTTTCCACACAAAAATATGTCTGGCCCCACCAACAAAACTTAGCACGAGCCGCCACTGCCTTGGAGTGTACAATGTAATACGGTGTTAGGTTTGTATTTTTCATTGACCGTCGGCACAAGATGGGGGATGTGGTCACATCACGCTGGCCGCTTTTACTTTCCAGTGCTGTTCCTGTTACCCAATTGAGGCTGGGCCGACTTGAGAGCCGTACCGTCGAAAAGAAATTCCAGGTTCACTGCGGCATTGAGCCGGGCCACTAGTCAGTTCACTTACAACAACGCTACTGCAGCTCTCAACTGATAATAGACAGGAGTATAGACATTATTCTCTATTAGAGTGTAATTGATAGTAAACTAGAGTATAGACATTATTCTCTATTAGAGTATAACTGATAGTAAACTAGAGTATAGACATTATTCTCTATTAGAGTATAACTGATAGTAAACTAGAGTATAGACATTATTCTCTATTAGAGTATAACTGATAGTATTCTCTATTAGAGTATAACTGATAGTACACTAGAGTATAGATAGCATTCTCTATTAGAGTATAACAGAAGAATGACTGTTTTGAAGACAACCTCTTATGAGAAAATGATTGAACTGTTTCCATTGTCTTGTTCGTTAATGTGGTGAGAATACAGATTACCTAATTACATATATTCCTCTCATACCGTTATACGTTACATAGGGCCTGCAAGTAATTTATCCATCCCACTCTGTCCTGGGCAACTCGTTCAATCTCTTCCATGGAATTGAGTCCGATGTTTATGGCTTCTCTCATTAAAAGTCATTATAGTTTCCCTAGGCCGTCCTCTCTTTCTTGAACCCTTTGCCTTCAACTTGTTTTGGTATTCTTTGATCCTTTCTTCTCAAAGTAAGCCCAACATATCTCAATCTTCTCCTTCATATAACAGTTGTCACTAGTGGTTTGACCAATCAGTGTATGCCCAACATATCTCAATCTTCTCCTTCATATAACAGTTGTCACTAGTGGTTTGACCAATCAGTGTATGCCTAACATATCTCCATCTTCTCCTTCTTATAACAGTTGTTACTAGTGGTTTGACCAGACATTTCTCTGATTTCATAACTTCACCTAAATTCGTTCCATTTTATGTTCATTATTTTTTCGCAGACATCTATTTTCAAATTCATTCAAATTACCTAGTTAAAGTGTCTTATATCGTATTATGGTGAGAACAATCCTGATCCAATTACTGTGTTTTTCTTTTTCTTTGTTTTGATAATAACAAAGAATGATCCAAATAATTATTTTAGTGGTGAGAATATGGCTGACCCATTTCCAGTATCTTGTTTGTTATGGTGATGAGAATGGTGATGGAAAAATGGTTACCTCATTTTTGTTACCTCCTCTATTGATATTATTATCTTCTTTCTTCTTCTTCAAACGCTCCATATCGACCACTTATTAACCACTGTGTGATTTGTATGTGATCTGAACCTAAGAGCGATTATACGTTGTGCCAGTTATGCGCCTACAAGTAGGTCAACACATCCGATTTCTGAGCTGCTTTTTACTTACTAGGGTAGCTTCCCTAGGTCCTACATCAGTCGCCTCTTATGTACGACATACATTGTAGGTTGCAGTGGTACTATTCTTTGCTTCCCTTGTGGACCCGGCATCACACAGGCGTGCTATTCGTATTAATTTCTATATTGATATATTACTTTCTGTATCGATATATTACTTTCTGTATTGATATATTACTTTCTGTATTGATATATTACTTTCTGTATTGATATATTACTTTCTGTATCGATATATTACTTTCTGTATCGATATATTACTTTCTGTATCGATATATTACTTTCTGTATTCATATATTACTTTCTGTATCGATATATTACTTTATGTATCGATATATTACTTTCTGTATTGATATATTACTTTCTGTATTGATATATTACTTTCTGTATCGATATATTACTTTCTGTATCTATATATTACTTTCTGTATTGATATATTACTTTCTGTATCTATGTATTACTTTCTGTATTGATATATTACTTTCTGTATTGATATATTACTTTCTGTATCTACATATTACTTTATGTATTGATATATTACGTTCTGTATCTACATATTACTTTCTGTATCGATATATTACTTTCTGTAGTGATATATTACTTTCTGTATCGATATATTACTTTCTGTATTGATTTACAAAAGGTAAAAATAGACCTCACCGTTCAGAATTGAATGGCAAGCTACTGAACGTATAAGTGGTGCATAGAAAATCAACGACTCGTTTACTGTGGTTGATGGCTACGTCCTTTGGGATGTGCCACGATTTTCATTTTCATTGATATATTACTTTCCGTATCTACATATTACTTTCTGTATTGATATATTACTTTCTGTATCCATATATTACTTTCTGTATCGATATATTACTTTCTGTATCGATATATTACTTTCTGTATTGATATATTACTTTCTGTATCGATATATTACTTTCTGTATCGATATATTACTTTCTGTATCGATATATTACTTTCTGTATTGATATATTACTTTCTGTATCGATATATTACTTTCTGTATTGATATATTACTTTCTGTATCGATATATTACTTTCTGTATCGATATATTACTTTCTGTTTTGATATATTACTTTCTGTATCGATATATTACTTTCTGTATTGATATATTACTTTCTGTATTGATATATAACTTTCTGTATTGATAAATTACTTTCTGTATCGATATATTACTTTCTGTAGCGATATATTACTTTCTGTATCGATATATTACTGTCTGTATTGATATATTACTTTCTGTATTGATATATAACTTTCTGTATCGATATATTACTATCTGTATCGATATATTACTATCTGTATCGATATATTACTTTTTGTATTGATATTCTTATTACTTTCTGTATTGATATTATTGTTATATTACTTTCTGTATTGATATATTACTTTCTGTATTGATATATTACTTTCTGTATTGATATATGACTTTCTGTATCGATATATTACTTTCTGTATCGATATATACATTATTACTTTCTGTATTGATATATTACTTTCTGTATTGATATATTACTTTCTGTAATGATATATTACTTTCTGTATTGATATATTACTTTCTGTATTGATATATTACTTTCTGTATTGATATATTACTTTCTGTATTGATATTCTTATTACTTTCTGTATTGATATATTACTTTCTGTATTGATATATTACTTTCTGTATTGATATATTACTTTCTGTATTGATATATTACTATGAATTTATTACTTCTGTATTATATATTACTTTCTGTATTGATATTATTATTACTTTCTGTATTGATATATTACTTTCTGTATCGATATATTACTTTCTGTATTGATATATTACTTTCTGTATTGATATATTACTTTCTGTATTGATATATTACTTTCTGTATTGAATATATTACTTTCTGTATCGATATATTACTTTCTGTATTGATATATTACTTTCTGTATCGATATATTACTTTCTGTATTAATATATTACTTTCTGTATCGATATATTACTTTCTGTATCAATATATTACTTTCTGTATCGATATATTACTTTCTGTATCGATATATTACTTTCTGTATCGATATATTACTTTCTGTATCAATATATTACTTTCTGTATCGATATATTACTTTCTGTATCGATATATTACTTTCTGTATCGATATATTACTTTCTGTATCAATATATTACTTTCTGTATTGATATATTACTTTCTGTATCGATATATTACTTTCTGTATCAATATATTACTTTCTGTATTGATATATTACTTTCTATATTGATATATTACTTTCTGTATCGATATATTACTTTCTGTATCAATATATTACTTTCTGTAGTGATATATTACTTTCTGTGTCGATATATTACTTTCTGTATTTATATTCTTATTTTTCATGATTACATTTTTATTAAACTTTTAATATCATATATTCCAGTATACTTAATCTAAACTCATGGATTTCTTCTACTATTGCAGGTTGGTTTCGTGCTATCTTACCCAAATCTGCTCTACGAGTAGAAGAAGAAGCATGGAATGCATACCCTTATACCAAGACGAGATACAAGTGTCCTTTCATTGAAAAATTTCTTCTGGAAGTAGAGACCAAATACCATGATGACCCAGGAGAGGATGATGGTGTATTCAGTTTGTCAAAAAGTGAAAAGTCACAGAGAATTGTTGGTATGTTTGCAGTGCCGGATTAAGCCAGTGCTGGGCCTGTAGCAAATTTTAGCGCGGGGCCCTAGATTTTGTATGATAATAAATAATAAAACACACAACTTTTACAAACAAACTTGTCTCGATTTAATGTGAGCAAATTTAGAGATAACACTAGACAAATCAATTCTCTAAGTAAATTACATTCAATTTTCATTTAGGTGAGGTTATTTAGAGGATCTTGTTCGTAAGACTATTTTTACATTTGGGAAACACGACCTTAATGAATTTTCCATTATAAGTTTATCAAATTGCAGTTCAAGAGCCTCATGCTTTTCGTTGTCTCATAGCAACAGCTACATTAGTTTTAGCAAGTTCAGCGAACTGCATAAGTTCGTCGCCTAGACTTTTTCCCCAAATCCTCTTGGTAAGAGTTGACAATATTTGGAGTTCTTTTCAAGATCTCTTCTGTTGTAAGAGATTTTAACTGCCGAAGTATTCCAAATACACCAGTCACTCTATGGTACGCTTCCATGCGTTTAGCTAAGGCAGACAGTACATTATCAATTATGACAATAAACACCTGACTTTCAAATTTTTATTTGGGTGTTTGATTTTCTACAACTTCATCGAACGTAGTAGAGCCGCTGAAATCGTCGTACTTAGTATTTCGCTTGCGTCGTCTTGAAATTTGTTGCTGATATTCTTGACAGTCAGTCATAATTCTTTCTTTAGTCTCAATATCTGAAAATGTAGGCCGCATTGCTTGAACGTACCCGTGTAACGATTCACAAAGGGCATATCCCGTGTTAAGGTCTTGATCAGGTGACTGTAATGAAGCGCTAGACTCCTGCAAGCGTTCTATAATTCCGTTCCATAAAATTGTCACTATTCCCGTTTCCAACTTACTCATCTTCAAAACTGTCCATTAGTCGAGTGCAAAACAGTTTCTCACAAAAGCGTGAATGACATGAGATTTATTTAGGAGTACCCAGATCTGCTCATGTATTAGGACAATATTTCATACGCTCACTTGCATTTATTTTAAACTTAAGTTTCGCGCGCAAAGACTGCTGAACGAACAGAAACTTTAACTAGGTTATGAGTAAAATTTAATGGTCCTTTTGTTCAAGCTTTCAAGTTTTCGTTTATTAGAAGCGTGTGCAAAAAGGGACCCCTACACAAAAGGTAAAAACTGTAACGTTGTTAGTGAGCTCAATGTGACCGCCCACCTAAGTCCGAAATTGAATAAACATGACATTGGTCCTAACCTAAATAAGAAAAAATGAGGTGGGGGAGGAGGAGGAGGAGGAATATAATTACCCACCTCCCAACCTTGGTTCCTTGTTTATGACTAGTGACAGCTTTTTTTTTTTTCGATCCAGAAGCACTTGAGCTTTCCAGCTCTTCGGCTCGGTGCCATGGATATCGTAACCCTTCGTTTCGGTGCCACGAACACCTTAAATCTGGGGAATCTGTGGCTTTTTCTTCCATCCCGCGGAATTGAACCCGCACACACAGAGGGATAGTCACCCGTAGTCCAACGCGCTAGGAACACGCTGGGCAGACGGACTTAGTGACAACTTAGCTCTGTCACATAGGAGTGGGGCGCCCAGAGGCGCGGGGCCCATAACATTTGCTACTTCTGCTACTAGGCTAATCCGGCACTGTATGTTTACTGTTAGTATTTATTACGATTACCTGTCTCTTAGAGAACTACAAGATTACCTGTGTCTAAAAGAATGACAAGACTACTTGTCTATTATAACAATTCTAGTTTACCTGTCTTTTAGAAAAAATTCAAATTTCCTGTCTCTTATAAAACTTCTAGTTTACCTGTTTTTTTAGAAACTTTCTAGTTTACCTGTCTCTTATAAAACTTCTAGTTTACCTGTCTCGTATATTAATTCTGGTTTACCTGTCGCTTAGAAAAAAATCAAGTTCAATTTACCTGCCACTGAGAATTCCCTTGTGTAAGAAAGAGATCGGAACAGACATGGTTTTTCACCAAAGTGTAAGGAGGATTCACTGTGCTACCAGTGCCAAACTTGGGCACTGACAAAAGAACAAGAAGTGAAAAATCACCATTTGTGAAATGAGGTGCTTGAGGAAAGCGGTAAATAAAACAAGAAAAGGCCATATAAGAAATGAGGAAATTAGAACAGTCGAAACAACACCTGCAATTAGATTCATTGAAAAGCAGAGACTCAAATGGTTTGACCACTTGGTGAGAATGAACTTGAATACATCAGTTGTAAGAGCGTACAACCTGAAAATAGAATCATCACGAAGAAGCTGCAGACCAAAAAAAATATGGAGTTACAGACATCTTAAAGCTTCACATTACCGCAAAATATCAAGCGACGAGCATGCATTATTTCTGAAACCGATCATCACTTAAACCTGCAACGTCTAACACAAAAAGCAGAGAAATACAAAATAACGAAGAAGTAAGGATGGGAATTCAATCAAACAATCAATAACAATCAATCCGTAATGATTATTGACCTTACTTGTAGTTATTATTTTCTTGTGTACATTATGACATTGGTAAGTTGTTCTTCCTTTTTTTTCTCAGATTATATAGACATTGTCAAAGACAGTCTAACTGGTGGAGACTACAGGAAGGAAGAGGACCCTAGACTGTATAAATCAAAGAAAACTTGCCGTGGTCCCCTATCAGAGGAGTGGAGGAAAGAATATGCTCAGTCATATCTGACCGGGCATGCAGATGGCAAGGAGATGATGACAGCCTATAAGTTATGTAGAGTAGAGTTCAAGTATTGGGGAATGCAGAATAAGATTGAAAGATTCATTCATGATATCGGTAAGTTTCTCCTGACATCCTATTGCTGTTTATATCAGTGTGCTGCCTAAGTCTGGTCTTACCAGTTCTCATGGCGATACTTGTAGCTCAGTCTGTTTCCAGCTGAACGCATCTAGCAAGTTCTTACCAGCTCGAGTTAAGGGGAAATATATCTCGGTAAACAGATAAATTTGTTGCATTGCTGCAACTAGCAAGGGATGTAGATGCTCTATGAGACAACATAATCATCGTCTGCCCCTTTGTCTCAGCAGACAATATGTTATGCATGACGGACAAGGGAACAAATGAATCTATTTAGAAAGAACTCAAAATCAAAGAAAACAGGAGGCTGAGAATGTGAAGATTCAAGTACTTTAGACATATTCTTCATCTTCTTCTACGTACGCTCTATATCGACCACTTCTTAACCACTCTGTGCGATTTGTATGTGATCTGAGCCTAGAGTCTGCGAAGTACTCAAAGGGGTTCTCAGGCGCTTGAAGAAATAATATCTTTGAGATTTCAAACAGAAAATACATTTTTTAAACATGCATAAAAACAGTGGGAAACTAGTTCCCTTGCGAAATCAAAGAACCCGGACTGGACTGAATGTTTGACAGGACAAAATGAAAGATCATTCAAAGTTACCTGCAGTCTGAGAAACTGGAAACAGCCTGACTGTTGGTGTGGTGTAATAATATCTCCATCGCTAGCAGATTTTCATATATAGAAACTTTTGGGGATCCACGGCAGCAAAATGTATTTAAATAGTGGTCCTCGGTAATGCAAAGTTTGGGAACCGCTGATGTCGAGGATTAAAAGAATCTTTAAGCCAAGGCATGCTTCTTTCAACCTAAAAATAAGTCTTTTTTTTATGCTTTCTCAGAGCATGTAGGTTAACGAGCTGTTTAAAAAAAACAAAATTAACGACTTGCCGGTTGAATCGATTTGAACTGTGCCTGTGATACATAAATTATATACTGCTTTCCTTTCTTATCATTTCAAATCTTCTTCTTCTTCTTCTTTTGTCGTCACACTGCTACCGGGTTGTTGCCCAGTGTCGTGGTTTTCTGTTTTTGTCTTGCGCTGTTCTGGTGGCTTGTGTGATTGTTATCTTTGCTCTTTCACAGGATGCTGCCACGCCATCTAACCATCTTTTCCGTGGTCTTCCTCTTGCCTTCTTTCCCGATGTTCTGTTGTAGAAGGCTCTGTATACTGTGGAGTTTGGATGCATTCTTATTAAGTGGCCAAACCACTTCATTCTTTGTTTATCTATATAATTCAAGCACGGTTTTGTGCCAACTTTCTTTCTTATGCTGATGTTGGTGATTCTGTCTTTTCTTGTGTTGTTGGTAACTTTTCTCAGGCAACGCATTTCACATGTAGTTATTTTTTGTGACTGCGCTTTGCTCAATGTCCATGTTTGGCTCTGGTAACACAAAGTAGGTATAAAAATGCTGTTGATCATTTGTTTCTTAGCTGCCTGTGAAATTTTTGGGTGCCTTAACAATGGGGCTAGCTGGTAGGTTACAGCATTTGCTTTTTGTACTCTAGCCTCTATCTCTCTATCTAGTTTTCCGTCTTCTGTGAATATGCTTCCTAAGTATTTGAATTCTTTCACTTGGTTTATTTTAGTCATTTCAAATCAATAACCAAAATGTTCATCTTCACTTCCGCCTTATGTGTTGCCGTAATAAACAAGAGAAGCTAAGAATAGTAACACTGCGATCTGCAAGGCATGTTGTAAGAGGCGACTAATGTAAGGTTTGGATGGGGGATGGCTACCTCATCTGGTAGAACCCTTTAGCTAGAAAATAAAATGAATCATATTGTTTTTTGGTTTGCCCGTTACAAAATAAGTAGTAGTCATAGCGATTAATATGTTGCCTTTGAATAATTTTTGTATGAAGGCTTGCTCTTCTTCTCACCAGTGTATCTCATCATTCCAAATGGTAGGTTTCGATATGAGTTCGAAGTTTCGAACATCCCGAGGTTTAAGTGGATCTAGTGTCCTGGGCATGCGGGTGTTTGCAGCAATCATAGATCGGACAAGCCTGCATCAACAGCATCGATTGTTGGAGAGTTGAAGATGGATAAGGGGATGTTTTTCGGTCTCTTCGCGACATCCTGTTGGATGAAGACACTAAAATAGATGTTGAATCGATCCATAGATTTAAGCAGTTGAGAGTTACTTATTGTACGGGCAGAACTGATTGCATGAGGGGCACAGAGAGGCGTGTGTTTATCCAGCGAACTTCGGGAACTATCAGTATGCATACTCTTCGATATCTGTTGAAGGAGACTGAGCACCTATGGGTCTGCTCGGAGTGCAATGACGTCAGCTTAGTAACCAATAACAATAACCAATAGATCCCCAAGTAAAGGATTAAGTTTCCCTCAAACTCTTGGATTTTCTCCACACGTGACCACTGGTGAAGCGTGTTACACTGTATCAACTTCGACATCAGCGACCCACAACAGTTAATTGCATATCCTTTACAAGACTTTGCGAATCAACCCCAGCTTTATAACGCTGTTTGTGATTTTCTAGGCATTATTACGTTCAGTAGTTTGCAATTGCTTTCTAAACGGGTGGTGCCATCATCCTTTTGTAAAAATCCACGCGAAACAATTTGCAATCAAATTGTCCGCAGCGGGATTCGAACTCAGAACGTTGGGGTTAATAGATCGAGTCAGTATCCCTTAATCCACAGACGCCACCCAGCGACTCACAACGAACTATGAAATCGCATGAGTTTCTGAAAGGCATATGCCTCAAACGAAGTTTAAAAGGCACATAGGGAGTGAGAAATAGATCTATCTTCACTTCGTAACCATTTTTTCAAGTATTAAGTTTCAAATTTGTGAGCAGCCTTGACTAAAATAATCAATGTTCTCTTCGTATTTTTTTTTTTGCTTCAAGATTAATTTTAATGAGGTCTTATTAGTTGATCTGATTTGGAAAATCTGAGTTAGTTATTTTGTGTGGTAATATGAAACATTGCTATCATACTGAAATCATCATCATGTGACATGTATAAACAAATCTTGGTTGTTTTTATATTTGTCTATTGATTCAAAGTTCTGATAATTTTTTTGAGATAATCAAAACTCAATTTAAAACACATCGCATGTTTTAATTTGGTGTTAGCATGTAAATATAAATTGGGCCATGATGACGTGCTCACTTTAATTTATCTTATATGCTGCAACTTTATTGCATGTTTTCAGTCTTCAATACTTTCATTTTGTTCACTTGAAATGTATTGTCTCTATCTTGCAACACTTGAATTGTATTGTCTCTATCTTGCAACACTTGAAATGTATTGTTTCTATCTTAACACTTAAATGTATTGTCTCTATCTTGCAACACTTGAAATGTATTGTCTCTATCTTGCAACACTTGAATTGTATTGTCTCTATCTTGCAACACTTGAAATGTATTGTCTCTATCTTGTAACACTTGAAATGTATTGTTTCTATCTTGCAACACTTGAAATGTTTTCTCTATCTTGCAACACTTGAAATGTATTGTCTCTATCTTGCAACACTTGAAATGTATTGTTTCTATCTTGCAACACTTGAAATGTATTGTCTCTATCTTGATACACTTGAAATGTATTGTCTCTATCTTGTAACACTTTAAATGTATTGTCTCTATCTTGCAACACTTGAAATGTATTGTTTCTATCTTGCAACACTTGAAATGTATTGTCTCTATCTTGCAACTCTTGAATTGTATTGTCTCTATCTTGCAACACTTAATATTTCTCTATCTTGCACATTAATTATTGTCTCTATCTTGCAACACTTGAAATGTATTGTCTCTATCTTGCAACACTTGAAATGTATTGTTTCTATCTTGCAACACTTTAAATGTATTGTCTCTATCTTGCAACACTTGAAATGTATTGTCTCTATCTTGCAACACTTGAAATGTATTGTCTCTATCTTGCAACACTTGAAATGTATTGTCTCTATCTTGCAACACTTGAAATGTATTGTCTCTATCTTGCAACACTTGAAATGTATTGTCTCTATCTTGCAACACTTGAAATGTATTGTCTCTATCTTGCAACACTTGAAATGTATTGTCTCTATCTTGCAACACTTGAAATGTATTGTCTCTATCTTGCAACTCTTGAAATGTATTGTCTCTATCTTGCAACACTTGAAATGTATTGTCTCTATCTTGCAACACTTGAAATGTATTGTCTCTATCTTGCAACACTTGAAATGTATTGTCTCTATCTTGTAACACTTGAAATGTATTGTTTCTATCTTGCAACACTTGAAATGTATTGTCTCTATCTTGCAACACTTGAAATGCATTGTCTCTATCTTGCAACACTTGAAATGTATTGTCTCTATCTGCAACACTTGAATTGTATTGTCTCTATCTTCAAACTTAAATGTAGATTGTCTCTATCTGTCAACACTTGAAATGTATTGTCCTATCTTGCAACACTTGAAATGTATTGTCTCTATCTTGCAACACTTGAAATGTATTGTCTCTATCTTGCAACACTTGAATTGTATTGTCTCTATCTTGCAACACTTGAATTGTATTGTCTCTATCTTGCAACACGTGAAATGTATTTTCTCTATCTTGCAACACTTGAAATGTATTGTCTCTATCTTGCAACACTTGAATTGTATTGTCTCTATCTTGCAACACTTGAATTGTATTGTCTCTATCTTGCAACACGTGAAATGTATTTTCTCTATCTTCAACCTTGTCTCTTTGTATAACTTTCACTTAAGAGGGTCTTTTAAGAGAGGCGTACAAGTTAGATGTTTATCTCGTGTTCCAAAGTTACTTAGTTCCCTACCTCGTTGAGTTATCGGGATATGTTTTTAGAGATCCTGATCTCAGTGTAGGTGAGATCGGGTTCATAGTCCTATCGGAGACGAACGATAAAACGTAGGTCTCGTGTTCAATTTAAGCACGTAAAAAAAAAACCATTGACAGTTCAAAATCGAGAAGAGCAGGATGGAAAGCCGCTGTCCGGACTTAATTCATTCAAAAATATTTGACATTTTGTCACAATCTTTTAAATTACATCGGGGACACTTTTCAGTGCTACGGAGTTAGTGCACTGTCGCTAAGATCTTCCTGATGTGCCACTGTGAAAAGGCGGACATGACGGCAGATCACATACGGCAAGACTGCCAGCGGTTAGCAGCCCTGAGAAAATAATCTTGGCCCGATAACACAGAGCTTCGCAAGAAGTTGTACGAAGGACTGCAAGACTGCCAGCAGTTAGCAGCCCTGAGAACAGAAACTTGACCAGATAACACAGAGCTTTGCGAGAAGCTGTACGGAGGACTGCAAGCTCCATAAGCCCTGAGAACAGAAACTTGACCAGATAACACAGAGCTTTGCGAGAAGCTGTACGGAGGGGCGGAGTCTCAAAAAGCAACAGTAAAATTCACGATAAAAGTTGGTTCATCAGTTTAGGCGGGGATCGCGAGAGAGAGATCTTCCTGTGTAAGAAAGAGATCGGAGCACACATGGTTACTCAACGAAGTGCAATGATGATGGTCCTATCAATCAATCTTAGTGTTATGTTGAGGTATTAGAATTAGTCAATGTTCTTTGCAGCATAGAGTCATTCTTTATTGTGCATCCTCAGCTCTTCGAAAGACAATGCTTCGAGCCCACCGGCAAGCTTGGTGCTGGCAGGACGAATACTTTGGACTAACTTTGGATGATATCCGAGCCTTAGAGAGGGAAACTCAACTTGCACTGGCTGAAAAAATGGCAGCTGCCAATAGAGCAGAAGGTGAAGAATTAATAGATCAGGCTGCAGCTAACGAAGACGGCAATACTGCTATTTCGTCAGACAGACAACCTAGACAATCAAAACAGGATAAACCAAAATCTTCAGTTCATTTCTCAGAATCTACCATCTCAGACTCAACCTCGCAGGATTCATGTAGCGCGGATTATATGACTAGAAGTGAATCACAAGAAAGTACAGCTAGTACAGTTGTTAATGGGAGCATAGGGGCAGTATCATCCATACCTCATCAGAGGTATTTACAAGGCTTTAGAGAACGATCATCCGAGGGTAAGTACACAGTGTAAATAGGATAGCAATTGCTGTCATTGATTTCATTTTTTGGGTGTTATTTTGTGTTGTGTATATCTGTTCTTCTTCTTCTTTGTCGTCCACTTCCTCTTTGTGTTCAACACAATCGTTCTTCCAACATGATGCTCTCAGTGCCAAACCTGAACGATAACATCAAATGACAGAAGAAAACTAGTCATGACAGAGATGAAGTGTCTACTCAGAATACCGAGAGCAACAAGAAGAGACTGGTTTAGAAGTGAAGATATCAGGAAAAAAGTGGGTACAACATCAGTACTGAACTTTATAAAGAAACAACAAATTAAATGGTTGGGCCACATAAGCAGATTGCCAACAGACATTGCACCTCAAAGAACAATGTTGCTTTGATACAGCGGATACAAAGCAAATGGTAGCCCGCAAAAGGTGGACCTCAGAGATAACAGAGGCGACGAAAGACACTGTTTATGAAGCGCACATAAAAGTCCGTTCTATAAATCTCTTCTTATCCTGACCCTGTGAGGCAAAACAGGATTGGAGAAAAGAAAGAAGAAGAAGATTGTTACCAGGCTGTCCAATGTCGTAGTTTTCTGTTTTTGTCTTACGATGTTCTAGTGGCTTAGTTGATTGTTCCTTTTGCTCTTTGACAGAATCTTGCTATGCCACCTAACCATCTTTTTTGTATGGTCTTCCTCTCACATTACTATTCATTACTTCCCTTGAGAGCACCGACATAACACCAGCTAGACGAGCATACGAAACCAAACGCAAAGAAGAAGAATCAGAGAAGTTTTATGTTTTTCTGCGATGAAAGCATCAATTTGTTCTAGATTTTTCTGAAGAAAAAAAAATTGAATATAAAATTGATATATACCTGAAATTTAATCCCAGACGAAGCCGGGTTGTAAAACAAGTGCACACATAAAGTTAGAGTCATCAAGTGTTATGTACTCATCTGTAATGTATTCGGTGGAAACGAGAACAATTAACAACAACAGATGGAAAACAGATTAGAGGTTTTCAAAATGTGGATGTACAAAAAAACGTTGGTCGCATGTCATGGAAGGGGAGAGCCTCGGTAGCGTAGTTGTTAGTGAACTCGCTTCTCAAGGCTGGTGGTCTGCGTTCAACTCCCGCAGTGCGCGTGTTATTTCTCCCGACCGCGACGGCTCTCAGGTCGACCCAGCCTCAACTGGGTACCAGCCATGCTCTGGGAAAGTAAAGGCGGCCGACGTGATGCTGACCACATCACACGCCGACGGTCAATGAACGATACAAGCCTAACACTGTATTGCCGTATATACCACGAGGTATGAAAGGGTTCCTTTACTTTACTTATGTCATGGAAGGAAAGCGATCGTATGGTGCCGGGGCCCGCAAGGGAAGCAAAGAATACTACCACTTCGACCTTCAAGGCGACTGATGTAAGAGGCGACTGAAGTAGGACATAGAGAAGCTACCCTAGTAAATAAAAAGCCTCGCAGAAATCGGATGCGCTGGCCTACTTGTAGGCGCATAACTGACATCACGTAAAATCGCTCTTAGGCTGAGATCACATACAAATCACACAAAGTGGTTAAGAAGTGGTCGATATGGAGCGTTTGAAGAAGAATGACCAGAAAGAAAAATGTAACAAAAAATATGTAACAACAAGACGTGAATAGATAATTGGGTCTATGCGACATCCACAAGTAATTTGACAATGGAGGTGGTGGACGGTTACAGAGGCGGTGCAGTGGTTGGCATCTCATGCCTACTCTTGTACCAGGTCATTATATTTAGACTACGCACCGGACACTGCAGACTCAACAAACATTTATATAGACTAGGAATAAGTCAAACAGCTCTCTGCCAGTGTCAGCAGGCGGAACAGACACCGGAGCATATTCTGCAAGACTGTCCTCTCCTGGGTGAGCTGAGAAGCAACATGTGGCCACACCCAGTCGACCCTGAAAACTAAGCTTTGGGGAAACCGGATAGACCTGAAGCTGACTGCCCAGTTTGTGGTCCATAGTAAATTAAGCGCATGACCAGAGATCGCTGAAGAAGAAGATACTCCGTGACTTCATTAGTATAATTCGTTCATCGAAGAGATTTTCTGTCGAAATCTTCCTTTTTCATTCTACCACATTTTCAAGCCATCTTTATATTCTTCCTCTGCCCGTCTGCCCAGCGTGTTCGTAGCGTGTTGGACTACGGGTGACTATCCCTCTGTGTGTGCGGGTTCAATTCCGCGGGATGGCAGAAAAGCCACAGATTCCCAGATTTACGGTGTTCGTGGCACCGAATCGAAGGGTTACGATGTCCATGGCACCGAGCCGAAGAGCTGAAAAGCTCAAGTGCTTCGGATCGGGAAATGTTCCTCTCTGATCATTGCGCCATTGATGCATCTTTTTCTCTTCATCTGATCATTGCTGCCATTGATGCATCTTCTTCTTCCTCTGATCATTGATGCATCTTCTTCTTCCTCTGATCATTGCTGCCATTGATGCATCATCTCTTCTTCAGTTTCTCATGTGTGATATTTTCTGTATACAATGTCTAGCAAGAAATAATATAGAGACGGAATTTCATGATGATAAAATTTATTGAATTGTTGATAATACCATCATCATTGGTCTTTGGTGAGTAACCATGTGTGCTCCGATTTCTTTCTTACGTAGCAAGATCTCAGCTTTAGTGCAGACGCAGACAGACGCCGTAGCACCGGCGAGATTCCCCGATTTAATGTTGAAGATGTGAAGATATTTTTGAACCCGGTAACAGTGTGCTGACAAAAGAAAGAAGATATTTGTTGTAGGAATTTTTAATTTTTAATCTTTTCTAATGAATTTTGTTCAGGTAGTGGCTTTCTAGCTTGTTCTTCTCAATTTTGAACTGACAAGGGTTCTTTTTTTAATGCTCAAATTGAACATGGGACCTACGTTTTATCGTCCGTCTCCGATACTAGGAACTCAGTCTCACCTACACTGAGATCAGGGATCTGATGAAAGATAACAAGATGGCTCCACAAGGGAGCGAACCTGGTACATTTGGCACTAGAGACGAGCACCTAATCTCTACGCCACAGAGACCCCAGCATTTAACAGTTGCTTCTATTGGTTGGGTGGCGTCTGTGGCTTAGGGGATAATGATTCGGTCTATTAACCCCGACGTTCTGAGTTCGAATCAGCTACGAACAGTTTAGTTGCAAATTGTGTCGCGTGGATTTTTACGAAAGAACGGATGGCACCACGCGTTCAGAAAGCAATGACAAACTACTGAACGTAATAATGTCTAGAAAATTCACAAACAGCGTTAAAAAGCTGGGGTTGATTCGCAAAGTCATGTAAAGGATATGCAATTAACTTTTCTAGTAGTTGACCAGACATTTCTCTGATTTCATCACTTCTTCTGAATGTATCTCATTTTATGTTTTATTATATTTCACAGATATCCATTTTCAAAAGTATTCCATTTACTTTGTATATCTTTAGTAATTGTCCAACTCTCGCTGACATATAATAGGATTAATACAACATTGTAATAAATAATTTATAATTTCCTTTTAAAACTATATTACCTGGAGGTCCATATTTTAGTTATACTTTTAAACGCTGATGTTACTTTGACAATTCGTAGTATAACTTTCTTTACTTTAGTATCTCTCTCGCAGTTTGATAGTATCTCTCTCGCAGTTTGACTTTAGTATCTCTCTCGCAGTTTGACTTTAGTATCTCTCTCGCAGTTTGACATTAGTATCTCTCTCGCAGTTTGATAGTATCTCTCTCGCAGTTTGACTTTAGTATCTCTCTCGCAGTTTGACTTTAGTATCTCTCTCGCAGTTTGACATTAGTATCTCTCTCGCAGTTTGACATTAGTTCTCTCTGCAGTTTGACATTAGTATCTCTCTCGCAGTTTGACTTTAGTATCTTCTGCAGTTTGACATTAGCATCTCTCTCGCAGTTTGACCCTTAGTTCTCTCTCGCAGTTTGACTTAGTATCTCTCTGCAGTTTGACATTAGTTCTCTCTCGCAGTTTGACTTAGATCTCTCTCGCAGTTTGACCTTTAGTATCTCTCTCGCAGTTTGACATTAGTATCTCTTGCAGTTTGACATTAGTATCTCTCTGCAGTTTGACATTAGTATCTCTTTCGCAGTTTGACATTAGTTTCTCCAGTTTGACTTTAGTATCTCTCTCCAGTTTGACATTAGTATCTCGCAGTTTGACATTAGTATCTCTCTCCAGTTTGACATTAGTATCTCTCTCGCAGTTTGACATTAGCATCTTTGCAGTTTGCCTTTAGTATCTCTATCGCAGTTTGACAATTCGAAGTATAACTTTCTTTACTTTAGTATCTCTCCCGCAGTTTTGATATTAGTATCTCTCCCGCAGTATGACTTTAGTATCTCTCCCGCAGTTTTGATATTAGTATCTCTCCCGCAGTATGACAATTCGTAGCATACACTCTTAACTTTAGTATCTCTCTCACAGTTTGACAATTCGTAGCATACATTCTTAACTTTAGTATCTCTCTCACAGTTTAACATTAGTATCTCTCTCGCAGTTTGACAATTCATGCATAACTTTTTATTGTATCTCTCACAGTATGACAATTTGTAGTACAACTTTCTTTACTTTAGTATCTCTCTCACAGTATGACTTTAGTATCTCTCTCACAGTATGACTTTAGTATCTCTCTCACAGTATGACTTTAGTATCTCTCTCACAGTCACACACAAAAAATAATATTAAAGGAACCCTTTTTATACCACATGGTATATAGGGTAATATGATGTTAGGCCCGCATTTTTCATTGACCGTCGGCACACGATGGGTGATTTGGTCAATATCACCCCGGTCGTCTTGACTTTGCCAATGCTTTTTTTGGTACCTAATTGAGGCTGAGTCGACCTGAGAGCCGTTACGGTCGAAATAATTCCACGCCCACTGTGGAATTAAACCCGAACCACTAGTCTATGAAGCGAGTTCACTAACAGCTACGCTACTCACAGTCAAAGTTTCTACATGTCTTCTTCTTCTTCTTCTTTGAACACTCCATATCGACCACTCTATGTGATTTGTATATGATCTGAGTCTAAAAGCGATTGTACGTTGTTCCAGTAATGCGCCTACAAGTTTCGATTACAAGAACCGATTACAAGAACCGATTTCTCCTATTGTTTTTTATTTACTAGAGTAACTTTCCTAGGACCTACTTCAGTCGCCTCTTACGACATGCCTTGTAGTTCGCAGTGGTACTATTATTTGCTTCTCTTACGGGTCCCGGCACCACACTAGCTAGGTTCTATCCAAACAGTAAATTCCTCCCATTCTTTTCTTTCTTCTTGTGTCCTCTGTTTTTTTCAAGACTAAGTATCAAATGATTAGTAGTGATGCTCTGAAAACATGTTTGTGTTTTGGTTCAATATATCTATGTACTGCCTCCTTTTCATGTATAAATATCTTTCTTTTATTTTTCTTTTGTCCTTCCCTGCTTCTTTGTCGCTAGGCATAGCAGGTTTAACTGATGATCGGTTTCCGAGATAGTTTATGCTCGGTCGCTTGATTGTTGTGATATTGGAAGTTTTAAGATGTATGCAACTCCATCAACCCATCATTTTCTTGGTCTGTCCCTTCCTCTTGATGATTCCATTTTCAGGTTGTACGCTCTTGCAATTACCCCTCCCATTACGCGTTCCAAAAAACGATGTCTGATTTCTGGGATATTTGTCAACGAAGGTACCCTTTTGCCACTGATCTCTCTCTCTGTCTCATCAGATATAGATTAATCATTGTAGTTGTCCATGAGACTCATAATATAGAGACTACTCGTAACTATGTATTAAACAAACAAGGTAATCAATAAAGCTTTGAGTATTGATCATAAAGATAATGATGTTGTTTTAATGAGAATATCACCAACGACAAAAATAACGGAACAGAGAAGTGGTTCTCAACCTTTGAGCGAGCCCCCTCAGGGAAGGTGAAACGTTATGTAAATTTCATGAAATGTGTGTTTTTATACTAATTTGTGCTTTTTTTTTCTTTTCTCTAATCATGTTTTGCCTCACAACGTCAGGTTAAGTAAAGATTTCTAGAACCGGCTTTTGTGTGCGCTTCTTGATGTTGTTCTTCGTCGTCTCTGTTATCTCTGATGTCCACCTTTTGCGTGGCCGGCATTTTACTTTGTATTCACTGTATCGGAGTAACATTGCTCTTTGAGGTAATCTGCAATTGAGGTCTGTTGTTAATCTTTGTATGTACACGAACCATTAAATTTGTTGTTTCTTGATGAAGTTCAGTACTGATGTTGTACCCACTTTATTCCTAATGTCTTTATTTCTAAACTAAACTGAAATTAACATCGTCTCATATACTTTACAGAACGCAGCCATCAATCACAGTAAACGAGTCGTTGATTTGTTTAGACGCTACTTATACGTTCAATAGTTTGCCATTGCTTTCTGAACGGTGAGTTATTTTTTTTACCGTTCTTAAAGAAATCCACGAGAAGACATTTTCTTCCAGGCTACCCTCCGCGGTGTTTTAACTAGGTACTTTTCGGTTATGATTAAGCTCACTACCGCTAAGTAACAGACGCCCAAAATGAACGTTAAGCGCGGACAAGGAGAAAATATACCAAGCAACATTACTTGTTGAGTGCAGTGAGCGTGGAAATGTTGTGACAGCTGCTGTATTTTTTTTTCTTCCAAACCAGAAGCACTTGAGCTTTCAGCTCTTCGGCTCGGTGCCATGGACATCGTAACCCTTTGGTTCGGTGCCACGAACACCGTGAATCTGGGGAGCCGGTGGCTTTTCTGCCAGCCCGCGGAATTTAACCTGCACTCACAGAGGACTAGTCACCCGCAGTCCAACGCGCTACGAACACGCTGGGCATGCGGGCATTTAAGAACGAGACACATATGGACTTCTCCAATGTAGAAGGACAACGTTATGGATGACTGAACTAATATGAACAATGAATTGCCAAAGTATTTAACTAAAACTTGTCTGCGGAAGATCTTACTAGTGTTCTAGCTAAATACTATATCTAACAAGAACTGCTTGCACAGTGTCAACAAAAGAATATTTTCTGCCAACCCGCGGAATTTAACCTGCACTCACAGAGGGCTAGAAGATCTTACTAGTGTTCTGGCTAAATACTATATCTAACAAGAACTGCTTGCACAGTGTCAACAAAAGAATATTTTCTCCCAAACCCGCGGAATTTAACCTGCACTCACAGAGGGCTAGAAGATCTTACTAGTGTTCTAGCTAAATACTATATTTAACAAGAACTGCTTGCACAGTGTCAACAAAAGAATATTTTCTGCCAGCCCTGGAATTTAACCTGCACTCACAGAGGGCTAGAAGATCTTACTAGTGTTCTAGCTAAATACTATATTTAACAAGAACTGCTTGCACAGTGTCAACAAAAGAATATTTTCTGCCAGCCATGGAATTTAACCTGCACTCACAGAGGGCTAGAAGATCTTACTAGTGTTCTGGCTAAATACTATATTTAACAAGAACTGCTTGCACAGTGTCAACAAAAGAATATTTTTCTTCGAACGCTCCATGTCGACCACTTATTAACCACTCTTTGTGATTTGTATGTGATCCGAGCTTAAGAGCGATTGTACGTTGTGAAAGTTATGCACCCACAAGTAGGCCAATCCGATTTTTGCGACGCTTTTTGTTTACTATGGTAGCTACTCTAGATTCCAACCTCAGTCGCCTCTTACGACATGCCTTGTAGGTCGCAGTGTTACTATTATCTGCTCACCTTGAGGGACTCGGCAACACACGTGCGGGGCGAACAAAAGAATATGAGCATCATCATCAAAAAATAGATAGTAGAGATGGATCGGACATGGGATACGCCGGAAGACTAACTCTGTCACGAAAACTGCACTGAGATCAACACCAGAATGTAAACAAAAACTTCAAAGACCCATCACGACATGGATGAGCACAGTAGAACAATAACTGAAAGAAATGTATCACAACAAGAACACAATTCAACGAACAACCAAGAATAGAGACGAATTACGTTCATTTTCTGTTGCACTAAGCGCAAGGGGCATCAAAGAAAATAGAGAGATTAATTAAAAGAGAAAACTAATGCACAGACACATATACAAACTATGAGCACGTCCACACGCTTTGTATCAAAATATTCAGAGCAAAATAAATGATAACTCCCAGAGCATTGTTTTACCAGCCATGTATGTATCAGCCATCCCATAATTGTTTTTGTTGTTTGTTGATTGCGAACGTTCTTTTCGGCCAATTTAATCACTTTGGGATATGTTTGGCCTGCGCCAAGAACGATTTCTGCGAATCTTGGTTGCCTCTTCGACTACCGCTTGAGCTACATACGCTCACAAACATCTTTGAAACATGGAATATATGCTTGAAATTCCAGCCCGTGAGAGCGTCATGGCATTTACGACTATTAGAAAATCAGTTTGTGTGCCAGGACATGCAGATGTAAGGGGAAATGAACGGGCCGATAGGCTTGCAGGTATGGATGCTGTACGAAGCGGGCGAGCAATGATAGGCTTGCAGGTATGGATGCTGTACGAAGCGGGCGAGCAATGATAGGCTTGCAGGTATGGATGCTGTACGAAGCGGGCGAGCAATGATAGGCTTGCAGGTATGGATGCTGTACGAAGCGGGCGAGCAATGATAGGCTTGCAGGTATGGATGCTGTACGAAGCGGGCGAGCAATGATAGGCTTGCAGGTATGGATGCTGTACGAAGCGGGCGAGCAATGATAGGCTTGCAGGTATGGATGCTGTACGAAGCGGGCGAGCAATGATAGGCTTGCAGGTATGGATGCTGTACGAAGCGGGCGAGCAATGATAGGCTTGCAGGTATGGATGCTGTACGAAGCGGGCGAGCAATGATAGGCTTGCAGGTATGGATGCTGTACGAAGCGGGCGAGCAATGATAGGCTTGCAGGTATGGATGCTGTACGAAGCAGCGAGAATGATAGGCTTGCAGGTATGGATGCTGCATCGAAGCGGGCGAGCAATGATAGGCTTGCGGTATGGATGCTGTACGAAGCGGGCGAGCAATGATAGGCTTGCAGGTATGGATGCTGTACGAAGCGGGCGAGCAATGATAGGCTTGCAGGTATGGATGCTGTACGAAGCGGGCGAGCAATGATAGGCTTGCAGGTATGGATGCTGTACGAAGCGGGCGAGCAATGATAGGCTTGCAGGTATGGATGCTGTACGAAGCGGGCGAGCAATGATAGGCTTGCAGGTATGGATGCTGTACGAAGCGGGCGAGCAATGATAGGCTTGCAGGTATGGATGCTGTACGAAGCGGGCGAGCAATGATAGGCTTGCAGGTATGGATGCTGTACGAAGCGGGCGAGCAATGATAGGCTTGCAGGTATGGATGCTGTACGAAGCGGGCGAGCAATGATAGGCTTGCAGGTATGGATGCTGTACGAAGCGGGCGAGCAATGATAGGCTTGCAGGTATGGATGCTGTACGAAGCGGGCGAGCAATGATAGGCTTGCAGGTATGGATGCTGATAGTAAGCGGGCGAGCAATGATAGGCTTGCAGGTATGGATGCTGTACGAAGCGGGCGAGCAATGATAGGCTTGCAGGTATGGATGCTGTACGAAGCGGGCGAGCAATGATAGGCTTGCAGGTATGGATGCTGTACGAAGCGGGCGAGCAATGATAGGCTTGCAGGTATGGATGCTGTACGAAGCGGGCGAGCAATGATAGGCTTGCAGGTATGGATGCTGTACGAAGCGGGCGAGCAATGATAGGCTTGCAGGTATGGATGCTGTACGAAGCGGGCGAGCAATGATAGGCTTGCAGGTATGGATGCTGTACGAAGCGGGCGAGCAATGATAGGCTTGCAGGTATGGATGCTGTTGAAGCGGGCGAGCAATGATAGGCTTGCAGGTATGGATGCTGTACGAAGCGGGCGAGCAATGATAGGCTTGCAGGTATGGATGCTGTACGAAGCGGGCGAGCAATGATAGTCCTGCAGGTATGGATGCTGTACGAAGCGGGCGAGCAATGATAGGCTTGCAGGTATGGATGCTGTACGAAGCGGGCGAGCAATGGACTAGGATAATATTCTAAACTCCCTAAGGGAGAAAGGACGTGTACATGATTCAAATAATAGTTGTGAATCGACAACACTTACCAGACTGCAAGAATTCCAAGTCGAGTGTGGTGTAGCTAGACAAGAACAATATGCTAGTAGACAAGGAAGTATAGTAAACCAACAAAACCCGGGTTGTTAGTCGCCACACGCTGAGAGACATACTGAGGGGGAGATCGGAGCACTTTGGACTAATTGTTCGACGTACAGTGATGATGATCCGATGACTCAACTCAACGACCATAATAATAATAAATAAACGATGGTTATTTGCAACAAATTGAGAACTAACACGCAGTGGCAAAATGTCTGCAAAATTACTAGAACATAAGCAATGTGTGATATTCTTCTTCTTCACCCTTCGCCCCCAGAGAAGCATAGGTCCGCAACCAAGGCCTTCCAAGCCCGCCTATCCAAGGTCATCCTTTCCAGATCTCGCCACTTTCTCCCCATTTTCTTGCATTCCGTCTCCAACTCCTGTCTCCTGGTATTCCTGGGTCTTCCTACCTCTATTGCCCTGGGGTTCCATGTCTTGTGATGCTGTTAGGGATTTCCTCAATGTGTGTCCTATCCATCGCCACCTTCTGCTCCTTATCTCTTGTTCCAAATGTGTGATATTACTTAACGTAATTTGTATTTGAAATTAAAATCGTGGCATATCCTAAAGGACGTAGCCATCAACCACAGTAAACTAGTCGTTGATTTTCTAGGCACCACTTATACGTTCAGTAGTTTGCCATTGCTTTCTGAACGGTGAGGTTCATTTTTACCTTTTGCAAAAATCCCACGGAAACGAATTTGCTTCCAAACTTGCTCACTGTGGGGTTTGAACCAGGTACGCTAGGGTTCGTGATCCAGCTCACTACCCTACGAAAAGGCCGTCCGCGCACAAAGTGGACATCAGAGATAACAGAGACGACGTAAAACACTGTTTATGAAGCGCACACAAAAGCCGGTTCTATAAATCTCTGCTGACGCTGTGAGGCAAAACATGATCAGAGAAAAGAAAGAAGAATGAATTTACTTCTAAGATGGATTAGTGTAATGCATGCATTGTTCGATTATCGAATCGGGCATATGAAGGTCCTGGGTTCAATCTCACACTCGACGTCCTACACGTGATCAAAGGAATTGGCCTTCCTACCTATTGCATACTTTGGATAGAAATGTTCAATGACAGGCACTTTTTACAAAGGGGAGCCGCTGTAGCGTAGTTGTACTCTTTGTGTCCTATAAAATTTGGGGGTGCACGCCCTGCCAGAACACATTTCTAGCAAAATTGTTCAAAATGGAGTGATCTTGGAAATATGCCTATAACTTTAGTTTGATGTAAGCTAGATTTATACTGTTGGCATCAAAATATGTAGAATTAAATTCTGAACAATCTGATAATAAATAGTTATATTTGTAAATTAGTATTTATTTAGTAAATTATTGTTGTATTTCATGTTATTGAAAAAATCAAATAAAAATGCCATCATTGTTGGTGAAATGACTTTGGGACAAATCCATGTCTTGTTCGGCACTTTAACGACGTGGAGGACGAAACAACATCTTGTAACTAAACTTTTCGCCCGTCTGCCCATCGTGTTCGTAGCGTGTTGGACTACGGGTGACTATCCCTCTGTGTGTGCGGGTTCAATTCCGCGGGATGGCAGAAAAAGTCACAGATTCCCCAGATTTACGGTGTTCGTGGCACCGAACCGAAGGGTGACGATGTCCATGGCACCGAGCCGAAGAGCTGAAAAGCTCAAGTGCTTCTGGATCGGAAAAAAAAAAACCCTTTTCACACGTAAGTTCACTTTTTTACAACAGGAAAAATATATTTGGAATAAAACTATTTCTAAATAATCGAAAATAAATTATGCCATGCTATATAGTATATGAATGAAATGGGAGTTATCTGCCCGTTGAATTCTGTAAACAAAAACAGTGTCGGACGTATAGTAGCTGAACAGTGAAACAAAACATGCATGGACCCAAATTAGACGTTGGCAGCGTGTTTTGGCATAATGAGAGAACTGTTTTCTACGTTGGGAGCGTCGACTGGACGCAATAGGTATAAATGAACTTGCTTAGTATGTGCGTGGTCCGGGTTCAACTCCGCAGTGAATGTGGAATATTTTTCCGACCACAACAGTGTTCAAATCGATCCACCCTCAATTTGGTACCAAAAAAACAGCAATGGGAAGTAAAGACAACCGGCGTGATGTTGACCATATCAACCATTGTGTGCCGACTGTCAATGAAAATTACGGCCTAACACCGCATTATGCAGTGTACCTCGAGGTATGAAACAGGGTTACTTTACCTATTTCTTATCTTTGCCATTTTTATTCGATAACACTTAGTGTTTTTCACTGATTTGGTAACTTCCCAAGTCCCAAACCCGTATGTTGCCATTGGAAATATGCATTCTCTCTGAATTGTTATCGCTTGCATGTCTTTTCCACTTAATAAAGATGTGTCTCATGATTTTTGTTCAGGGGGAAATATTTAATCTTCTTTAAATCTCTTTCATCGCATCCCCATTGCCTGTTATCACTGAACCGAGATATCATCGCATATACATTGCTTGTTATCAGTGAACCGAGATATTAAAAGCGATTCACTTTCATCAGTTGTTCTGTATTGATAAACATTTTGAGTGGCATGTTTGTCGTTGTTTAGTGTAGTACTCTCACGTGTACTCCTGCTTTTTTACATGAATATTGCTTGGTCGTCACTTTTCTCTCTCTCTCTCTCTCTCTGTTTATATATATATATATATATATATATATATATATATATATATATATATATATGTATATATCATCAAGTAGCTTGTCCCTTCCGGAACTTGGCTCCCATGACAGCATTCCTGGAAAACTCTCTGTTCTGTGCACCTTGACCGGCGTCAGCAGCAGTCATTCTCAGATCTTCAATGACATCGTGCACCCATCGTCTTCTCATTCTTCTTCCATGCACCATTCCCTCCAAAAGTATCTTTTCTATGCACTCATATCGTTTGATGTGTCCGAAATATTTAATTTTCCTTGATTTTATGCTCTTTAATATGCAACTCTCCCTAATATCAAACTGTTGCAGAACAGAAGCATTTATTCTTTTCTCTGTCCATGATATTCTAAGTACTCTTCTACCCAGACATTAAAGGCAGAAAATTGAGTGTTTGAGTCAGTGAAGAAACAAGCACTGAAGTCAAACAAAACCTGAATACACGTAACTGATGACATTTTGTGTTGTGCTGTGTCGTCATTGGGACGGATTAGTGTAATGCAGCGTTTACCAAAGTGGACGGTCCCGCCCCAATGGGCGCTGAAGCATTCCGGGGGAGGGGGACAATAGTTGGTTTAAAAGCATTTGGGGAGTTTTTGTGTGTGTGGTGATTTTGCTATTGAATAGTCATTTAAAATTTGAATTCTGCATTTTAATTCATTTTTTTTTTCCGATCCAGAAGCACTTGAGCTTTCAGCTCTTCGGCTCGGTGCCATGGACATCGTAACCCTTCGGTTCGGTGCCACGAACACCGTGAATCTGGGGAATCTGTGGCTTTTTCTGCCTGCCCACGGAATTGAACCCGTACACACAGAGGGCTAGTCACCCACAGTCCAACGCGCTACGAACACGCTGGGCACGCGGGCATTTAATTCATTGTATTACTCTTACACGATCTATTTTTTCATCCATTTTATATTTCATGTATATACTCATTGGAAAATTCACAATGTATTACCGAAATATATATCAATTTTCTATGTCAAAGTGAAAATAGAGCAAATATATATATAGGGGGCGTTGGCAAACTGTTATTTTCTTCTTCTTTGTGTTCGTTCTTTACTACAATTGTAATCACTATTGTGATATGTTTGATCTTTGACAAGAACGTGTATACGTTGCACATGGGTGTGGTAGGCCCCTAAACGCATAGACTTCTACACGTTTAGGACACATGCATCCACTTTCAGCCAAACCTCCTTTGTCGGTTCTTACTACATGCGTGGCAGGTAACAGTGGTTCTATTCTTTACACCCCAAATTTGGGCCCCGGTAATCACTCGGCAGGCAAACTGTTATAATGGAAAGGAGGGCGTTACAAAGTTTATGTCGTGCAAAGTTGGCGGTGGACCGAAAACGTTTGGGAATCTATAGTGTAATGCATAAGCGTTGGCTTATCGATTCGTGCACACAAGGGATGTGGGTTCAATCCCACAATCGATATTCTACATGTAAGTAAAGGAATTGGCCGTCCTTCCTCCTGATCACCAGGATCTAGAGATGTGTATTGGCAAGGACTTCATACCCTATGGTTTGAAAAGGCTACGGGAAATGTTATTGCAATACTCTATCGTCAACATATATCTCGAAGCTGTCTACGCAGACTGTTAGTTAATTGCATATCCTTTACAAGATTTTGCGAATCAACCCCAGCTTTTTAATGCTGTTTGTAATTTTCTAGGCATTATTACGTTCCGTAGTTTGCCATTGCTTTCTGAACGGGTGGTGCCATCGTCCTTTGTAAAAATCCACGTGAAACAATTTGCAACCAAACTGTCCGCGGCGTGATTCGAACTCAGAACGTCGGGGTTAATAGGCCGAGTCACTATCCCCTAAGCAACAGACGCCAGTCTACGCAGACTACTAAAAATAAACTAGCAGGACAAACATTAAGATTCCAATCTCCTCATAAGAACAATGATCCAAAACAGCAACATCCTGTTGCAGAAGGCCTAAGTGAGATGGGCCGATCACGTTGCTCAGATGCCAGATAAATGCATCCCAAAACAGTTGATCTATGGGGAGCATGAAGCGGGCAGACGGACAGAAAAAAATGGTATATCAATTAATGGTCAGAAATGCTTTAAAGACAATCTTAAAAAGTCTCTGAAATGCTTCGATATAGACACCCTGTGCTGGGAATCCTTTGCGCAAGATCGTCAAATGTGACAACAACACAGAGGAGCTCGCATAGGTGAGAATCGTCGTGCCGTTGAAACACAGAACAAACAAGCTGCTCGAAAAGTCCGAACACATAATACCCACATGTCTAACCTTGATCATGTAAGCCCCACCTGTGGTACGGGATTGTGTTCTAGGATTGAATTCTATAGTCACCTACGCAAATCCCAGAGAGGTGCTGCGGCACATGTCTGAGTCTATTGTCATCATTGCTTGCGATGGACAGCCTATTATTATTATTATCTACACATGAATTGGTTGAAACGTTGAACGGCTGGTAAGGGCATGGACCTACGCTAGAGATGTTCAAACGCTGCAGGGATGTGTAATGTATGTTTATGTGTAATGTATGTTTATGTGTAATGTATGGGTATGTGTAATGTAATGTGTGCAGGGATTAGTAATATGACAAGAAATAGGCGGTCGATGTAATACGTGAACACGTAAATTTGAATTTTACAAAATCAATAGTTTCAATTTAAAAAAAAAAAAAGAACATTCAAGGTTTCGACCGATATATCAAGATACTCAATGTGTACATGTATTCTATACTGATTGATCTGATGTAGTGTTTGCTATAAACGTGTACACGTACTTGTGTATTCGTTGATCGAATGTATTGTGTTGGTAGGATCGAGTGTACATGCACGATTTATTGTTCATTTGAAGACCATCTTCATCGCACATTTGACATGCCCAAAATTATTCCGATCTCCTCCCAAGCATGTATTTCAGTATGTTTAAAGTAGTTTAGTATGTTGAGAAAGCACCTGCAAAATACTAAAGTTAAAAATATTGAGAGCATGCATTTTCCCAGTGGCTACTTATGGTTGTAAATCATGGACTATTACACAGAAATTAAGAACGAAAATCCAGTCCTTCAAAGCTAAATGCTACAGAAAGATCCTATGAATACCATGGACAGAAAAAAGAAAGAACACTGATGTCCTGAAAGAACTAAATGTTAAAGAGAATTGACTGATAAACAAAATACTATACAGAAAAATTACATACTTTGGTCACATCAAGCGTCACGATGACCTGGAAAGAACAATACTAGAGGGCAGGGTCCCAAGACGCAGAGGCAGACCAAGAAGAAGATGGCTACAAGATATTAAAGAAACCATGAACATGACCATCGACGAAGTGGGTGAACTGGCAAGAGACAGAGTGAATTTCAGATGTGCTGCAAAGAGAGCAACGTCCTATAAATGATACGCACCTTGATGATGAGAGTAGTTTAGACTAACAACTCTCGTTCTGTGTTGATTGATGTATCTACGGGAGTTTCTCTCGTGGTTTCCCCGTCTTGCCGCACCTATCGGTATGCATAACTTGCGCAACCGAGATAGAGAGTACACTTTATCTTCGTTTAAATCTTCAGAGTTTATGTTTTCTTTTAGCACGATTTATTAATCTTAACTAATGTAATACGAATTATGAAGCTTACATTTACGATTTATTGCTTATTGGTTACAAAACTAACGTCAGTGCACTCCGGGCAGACCCATAGGTGCTCAGTATCCCCAACAGATATCGAAGAGTATGCATACTGATGGTTCCCGTGGCTCGCTGGTTAAACACACTCCTCACTCTGCCCCTCGGGCATCGAGTTCTACTTGTACAACGGGTAACTCCAAACTGCTGAAATCGCTGGATCGATTCAACATCTATTTTAGTGTCTTCATCCAACAGGTAGTCGAGAAGAGACCGAACAACATCCCCCTTATCTATCTTCAACTTCCCAACAATCGATGCTGTTGTTGCAAGCCTGCCGCTCTCTCATTGCCACAAATACCAGCATGCCCAAGACAGTAGATCTACTTAAGCCTCTGGAGGCTAGAAACTTCAAAAGACGACATACACTCATACCGAAACCTGCCATTTTGCATCTTCTGAAGCATCGAAGGAGAATCAGATACAACATGGGCCCCAGTAAATGGAGTCTCAGAGAGCCAATGAAGGACAGCAGTAACGGCACATCCTCCATCCTCATACTGGAAGTAGTTGTCATGTATGCTCCACTTCGCTCTGAAAACAACCATACAATGCGCATTAGCCAAGAAACCCAAGCTGATATCTCACAACGATGCACCGACCCATCTGTATATACAATAACATCATCATCCCTTGCATTATCATCTATCATTTGTTCAGCCTTCATGTATGATGTATAAATCTTATCTAATGTTAAGTTAACGACAAAGTGTGCATGTACAATTTATTAACCTTACCTGATGTAATACTAACTACCAGTGGCGGCGCGTGATCCTTTTTGTTGGTGGGGCCAGATACACATTTTTAGAATAATCATGGTTTTGGGTTAGGGTATATTTTAATTTATTAAATAATAAATACACGTTACACATTATTTTTGGTGGGGCCCGGCCCACTGGCCCTTAATGACGAGCCGCCACTGCTAACTAGAAAGTATGAGGTCAACAATATGATATCCAAAGCCAGTGCTGGGAAGGTTGCGTGTTAATGTGTGGGAGAGGAAGAGGATAAGCGTAGTCACAAAGCTGAAAGTTTACCGGGCCATAGTGCTAACTACGCTGCTGCACTCCAGCGAAACATTGACAGTGTATAGCAGACACGCAAGAAAACTAAACCACTTCCGCACAAGCTGTCTACGCTGACTGCTGAAAACATACCAACAGGACAAAATAACAGGTACTGAAGTCCTCATAAGAGCAAAGCTCCCAAGCATCAACACTCTGTTACAGAAGGCCCAAGGGAGATGACCGGTAACGTTGCTCGGATGCCTGATAAACGCATCCCAAAACAGCTGATGTATGGCGAGCTTGAAGGGTGCAGACGTTCAGCTGGTGGACAGAAAAACTATTTAAAGACACTCTTAATTAAAGTGTCTCTGAAATGCTGCGATTTTATTTATTTTTTTATTTTTTCCGATCCAGAAGCACTGAGCTTTTCAGCTCTTCGGCTCGGTGCCATGGACATCGTAACCCTTCGTGGTGCACAAAGAACACCGTGAATCTGGGAATCGTGCTCTTTCGAGCCCAGGAATTGAACCGTAAAATACAGATGCGTAAGCACCCACAGGATCAACGCGCTAAGAACCGCTGGGCAGCAGCAGAAATGCTGCGATATAGACACACTTACTGGGAATCCCTGGCGCAAGATTCCCAAATGTGGGCTGTAACAACACAAGAGAGCTCGCAAAGCTGAGAACCATCGTGCCATTGAAGCACAAAGAAAACCAGCGAGAAAAACCAGAACACACAACACCCACATCTTAAAACTTGATCATGTATGCCCCACCAGTGGTAGGATGGATTGACTCTACAGTCACTCCGCACACACTAGAGAGTTGCAGCAGCACACGTCTGAGGCTATTATCATCACCGTTTGCGATGTAGGTATTAACTCCATGTGCACTTTGTATTAACTACAAAGTGTACATGGAGTTAGTTATAAATTAATGCGAATAAAGCGACAGTGACTAATTATATATGAAATATCAATGTTAGCCCAGAGCGATTGTTAATGTTACTTTTGTTTGCAATTGCCAAGATTATATATATATATATATATATCAGTGGCGGCTGTGATCCTTTTGTTCGTGGGGCCAGGCACAAATATTCGGGAAAATCATGGTTTTGGATTAGGTTATATTTTAATTTATTAAATAATAAATGCACGTTACACGTTATTGTTGATGGGGCCTGGCCCTTAATGACGAGCCGCCAGTGATATATAATGTTCAGGCCATGGTATTTGTTTGATCCTTCTGAATGATTTATTCTAACATTTTCACACCGACGCTTATCAGTTGTAGTTCACACTGGCATTGATGGGCGTTTTCCTCTTCACAGGCAAACAGTTGTAGGTTATAACGCCGGAGAATAATGCATGTACTCATTTGTCACAACTAGTTGCAACCCTCTCTTAATTATTGACGAGGGTATGAATCAGCTCTGACCACCTCCCTTATGACTAATCAGATCTGACACCATTCTACAGTGTAACTTAGTAGATGTGACACTGTAAAGGAGGGTTTTGTATTTGTACAATGGGACCAGTAGCCCAGCCCACCTGCACAAGTATGAGTCCTGTTGAAGAATATGTATACACCTTATGTAGTTAAGAAGAAGGCAGATGAACTCAGTGTGAGATCGAGCTCCTAGTCATATTGGAGAGTCATATCGAATGATAAAACTTAAGCCCGTGTTCAAGTTTAGCACCTGAAAGTGTCCCTGGCAGTCGATAAGAGCAGACTGGAAAGCCGCTGCCCAGACAAAATTCATTAGAAGGATTAAATAATAAAATTCCTACAAAATATTTGCTTTATCTTTTAATTTACATCGGAACTCTCGCCGCTGCTGCGGAGCTCATGTCCGCCGCTGAAATGTGTAAGAAAGAGATCGGAGCACACATGGTTATTCACTGAAGTGCAATGATGGTGGTTCTATCAATCAATCAATCAATCAATCAATCACTTACAGAACCCAGAATGAAACTGACTTGACCTTGAGATAGAAAAACAATATGTGCAACTTTCTGACGACTGAGACCCATCGATAAGGCGCAGCGACTGAGGACGTGATAATTTGATTTGAACATCTCAACACATGCCTAGAGTATCGTGAAACTCGGCTTGACAAACAGGCAGTCTGATAAAGAGAATAATAATAATAATTCCTCTTGTACCGTTATACGTTACATAGGGCCTGCAAGTAACCTCTCCATACCGCTCTATACTGGGCAACTCGCTCAATCTCCTCCACGGAACTGAGACCGATATTTCTTGCCTCTCTCAGCAAAGTTCGTTTCAGGGTCTCCTTAGGTCGTCCTCTCTTTCTTAAACCCTTTGCATCCCACTTCAATGCCTGCTTTGATATTCGTTGATCATTTCTTCTCAAGGTGTGTCCAATATATCTCCATCTTCTCTTTCTTATAACAGTTGATAAAGAGAATGGGCGCTGTGAATCCTACCTTTTTTGAGTTAACGTTTGCCTTCTTGTAATTCAGACGTAGACTTTTATTGTTACTTCTGTTAACACGATATTAACTAGTTCCTGTAACTCTTTTTTTTTTCATTTTTCGCCATCGTGGCAGTGTCGTCAGCATAAACCAACTTAGTTATATTATGTTCTGTTATATTGTTTCTTCTTTTGTCGTCACACTGCTACCGCGTTGCTGCCCAGGTGTCGCAGTTTTCTGTTTTTGTCTTGCGCTGCTCTGGTGGCTTGGGTGATAGTTATTTTTGCCTTTTGGCAGAAATCTGCTATGCCATCTAACTATATTTTTCGTGGTCAACCTCCAGCCTTCTTTCCTGGTGTTCTGTTGTAGAAGACTATGTATACATGGTAGTGTGATTGCATTCTTACTAAGTGGCCAAACCATTATTACGCCCGTTCGTTTTGAAGAAATAATTTGAACACATAATATTGCAGAATTCTCTATTTATAAAAAAGGTTAGTTATTAAGTTCACTTCATTTCAGCAAGAAAGATAACCTCAAAATGTTAGATCACACAATGTAGTTATGATTGCGAGCGCCAAACTGAAATCTGTGTTGCTGTATGACTCCGAAATATGGCGAATCACCAAGTTAAATACAAATAAGATTCAGACCTTTGTCAAAGGATGTCTTCAGTGGATTCTCAGATTGCGATGGTATGACAGATTGCAAACACAGACCTGGGGATGAAAACAGGACCAGAATCCATGATAGCCCAGGTTAAGAAGAGGAAATGGCGATAGATTGGACATATTCTACGGAAAATACAGTCGAGTGTTACTAGACAAGCACTTGAGTAGAACCCACAATGGAAACGGAAAATGAGACGCCATAAACAGACCTGGAGACGGAATCTTGAGGAACTAAGGAGATGGACTATCCTGGGAGACCATAAAGAAAACAGCCAGAGACCTGGAAAAGTGATGAACAACTATTGAGGCCCTATGCTTCACTAGGAGCGGAGACGAGTAAGTCAATTAAGTTTCTTTATTGTGATTGCTTAAGACTTCTAGCGTAGAGACTAGCTTCTCAAAATGTTCCTTCACTTATTTTTCAACATGGATATGTGTGATCTACCTCGTCTCTATAAGCATATTCCCAGCGGCCCTACATTTTCCATCTATATATCACATCGGTGGGGACGTCTGTGGCTTAGGGGATAGTGACTCGGTCTATTAACCCCAACGTTCTGAGTTCGAATCACGCTGCGGATAATTTGGTTGCAAATTGTTTCGCGTGGATTTTTACGATGGCACCACCCGTTCAGAAAGCAATGGCAAACTACTGAACGTAATAATGCCTAGAAAAATCACAAACAGCGTTAAAAAGCTGGGGATGATTCGCAAAGTCCTGTAAAGGATATGCAATTAACTTTTTTTATATTACATTGAAGGGACAGATTAGCGTAATGCGTAAACGTTCACCTATCGGCTTCGGACACAAGAGGGCTGTGGGTTAATTCCCACACTCAACGCTCCACACATGAGGAAAGAAACTGGCCCTCCTACCTCCTGCACACTTGGAGCTAGAATAGAAAGTGACATGCACGTAATACCCTAAGGTCTGAAAAGACCACAGGAAATTTTATTTATTTATATATCACATCAGACCTGGTTTGACATCGACCAAGAAGTACGACAGAAGGACATTTTATCACCGTATTTATCCAATAAGCGTCTGTAGCTCAAGCGGTAGTGAGCTCGACCACAAACCCAAGCGTACCTGGTTCAAACCCCACGGTGGGCAAGTTTGGAAGCAAATTCGTTTCGTGGGATTTTACAAAAAGGGAAAAATAGACCTCACAGTTTAGAAAGCAATGCCATACTACTTAACGTAAAAGTGGTGCCTAGAAAATCAGCGACTCGTTTACACTTGATGATGGCTACGTTCTGTAAAGGTTAATGCCGCGATTTGTATTTCATCTACAGAAAATATAGGGTGTTCAACTTAAAAGCAGCCTGTGAATGGAGCTAATCTGGCAGATATGTATGGAAATGAGAAGGTTCAGTTATGACGTAGTATAGGTCAAGGTTATGTGATGGTGTGTAATTGTAATGCGGGAAGGGGCGATGAACAAATGTGACGTAGGACATGCTAGTCAGAACCGGTTTAAATAGTAAATAGACGAGATGCAATGTGTACCTGGCAAATTTATATTTATCATTAGGGCTGCTTTTAAGTTGAACACCCTGTATAATACGCAATGTTAGAGAAGCTGAAGATAAATCACAATACAATGATCTTGTGATTAGATGGCATGTCTTATTAACTGAAATTAAGATATACTGATGGCACAGTGCTTTTCTCAATCTTACAAAATGTTATTGAGAAGTTGATAATATCAGTTCATAGAAACAGCGAATAACCAGAATTGCATCTGAATTTAACTCAATCAAAAACCTTGATAACGAATATAACAGCTGATATATGCATCAATGGCCATAACTTGGAAAGAAGATTATTTTTGAATGTTTATAATCATTGATAAAGATTGTGTTTTTTAATGTTTGTTCATTGCTAAAGATTGTGTTTTTGAATGTTTATATTCATTGCTAAAGATTGTGTTTTTGAATGTTTATATTCATTGCTAAAGATTGTGTTTTTGAATGTTTATATTCATTGCTAAAGATTGTGTTTTTGAATGTTTATATTCATTGCTAAAGATTGTGTTTTTGAATGTTTATATTCATTGCTAAAGATTGTGTTTTTGAATGTTTATAATCATTGATAAAGATTGTGTTTTTTAATGTTTGTTCATTGCTAAAGATTGTGTTTTTGAATGTTTATATTCATTGCTAAAGATTGTGTTTTGAATGTTTATATTCATTGCTAAAGATTGTGTTTTTGAATGTTTATATTCATTACTAAAGATTGTGTTTTTGAATGTTTATATTCATTGCTAAAGATTGTGTTTTGAATGTTTATATTCATTGCTAAAAATTATGTTTTTGAATGTTTATATTCATTGCTAAAAATTATGTTTTTGAATGTTTATATTCATTGCTAAAAATTATGTTTTTGAATGTTTATATTCGTTGCTAAGAAGGGTGTTTTTTAATAGTTTTGTTCATTGCTAAAATTGGTCTATATATATATAAAAAAGGGTCTTAATGCGAAAGATTTACTTGATTTCACCGGGTTTCCCTCAAATGGTCCCATCGATTTCATCAGAAATAGCACGCCCTCTGCTGTTGTATTGCACGTATCATAAAGTCCGTAGTTTCAGCAACAATTCTCTAGAGATCTCATATAAAAATTGCATATCTGACTAGTTCCAGATTCAAACCCACAATCTTCAGAATGACAGGCAAATGTCTTAACCACTTCGCCATAGAGACCCTCTTTTATTATCAATTCTGGTATAGTGTTATTGTTTAACATGAGAACTGTAGTAGCGTAGTTGTTAGTGAACTTGTTTCTTAGGCTAGTGGTCCAGGTTCAGTTCCACATTTTTTCTGACTGTAACGGCTCTCAGGTCGACCCAGCCTTAATTATGTAGAAGGAAAAGCACTTGGAAATAAAGGCGGCCGGCGTGATGTTGACCACATCACCCATCGTGTGCCGACGGTCAATGAAAAATGCGGGTCTAACACCATCTTACCCTATATACAACATGGTATTTTTTTTTTCCGACCCAGAAGCACTTGAGATTTCAGCTCTTCGGCTCGGTACCATGGACATCGTAACCTTTCGGTTCGATGCCACGAACACCGTAAAATCTGGAGAACCTGTGGCTTTTCTGCTAGCCCGCCGAATTGAACCGCACTCACAAGGGACTTTTTACCCATCGTCCAACGCGCTACGAACACGCTGGGCAGGAGGGCACCACATGGTATAAAAAGTGGTTTCTTTATTTTATTTTTGTAACTTTATTGTTAACGTGTTTAATTCTACTTCTTCTTCACCTTTCAACTCCCAACGGAGCACAGGTCTTCAACAAACTTCTTCCAGCTTTTCCTTTCTTCTTCCATCCCTTACAATTTTGTCCATGTTTTACCTATCTTTTTAATATCAGTCTCCGGCTCTCTTCTCCATATATGTTTAGGCCTTCCCTTACTCCTCTTTCCCTGCGGGTTCCAAAACAGTGCCTGTCTTGCTATGTGTGTAATCCTACTATCACTTACTTAATCCGCCTAACAGGATACGCTGCTAAAGAACTTTGCAATGATATTGGACACTGCTCCAGATTGGAAATACTACCCATTTGTCTGTTTCCTGATAAAGTTGGACAAATTCATATACACGTCCGTAGTACCATACCCAGGGACTATATCCTATCATGGCTTTCTGGTTTATAGTACAATCTAGTTATACACCCGGAAGGTTACTTTCAATAGTATCTCCAGACATGAATATTCATTTTATGGTTGGTTTACGTGGGTATCTGTTGGTCTGCTTGTCTCAGTGTTTTTGGACAAGCACTCGCTTTCTGGAGCTCGTACATTCTGGTGTGCGCGTGAAAGTCTGCTCAGACAGAAATGAAGACGTGCTAGTGCTGATGAAATAGACGGGTAGATCACATGTCTGTCTGTATATTTGTTTTCTATTTGTGGAATAATTTACTTTACTGTGTCCTCGTTTTGTGAACTGTCTCTGTTTGTTGAGTGTTTGTGTTGCGTTGTCGTTGAGTGTTTGTGTAGATGTGTTGTGTGTTTGTATGCTTGTGTGTCTAGATGTACTGTATGTTGTTTTGTATGTATTATTGATGTAAGGGAGGACTGTAGTAAAAGTGTATAACGCCCGCCTGCCCAGCGTGTTCGTAGCACGTTGAACGACGGGTGACAAACCATCTGTGAGTGCGATTCAATTTCGCTGGCTGGCAGAAAAGCCACAGGTTCTCCAGATTTACGGTACTCGTGGCACCGAACCGAAGAGCTGATAGCTCAAGTGCTTCTTGATCAGGGAAAAAACAAAATATATAACAATGGCGAAACACGTCAAAGCAAGATACTGTGGTTTTACAAAGTACAACAACAATAACAATACACATTACCGTTTCCATCAAAATGTCTTTATCAAACAAAAAATACAACAGAAGTGAAGAAATTCACCTCTTACACGGTACACACCATGAGAACCGCTGTAGCGTAGTTGTTAGTGAACTCGCTTCGCAAGGTTGGTGGTCTGGGTTCAGCTCCCGCAATGCGCGTGGAATTTTTCCCGACCGCGACTGCTCTCAGGTCGACCCAGCCTCAACTGGGTACCACCAGACATGCTCTGGGAAAGTAAAGGCGGCCGGCGTGATGCTGACCACATCACACATCGTGTGCCGGCGGTCAATGAAAAATACAGGCCTAACACTGTATTGACCTATATACCACGAGGTATGAAAGGGTTCCTTTATTTTTTACTTACGGTACACACCATATAGAATCCGACAATAAACTCCTAAAGGCGCTAAAAACGGCTCTAAATATTGTGTGCTGTGTTTATATGCGTGTATGTCTATCTGTATTGTGTGATTTTTAGGATCGTTAGAAATTTATTGTCTGTTTCTATATGTTATATGCTGTGTAAGAAGTGAATGTCTTCACTTCTGTTGCATCCTTTGCTTGATAAAGGCCTTTTGGTCGAAACGTTGCAGTGTATTATTTTTGTATTTTGTAACACTACATCATCATCATCAGGTGCCGTCTCCACATCGAAGGTTAGCTGCAATTAATCTCCTGCATCCTCTGTCTTTCGCCTTGGTGTTGCACACTGCCAGACTGTAACCTGTCCATTTCTTAAAGTTTCCTCCCACTTATCTCTCGGTCTTCCTCTTGCTCTTCTTCCTCAATGTTCCTCTAGTAAAGATTTGATCAACTTTCCTCCAGTAAAGATTTTATCAACTTTCCTCTAGTAAAGATTTTATCAACTTTCCTCTAGTAAAGATTTGATCAACTTTCCCTCTAGTAAAGATTTTATCAACTTTCCTCTAGTAAAGATTTTATCAACTTTCTCCTCTAGTAAAGATTTTATCAACTTTCCCCTCTAGTAAAGATTTTATCAACTTTCCCCTCTAGTAAAGATTTTATCAACTTTCCCCTCTAGTAAAGATTTTATCAACTTTCCCCTCTAGTAAAGATTTTATCAACTTTCCCCTCTAGTAAAGATTTTATCAACTTTCCCCTCTAGTAAAGATTTTATCAACTTTCCCCTCTAGTAAAGATTTTATCAACTTTCCCCTCTAGTAAAGATTTTATCAACTTTCCCCTCTAGTAAAGATTTTATCAACTTTCCCCTCTAGTAAAGATTTTATCAACTTTCCCCTCTAGTAAAGATTTTATCAACTTTCCCCTCTAGTAAAGATTTTATCAACTTTCCCCTCTAGTAAAGATTTTATCAACTTTCCCCTCTAGTAAAGATTTTATCAACTTTCCCCTCTAGTAAAGATTTTATCAACTTTCCCCTCTAGTAAAGATTTTATCAACTTTCCCCTCTAGTAAAGATTTTATCAACTTTCCCCTCTAGTAAAGATTTTATCAACTTTCCCCTCTAGTAAAGATTTTATCAACTTTCCCCTCTAGTAAAGATTTATCAACTTTCCTCTAGTAAGATTTATCAACTTTCCCTCTAGTAAAGATTTTATCAACTTTCCTCTAGTAAAGATTTTATCAACTTTCCCTCTAGTAAAGATTTTATCAACTTTCCCTCTAGTAAAGATTTTATCAACTTTCCCCTAGTAAAGATTTTATCAACTTTCCCTCTAGTAAAGATTTTATCAACTTTCCCCTCTAGTAAAGATTTTATCAACTTTCCCTCTAGTAAGATTTTATCAACTTTCCCTCTAGTAAAATTTTTCAGTACTTTCCTTAGTACTGGGCTTTGTTTTAATGTTGTATTATTCTATCATGTAATCTGTATGTATTTGTATTTTTATGTCTATCTGTAATGTGTGTTGTATTTGTATGGGTGTATTGATATATGTACTGGGTGTTGCATTGTTATGCATATGTGTCTAGCTGTAATGTGTGTTGTGTTTGTTTCTGTGTATGTGTTTTTGTAATGTGTGTTGTGTTTGTATATATCTGAATTAAGTTGCTGAATGTATAATTATGTTGTGTATTTTATCCTTACAAACTGTGCATCATTAGAGACCATTATTAACAGACAAAGATGCAGGTGAATTGATCAAGTGTGTTGTATGGTAAATTTGTTGTGTGGTTTACCAATGGTAAGTTTTACCATGAAAAGAACCCTTGGCAGTTTAAAATCTGGAAAGCCGCTGCTCGGGTACAATTTATTATAAAAGATTTAAAATAAAATTCCTTCACAATTTCAAAATTACAACGGGGACCCTCGCCTATGCTACGGAGCTCGTTTACTGCCGAAAAGATCTTCCTGTGTAAGAAAGAGATCGGGGTAGAAATGATTACTCATTGAAGTGTAATTATGATGGTCCTTTCAATCAATCACCAACAACACAAGAATCGACAGAGTTACGAATACCAGCATCAGAGAAAAGGTTGGAACAAACCCGTGCATGAACTATGTAGCAAAACAGAGAATGAAGTGGTTTGACCACTTAGTAAGAATGTGAACAGACCAAACTGCATAAGAAGCTGTCCACTACAGAATATCAGGAAGGAAGGTGAGAGAAAGACCGAGGAAAAGGTGGTTAGATAACGTAGTTGAATTCTGCCAGGGGACTAAGAAAACCATTAGACAAGTCACCAAAGAAGCGCAAGACAAATACATAAAACCACGACACTGGGTTAACAACCTGGTAACAGTGTGCTGACAAAAGCAGAGAAGCACAAGACAAATATATAAAACCACGACACTGGGTTAACAACCCGGTAACAGTGTACTGACAAAAGAAGATCAAACAGATGGACAGCAAATGTGAAACATAAACATGCAAAAAAACATGAGAAGATTAACAGACGCCTGACGTGTGAAACAATTAAAGAGAGTCCACAGAACGGCAACAATGAAAATCGTACTCGTATCAAACAGGACACGAAGCGAGTATAGATACCTTTATGTCCTTTTTGTGATTCATTATATTTCTCACGTCTTTCTCTATCTCGAGTATCGATTGATGTATACTGTAGAAATTAGCAGTCACATGTAAGAGAATGTTCATGTTTAAAACAAAATAAAGTTGTTACTGGCTGTAGTACCGCTTTTTAGGGCGGTGTAGAACAGGCGGGACGTGAGTATAAGGAATTTAATGCCCGCATGACTAGTGCCGTCACCGTGAAGCTGTTCATGTTAGGTAGGATTTTTAATTTGTTCATGTTTAAACTATAGATACAAATAATTGATACAGTGTATGAGACAATAAAATTAGATAAGATTAACTGAACCATGAATCCGAACATTAATTTGCTGCAGCTAATGCATGCTTTTATTATTTTGATCATTATTTTCCTATCAGTTCCGTTCCATATTGTTTTGAATTGTTTTCAGTTTCTATAAGGCCGTGTTTGTTCATCTCTTAATTTCCTTCATCCCATTTTAATCTCGTGTTAGCAGTGAACCGGGTTAAGCAAAACGGTTCACATTTTGTATTTCTCTCCTTGATAAAAACATCCTTTGTCATGTTGGTTTTTTTAACAATTAACCCCATCATTTAAAACGTTAATTATAGGGTAACTAGCTATGTTAATGGTTATACACGATTTAACAGCTGCTACATGCATCACTGGGTATACATTGGAAAGAATTGATAGTTTGGAATATTTAGTTTCATTACTAACACGCAACGAAAACGCTATAAAAGAGTTCACTAGAAGAATGAACATGTCATCATCATCAGGTAGCGTGTCTCTTCCGGAACTTGGCTCCCATGACAGCAGTCCTGAAAACTATGTTCTGTGCAAGTTGGCCGGAAACAGCAGCAGTCATTCTCAGATCGTCAATGACATCCTGCACCCATCGTCTTCTAGATCTTCCTCTCGTTCTTCTTCCAGGCACCATGCCTTCCAAAATCAATTTCTCCAGGCACTCATGTCGTTTGATCTGTCCGAAATATTTAATTTTCCTTGTTTTTATGCTGTGTAATAGTCAAATCTCTTTAATATCAAGCTGTTGCAGAACAGAAGCATTTGTTCTTTTCTCTGTCCATGATATTCTAAGTATTCTTCTGTAGCATTTGCATTCAAAGGCATTAATGATCTTCTCCGCCGCTTTGTCAATGTTCCATGTCTCACAACCATATGTTGCCAAGGTAAAAACGCAGGCTCTTAAACACCTGATTTTTGTTCTTAAGTCAGTTCCCTTCCCAATGTTATTTAGTTCTTGTAGTTTTTACAAAGCAATGAACATGTACACTGCAGAAATTAAAACAACTACCAACACTGGACAGAAAACTACACGGACCTCTGTATGAGCTACAAAGGACAGTGAAGTTTATACAAGAGACAGCATTGAATATATAGACAATATTTCACGAAAGGAAGGAAGGAAAGAAAAAGATTTACAAAACGTATAGAAATGATTTGATGGATTAATTGATTTAATGATAGATTGATTGATATGACCATCATCATTGCACTTCGGTGAGTAACCATGTGTGCTCCGATTTCTTTCTTACACAGGAAGATCTCAGCTGCAGTGCACAAACATCACCGACGAAGACCCTCGATGTAATTTGAAGTTGATGTCGATATTTTTCAGGAATTTTATTTTTAATAATTTTCGAATTAATTTTTGCTCGGGAAGCGGTTTTCCAGCCTGCTATTCTCGATTTTGAACTGCCAGTGGTTCTTTAACGTGCTCGAATTGAACACGGAACACACCATTTATCGTCCTTTCCCAATAGGACTAGGAACTCAATCTCACCTACACATAGATCAGTGATCTATAGAAAAATATACCGATGGCTCCACGAGGGAGCGAACCTAGTACCTTTAGTACCTAACCACTATGCCACGCCCCCTATCTAGAAGGGAACTGATATAAGACAAAACGTGAGCTTATGTTTATCCCGTGGCAACGTATGGTTGTGGGGCATGGATTAGTGATAAAACAGCTGAAAAATCAATGAATGCATATGAATGCAATTACTACAGAAACGTACTTAATACCATGGCCACAAAAACGAACAAATGTTTCCATTTTGTAACAGCATGAAAGGTGTGTAAAAGCATGTGAAAGCAACTTCTTCTTCTTTGCGTTTGTTCTTTACAACCAATTTTAATCACTCTGTGATATGTTTGATTTTTGCCAAGAACGTGTATACGTTGCACATTGGTTTGGTAGGTCTCTAAACGCATAGACTTCTACACGTTTAGGACACGTGCATCCGACTTCATCCAAACCTCCTTAGTCACCTCTTACGACATGCGTGGCAGGTAACAGTGGTTATATTCTTTACACCCCAAATTTGGCCCCGGTAACCATTCGGGCAATATATGTGAAAGCATATAGGTAGCTTCAAGTAGTATATTTAACTATCTATTGTCTGTTGTCTCTCCCATGTGAATAATGGAATTGGCTGTCCACTCTTACCGTTAAGCGTAGGGATGGGAGCTTTAATTTGCGCTCCAGGGCCAGATGAATCGACCTTGCTGTGTTATATATCCGTGTTTATTAAGTATATTTATATCAAGTTAATAAGCTTCTTCTTCTTCTTCTTGCGTTCGTTCTTTACGATCAATTTTAATCACTCTTTGTGATATGTTTGATCTTTGCCAAGAAAGTGTATACGTTGCACATTGATTTGGTAGGCCCTAAACGCATAGACTTCTACACATTTAGGACATGTGCATCCGATTTCAGCCAAAAATTAATAATGAATTCTAAGAAACTCTGGTGCTTCCCCTTGAAGGTATCTATGAATGATGTATGTTATATATGTATACTTGTGTGTATGTACGTGGTTGTTTCGTCTCATACATCTAATACGTCATACGTCTCATAAAGCTAATAATTTGTGTCTGTGCAAGCACTGTTCGAATCTGACCTGATTTTCCATGTTGTGTAATCGACGCTGTTTGACACGACAAAGTTAAGCTCTTTTTTTCTAGAGCTAGCTGGCTGTTGTCTAAAAAGACGCTCATATGCAGGGATAGGCAATGGGTGCCGAGATAGTTTCAGCAACAATTCTCTAGAGATCTCATATAAAAATTGCATATCTGACTAGTTCCAGATTCGAACCCACAATCTTCAGAATGACAGGCAAATGTCTTAACCACTTCGCCATAGAGACCCTCTTTTATTATCAATTCTGGTATAGTGTTATTGTTTAACATGAGAACTGTAGTAGCGTAGTTGTTAGTGAACTTGTTTCTTAGGCTAGTGGTCCAGGTTCAGTTCCACATTTTTTCTGACTGTAACGGCTCTCAGGTCGACCCAGCCTTAATTATGTAGAAGGAAAAGCACTTGGAAATAAAGGCGGCCGGCGTGATGTTGACCACATCACACATCGTGTGCCGACGGTCAATGAAAATGCGGGTCTAACACCATCTTACCCTATATACAACATGGTATTATTTTTTTTCCGACCACTTGAGATTTCATCTCTTCGGCTCGGTACCATGGACATCGTAACCTTTCGGTTCGGTGCCACGAACACCGTAAAATCTGGAGAACCTGTGGCTTTTCTGCTAGCCCGCCGAATTGAACCGCACTCACAAGGGACTTTTTACCCATCGTCCAACGCGCTACGAACACGCTGGGCAGGAGGGCACCACATGGTATAAAAAGTGGTTTCTTTATTTTATTTTTGTAACTTTATTGTTAACGTGTTTAATTCTACTTCTTCTTCACCTTTCAACTCCCAACGGAGCACAGGTCTTCAACAAACTTCTTCCAGCTTTTCCTTTCTTCTTCCATCCCTTACAATTTTGTCCATGTTTTACCTATCTTTTTAATATCAGTCTCCGGCTCTCTTCTCCATATATGTTTAGGCCTTCCCTTACTCCTCTTTCCTGCGGGTTCCAAAACAGTGCCTGTCTTGCTATGTGTGTAATCCTACTATCACTTACTTAATCCGCCTAACAGGATACGCTGCTAAAGAACTTTGCAATGATATTGGACACTGCTCCAGATTGGAAATACTACCCATTTGTCTGTTTCCTGATAAAGTTGACAAATTCATATACACGTCCGTAGTACCATACCCAGGGACTATATCCTATCATGGCTTTCTGGTTTATAGTACAATCTAGTTATACACCCGGAAGGTTACTTTCAATAGTATCTCCAGACATGAATATTCATTTTATGGTTGGTTTACGTGGGTATCTGTTGGTCTGCTTGTCTCAGTGTTTTTGGACAAGCACTCGCTTTCTGGAGCTCGTACATTCTGGTGTGCGCGTGAAAGTCTGCTCAGACAGAAATGAAGACGTGCTAGTGCTGATGAAATAGACGGGTAGATCACATGTATGTCTGTATATTTGTTTTCTATTTGTGGAATAATTTACTTTACTGTGTCCTCGTTTTGTGAACTGTCTTTGTTTGTTGAGTGTTTGTGTTGCGTTGTCGTTGAGTGTTTGTGTAGATGTGTTGTGTGTTTGTATGCTTGTGTGTCTAGATGTACTGTATGTTGTTTTGTATGTATTATTGATGTAAGGGAGGACTGTAGTAAAAGTGTATAACGCCCGCCTGCCCAGCGTGTTCGTAGCACGTTGAACGACGGGTGACAAACCATCTGTGAGTGCGATTCAATTTCGCTGGCTGGCAGAAAAGCCACAGGTTCTCCAGATTTACGGTACTCGTGGCACCGAACCGAAGAGCTGATAGCTCAAGTGCTTCTTGATCAGGGAAAAAACAAAATATATAACAATGGCGAAACACGTCAAAGCAAGATACTGTGGTTTTACAAAGTACAACAACAATAACAATACACATTACCGTTTCCATCAAAATGTCTTTATCAAACAAAAAATACAACAGAAGTGAAGAAATTCACCTCTTACACGGTACACACCATGAGAACCGCTGTAGCGTAGTTGTTAGTGAACTCGCTTCGCAAGGTTGGTGGTCTGGGTTCAGCTCCCGCAATGCGCGTGGAATTTTTCCCAACCACGACGGCTCTCAGGTCGACCCAGCCTCAACTGGGTACCAGACATGCTCTGGGAAAGTAAAGGCGGCCGGCGTGATGCTGACCACATCACCCATCGTGTGCCGACGGTCAATGAAAAATACAGGCCTAACACTGTATTGACCTATATACCACGAGGTATGAAAGGGTTCCTTTACTTTTTACTTACGGTACACACCATATAGAATCCGACAATAAATTCCTCAAGGCGCTAAAACGGCTCTAAATATTGTGTGCTGTGTTTATATGCGTGTATGTCTATTTGTATTATGTGATTTTTATTGTCGTAAGGAATTTATTGTCTGTTTCTATATGTTATGTGCTGTGTAGGAAGTAAATTTCTACACTTCTGTTGCATCCTTTGCTTGATAAAGGCCTTTTGGTCGAAACGTTGCAGTGTATTGTTTTTGTATTTTGTAAAACTACATCATCATCAGTTGCCGTCTCCACATCGAAGGTTGGCTGCAATGAATCTCCTGCATCCTCTGTCTTTCGCCTTGGTGTTGCACACTGCCAGACTGTAACCTGTCCATTTCTTAAAGTTTCCTCCCACTTATCTCTCGGTCTTCCTCTTGCTCTTCTCCCTAAATGTTCCCATCTAGTAAAGATTTTATCAACTTTCCCATCTAGTAAAGATTTTATCAACTTTCGCCTCTAGTAAAACTACGGTACTTTGTTTTTCTGTGTTTCGCCATTATTTGTATGTATGTCTATCTGTAATGTGTGTTGTATTTGTATGTATGTCTATCTGTAATGTGTGTTGTATTTGTATGTGTGTATTGATATATGTACTGCGTGTTGCGTTGTTATGCATATGTGTCTAGCTGTAATGTGTGTTGTGTTTGTATCTGTGTATGTGTTTTTGTAATTTTGTGTTGTGTTTGTATATATCTGAATTAAGTTGCTGAATGTATAATTATGTTGTGTATTTTGTCCTTACAAACTGTGCATCATTAGAGACCATTATTAACAGACAAAGATGTAGGTGAATTGATCAGTGTGTTCGCCTGAGTGGTTATCGGGGCCCAAATTTGGGGTGTAAAGAATAGCACCACTGTTACCTGCCACGCATGTCGTAAGAGGCGACTAAGGAGGTTTGGCTGAAATCGGATACACATGTCCTAAACGTATAGAAGTCTATGCATTTAGGGGCCTACCAAACCAATGTGCAACGTATACACGTTCTTGGCAAAGATCAAACATATCATAAAGATTGATTAAAATTGGTTGTAAAGAACGAACACGAAGAAGAAGAAGATCAAGTGTGTTGTATGGTAAATTTGTTGTGTGGTTTACCAATGGTAAGTTTTACCACGAAAAGAACCCTTGGCAGTTTAAAATCCAGAAAAGCAGGCTGGAAAGCCACTGCTCGGGTACAATTCATTATACAAGATTTAAAACAAAATTCCTTCACAACTTCAAAATTATAATGAGGACCCTCGCCTATGCTACGGAGCTCGTTTACTGCCGAAAAGATCTTCCTGTGTAAGAAAGAGATCGGGGTAGAAATGATTACTCATTGAAGTGTAATTATGATGGTCCTATCAATCACTGACAACACAAGAATCGACAGAGTTACGAATACCAGCATCAGAGAAAAGATTGGAACAAAACCGTGCATGAACTATATAGCAAAACAGAGAATGAAGTGGTTTGGCCACTTTGTAAGAATGTGAACAGACCAAACTGCATAAGAATCTTTCCACTACAGAATATCAGGAAGGAAGGCGAGAGAAAGACCGAGGAAAAGGTGGATAGATAACGTAGTTGAATTCTGCCAGGGACTAAGAAAACCATTAGACAAGTCACCAAAGAAACGCAAGACAAATACATAAAACCACGACACTGGGTTAACAACCCGGTAACAGTGTACTGACAAAAGCAGAGAAGCGCAAGGCAAATACATAAAACCACGACACTGGGTTAACAACCCGGTAATAGTGTGCTGACAAAAGCAGAGAAGAACAAGACAAATACATAAAACCACGACACTGCGTTAACAACCCGGTAACAGTGTACTGACAAAAGAAGATCAAACAGATGGACAGCAAATGTGAAACATAAGCTTAATTGTCCAAATAAAACATGAAGAAAAACGATGGAAAGATTCAGGCCTGACGTGTGAAACAATTAAAGAGAGTCCACAGAACGGCAACAATGAAAATCGTACTCGTATCAAACAGGACACGAAGCGAGTATAGATACCTTTATGTCCTTTTTGTGATTCATTATATTTCTCACGTCTTTCTCTATCTCGAGTATCGATTGATGTATACTGTAGAAATTAGCAGTCACATGTAAGAGAATGTTCATGTTTAAAACAAAATAAAGTTGTTACTGGCTGTAGTACCGCTTTTTAGGGCGGTGTAGAACAGGCGGGACGTGAGTATAAGGAATTTAATGCCCGCATGACTAGTGCCGTCACCGTGAAGCTGTTCATGTTAGGTAGGATTTTTAATTTGTTCATGTTTAAACTATAGATACAAATAATTGATACAGTGTATGAGACAATAAAATTAGATAAGATTAACTGAACCATGAATCCGAACATTAATTTGCTGCAGCTAATGCATGCGTTTATTATTTTGATCATTATTTTCCTATCAGTTCCGTTCCATATTGTTTTGAATTGTTTTCAGTTTCTATAAGGCCGTGTTTGTTCATCTCTTAATTTCCTTCATCCCATTTTAATCTCGTGTTAGCAGTGAACCGGGTTATGCAAAACGGTTCACATTTTGTATTTTCTCTCCCTTGATAAAAACATCCTTTGTCATGTTTGTTTTTTTTTAAAACAATTAACCCATCATTTAAAACGTTAATTATAGGGTAACTAGCTATGTTAATGGTTATACACGATTTAACAGCTGCTACATGCATCACTGGGTATACATTGGAAAGAATTGATAGTTTGGAATATTTAGTTTCATTACTAACACGCAACGAAAACGCTATAAAAGAGTTCACTAGAAGAATGAACATGGCATCATCATCAGGTAGCGTGTCTCTTCCGGAACTTGGCTCCCATGACAGCAGTCCTGTAAATTCTCTGTTCTGTGCAAGTTGGCCGGCGTCAGCAACAGTCATTCTCAGATCGTCAATGACATCCTGCACCCATCGTCTTCTAGGTCTTCCTCTCGTTCTTCTTCCAGGCACCATTCCTTCCAAAATCAATTTGTCCAGGCACTCATGTCGTTTGATCTGTCCGAAATATTTAATTTTCCTTGTTTTTATGCTGTGTAATAGTCAAATCTCTTTAATATCAATCTGTTGCAGAACAGAAGCATTTGTTCTTTTCTCTGTCCACGATATTCTAAGTATTCTTCTGTAGCATTTGCATTCAAAGGCATTAATGACCTTCTCTGCCGCTTTGTTAATGTTCCATGTATCACAACCATATGTTGCCAAGGAAAAACGCAGGCTCTTAAACACTTGATTTTTGTTCTTAAGTCAGTTCCCTTCCCAATGTTATTTAGTTCTTGTAGTTTTTACAAAGCAATGAACATGTACACTGCAGAAATTAAAACAACTACCAACACTGGACAGAAAACTACATGGACCTCTGTATGAGCTACAAAGGACAGTGAAGTCTATACAAGAGACAGCATTGAATATATAGACAATATTTCACGAAAGGAAGGAAGGAAAGAAAAAGATTTACAAAACGTATAGAAATGATTGATGGATTAATTGATTTAATGATAGATTGATTGATATGACCTCATCATTGCATTGTAGTAACCATGTGTCTCCGTTCTCTTTACTTGCACTTCGGTGAGTAACCATGTGTGCTCCGATTTCTTTCTTACACAGGAAGATCTCAGCTGCAGTGCACGAACATCACCGACGAAGACCCTCGATGTAATTTGAAGTTGATGTCGATATTTTTCAGGAATTTTATTTTTAATAATTTTCGAATTAATTTTTGCTCGGGAAGCGGTTTTCCAGCCTGCTATTCTCGATTTTGAACTGCCAGTGGTTCTTTAACGTGCTCGAATTGAACACGGAACACACCATTTATCGTCCTTTCCCAATAGGACTAGGAACTCAATCTCACCTACACATAGATCAGTGATCTATGGAAAAATATACCGATGGCTCCACGAGGGAGCGAACCTAGTACCTTTAGTACCTAACCACTATGCCACGGCCCCCTATCTAGAAGGGAACTGATATAAGACAAAACGTGAGCTTATGTTTATCCCGTGGCAACGTATGGTTGTGGGGCATGGATTAGTGATAAAACAGCTGAAAAATCAATTAATGCATATGCATGCAATTACTACAGAAACGTACTTAATACCATGGACACAAAAACGAACAAATGTTTCCATTTTGTAACAGCATGAAAGGTGTGTAAAAGCATGTGAAAGCAACTTCTTCTTCTTTGCGTTTGTTCTTTACAACCAATTTTAATCACTCTTTGTGATATGTTTGATTTTTGCCAAGAAGGTGTATACGTTGCACATTGGTTTGGTAGGTCTCTAAACGCATAGACTTCTACACGTTTAGGACACGTGCATCCGACTTCATCCAAACCTCCTTAGTCACCTCTTACGACATGCGTGGCAGGTAACAGTGGTTATATTCTTTACACCCCAAATTTGGCCCCGGTAACCATTCGGGCAATATATGTGAAAGTATATAGGTAGCTGCAAGTAGTATATTTAACTATCTATTGTCTGTTGTCTCTCCCATGTGAATAATGGAATTGGCTGTCCACTCTTGCCGTTAAGCGTAGGGATGGGAGCTTTAATTTGCGCTCCAGGGCCAGATGAATCGACCTTGCTGTGTTATATATCCGTGTTTATTAAGTATATTTATATCAAGTTAATAAGCTTCTTCTTCTTCTTCTTTGCGTTCGTTCTTTACGATCAATTTTAATCACTCTTTGTGATATGTTTGATCTTTGCCAAGAACGTGTATACGTTGCACATTGATTTGGTAGGCCCCTAAACGCATAGACTTCTACACATTTAGGACATGTGCATCCGATTTCAGCCAAAAATTAATAATGAATTCTAAGAAACTCTGGTGCTTCCCCTTGAAGGTATCTATGAATGATGTATGTTATATATGTATACTTGTGTGTATGTACGTGGTTGTTTCGTCTCATACATCTAATACGTCATACGTCTCATAAAGCTAATAATTTGTGTCTGTGCAAGCACTGTTCGAATCTGACCTGATTTTCCATGTTGTGTAATCGACGCTGTTTGACACGACAAAGTTAAGCTCTTTTTTTCTAGAGCTAGCTGGCTGTTGTCTAAAAAGACGCTCATATGCAGGGATAGGCAATGGGTGCCGAGATAAATAAGATTTGTGGTTCCAATTCAGTGTTTGGTTACACAAATATAATTCCGGGGGCTCTAAATTCTTGTTTACTGTCTATTTATTTACCATATTCATTGACTCCGTTGCTCCATCTGGGGTTCTTATAACTCCTTATTCACATATGAAAAACAAAAATAATAATAATTTCTCTCGTACCGTTTAACGTTACATTTTTCTTATTTATTTCGATCCAGAAGCACTTGAGCTTTCAGCTCTTCGGCTCGATGCCATGGACATCGTAACCCTTCGGTTCGGCACCACAAACACCGTCAATCTGGAGAGCCTGTTGCTTTTCTGCCACCCCGTGGAATGAACCGCATTCACAGGGACTTGTCACCCGTCGTCCAACGCGCTACGAACGCTCTGGGCAGGCGGGATTTTACGTTGCATAAGGCCTGCAAGTAATTTCTCCATACTGCCCTGGGCAACTCGCTCATTCTCTTACATGGAATTGAAACCTATATTTCTTGCCTTTCTCAGCACAGTTCGTTTCAGGGTCTCCTAGGTCGTCATCTCTTTCTTGAACCGTTCGTATCCCACTTCAATGCATGCTTTTGGTAATCTTTGATCATTTCTTCTCACGGTATGTCCAACATATCACCAGCTTCTCCCTCTTATAACACTTGTCACTAGTGGTTGACCATACATTTCTCTAATTTCATCACTTCTCCTAAATTCGTCCCATTTTATGTTCATTGTTTTTCGCATACATCCATTTTCAAATGCATTCAACTTGCTATCTATATCTCTAGTCATTTTCCAACTCTCGCTAGCATATCTTCTTGTTATCTATATCTCTAGTCATTTTCCAACTCTCGCTAGCATATCTTCTTGCTATCTATATCTCTAGTTATTTACCAACTCTCGCTGTCATATCTTCTTGCTATCTATATCGCTAGTCATTTTCCAACTCTCGCTGTCATATCTTCTTGCTATCTATATCGCTAGTCATTTTCCAACTCTCGCTAGCATATCTTTTGATCACTAGTCAGTTTTCCAACTTCTCTAATTTCTCTACTTTTCTAAATTCGTCCATTTTATGCTTCATTGTTTTTCATACCCATCATTTTCAACATGCATTCACTTGCTATCTATATCTCTAGTCATTTTCCAACTCTCGCTGTATATCTTCTTGTATCTATATCTCTAGTCATTTTCCAACTCTCGCTAGCATATCTTCTTGCTATCTATATCTCTAGTCATTTTCCAACTCTCGCTGGTATATCTTCTTGCTATCATTTTCGCAGTCATTTTCCAACTCTCGCTGGTATATCTTCTTGCTATCTATATCTCTAGTCATTTTCCAACTCTCGCTAGCATATCTTCTTGCTATCTATATCTCTAGTCATTTTCCAACTCTCGCTGGTATATCTTCTTGCTATCTATATCTCTAGTCATTTTCCAACTCTCGCTGGTATATCTTCTTGCTATCTATATCTCTAGTCATTTTCCAACTCTCGCTGGTATATCTTCTTGCTATCTATATCTCTAGTCATTTTCCAACTCTCGCTGGTATATCTTCTTGCTATCTATATCTCTAGTCATTTTCCAACTCTCGCTGGTATATCTTCTTGCTATCTATATCGCTAGTCATTTTCCAACTCTCGCTGGTATATCTTCTTGCTATCTATATCTCTAGTCATTTTCCAACTCTCGCTGGTATATCTTCTTGCTATCTATATCTCTAGTCATTTTCCAACTCTCGCTGGTATATCTTCTTGCTATCTATATCTCTAGTCATTTTCCAACTCTCGCTGGTATATCTTCTTGCTATCTATATCTCTAGTCATTTTCCAACTCTCGCTAGCATATCTTCTTCTTCTTCGACGAACGCTCTATATCGACCACTGTTAACCACTCTTTGTGATTTGTATGTGATCCAAGCCTAAGAGTTATTATGCGTTGTGCCAGTTATGCGCCTACAAGTAGGCCAACACATCCAATTTATGCGTCGCTTTTTATTTACTAGGTAGCTTCCTAGTCCCCTTACTTAGTCTCCTCTTCCGATATTCCGTATAGGTCGCAGTGTAACTATCCTTTGCTTCCCTTGCGAGTCGCTGGCATATGTTAGAATTAATACAACATTTGAATTGATAATTCGTAATTTAGTTTTAAAACAAGGGCTTGATAATATACTCATTTACTACGCAACCCCGCCTACAAACCGATGAAATACTATTCCGATTTATGCTTGATAGGCAGGCGCCAAACTTTTCTATCAGTCTGGAAACTCGTCTGACTGGCTCGTTTTATATATATCAGATATCTATCAGATATCTATCTATCAGATATCTATCCGTGCGATAGAGTTTCTGCGATAAATATGAGCGTATATTTGTGGTTATTGGTTACTAAACTGACGTCATTGCACTCTGGGCAGACCCATAGGTGCTCAGTTTCCCCCAACAGATATCGCAGAGTATGCATATTGATGGTTCCCGTGGCTCGCTGATAAAACACACCTCTCACTCTGCTCCTCAGGCATCCACCTGCACAACGGGTAACTTCAAACTGCCTAAATCGCTTGATCGATTCAACATCGATTTTAGTGTCCTCATCCAACAGAGAGTCGCGAAGAGACCGAAGAACATCCCCTTATCCATCTTCAACTTCCCAACAATCGATGCTGTTGATGCAAGCCTTTCCGCTCTCTCATTACAGTAAACACCCGCATGCCCAGGACAGTAGATCCACGTAAGCCTCTGGAGACTAGAAACTTCTAGGGATGACATATTTTCTCGTCTGATCTGCTCGAGGACCAGTCAACGGTGCACGAACCCCGTAGCACCGGCTGGAGCGTATTTGTGGCTATTGGTTATCTGGTTTTTTGGTTATTTGTTAATGAACTGACGTCATAGCATTCCGGGTAAACCCATAGATGCACAGTCTGCCTCAGCAACAGATGTCGAAGTACATGCATACTGATTGTTCGTATGGCTTGCTGGTTAAATACACGCACATGGCTTGCTGGTTAAATACACGGTATCAGATACCAAAGGTACCATGTTCGTTCTCTCATGGATCCATCTGGATATTTTTCCAGAGATCCCTATCTCAGTGTAGGTGAGATCGAGTTCCTAGTCTTATAGGAGACGGACGTTAAAAGGTTGGTTCCTGTGTTCTAGTTGACAACGTAAAAGAACCTTTGGTAGTTCAAAATCGAGAAGAGCAGGTTGGAAAACCGCTGCCCGGGCAAAATCGAGAAGAGCAGGTTGGAAAACCGCTGCCCGGGCAAAATCGAGAAGAGCAGGTTGGAAAACCGCTGCCCGGGCAAAATCGAGAAGAGCAGGTTGGAAAACCGCTGCCCGGGCAAAATCGAGAAGAGCAGGTTGGAAAACCGCTGCCCGGGCAAAATCGAGAAGAGCAGGTTGGAAAACCGCTGCCCGGGCAAAATCGAAAAGAGCAGGTTGGAAAACCGCTGCCCGGGCAAAATCGAGAAGAGCAGGTTGGAAAACCGCTGCCCGGGCAAAATTCATTAGAAAAATACTTTAAAAAAAAAAAAATTCCCACAAAATATCGTTACCATCTTTTAAGTTACAGCAGGGACCCTCGTGGGTGCTACGGGGTTCGTGCACTGCCGCTGAGATCTTCCTGTGTAATAAAGATATCGGAGCACATATGGAAACTCACCGAAGTGCAATGATGATGGCGCTATCAATCAATCATTCAATCAAACAAACGTCTCATTCTGTCTCTGAAACATCCCGTTCTGATTGTACAACTTGTCATTCACAACTTCTTAAACAGCTGGAACGCCCGTGTGTTGTCAGGGCTCGCAAGGGGAGCAAAGAATAGTAACACTGCAACCTACAAGACATTTCGTAAGAGACAACTAAGATAGGGGGCCAATGAAAGCTACCCTAGTAAATAAAAAAGCATCGCAGAAATCGGATTTGCTGGCTTACTTGTAAGCGCATAACTGGCACAACGTACAATCGCTCTTAGGCTCAGATCACATACCGATCACAAAGAGTGGTTTAACAAGTGGTCGATATGAAGCGTTCGGAAAAGAAGAAATAGTTGGATAGGTTTTAAGTCTGTCTTTTATCTAAACCTTATCTGTCCAGATTGTCTCTTACTTCCACTACTCGTTTCTGCTCGACCTCTTCTTTACTTGCATTTTTTTTTTTGATCTACCGGAGGACCAGACAACAATGCACGAGCTCCGTAGTACCGACTGAAACTCATTGCGCTGGTACTATAGGTGTGCTATTGAGAGCCGCAATAGCGTAGTTGTTAGTGATCATGCTTCATATGTGTCTTTTTCCAGAAAGGAGATGTTCATTGGTCTCTTTGCGACCTACTGTTGGATAAGGACACTAAAATTAACGTTGAATCAATCCAGCGATTTAAGGAGTTTGGAATTACACGTTGTACAAGTTGAGGGGCAGAGAGTGAAGCGTGTTTAATCAGCGAGCCACGGTAACCATCAGTACGCATATCCTTCGACATCTTTTGGTTAGTGGTTACTAAACTGACGTCATTGCACTCCGGGCAGACCCATAGGTGCTCAGTCTCCTCCAACAGATATCGAAGAGTATGCATACTGATGGTTCCGTGGCTCGCTGATTAAACACACCTCTCACTCTGCTCCTCAGGCATCCAGTTCTACTTGTACAACAGGTAATTTCAAACTGCTTAAATCGCTGGATCGATTCAACATCGATTTTAGTGTCCTCTTCCAACAGACAGTCGCGAAGAGACCGAAGAACATTCCATTTATCCATCTTCAACTTCCCAACAATCGATGCTGTTGATGCAAGCATGTCCGCTCTTTCATTACCGCTAACACCCGCATGCCCAGGGCAGTATATCCACGTAAGCCTCTGGAGGTTAGAAACTTCTATAGACGGCATCCACTCATACCTAAACCTACCCTTCTGGATCTTGTGAAGCATCGACTGAGAGTCAGATACAACAACGGCCCCAGTAAATGAAGTCCCAGAGAGCCAATGGAAGGCAGTAGTAACGCCCTTAACCTCCATCCTCATACTAGAAGTAGTTGTCCTGTATGCCCCACTTCGCTCTGCAACAACCCTACCATGCGCATTAGCCAAGAAACCCCAGCCTGACTTCTCACCACGATGAACCGACCCGTCGGTATATACAACAACATCATCATCCCTTACATTATCTTCTATCAGCTGCTTAACTGCGACATCTTTTGGTGGTAACAGATCATCTAAGTGGCAGCCCGGATTGTTGTGACGTCAGTTCAGTAACCAATAACCAATAGCCATCTGTCGCATAGCATTAATCATGCCATAGCATTACTCATGCCATAGCATTAATCATGCCATAATTAACGCTAAATTTATCTTGTCCCTCTGATTTATTTCCCATCTATACACAAGTCAGAAGTTGTAAGTGAAGACATCTTATCCGACAGATTCACAGTATGGTATACATATTACACACATCCATCCCCAAAAAGTAAACGGTTAAGATGGAAAGCGTAAATTGTATATAAATATACCAAGCTTTACTTATGTCTGTCTTCGTTCACATTTCTGGTGTAATTATGCCAGTATAAGTTGCATGCAATCTGCATTACTTGTATTGATATACACGTGTACACAAGTGCATATTTTCTCAATGAGCAAGCAGATAATAGCCGTCCATCGTAAGCGATGATAACAGTCTCAGGCGCGTGCTGCTGCACCTCTCTGGTGACCATAGAGTCCAATCCTGGAACACAATCCCCTACCACAGGTGGGGCATACGTGATCAAGGTTAGACATGTGGGTGTTGTGTGTTCTGTCTTTTCACACAGCTCGTTTTCTCTGTGCCTCAACGGCACGGCGATTCTCAGCTATGCAAGTTCCTCTTGTGTTGTTACAGCGCCACATTTGGCGATCTTGCGTCAGGTATTCCCAGCAGGTGGTGTCTATATCGAAGCATTTCAGAAACACTTTAAGTGTCTTTAAAGCGTTTCGTCTGCCCAGCTTGTTCGTAGCGCCTTGGACGACGGGTGACAAGCTCCCTGGGAATGCGATTCAATTCCGCGGGCTGGCAGAAAAGCCACAGGTTCTCCAGATTTACGGTATTGTTTGTGGCGCCGAACCGAAGGGTTACGATGTCCATGGCACCGAGCCGAAGTGCTGAAAGCTCAAGTGCTTCTGGATCGGAAAAAGCCTTTTCTGTTAACCAGCTGAACGTCTGCCTTCTTCAAGCTCGACATACATCAACTATTTTGGGATGCGTTTATCAGGCATACGAGCAACGTGACCGGCACATCTCACTTCATCGAGATATGAATATTCCGAGATGTGATGTATCTCTGTAATTTGATACAGTTCGATATGCATTAGCAGATGTTTGCGTTCTTGGCATGGAAATTTATCAGTTTAAATCCAGTTGTAAGTGTACTTAATGAACCTGCTTATTCTTCTTCGTACGCCGGACACTCCATATCGATAGCTTGTTAAGGTCAACACATCCGATTTCTACGACGCTTTTATTTACTAGGTTTCTATGACATGCCTTGTAGGTCCCAGTGTTACTATTCTTTGCTCCTTGACGCCCAGAAACACACGGAAGTACTTAATAAACGAATTAGATGATGTTCAACGCTTGATTGTTACCTACAAAATAATTTGTGGATGTAACAATGAATCGTTTGTTATAATGAGATGTGTTGGTGTCCGTGCAGGCCTTTTTTTATACTCTTCTGGTTGGGATTGTAATAATTGTTGGAAGTCATGAGGAACTAGTATTTGTCTCTTACTTGATAATTTAAATGAATTGTTGTGCCGTGAGCACTAATAATCTTCTGATTTAATGAGATGTGTTGGTGTCGTACAGCCTTTTTATACTCTTCTGGTTGGGAATTGTAATAATTTTGGTAATGCAGGTATATCTTCCTGGTTGAATTCTAAAATGATCTGTGTCCGTCAGGCCTAGTTATACTTTTAGTCAAAAGCTGGACTGCAGATAGCTATGAAAAACACATATAATGAAAATACCTATGACAAGTAATGCAGATATCATCCTGGAATCTAAAATGATAAAAATAACAGAGCAGTTCACCTTTTTAGGTAGCAATTTTGATTGCACAGGAAATTTTAAAAAGAAATTATGATACGAATTGGCAAAGCAACATCAGCTTTTAAAAGTATAAATAAAATATGGAACTGCAAGTTATATAGTATTAAAACTAAATTACGAATTTTCAATTCAAATGTTGTATCAATCCTAACATATGCCAGCGAGAGTTGGAAAATGACTAAAGATATAGAAAGCAAGTTGAATGCATTTTAAAATAGATGTCTGCGAAAAATAATGAATATAAAATGGAACTAATTCAGGAGAAGTGATGAAATCAGTGAAATGTCTGGTCAACCACTAGTGACAACTGTTATAAGAAAGAGAAGATGGAGATGTGTTGGACACACCTTGAGGAGATATGATTAATGAATATCAAAGCAGGCATTGAAGTGGGATGCAAAGGGTTCAAGAAAGAGAGGACGACCTATGGAAACCCTGAAACGAACTTTGTTGAGAGAGGCAAGAAATATCTGTCTCAGTTCCATGGAGGAGATTGAGCGAGTTGCCCAGGATAGAGCGGTATTGAGAAATTGCTTGCAGGCTCTATGTAACGTATAACGGTACGAAAGGAATTATTATTATAAGACAAACTATTAGTGTAATTGAAGCATTATATGCAGACTTTCAAATAGTTTATATGCAGAGTCAAATAGTTTGCAATAGGCATCCGACAGAGTGCTTCAATGTCAAAAAAGAAACAAGACAAGGGGTATTCTTTCACCACTTTTGATTAACCTTGTCATAGACTGGCAGATGCTAGAAACCATGAAGGATAACAGTAGAGGCATTCTTCTTCGATCGTTCCATATAGACCACTTGTTAATCACTCTTTGTGATTTGTTTGTCATCTGAGCTTAACAGCGATTGTACTGTGTGCCAGTTATGCGCCTACACGTAGGCAAGAACATCCGATCTCAGCGACGCTTTTTATTTACTAGGGTAGCTTCCCTAGGTCCCTACCTCAATCGCCTCTTATGACATGCCTTGTATGTCTTCTTCACCCTTCGCCCCTAGAGAAGCATAGGTCCACAACCAAGCCCGTCTATCCAAGGCCATCTTTTCCAGATCTCTCCACTCTCTCCATATTTGCTTGCATTCCGTCTTTAACTCCCGTCTCCATGTGTTCCTGGGTCTTCCCCTACCTCTAGTGTGCTGGGGTTCCATCGGAAGTATGTCCTGTGATGCTGTTAGGGGTTTCTTCAGTGTGTGTTTTATCCATCGTCACCTTCTGATCCTTATCTCTTGTTCCACCTGTCGTTGTCCCGTTCTATCCCAGAGTTCCCTGTTTGCAGTCCTATCATACCATTGCAGATGGAGTATCCTGCGCAGGCATCTATTGATGAATGTCTGCAACTTTTTAGTGTTCCCTTTAATTGTTCTCCATGTCTCCGCTTCATATAGAAAGAGCGGAGACATTTAGAACGCCTTGTAGGTCGAATTGTACATATTCTTTGCTTCCCTTGAGAACCCCAGTAACACACGGTGGCAGAGGGCATTCGATGTGCATTTACCGCTGTCCTGGAGTATGTGGATTTTGCAGACGATATTAGTCTTTTGACCAGTCTTTTTTAAAACGATGCTCAAACGTAAATAATACACTTTCCAGAACAGCTCAAACAATATGACTTAAGGTTAATATCGCAGAAGCTTCTTCTGCGATAAACTTCTGCTATATGACTACTCTGGTATGTGTCATAAACAGGACGGTGCGCTTGGGGTCTTCACCGGTCCCCCCCCTAGTTTATTTTCTAGGGCTTTTCTGTTGGCCAGATATCCATTCTCACACTATTCAGACTGTAGCAGCCTTGCAGGATATCACAGAAGCAAATGTTACGAGAAATAACAACCATCATCATACACAAGTTAGGGAAATTCCAAAATAAGTGTTGAAGAAGAATCCAGCAAATTCTCTAGTCAAATTGGATGACAAATGAAAAGCTTATGAGACGAATAAGTTGTGCACCATTGGAGACGATCATTAAAATACAAAGATGGAGGTGGATTGAGCGTGCTTTTCATATACCAGTAGGGACATTGACTAGGTCAGTGGATGGGAACGGAATGTCTGGAGTCCACAAGAAACCGGGAGGAAAACTGTAAAATAGTTGAAAGGTTGTGGCCTGAAGTAGGAAACAATTAGTAGAAAGATGGCAGAACGGCAACAATGGAAAACTCATTGGGAAAGTCATGTGTGCCCAAAGAGACACGAAAAGGATTTTTTTTTTCGATCCAGAAGCACTTGAGCTTTCAGCTCTTCGGTTCGGTGCCATGGACATCGTAACCCTCGGTTCGGTGCCACGAACACCGTAAATCTAGATAGCCTGTGTCTTTTCTGCCAGCCCGCGGAAATGAAACACACTCACATGGGGCTTGTCACCCGTCGTCCAACGCGGTACGAACACGCTAGGCAGGCGGACCCACAAAGAGGATATAGATAGAATGTCTCTCTAGTTCTGTAAACCAGTGCTGTTCAATATTTTCATATATTGTGGCGCATATGATTGATGGTTGTGGGGCAGCCGCCGCTACGTTACGATTTCAATACCACTACTAATAATAATCGTCTGTATGGTAGAGAAAGAAGGTTTACTAATCAACTTCTCATGGGTACGGTGAACAAACGTACTTTAGGATGGCTGTTGCAGCGGAGAACAGAGCACACATGGAAATGCCCAATGTGCCATGACGTCGATCGCATAACATAACTACAAATAATAATGACAACAGTAATGTTAATATATTTCAGATGTCGACACCTTCGTCAATGAAAAACAAAAGTGTGAGGTTAATGGGGAGTGACCTTTTGGCTAAGATTAAAGTACTTGTGCGCACTTGATCGCGGCCAAGGGATGTGAGCCTTCATAGAGCCAATAGGCAACTAAACAAAATATTTTAATTCCGAGCAGCTCTTGTTCAAAAGAATGATGACGCTCGGGACGTTACATGTTTTTTGTTTTTTTCGATCCAGAAGCACTTGAGCTTTTCAGCTCTTCGGCTCGGTGCCATGGACATCGTAACCCTTCGGTTCGGTGCCACAAACACCGTAAATCTGGGGAATCTGGGGCTTTTTCTGCCATCCCGCGGAATTGAACCCGCACACACAAAGGGATAGTCACCCGTAGTCCAACGCGCTACGAACACGCTGGGCAGACGGGCACGTTACATGTATAAAACCTCATTAGGTACTATCCATCTACAGCACTAAAGAGTAAGGGCCAAACATTAGAGAGAAAAAAATAGTGGGCAGTATAATGGGTTTTTTTTTTAAAAAGCAACAAGATTGCAAAAGTGGGAAGATCGTGTTCGTTTGAGTGCTAGGAAGAAACGTAAAAATAGTTTATTTTCTTGAAATTTGATTAGCGCTAAAGCGGGCGGTGTAAAATAGAGCGACATGAATGTATGACACGGGCGCCGCCATAGCGTCCGTGGGCTCCGCGTTTTTGACAGCGTTACTATAGACCATATCACAGAGTGACAACTTATTCTATTATGTTCATATTTTGGTAATAGTTATGTGTTAGTATTGGTGGCTTTCTCATTGATGTAATCATTCGTTTCTTGTGGTATCATCATCACCATAATCAGGTGCCGTGCCGGCTAGCGTAGGCGATCATGTATCTCCACAAATCTCTGTCTCTGGTGTTTGCTATCATTTCAGATGTTGACGCTCTTTCATGCCATGAAGTCAGGCTATCCACAATTTTCTCTCTCTCTCTGTGTGTCTTCCTCTGTCTCGTCTCCCCTCGATTTTACCAGTTGTTAAAATATCTTCTAAACCTCCTTTTCTCATAACATGCCCGAATAATGATGACTGCCTCTTTCTTATATTGATGATAAGTTTTCTCTGTGTCTTGACCTCATTCACCACCTCAACATTAGTCAATTTAGCAGTCGATGAGATTCTCACCATTCTTCTGTAAAACTACATCTCTGTGGCCCTCAGAGATTGTTTGATCTGTTTGTTTATTATCCATGATTCGCATCCTTATGTCAGTATTGTGGTATAACAATAACTAACTTTCCATCACTACAGTCGTTTGTTTTGTCCTCTCTTTCAGAACATTGGAGCAGTTTGGAACAGCTTCAAGAACCAAGCTCAGATGAAGAGTTTTTTGATGCTCAAGGTAAGTACAATGGTTATTCATACATGTGATAGCATGTCTCTTAAGGAACTTCGTTGCCACGATTCTCTTCATGTACTTTGCAGAGCATTCTCTCACCACAGATTGCCTGAAAGACCCTCGATCTCTAGTTGTGCTGTTACCTGTTCCATTGTAATGTTCATGGTTTCCTTAACACTTTCATTTCGTAATTTTGTCCTATCTCCAGACGTATTCATATTGTATTACATACTGCAATACGACAGTATACTGACTTTGTGTTATCTGAACAAATACTGGGAGACAGTATACTGACTTTGTGTTATCTCTGAACAAATACTGGGAGACAGTATACTGACTCAGTAGGGTCCTTCGAAACTAAATGCTACAGAAAGATCCTACGAATACCATAGACAGAAAAGAGAAAGAACACTGATGTCCTGAAAGAACTAAATTTTAAAGAGAATTGGCTGATAAACAACATACTATACAGAAAAATTACATACTTTGGTCACATCAAGCGTTACGATGGCCTGGAAAGAACAATACTAGAGGGCAGGGTCCCAGGACGCAGAGGCAGACCAAGAAGAAGATGGCTACAGATATTAAAGAAACCATGAACATGACCATCGACGAAGTGGGTGAACTGGCAAGAGACAGAGTGAATTTCAGATGTGCTGCAAAGAGAGCAACGTCTTATAAAGGATACGCACCTTGATGATGATGAGGGGTGAAGGGTTAATGCCTTGTTGTCACTATCGTATTGGTCCACCATGGAGATGACAGTTTTCTTAAAGGTTATATGCAAGGTGGAGCTCAGCTGATGCATCCACTCGCAATTCATCAATCAGATATTGCAGACATCTTCTCCTTAATCTTCTGCTATATCTCAGTATATATCTTTTCGTGATAGTTTTCACATAGGTTCATTTTATTTTTTACGACCAAAGTATTCCACTTTTCATATTCATATCTTTTTCAATAGACTTACATTTTTAGTGCCTTATTTTTCGACACGGACTTTAAGCCCAAAAACTGCGCAGAGATGGACACCAGGGGGTAAATTCAGTTATCAGTTATATGAGGACTATCATCCTAGCACTCGCCCGAGTGGTTACCGGGGCCTGAAATTGTTGTGTAAAGAATAGAACCACTGTTACCTGCCACGCATGTCGTAAGAGTCGACTAAAGAGGTTTGGCTGAAATCTGATGCATGTGTCCTAAACGTGTAGAAATCTATGCGTTTAGGGGCCTACCAAACCAATGTGCAATGTATACACGCTCTTTGCAAAGATCAAACATATCACAAAGAGTGATTAAAATTGGTCGTAAAGAACGAACGCAAAGAAGAAGAAGAAGATCCTAGCACTCCGGACATGTCCATAGGTTCTCCAATCTACTCCTCAACAGATCCAGCAGCGTCCAACTGTTCAACACACCACGTCGATATTGATTTAATCAATCTCTTTGTATATTTCTTATGTCGTTCTTGTCGGGCTGCTCTAATATCAACATCCATCTGCTCTAATATCGACATCCATCTGCTCTAATATCAACACCCATCTGCTCTAATATCAACACCCATCTACTCTAATATCGACATCCATCTGCTCTAATATCGACATCCATCTGCTCTAATATCAACACCCATCTACTCTAATATCAACACCCATCTACTCTAATATCAACACCCATCTACTCTAATATCGACATCCATCTGCTCTAATATCGACATCCATCTGCTCTAATATCGACACCCATCTACTCTAATATCGACACCCATCTGCTCAGCGAGTGGAAGACAGAAGAGGGTAAATTAAAACGCGGAAGACCAAAAATGGCATGGAGGAGTACAGTTGAGGCAGAACTGAAGTAAGTGAATAACGGCTGGAACGCAATACAGGGGTCGGCCAAGAATAGAGAAGAATGGTGTGTATTTGTTGCTGACCTAAGTGCCAGGGGCGTCACAGGCTAGAGAGGGGTGGGGGCTTAAGCTGACTTGGTGTGCAGAAGTACACGCATGCATGTATACAGAGTGACCCAATAAACAAACTGAAGAAAGTCCATTCTGGCTATGTATGTATGTTTGTTTGTTTGTTTGTTTACGTTCGTTCTTTACGACCAGGTTAATCACTCTTTGTGATATTTGTTTGGTCGTAGACAAGAACGTTGCATATCGGTTCGTAGGCCCCTACATGTGCGTGATGTACGTATGTCTCTGTAGCGTAAACGTTGCACATCGGTTCGTAGGCCCCTGCCATGTGCGTGATGTACGAATGTCTCTGTAGCGTAGACGTTGCACATCGGTTCGTAGGCCCCTGCCATGTGCGTGATGTACGAATGTCTCTATAGCGTAGAGGCTAGATGCTCGTCTCTCGTGAAAAAAGGTACCAGGTTTGCTTCCTTGTGGAGCCATCTGGATATTTCTCCCAAGATCCTTGATCTAAGCGTAGGTGAGATCGTGTTCATAGTCCTATCGGAGACGAAAGATAAAACGTAGGACCCGTGTTCAATTTGAGCCCGTAAAAGAACTCTTGGCAGCTCAAAATCGAGAAGAGCAGGCTGGATAGCCGCTGCCCGAGACAAAATTCATTAGAAAAAAATTAAAAATAAATTCATACATAAATATCTTCCCCATCTGCAAAATTACATCGGGGACCCTCGCCGGGGCTACGGAGTTCGTGCACTGCAGCTGAGATCCTCATGTGTAAGAAAGAGATCGGAGCACACATGGTTACTCACCAAAGTGCAATGATGATGGTCCTATCAATTAATCAATCAAATATAAGTGTTACATAATAGTTCTACGAATATCATGGACAGAGAAGAAAACAAATAGATCTATACAGAAAGAACTGAAAATCAAGGAAAACTGGCTGATCCTGCAAATAAGAATGAGGAAATTAAATATTTTGGATATATTAAAATACATGAAGGGTTGTAGAAGACCATTATGGAAGGAGGCATACGAGATAAGAGGAGAAGAGGAAGACCAAATGGAAGATGAATTCAGGATGAAACTAATGATTTCAGCATGACGGCTGCAGAGGAGGGACGTCTGTCCTAATGAGAGAAATTTCGAAGGACTGTTATGGTGACAAAGTTCTTGTCAGGACAAGCTATTTGATGATGTCATGTTCATTGTCATCATTAAAATATGTCTGTTGCTATATGACATGTTCATTGTCATCATTATAATATGTTTGTTGTTATATGACATGTTCATTGTCATCATTATAATATGTTTGTTGTTATATGACATGTTGTTATCATCATCATCATTGTTTTTATCACTGTGTAGTTTACTCATTATTCTCAGAATGTTGTCATATCATTCAATCAATCAAGTGCCGTGCTGGTTGTTGTAGGCGATCATGTCTCTCCATATCGGTCTGTCTCTGGTACACTCCATCAACTCCGTCACCGAAACATTGCCGAACCACGATTTCAATCCGTCCGGAATGTAGTCCCTTTGTCTCCCTCTATCTCTCTTCCCATGTATTTTGCTTGTTGCAACCAAATGTTCTTCTTCTTTGCGTTCGTTCTTTGCAACCAGTTTTAATCACTCTTTGTGATATGTTTGATCTTTGCCAAGAACGTGTATACGTTGCACATTGGTTTGGTAGGCCCCTAAACGCATAGACTTCTACACGTTTAGGACATGTGCATCCGATTTCAGCCAAACCAAATGTTCTAAACTGCCCCTTCTAATTTATATGTCTGAAAAACTTTGAATGTCTGCTTCTTATTCGATTGATTGGATTTCGATATGAATCTGTCTCCGACAAGATCTCTTCATTCGTCTTTCTAGCTGTCCATGGGACTTTCAACATTCTTCTGAGAAATCACATTTCTGTTGCTTCCAGTGTTCTTATCATTTGTCTGTTCATTGTCCATGACTCACTGCCATTTAAAAGTATTGGCTCTATATAGTATTGGATTACTCGTTTCCTTAACGCCACTGACAAGGATTTATTGCATAGTATTCCCATATCATGAGGGTCAGTTAATTATTATCTTAATCATGATTTCTTGTCACTGTGGCAGAGGATGTACGTCAGCAAAGCAACTTTGACATGGATCATTGTGGACTTTTCCGATCCTCATCCATGGATTTAATATCAGGTCTGGATGACAGTACAGACACCAACAGTTTCATAACTTGTGCGGCTGGTGATGGTAAGTGTATCTAAGATATTACCTTATTTTTATCTTTTGTCTCATCCGTGGGGTGCCAGGTCCAGCATGATCATCATAAGGTGCCGTCTCCACATCGAAGGTTGGCTGCAATGAATCTCCAGCATCCTCTGTCTTTCGCCTTAGTGTTGCACTCTACCAGACTGTAACCTGTCCATTTCTTAAAGTTTCCCTTCCAGTTATCTCTCGGTCTTCCTCTTGCTCTTCTTCCCTCAACTTTCCCCTCTAGTAAAGATTTTATCATGGTGTCATGTCTTTTTATGTGCCCAAAATACTTTACTTGTCTGAATTTTATTTCTCTTAATAATTGTTTCTTCATGCCTAGTTTTTCTAAAACTTGTTTATTTGTCTGTTTTTCTGTCAATGAAATCCTGCCTATTCTTCTATATATCCACATCTCAAATGCATCAATTCTGTCTTCTAACTGCTTGTTCATTGTCCATGTTTCGAGCCATACATTAATATAGGATATATATAGCATTTGATTATTCTCATTTTTAACCTGTTTGTAATTTGTTTGGATGTCAGTAACCTTCTCATACTATTGACATTATCCTTGTCCATTCCTATTCTTTTTAATTTCTGTAATACATCTGCCATCATCTGTTATCATCTGACCGAGATATCAGAAACTTTTTACTTGATGTAGTAATTCACCATGTATTTTTATATTCATTTTAGGTTTCTCCATTTCCTTGTTGATTACCATAGTTTTTGTTTTCTGTATGTTAATGTCTAATCCATATTCCTTGCTAGTTTTGTCCAATTGGTCCACTAGTTCTTGTAGATCTTGTTCATTTTCTGCTACCAATACTGTGTCATCTGCATATCTTAAGTTGTTAATTATTATCCCATTGATCTTGAGTCCTGTCTTTCCCTCTAGCTGTTTGAAGGTCCCCATAGGGAAGCAAAGAATAGTACCACTGCGACCTACAAGGCACGTCGTAAGAGGCGACTGATGTAAGACCTAAGGAAGCTACCCTAGTAAATCAAAAGCTAGAAAAACATGATTTTCCCGTAAATGTTTGTCGGCCCCCACTAACAGAAATGATTACGTGCCGTCACTGCATTATGAGCTGTATCTCTTGCATCTTAAGAAGGATTCATGTTTGACACTTGTAGTATACGTTTTCTATGAAACAATGTGAGAATAAACCTGGAGATAGAAGATGCTTCTTCTTCTAATGCGCATGGTAGGGTTGTTGCAGAGCGAAGTGGGGCATACAGTACAACTACTTCTAGTATGAGGATGGATGTTGAGGCCGTTACTTCTGCCCTACATTGGATTTCTGGGACTTCATTTACTGGGGCCGTTGTTGTATCTGACTCTCAGTCGATGCTTCACAAGATCCAGAAGGGCAGGTTTTTATATGAGTGGATGTCGTCTATAGAAGTTTCTAACCTCCAGCGGCTTACGTGGATATACTGTCCTGGGCATGCGGGTGTTTACGGTAATGAGAGAGCGGACAGGCTTGCATCAACAGCATCGATTGTTGGGGAGTTGAAGATGGATTTTTTTTTTTTTTCGATCCAGAAGCACTTGAGCTTTTCAGCTCTTCGGCTCAGTGCCATGGACATCGTAACCCTTCGTTTCGGTGCCACGAACACCGTGAATCTGGGGAATCTGTGGCTTTTCTGCCTGCCCACGGAATTGAACCCGTACACACAGAGGCTAGTCACCCACAGTCCAACGCGCTACGAACACGCTGGGCACGCGGGCATCTACTGTCCTGGGCATGCGGGTGTTTACGGTAATGAGAGAGCGGACAGGCTTGCATCAACAGCATCGATTGTTGGGAAGTTGAAGATGGATAAGGGGATATTCTTCGGTCTCTTCGCGACTCTCTGTTGGATGAGGACACTAAAATCGATGTTGAATCGATCAAGCGATTTAGGCAGTATGGAGTTAACCGTTGTTCAAGTCGAACTGGATGCCTGAGAGGCAGAGTGAGAGGTGTGTTTAATCAGCGAGTCACAGGAACCATCAGTATGCATACTCTTCGATATCTGTTGGGGAGACTGAGCACCTATGGGTCTGCCCAGAGTGCAATGACGTCAGTTTAGTAACCAATAACTTCTTCGAACGCTCCATATCGACTACTTGTTAACCACTCTGTGTAATTTGTATGTGATCTGAGCCTAAGAACGATTGTACGCTGTGCCAGTTATGCGTCTACAAGTAGGCAAGCACATCCGATTTCTGCGATGTTTGTTTTTTAAACTAGGGTGACTTCCCTAAGTCCTACCTCAGTCACCTCTTACGACATACCTTGTAGGCCGTAGTGGTACTATTCTTTGCTCCCCTTGCGAGGCCCTGGCAACACACGGGCGAAAAGGACATTCAAATAATCACTGTTTATTGTAATTTTGTTTCCTTTCTTATCTAACTTGTTAATTTGTCGATGTACATGTCACAATTTCCAGAGCCACAGTTTGACAAAAGAGTGGAACAGTTTCGGCAGATATACAGTGTGGACAGCTCCATCAACACTTTAGATACTTCTCCTCCACCGTCAGCGTCTGCTTGCTCAACACAGATTCTCTTTCTGGTTTTACATGGAGGTAGAGACATGTTTATTTTCAGAATAATTGTTACTGCTGTTGTGAGTTTAATTAGTTAGTTAGTTAGTTGATTAGTTAGTTAGTTAGTTAGTTGATTAGTTGGTTGGTTGGTTGGTTGGTTGGATTTATTATTTGGTTGGTTGGTTGGTTGGATGGTTGATTGGTTGGTTGGTTGGTTGGTTGGATTTATTATTTGGTTGGTTGGTTGGTTGGTTGGTTGGATTTATTATTTGGTTGGTTGGTTGGTTGGATGGTTGGTTGGTTGGTTGGTTGGATGGATTATTGGTTGGTTGGTTGGTTTTTAGTTTGTTAATTAGTTAGATAATTAGTTGGTTGATCAGTCATCAGGTCTCATCATCATTTCACATGGAACAAGTTCATATGTGGTCTGATCTTATCTTCATGATAACCTCCAGCATGCATTGACTAATGGTCCAGTCCTACATTAGTTTATAAAACATCTTCTACTTCCTATATAGCATTCATATCTAGCAACACCACATTGTCTAAACTGCAATTACTGTCTTTACTATGTTACCGCTTTTAGGGTGCTGTAAGACAGGGGGAACATGAGCCTGAGGAATTCAATGGCCGCATGGCTAGTGCAGTCACCGAGAAACTGTTCAGGTTATGATTTTTTTCTTTATGCCCCCTACAGTATCGAGTAGAGCAGGTTGGAAAACCACTGCCAGGACAAAATGTATTTAAAAGATTTTTAAAATTTTGGAAATCTTAAAATTACATCGGGACCCTAACCGATGCTACGGAGTTTGTGCACTGCAGCTGAGATCTTCCTGTGTAAGAAAGAGATCAGAGCATTCATGGTTACTCACTGAGGTACAATGATGATGATTCTATCAATCAATCAAACAGAAAAAACTCCTTCCCCTTACCAGGGATCAAACCAGGGTCTCCCGAATGGAAGCCCGCGCTCTAATCCATTCTTCCAGACACTCCTCATGAACTGCAATTACCCACATAAGATATTTCAGCATATCTTGTTGGAGTTCTCTAGAGTCAAGCAGACTAGGTGAACCTTGTTCCCAATATGTCTTATCTATACAAAATAACCCATACGGGAGTCTATTTCATCTACAGAAAATATGCAGACTTTATTGATTGGCAATAGTTGAAGATGAGCCGGACTCATAATTTGGTTTCCAGTAACATCGGGTCGCAAGGATGTGTTTTCAGTATTACCAAAATAGATGAAACATCCCATACATAGACCAAACATCCCACATAGACCAAACATCCTCATCATAGATCAAACATCCCCATACATAGACCAAACATCCCCATACATAGACCAAACATCCCCATACATAGACCAACCATTCCCATACATAGACCAAACATCCCCATACATAGACCAAACATCCCCATACATAGACCAAACATCCCCATACATAGACCAAACATCCATACATGACCATACATAGACCAAACATCCCCATACATAGACCAAACATCCCCATACATAGACCAAACATCCCCATACATAGACCAAACATCCCCATACATAGACCAACAAAATGAACTGCTTTTTGCTGATGACCAGTGTCTATTCTTTAATAATATTGAACAGCTTCAAGAACACATACACTTACTCAACAATAGCTGCCTCAAATACAACATGAAGATCAACATTCAAAAGACAGAAGTCATGACTATAAGCAGAGAACATAAATATATCAACATACAAATAAATGATCAAACGCTAAAGCAGGTGCGAGAATTCAAATACCTTGGAAGTGCCTTCACATCTGATAGTAGACTGGACAGAGAGATCGAAACTAGAGTCCAGCAAGCCAAAAACATTACATACCAACTTACCCCCAAAAGAAAAAGAAGGAAAAATTACCACCTGTGAGATGAGATGCTTGAGTAAAACGGTAAATAAAACAAGAGACCATATAAGAAATGAGGAAATTAGAGTCGGAACAAAACCTGCTATTAGATTCATTGAAAAACAGAGACTCGGATGGTTTTTGCCACTTGGTGAGAATAAACCAGAATACACCAGTTGCAAGAGCGTACCACCTGAAAATGGAATCATCAAGAGGAAGGAGCAGACCAAGAAAAAGATGGGTTGATGGAGTTACAGACATCTTAAAACTCTACAATACTACAACATATCAAGCGACCGAGCGTGCACTATATCGGAAACCGATCATCAATTAAACCTGCTACTCCTGACAACAAAAAGCAGAGAAGGACAACAGAAGAAAGAAGAAGAATAGCTGATGACAAGTGAAAACTCACAGCTCTGGTTAAAAGAAGAAATCAAGAAGAAATGTCAAGGAAATATATATACTTCAGAATCACAAGACATCAGCTTGATTTGATCTATTATCTGTTTGTACTATTATTTTTAGTATGGAGCATCTAGCCGAAGAAATTAGAGCATAGGCTCCCATTCGGGAGACTCGTGTTCAATCCCTGGTAATGTAAAGAAGTTTTTTCTGTTGAGGGCATAAAGAAAATATCCTAGCCTGAACAGTTTCACGACGACTGCACTAGTCATGTGACGATTAAATTCCTCAGGTTCATGTCTCTCTCTGTCCTATACCGCCCTAGAAGCCGGTATTCATCATCAAATAGCTTGTCCTGAGCAGAACTTTGCCACCCCAACAGTCCTTCAGAATTTCTCTCTCTCATTGGTCTAATGTTCCGCTTCTGCAGCCGTCATGTTCAAATCATCAGTTACATCTTGAATCCACAGACAGTAAAGACAGGTTTAAAAAAATATTATTTTGATTATCCATAGGAAATGTCCTGGACTCGAGTCAGGAAACATTCTCTAAACGTCGTGACTTGACCAACCTGAGAGCCACTTTTGACAGTGTCATCCAGTCACACTATCAGACAGCACACTCTCATGTACAGTTCCGATTGGTTGCATGTCGTAATCTCTGCAAAGAGGCATTATCTGTATTATCAAGGTAAGCTAATGGATTTAATTGTTGTCTATATAATAACTAGCAGATGTACCCGTTCTTCGCTATGCGATTTATAGGTCCCAAACAGTGCGGGACTGAGCATATTAAAGAGACATGTCCCATCCCATGCATAACTTCAAACGATGGACGTAACGATGTCCAGATATCTTTGAACAATTGAGACAGACACAGAAATATAATAATTCCAACTTTATAATATAGATGTATGCGGGCATCAGTGGCTTAGCAGTAGTGAGCTCATTCACAACACAAGAGTACCTGGTTCAAACTTTGTGGCGGGCAGTTTGGTAGCAAATTTGTGCCTGTGCATTTTTACGAACAGTACAAATAGACCTCCCCAACCCGTTCAGAAAGCAATGTCAAACTACTGAAGGTATAAGTGGTGCCTAGAAAATCAATGACCTGTTTACTGTGGTTGATGGTGCACCTGTAAAGGATATACCACCATTTTCTTTCATATAATAATAATAATAATAATAATAGCTATCCATCACAAGCGATGATGAAAACAGCCTCAGACATGTGCTGCTGCACCTCTCTAGTGTGTGCGGATGTGACTGTAGAGTCCAATCCTCAAACACAATCCCCTACCACAGGTGGGGCATACATGATCACGGTTAGACATGTGGGTGTTCTGTGTATCAATAAAAGAGCATGTGCGTAAGTCTGCTCTAACAGACTTCCCTATGACCAACCAGATCTGGCACATGGCTACAGTATAACTCAGTAGATGTACTACTATAAAAGTGTGATCCTATGTTTGTAAAATCTTATCAGTAACCACCATCTATATAAATTTGTAGTCATATTCTACAGCTTTCTACCCGTATGTTGCCGGGTCCCCAAAGTGGAGTAAAGACTAGTAACACAGCGACCTACGACAGCATGTCGTAAGAGACGACTGAGGTAGGGAAGCTACCCTAGTAGATATAAAGCGTCGCAGAAATTGGATGTGCTGGCCTACTTGTAGGCGCATAGCCAGCACAATGTACATTCGCTCTTAGACTCAGATCATATACAGATTACAAAGAATGGTTAACAAGTGGTCGATATGGAGCATTCGAAGAAGAAGAAGGACAGCTTTCACCCCAGGCTATCAGGAGTTTGCTTATATGCACATATGAACTAAATGACTTGATTCAGATTCGAACCCATCATTTTCAGAACTCAAGGCAACCATCTTAACCACTTCACCACAAAGACCTCCTTCATTAAGTCTCTTAAAACGTTTCATCTTCTTCTGCATTCTCACTAGATTGGGATTTCGATTCTCTAATAAAGGCAGCCGTCTGCCTCAGATTATCAGCCAAGCCATACAGTTTGTCTTGGGTGTTTGTGCAAGTGGGCCACCTCTTTCTTCTCAGGTCTGCACACTGGGGGCAGTTCTGTAGGACTTTCTCTGTTGTCATACTTGCCAAGCCACAGGAGCACAGGTTGTTGGTGCCTGTCTTGAATTTAGTGTACTCTTATAATGTAAATGTAAACAAACACAAATGAAATAAGACCAACACATTATTTCACCCAGTAACCAATCTGATGTGGGACAGACTAGCGTAATGGAGAAATGTTCGCTTGTTGACTCAGACACAAGAGGGTTGTGATTTCAATCTAACACTTGACGTTCTACATATGAGGAAAGGAATTGACTCCCTACCTCCTGCACACTAGTTTTGAGAAATGTGAAGTGACTTCATACCCTAAGGTCTGAAAAGGCTATGGAAAATTTTGCTCAGTTTATTTAATCAATTTGATTATCATCAGTTGAGATCATTACTGCTACCCTCCATCGGCTCTCTGGGACTCCATTTACTGGAGCCATTGTTGTATCTGACTCTCAGTCGACTCTTCACAAGATCCAGAAGGGCAGGTTTCGGTATGAGTGGATGTCATCTATAGAAGTTTCTAACCTCCAGCGGCTTATGTTAATCTGCTGTCCAGGGCATGCGGGTGTTTACTGTAATGAGAGAGCGGGCAAGCTTGCATGCATCAACAGCATTGATTGTTGGGGAGTTGAAGATGGATAAGGGGATGTTCTTCGATCCCTTTGTGACTGTCTGCTGGATGAAGACAATAAAATAGATGTTTAATCAATCCAGCAGTTTGGAGTTACCCGTTGTACAAGTAGAACTGGATGCATGAGGGCGAATTGAATGTGTTTCTTCTTCTTTCAATGCTCACATTGACCACATGTTAACCACTCTGTGTGATTTGTATGTGATCTGAGCCTAAGAGCGATTGTACATTGTTCCAGTTATGCGCCTACAAGTAGGCCAGCACATCCGATTTCTGCTACGTTTTTTATTTACTAGGTAGCTTCCTAGGTCCTACATCAGTTGCCTCTACATGCCTTGTAGGTCACAGTGGTACTATTCTTTATTTATCTTGCGGACCCCGGCACCACACGGGCGGAGGAGTGTGTTTAATCAGCAAGCCACAGGAACCATCAGTATGCATACTCATCTGTTGGGGGAAACTGAGCTCTGCCTATGGTTCTGCCCAGAGTGCAATAACATCAGTTTAGTAACTAATAACAAATCTGACTATCCTCAGTACATATATTTTGTGTTGTCTTCCATACTTTCAGCCTATCACTATACAATAGTCAAAGTGGAAGCGGCAGTACAGATAGCAGTTTGATGAGAAATCAGAACTACATACCTTTAGGAGCTATTGCACTCTTTGCTACAGGCTGTGCTGACTATCAGGAACATGTCAACGCGATGGTAGTATCTGCTAATCAGGTGTACCATGATTTTCTCAAATCGGAGAATGGCCGTGGTTTCAGTGGCCAGGTAAATGTATTTACATATCGTAAATCCATGTATTCATGTATTTTGTTAACTTTAATTTCTGTTATTCATGTATTTTGTTAACTTTAACTTCTGTTATTCATGTATTTTGTTAACTTTAACTTCTGTTATTCCTGTATTTTGTTAACTTTAACTTCTGATATTCATTTATTTGTTAACTCTAACTTCTGACATTCATGGACTTTCCAGCCTGCTCTTCTTGATTTTGAACTGTCAAGGGTTGTTTTGCAGGCTCAACTTGAACACATGACTTATGTTTTATTGTACACTAGGATAGGACTAGGATAGGACTAGGAACTTGATCTCACCTACAATGAGATCAGGGATTTCTGGAAAAATATTCAGATGGTTCTACGAGCAAGCAAACCTAGTACCTTTGAAACGAGAGGTGAGCACCTAACTTCTACATACCAGAGATCCCCTAAGGCAGCTCTACAAAGCACAAAAACAAGACAAAGCAATGTTTAGACCATAAGGTCTTTATCAAGATGCAACTCTCCTTATTATCTTTATTTCTTGTGAAACGGGTCTCTGGTGTAGAGGTTAGGTACTCGTCTCTTGAGTCAAAGGTACCAGGTTCACTCCCTCATGGAGCCATCTGAATATTTTTCCAGAGATCCCAGATCTCAGTGTAGGTGAGATCAAGTTCCTAGTCATATCGGAGATGGACGATAAAACTTAGGTTTCGTGATCAATTTCAGCGTGTGAAAGAATCCTTGCCAGTTCAAAATCACGAAAAGCAGGTTGGAAAGTCGCTGCCTGGGCAAAATTCATCATAAAAGATTAAAAATAAAATTCCTACCACAATATGTTCATCTTCAAAATTATATCAGGGACCCTCGCTGGTGCTACAGAGTTCTTGCACTGCAGCTGAGATCTTCCTGTGTAAGAAAAAGATCAGAGCACACTTGGTTACTCACCAAAGTGCAATGATGATGGTCCAATCAATCAATTAATTTCTTGTGAGGACAGCTCTCTAACTATTTGCTTATGCCAATATTCTTTATACTTAAAGCACTTGTTACAAAATATTCACAGATCCTATTCTTTGTTTCAGGTGTGCTTATTGTCAGATGCCGTTGGTTCAATCCTTGCATATGATGCCCTAACATCATCAAGTTCCCCTTTCACGCGAGGTGGATCACGTTACGGAAGCCATGACAGCGTAGAGAGCAGCGCAATAGGGGCAGAACCAGCCACCTGCTCATCTTCTCTTTTAAACAGCCATGCCGGAGATCAGCTTTAAGTGACCTAGTTTAGTTCCCAGTACATCCGCGTTTTCCTTGAGTGCACCAAAGCGACCAGAACGCAGCAAGAGTGAAGTAGTTCCTCCTGATACATCAGAGATTTACCAGTCTTGTAAAGAAGAATTAACAGCGATGGTATCTGCAACATTGTCCTCAAGACAATCATCAAGACACAACTCTGGTCATCTAAGTGCATCAGGAGAGAATAAAGAAAAAGATATTTCTAGACGAACAAGCAGCGGAAGCCATTATGATAGTGGTATGGCTAAATTTGATTTTGATGTCTCTGATTTCTTCATGTGTGGAGCTCCACTTGGCATGGTTCTAGCCTACAGAAAACTTCACCGAGGCGATGATGCTATTTGTAAGTATTAGCATAGTTTCTAACTATTTTTTTAATCCCTTAACTTTTGCAGACCATAGGCTATGAAGTGACTTCACTTCATATTTCTAGCTCCTAGTGTCTGTTGCTTAAGCGGTAGTAACCTCGATCACAACCCAAGCGTACCTGGTTCAAACTCTGCGGCGGATAATTTGGCCGCAACTTCGTTCCCGTAGATTTTTCTGAACTGTAAAAGTAGACCTCACCGTTCAGAAAGAAATGGCAAACTACTGAACGTATAATTGGTGCCTAGACAATCGACGAATCATTTACTGTGGTTGAGGTGGCATCCTGTAAAGGATATGCCACAAATTTTATTTTTTTCAGTGCGCAGGAGGTAGGATGACCAATTCCTTACCTCTTTGAGGAATGTTGAGTGTGAGATTCTTCTTGTTCTTTGAACGCTCTATATCGACTATTTGTTAACCACTCTTTGTGATTTGTGTGTGATCTGAGTCTAAGAGCGATTGTACATTGTGCCAGTTATGTGCCTTCAGGTATGCCTGCATGTCCCATTTATGTGACACTTTTTATTTACTATGGTAGCTTCCCTAGGCCCCTACCTCAGTCGCCTCTTACAACATGCCTTGTAAGTCGCAGTGTTACTATTCTTTGCTTCCTTGCGGGCCCTGGCACAACACGGCGAAATATTAAAATAGGAACCAATAATGATTAGAATTCATTGCCGTAAATTTTGAAATAATTTGATTTTTGCTTGATTTTGATTGATTGATTGATAGGACCATCATCATTGCACTTCAGTGAGCAACCATGTGTGCTCCAATCTCTTTCTTACATAGGAAGACCAGACCCTACCTGAGTAGGAGTCTCCGCAACACTAAGCATAACACAACATGCCTAGAGTTGTTGGACGTTTCTGAGTCTGCAAGAATGTCGGGTACACTCTTCATGCACCATAGGATAACATGGTGAAAACTCGTACTTCCTAGGAGTTCGGCAACAACAACACAGGAAGATCTCAGCTGTAAGTGCACTAACTCCATAGCACCGGCGAGTGTCCTCAATGTAATTTAGAAGATGGAGTTGTACGGATTTTATTTTTTAATCATTCTAATGAATTTTAGGAGAGCCGCAGTAGCGTAGTTGTTAGTGAACTCGCTTCTCAAGGCTGGTGGTCCGGGTTCAACTCCGCAGTGGGCGTGGAATTGTTCCCGACCGCAACGCTCTCAGGTCGACCCAGCCTCAACTGGGTACCAGACAAGCTCTGGGAAAGTAAGGGCGGCTGGCGTGATGCTGACCACATCACCAATCGTGTAACGACGGTCAATGAAAAATACAGGCCTAACACTGTATTGCCCTATATACCACAAGGTATGAAAGGGTTCCTTTTTTTCTTTTAATGAATTTTGCCCTAGCATCGGCTTTCCATCCAGCTCTTCTGGATTTTGAACAGCAAAGAGTTATTTTATATGCTCAAATTGAACACAGGACATATGTTTTATTGTCCGTCTCCGACAGGACTAGGTACTCAATCTCACCTGCACTAAGGTCAGGAATCTCTGGGAAAATATCCTGATAGCTCCACTAGGAAGCCACAGAAACCTCTTCGCCACAGAAACCCCAAAATTGGTTACTATCCATAATAGCCTCAATTTTAACTTTTTTGTTTGCCCATGTGTTGCCGGGACCCGCAAGGGAATCAAAGAATAGTGCCACTGCGACCTACAAGGCATGTCGTAAGAGGTGACTGATTTAGGACCTAGGAAGCTACCCTAGTAAATAAGAAACATCACAGAAATTGAATGTGCTGGCCTACTTGTAGGCGCATAACTGGCACAATGTAGATTGCACTTAGGCTCAGATCATAGACAAATCACACAAAGTGATCGAATATGGAGCATTCGAAGAAGAACTTTTGTGTTGATTCATGTGTTAAAATCAGTTAGTTTCACTTGTCCTGTGAATGTATTATCAAATACAACTTTAAACTTTGAATCTAACATTCTGCAGTACTCAGACCAGCTTGTCATCAAGTCTATAACTTATTTCACTCAAACGACCCAACCGCAGTACGTCTAGAACCTCTGTTGCATGAAGGATTTTCCTATGTTGCCCCTGTGAGTGTCTGCAGGTACTCAAAGTTCCCTCTAGGAGATGGAGAGCCAGTTCATGTTGGTAAGTGTTCTTTGATTTTGTTTTCATGATATTTCTCCATATGCATGAGAAAATTCATATTACCTGTGTCAACATATGGATGCGAATAGTGGACCATAACACAAACATTAAAAAAACAAAATTGAAGCTTTTGAAAAAAAGATGTTACAAAAAAGTTCTTAGAACATCCTAGACAGAGATGAGAAAAAAATAAGGACATCCTACAAGACCTGCATATCAAGGAGCATTGTATCATAAATAACATCATGTCCCGGAAGATTAAATATTTTGGCTATGTTAAACGTCACAGTAGTTTGGAGCGAACGGTAATGGAAGGTATTGTTCTTGGAATGTGGGGCAGGATATGACCATGACAAAGGTGGTAGCAAGACATCAAAGAAACCTTGAACATGACGCCAGGAGAACCTGCTCGAGACAGAGAGTTTTTCATGCGGGCTGTGATGAAGGCGACGTTCCGCAAGGGACATGCTACTATTTGACTTGATATTTCTCCTTTGTAGTTAATGTTTACATATAAAATGTAGATGTAAGTGTGAAGCTTCGAAGAACATGCTACTATTTGACTTGATATTTCTCCTTGTAGTTAATGCTACATATAAAATGTAGATGTAAGTGAAGTTGAAAACATGGTAATATCTATCTTGTAGCTTGTATTAATTGGCCTCTTTGTCTCAGGAGCGATAGGTTTCTGAACACAGTTTGTTGCTGAAACACAACATCTGTTGTGGCTGTAATAGCTATTCTGGAGGCAGTCCTGCCACAGTTGCTGCAGGTGAAACTGGAAAACTATCAATAATGAAGAGCAGAGGGAAAATCTATGAGCTCAAGAACTTTGCTGAGAGAGGCAAGACAAATTGGATTCAATTCCATGGAAGAGATTGAGCGAGTTACCCAAGACAGAACGGTTTTGGAGAAATTACTTGCAGGCCCTATGTAACATATGCCCGCCTGCCCAGCGTGTTCGTAGCGTGTTGGACTGCAGGTGACTAGCCCTCTGTGAGTGTGGGTTCAATTCCGCGGACTGTCAGAAAAGCCACAGGTTCCCCAGATTCACGGTATTCGTGGCACCGAACCGAAGGGTTACGATGTCCATGGCACCGAGCCAAGAGCTGGAAAAAAATGTAACTTATGAGAGGAATTAATATTACTATGTCTCTGTATGTGATACCTAATGTTATTACTGTATGATTACAGTTGAAACAATACAGAAACATTTGAAGCTGTTCACATCAGAGTCCAGGGAACACAAATGCTCAATATCAGAGAACACTCGTCTGCTACAACGTCAAAACAGCTTGTCCAGTATGACCAGTACTTCTAGTGGCCTTGGAGAAAACACAGTGACCAGTATCACAGGTGGTAAGTACTGTAGAGATACCTAAACTTTCATCATTGATTAATTGATTTGATAGGACCATCATCATTGCACTTCGGTGAGTAACCATGTGTGCTCAATCTCTTTCTTACACAGGAAGATCTCAGCTGCAGTGCACAAACTCTGTAGCAGCGGTGAGGTTTTCCAATGTAATTTTGAACATGATAAAGATATTTTTGTAGGAATTTTACTTTTTACATTTACTAATGATTTTTTCCTGGCCTGTGGCTTTCCAGCCTGTTCTTCTCCATTGTGAACTGCCAGTGGTTCTTTTATGTGCTCAAATGGAGCACGGGACCTTTGTTTTATCGTCCGTCTCCGACTGAACTAAGAACTCAATCTCACCTACACTGAGATCAGGGATCTCCGGAAAAATATCTAGATGGCTCCACGAGGAAGCGAACCTGGTACCCTTGGCACAATAGGCGAGCACCTAACCTCTACGTCACAGAGATGCCCTATCTCATCATCTCTTTAGCATGTCCATTTGCAGATAGTTGCTCTTATCATTATTGGTTGCTGAACCGATGTCACTGCCCTCCAGGCAGACCCATAGGTGCACAATCTGCCCCAACAGATGTGGAAGGGTATGATTGCAGATGGTTATTATGGATTGCTGGTTAAACATACACTTTATTTTGTCCCATAGGTATCCAGTTCTACTTGTGCAACAGGTAACTTCAAAATGCTAGATAGATTCAACACCTATTTCATCCAACACGCAGTCATGAAGAGATCGAAGAACATCCCCCTTATCCATCTTTAACTCCCCGACAATTGATGCTGTTGATACAAGTCTGTCCTGTCTCTCATTGCCTCAAAAATACCCCATGTCCAGGACAGTAGATCCATGTACACCTTTGGGCGTTACAAACTTTAATAGACATCATCCACTCCGCTCTCAAACAACATTCTTCTTCATTCGCTCTACACCAACCACTTGTTAAACCTCTCTTTGTGTTCACTATGTGATTTGAGCCTAATCATGTGAGTTTGTTGTGCCAGTCAGGCATCTACAAATCTGAAGACCAGCTCATCAGGTTTGTGCATACTTTTTTATTCAGATTTCTTTGTTAGGATTGCTACTGACAAAGCTTATTGTGAAATGCACTGCCTGCGAAAAGTTACCAACACCAGAAAAGACAGTCACCAACGGCACCATAAGAAAGAACGTTGGCACAGAACCTTACTTGAATTACATTGAGAAACAAAGAATGAAGTGGTTTGGCCACTATAAATACATCAAGTCCAAGTATAAGCTACAACAGAATATTAGGAAAGAAGGCAAGAGGAAGACCACGAAAAAAATGTTTAGATGGCATAGCATAATCCTGTCAAAGAGCAAAAATAACAATCACCCAAGTCACCAGAACAGCGTAAGACAAAAACAGAAAACCACAACACTGGGCAACAACAGGGTAGCAGTGTGACGACAAAAGAAGAAGAAAGTTTATTGTGAACACTGAAAGCTTGATAAGGATGTTAACTCAGAAAGCTTGCTAGAAATAATTACTGTGAATAAGAACGATAGCTAAGCATGCTTACTGGCAGAAGTCATCTATGATAATCATCACTGTCTCCAGGGCTCTGTCATGGGTGGCTGAGCAACAGGTAACCCATACGATGATCATATCAAACTCGATGAATATGCTTCGAAGGATTGAATCTGGAAGTCTGCGTGTGGAATGGATGGACCGCCTGAGTGGTTACCGGGGCCCAAATTTGAGGTGCAAAGAATAGAACCACTGTTACCTGCCACGCATCTTGTAAGAGGCGACTAAGGAGCTTTGGCTGAAATCGGATTCATGTGTCCTAAACGTGTAGAAGCCTATGTCTTTAGGGGCCTACCAAACCAATGTGCAACGTATACATGTTCTTGGCAAAGATCAAACATATCATAAAGAGTGATTAAAATTGGTCGTAAGAACGAACGCAAAGAAGAAGAAGAAGAATGGGTGGACAGCATTCGGAGATCACATCTCAAGAAATTGACTTGGCTGTACACACCTGGACATGTTGGAGTGCAAGGCAATGAGCATGCTGACTTTCTTGCAAATAATGCCCGACTCAAGTGGGCAGAAGTATGGACAGACCCGATATCATCAATGCGGTATGCTCTTGTTTATGTGACATATGCAAGTCTCAGACACTGGAACGAGTTTGAGAGTTAGCCGTTAAGTTTGGACATGCCAGACAGTGTCGTCTTCATGGTAGAGAGAGAAGATATACTACTAATCAACTTCTCATTGGTACGGGGAGCAAATGGGCTTTTGGATGGCTGCTGCAGCGGAGGACCGAGCATGTGTGGGAATGCACAATGTGCCATGATGTCGATCGCATAACATAACATCTAGGACAATAGCTACTATCTTGAGTGATGTTCTGTCAGCCATAACCCTGTCTGTACTCTCCTCTGTCAGTGACCAGAAACTGGTGGGCGTCAAAGAGTGGACTTTGTCTTATACTGCCCAGAAGCTCTACATTCCTTCCCTACCAACGCACTTCCTCACCTGTTTCACTCTAGTTTCTGGGAGTCGACAGATGTGGTAGCTTTTATTCTCAGGCAGGTCAGTGACTTTTATGTACTGTTACGTTAGTGATTTTATATGTATGGTATCCGTATGTTCCCAACTTTATGTTATCACTATCTTCTTCTTCAAACGCTCCATATCGACCACTTGTTAACCATTCTATGTGATTTGTATGTGATCAGAGCCTAAGAGTGATTGTACATTGTGCCACTAATTCACCTAAAAGTAAGCCAGCACATCAGATGGACACTTTTTATGTCAGTTATTTTACTTTAAGTGTCCACTTTTGATACTGATAATCATCTGTGTGGTGCTGGGGTCTGCAAGGAAAGCAAGCAATAATACCACTGCAACCTACAAGACTGATGTAGCACCTAGGGAAGCTACCCAGTAAATAAAAAGCATCGCAGAAATCGGATGTGCTGGCCTACTTGTAGCCACATAACTGGCACAATGTACAATCGCTCTTAGGCTCTGATCACATACAAATCACACAGAGTGGTTAACAAGTGGTCGATATGGAGCATTCAAAGAAGAACAAGATACTGATAACATAAAGTTGGGAACGAAGATCGGATTGCATTAGGCTCGATTTGTGTGTAAAAATACATGTCTGCAATTGAGTATGAGCAACATATTCTCTAAATATCTTCTTCTATTCTTCACCTTACAGGTTTTGAGACAGAACGAGGTTGTATTAGAGCCTGGTCGAGATGTTGCTGGTAGTTCTGTGGCTCAGTTCAAGATTAAGACACCTAGAGAAAAGTGGTTAAAGAGGCGAACGACAATAAAAGTCAGGGTAAGACTGAGTTCTAAGGTACATGTTTCATACTGCAGCCTTGCCTGAGCGGTCACCGGGGCCCAAATTTGGGGTGTACAGAATAGAACCACTGTTACCTGCCACGCATGTCGTAAGAGGCGACTAAGGGAGTTGGCTGAAATCGGATGCACGTGTCCTAAATGTGTAGAAGTCTATGCGTTTAGGGACCTACCAAACCAATGTGCAACGTATACACGTTCTTGGCAAAGATCAAACATATCACAAGGAGTGATTAAAATTGGTTGTAAAGAACGAACGCAAAGAAGAAGAAGATACTGCAGACTGTCCAGTACTTGTCAGATGTTTTAATTTAATGATTGATTTATTGATTTATTCATTGATTGATTGATTGATTGATAGGACCATCATTGCACTTCAATGAGTAACCATGCATACTTTATCTCATTCTTCAACAGGAAGATCTCAGTGGTAGAGCACAAACTCCATAGCACCGATGAGGGTCCTCAATTTAGTTTTGATGCTGACAAATTTCATCGAAATTTATTCCTCGACCCTAGTGGTCAAAATTGTTACCTGTACAGCAGCTTTCCATCCTACTCATATCATTTTGCGATGGTCAGGTGTTATTTTATGTTCTCAACTTAGACACAGGACATTTTATCGCTTCTCTCCAATAAGACTAGACACTTGATCCAGAATGCTGTGATAGTCAAAACAAAAGGATCCAAAGGCGGACGATTGACTTCATTGCACCTGGTTCCCCATATGGCTCCGTACCTGTCAGTAGAGATGACATTCGATCTCCCGATAACATTGCACAAAGTACAAACTCCGTAGCTCCAGCAACAATCCAAGGGATCTCATTAAACTATTGATCGTGTTTTAGAAACCCACGAAATGAACACAAAAAGAGAAATGTTCAACACAATCTTTCTCCCGACATTATGCTACCAGTGCCAAACCTGGACGCTGATAACAAATGATAGAAGAAAACTAGTCACGACAGAGATGAAGTGTCTATGCAGAATGCTGGGAGTAACAAGAAGAGTCCGGTTGAGAAATGAAGACATCATGAAAAAGTGGGTACAACATCAGTACTAGACTTCATCAAAAACAACAAATTAAATGTCCTGGCCACATAAGCAGATTACCAACAGACAGTGCACCTCAAAGAGCAATGCTGCTTCGATACAATGGATACAAAGCAAAAGGTCTGCCACGCAAAAAATGGGCCGCAGAGATAACAGAGGCAACCTGAAGCTAACTGCCAAGTTTGTGGTCCACAGTAAACTAAGCGTATGACCGGAGATTGCTTATGATGAAGAAACCTAACAGACCTGAAGCTGACTGCTGAGGTTGGGATCCACAGTAAACTAAGCGTATGACCAGAGATTGCTTATGATGAAGAAACCTGACAGACCTGAAGCTGACTGCTGAGGTTGTGATCCACAGTAAACTAAGCACATGATCAGGTATCACTGAAGAAGAAGAAACCTGACAGACCTGAAGCTGACTGCTGAGGCTGTGGCCCACAGTAAACTAAGCGCATGACCAGAGATCGAAGGAGTAGAAACCTGACAGCCCTAAAGCTGACTGCCCAGCTTGTGGTCAACAGTAAACTAAGTGCATGACCAGAGATCGAAGGAGTAGAAACCTGACAGGCCTGAAGCTGAATGCCAAGTTTGTGGTCTGCAGTAAACTAAGCGCATGACCAGAGTTTGCTGAAGAAGAAGAAACCTGACAGCCCTAAAGCTGACTGCCCAGCTTGTGGTCAACAGTAAACTAAGTGCATGACCAGAGATCGAAGGAGTAGAAACCTGACAGGCCTGAAGCTGAATGCCAAGCTTGTGGTCAACAGTAAACTAAGTGCATGACCAGAGATCGAAGAAGTAGAAACCTGACAGCCCTAAAGCTGACTGCCCAGCTTGTGGTCAACAGTAAACTAAGTGCATGACCAGAGTTTGCTGAAGAAGAAGAAACACATTCAAAATAAAGCCTAACAATGTAACCAAATATATTCTGAACTGAAGTCAATAAAGAATAGAAGAGTGGGAAGACAGAACATCTGGTGAAAAACAGTAGATGAAGAGATTCAAGAAACAGGAAATTCTTGGGCAGAACTCTAGAAGATGATACAGAATAGAAATTAATGAATTGAACAACACCTGAAAATGGGAGTTGGAGACGGAATGCAAGAAAATGGAGATCTCTCTCGAGTGGAGAAATCTGAAAAAGAAAGCCTTGGATAGGTGGGCTTGGAAAACCTTGGTTGCACAATGTACAACCTATCCCTAGGAGCAAAGGGGAAGAAGAAGGACAAGTATAATCCTATATTCCTCCTGGAACAAGAATGGCTATCACATAAGTCATATTTTCTTAATCAGTCAAGGCAGGAGAATTAATGCATGAAAGGAAGAACTAAGTCATATCTTCTTGATCAGTGAGGGCAGGTGCATTGTTGTGTTTTGTTTATATATTTTCCCAGAACTTGCAGCCTAATCATCGAGCTAATGATGTGGTGGTATTAGAGGACATGCCACAGATACTGACAGCCAAGTTCATGTATGGTTCACTAGACATTACATCTTTATCTGGAGAGAAGGTGAGTATCTTTTTATAGAATTTACAAGCAGATAGGCTAGGATAGCTAACGAATATCGAAATAGGGGGAAGACTGCAGTAAAACTTGATAAATAGTGAAACACTACAAACAAAGTACTATAGTTTTACAAAATACAGAAACAGTGACGATAACAGCAGCGTTTGACCAACAAGGCCTTTATCAAGCAAGCGAACAAACAGGAGTGACAAATTAAAATGAAACACAAATGGACGACCAAATACCACGTATCTAAGGAAAATCTGGAATAAAACGAATAGAAATAAATGTAACACAAAAACACACATAAAAACTAGAAACAATGAAACATCTAGTAAATATATAACTTGAATACATGCAACATATACCCATGTAGATTATAAAGCATGGGAAGAGAAAGTACTAAGAAGCATAAGAATGTAATACATGCAACATATACCCATAGAGATTACAAAGCATTGGAAGAGAAAGTACTAAGAAGCATAAGAATGTATCGTTGAGCCGCGTGGTCCAAGGTACCATACAAAGAAATCAACCGATTCTCCAGAGCAAATCGACTACGATCTTCAGAGGAACATGATCGGATGGCTGTGACCTGGACATCGAAAGCTCCTGAATGGCCAGTATCATTGAAATGGGTAGCTACAGGGGTCACAGAGCATTGGCGTATATCAGCGCAAGTGTTGGCGAATCGGTCACTGGTCTCCTGCCGGTTTCCCAATATAGGCCTTGTTGCACTTGCAGATAATGGCATAGATAATATTACGGGACTCCACGTGAAACTGTCTTCAACAACGACGTGGCTTTTGGAAAAGACACCGTGCGGGTCTGTATTACATAAGCACAAGTGTTACAGCGCCGCCGGCCACACTGGATGGTGCCAAAATGACTCTGGATGTTTGGCTTGAGGCGACTGTGAACTAACATATCCTTAAGGCTTCTGTCCCGTCTGTACGCCACCAAAGGATAGTGTTGGAAGATTGAACGTGTATCAGGATCAGACTGAAGAATGGAGAGATGACGGAATAAGACTTTCTTCACAAGGAACTATGAGGGTGGAAAGTTAAGACAAGTTTCACCCTGTCAGAATTGGAAGTTCTATGCTGGTTAGAGAGAGCCTCCTGGCGAGAATTTGCTGAGCAGCGCGCATAGCAGAAGCAAGCACCTTATCCGGGTATAGCGCTTACGAAAGAAATCCAGCATCTCGTGAGCTCTATCGGGGAAATCGTCGTCCTCGCTACAGAGGCGACGAAGGCGCAGAGTTGAGAGAATGGTAAAGAATCACGACAAGCCTGGGAATGGGAAGAGGTATAAAGAAGAAAACTATGTGCATCAGTAGGCTTGTAGTATACTGATGTAGTGATGGTGGATAGGCTGATAGTGATAGTGATGTCAAGAAAGTTGACACAAGAGGTAGAGATGTGAGATGTAAACCCAATAGCCGGATTGAAGACATTAATGAAATTAATGAAGCGTGACAAATCGGCTTCAGGCATATCAGTAATGCCAATACAATCATCAATGTATCTATGATACACAGACGGAAAGGGGCCATCATAGGAATTCCATACTAGGTGCTCAAGATGACCCATGAATAGACAAGCATAACTGGGTCCATAGTGGAGAACTAACCCACTTGTCTCCACCTCGGCTCTCCTTCGTCTTGCAGAACTAGTTCTAACTCTCAACTCCTTTCAGTTCAATGACCAGTTCTTTGAGCAGATCAGTGGGATCGCCATGGGTACTAAAATGGGACCCAGTTATGCTGTCTATTCATGGGTCATCTTGAGCACCTAGTATGGAATTCCTATGATGGCCCTCTTCCGTCTGTGTATCATAGATACATTGATGATTGTATTGGCATTACCGATATGCCTGAAGCCGATTTGTCACGCTTCATTAATTTCATTAATGTCTTCAATCCGGCTATTGGGTTTACATCTCACATCTCTACCTCTTGTGTCAACTTTCTTGACATCACTATCACTATCAGCCTATCAACCATCACTACATCAGTATACTACAAGCCTACTGATGCACATAGTTTTCTTCTTTATACCTCTTCCCATTCCCAGGCTTGTCGTGATTCTTTACCATTCTCTCAACTCTTGCGCCTCGTCGCCTCTGTAGCGAGGACGACGATTTCCTCGATAGAGCTCACGAGATGCTGGATTTCTTTCGTAGCGCTTATACCCGGATAAGGTGCTTGCTTCTGCTATGCGGCGCGTTCAGCAAATTTCTCGCCAGGAGGCTCTCTCTAACCAGCATAGAACTTCCAATTCTGACAGGGTGAAACTTGTCTTAACTTTCCACCCTCATAGTTCCCTTGTGAAGAAAGTCTTATTCCGTCATCTCTCCATTCTTCAGTCTGATCCTGATACCCGTTCAATCTTCCAACACTATCCTTTGGTGGCGTACAGACGGACAGAAGCCTTAAGGATATGTTAGTTCACAGTCGCCTCAAGCCAAACATCCAGAGTCATTTTGGCACCATCCAGTGTGCCGTCGGCCTGTAACACTTGTGCTTATGTAATACAGACCCCGGTGTCTTTTCCAAAAGCCGTTCGTTGTTGAGACAGTTTCACGTGCGAGTCCGTATATTATCTATGCCATTATCTGCAAGCGGTGCAACAAGGCCTATTTTGGGGAAACCGGCAGGAGACTCAGTACCGATTGCCCAACACTTGCGCGATATCGCCAATGCTCTGTGACCCCTGTAGCTACCCATTTCAATGATACTGGCCATTCAGGAGCTTGCGATGTCAGGTCACAGCCATCCGATCATGTTCCTCTGAAGATGTAAAGTCGATTTGCTCTGGAGAATCGGTTGATTTCTTTGTATGGTACCTTGCGACCGCGCAGCTCAGCGTATTACATTCTTATGCTTCTTAGTACTTTCTCTTCCATGCTTTGTAATCTCTATGGGTATATGTTGCATGTATTACATTCTTATGCTTCTTAGTACTTTCTCTTCCCATGCTTTATAATCTACATGGGTATATGTTGCATGTATTCAAGTTATATATTTACTAGATGTTTCATTGTTTCTTTTCTATTTCTAGTTTTTATGTGTGTTTTGTGTGTTACATTTATTTGTTATTGTTTTATTCAGATTTTCCTTAGATGCGTTGGTATTAGGTCATTTGTGTTTCATTTAATTTGTCACTCCTGTTTGTTCGTTTGCTTGATAAAGGCCTTGTTAGTAAGCGTTGCTGTTTATCGTCACTGTTTTGTATTTTGTAAAACTGTAGTACTTTGTTTATGCGTGTTTCACTAGGATAGCTAAGAAAGAGTCAACTCAAGAATAACCAATCACAGCAACAACTCTCCATACAACAAAGCAAATCCTAATGACAACAAATAAAGAAATTTGGCTGAACAGATGGGCCATGGGGGACACGGGAATAGAGGTTTACAGACACATGGCGAAAACTAACCCCACAATGACAACATCAACCACCTTACACGGAGAGATAAAAGCACCATTTAGACTCAGAACCCAGCACATAACACTTAATAATCACATTGAACAGAATTCAACCACAACACACTCCAGAGTGCCAGCTGTGTGCACATCATCATGAAACCGTCCACCACCACCTCCTCAGGTGCCAAGCACTAGATGATGTCAGGAGGATCTTTCTTCCTCCAGGGTCAGATAAATGTAACACGTTATGCAGAACAAAAGAACAACTTACAAACACATGCAGATACCACTACATAGCATTTGGGCCGAAGAGCAAGAGCTTAAGGGCTGCTGGATCATTGAAGAAGAAGAAGTATAGAGATCACCTTTTAATCAGACAAAATTATAGTAATAATAATAATAGCTGTCTGTGCAAGCAATGATGACAGCTGTCTCAGATGTCTGTTGTGCACCATTAGTAGAACTAAATAATGATATTTAAATATGATTAAATTTGAAATTTATTTGTGAAATTAAATATGAATTAATGAGCTTTATACAGAGTGTTTGTAAAGTCTCACAACACTTTATATGTAGAACAAATGTGAAAAACAAAGTTCATGATGTCATCAAAAAATGTGTTTCATAGTCAATTGTGGTGCAATATGCAGTGAACGACTTGTCTGCTGGGGTAATTCTTTTCACTCAAACCATAATGGTGTTTTCGACTGAAGAAGGAATATTTGACAATATGAAGAAATGTGTACACAGACATATCTTGAAGCCTGTGGTGGATATTTCCAACATCTGCTATAGTGAATATTTCATTTTTTCTAGTTTACCAAGAACAACAGTAGACCATAGCAGTAACTATTGTGACTAATTTCACTACATTGTTTAGCTGACCTACATATGAAGTGTTGTGAGACTTTACAAACACCCTGTGTAATATGTTAAGTGCATTAGTAAGTTTTATCTATGGAATAAATACATTGAAAAATAAATCTAAATTCACATTTTCTGAGTGATTGTTGATATGATTGTGATGATAATGATGATGATTTGTGTGGTTAAGGTGGATGTGAATGTCATGAAGCAACCACCAGCAGGAGACTGGACACAACTGGGAACTGAGACCACAGACAGTCATGGAAGGTTTTCATATGAAGTACCCCAAGAAGACAGGCTGAGTCAGGGTATGTACCCTGTCAAGTTGGTTGTCAGGTGAGTCTTTGTAGTATGACGTTGTTCTTTTTTTTATTTTACATGTAGCTTCTTTATGTTATGAAATGATCAAAGAATATCAAAGCAGGCATTGAAGTGGGATGAAAAGGGTTCAAGAAATATAAGACGACCTAAGGAGACCATGAAACAAACTTTACTAAGAGAGTCAAGAAATATCGGTCTCAGTTCCATGGAGGAGATTTAGCGAGCTGCCAAGGATAGAGCGGTATGGAGAAATTGCTTGCATGCCCTATGTAATGTATAATGGTACAAAAGGAATTATTATTTTTTTTATGTTAAGAATTTGTTTATAAACAGAAAAGGAACAGAGATCTAAAGTCAAAAGATTGCTTTTATTGCATCAAGTTTTGCCCCATATGGCTTGGTCCCATGCCACAGAAATGCCACACCATCTGCCAAGAGTATAGCACAAAGCATGAATTCAATAGCTCCTGCAACAATCCTATAGCTCTCAGTAAAAGTGCACTTGTGATCAGAACAACGCCTACAGATTCAAACCTTTCACCTTTGATACACATGGCAAGGGCTTAACCGCTTAGCCACAGGTGTGTTATTAACAGTTGATAAACAGGAAGGTTAGTGGGTGGTTGGATGGAGGAATGGGTGAATTGATTGAAGGATTGATTGATTGATTGATTAGATAGTTCATAAGTACGGTTCCAACTTCACTGCAACGAGTCACCCCATAATTGCTCCGTTCCTGTGCCAATGAAAATCACACGAAATGCTAACAACTGTGAAATGTTTCCTGTGTGAACTAATTCCAGAATGAAACAGCTGCGTACCACCACAAAAAGCAACCTACTCCGCATAAAATGCATATGGCCGTCGCTAATGTAGCAACACAAAACTGTTCATCACCTGAATTGCAATTCTTGTCGAAGGAAACATCAATCACGACAAAATCCAGCTTCTGCACCCAATATAACTACATACGGCAGATTGAGCTTGTTCGTCTTAACCGCTGTCCTCCATTTTCTGAATACACACTAACACACAACAAACGCACGGTTGACACAGCAAAAGCATTCCATGTAACATTCATAGCTCACAGCGTTGCTCAAGCACTAACTCAGTACTCGGCAAACGAAACCGGAAAATACCTGACCAAACATGTCAGAAATGCACTAGCAAAGTCGTGTTCAGAATCAAACAGTTCTGACTCTGAATGGCCCTCCGCATTCCGCCATTGCTGGCCAGGTTTTTTGATTAGATAAGATAGGATAATAAGATTTAGGAGAGATTAGCTTAGATTACAGTTGAAAAGATGAGATCAGATAACTCTGAAAAAAAATTGGAACTTGCTGCCCTGAAGGTTGGCTGGGGACAGCAAAAGGCTAACGGAGAGGGAACCCAGAAAACGCTGGTTGAAATCAGACACTTCACCGAAGGATAAGCACTAGAGCTCCAAATGGTACTGAACGATGTGACGTAAAACACGTTCTTGGCAATGGCTGTTTATATATCACAATAAGAATGATCAAAATGGCCAAAAAGATAGAGAGAGACGAGATCAGATAGCTGATTATTTGTTAATTAGTTAGTCAGTTAGTTAGTTAATTAGTTAGTTAGTCAGTTAGTTAGTTAATTAGTTAGTTAGTTAGTTAGTTAATTAGTTAGTTAGTTAGTTAGCGTTAGTTCTTGTTAATTAGTTGGAGTCATAATAGAGAGTGGAAAGAGACGTAGTAATTGGTAGTTTGTCGTTGTTGCTAACATCAATTATCAGTAGTGCTATTTGTAACAGACTGAGAACACAATAGAAAGATGATAAGAACAGAGAATGCGTGACATTGTTGCTGCAAGCATCAATTCTCTTATTACTAGAGGGAGATAGATAGTAGACTATCTGTAGTACATTTTGACAATGTATCAGTTCTCTTTATGATGCTCTTTAGGAGATCACATGTCAAGACTCATGGTAAGATCCAAAGTCAGAGCGGACAGTTGCTTGTATAGATGGTCAAACATCAGTGTACATCATGGGTTAAAATCAAAGTAAGCTGGACGTCGAATACTCACTGTGGGAAATAAATGTTGTATTTTGTACTTTGTAATACTACAGTACTTTGTTTTTACATTTTTCACCATTGCTACATCGTTTTACTGCAGTCTTCCCTTATTTCGATAATACTTTTTCTTTCTTTTTCTATTGTCTTTCCTCAGGTGGATGATGGAATTGGTTGTCCACTCTTGCTGTTAAGCTAGGGTGGGAGCTTTAATTTGCCTTCAGGCCGATGAGTCGCCCTTGTTGTGTTATATCCGTTTTATTTAATTTTGTACTTGATATTGTCTATCCATCTTTTCTTGTCTTACTTTGGCTCTAGTACCTGATCTGTTTTTTATTGTATGCTGTTATTGGTGGTTGGTTATATTCCATTCTCATTAAATGTAAAACCACTCATTTGTTGTCTTTCAATGTATTGGTGCCTAAAGTTATGCCCCTATGCTTCTGATGTCCTCATTTTGTAGTCTATCTTTCCTGGTGACCCCACTTTCTTCCTCAAGCATTTCATTTCACACTCGGTGAGCTTTCTGTGGTGTGTTGCTGTCAGAGTCCAAGTTTAACACTGGTAACAAAGTGTTGGTAGGAAAATACTTTTTATCATCTGTCTTTTCACTTCCATCTTGATCTTTGGATGTTGTAGCAGTCATATCTCTAGAGATTATTACAAAAGTTATCATGTTATACAATTGTATCTGGCATATTCCTTGCAGACAATGGCAAGACCTGGGCTACCTCATCCTGTATGTCTCAGCAAGACCAGACTTACAGCACAGAAAGGTTGTTGCATGGTTGGCTCAGCATAACTTCCCTCATGGCATGGTGGCCTTCATGGATGGCCTCTCTAAAGATCCGCTCAAGCAGAAATATAATTATATCAAATCACTGCAGACCGAGGTCAGTGTGGTTTATTCTTAATCATTTTGTGAAAAGTCATTATTTCATTTAGTATAGTAATATGACTTAACTGATTAGCTCATTATCAAATAGCTTGTCCCCTCCGGAACTTGCCTCTCATGACAGCAGTCCTATAAACTCTCTGTTCTGTTCAAGTTGGTCGGTGTCAACAGCAGTCATTCTCGGATCGTCAAGGACATCTTGCACCCATCGTCTTCTAGGTCTTCCTCTCATTATTCTTCCAGGCACCATGCCCTCCAAAATTATTTTCTCTAGGCACTCATGTTGTTTGATGTGTTCGAAATATTTAATTTTCCTTGATGTTATGCTCTTTAATAGCCAACTCTCTTTAATATCAAGCTGTTGCAGAACAGAAGCATTTGTTCTTTTCTCTATCCATGATATTCTAAGTACTCTTCTGTAGCATTTGCATTCAAAGGTATAAATGATCTTTTCCGCCGCTTTGTCAATAGTCCATGTCTCACAACCATATGTTGCCAAGGAAAAAGCACAGGCTCTTAAACATGTTATTTTTTGTTCTTATGAATTGGTTAACCGATTAGCTACTGAATTGAAAAATGGGTTGTGGCTGAATTAAATTTAAGTCCTATTTTCACATTGCAGGTGTATGTACAACTATGTATGTGTATGTAGAAGAAACAGAAGAAGACTGGATGTGAAACCAGTCATGCAATTCATAAAAGAACAACAGATTAAATGGTTTGGACACCTAACCAGAATGCCCTGGTATCGCCTAACACAGAAAAAGTATAATGAGTACAAAACAAGAGAAAGACCACACAATAGATGGAGCGACTGCATCAAGAACAGCCTTATGAACATGAATATCAGCTTACAAAGTGCCTTAAAACAAGCACACATAAGATCACTACGTTTCAACCCCAACACTTCTATAAAGAAGTAAATGGTGGAAGAGAAGAAGAAGAAGTTGTATGTACAAATTCAGCTGCAGTTTTCTGAATTATTAACACATTATTATGAGTAATATACCATTTTGTTGGTAAATAAATTTTCTTTAAGATTGTTCTAAAACAAATAAATAGTAGTGATCCCAGCCGCTTATAGAAGCCAATCTGTTAAGCAATCTGGTGACCACAAGACATGTTGTTGTTAACGTGTGCTGAATTGTGGTTCATTTCTTGGATTTCCAGTGGATTTGATGTGTATTTCTGAAGAAAGGATATTTATTTTGTCCAGCTTTCATGTAATGTTTCACTTGAAAACATACAACACATCGGGTCGCCGGAATTTCTTCAAAATGAACACGTTTATCAGTTCGAACGACGTGACAACACAGTGCTTTCTTGTCTATTTGTAAAATAGATTATATGAGACTGAGTATCCACCGGTGTAAGTGGACACCTCTTCTGAGGTGCTGCTAGAGGGAACTGAGTACCTATAGGTTGATGCTTAAAGTACGTTGTAGTCAGTTCTAATAACCAATTATGTTTTATTTGCAGGCTAAAATAGAGCTGAAAGCAGCTTATGGCTCTAGTAAAGATATCACCATATACAGGGAACTTGGTCTTCAATCTCATCAAATCTTCATTGTTGGCAAGGCATCTAAAAAACAGCATGGCCAGGCACAGGTATGTTACCCTTTTTGTGTCTCTTTCACTGATTTGAATTGTGACAATATCTCCTTCTTCTGTTGTCGTCACACTGTTACTGGATTGTTGCCCAGTGTCATGGTTTTTCTGTTTTTGTCTTGCGCTGCTCTAGTGACTTGGGTGGATTGTTATTTTGCTCTTTGACAAGATTCAGCTATGTCATCTAACCATCTTTTTCATGGTTTACCTCTCGCTTGTGTTCCTGATGTTCTTTTGTAGAAGACTCTGTATACTTGGAGTTTGGATGCATTCTTATCGATATGATTGATATGATAGGACTATCATCATTGCACTTCGGTGTGTAACCATGTGTGCTACCATCTCTTTCTTACACAGGAAGATCTCAGCTGCAGTGCATGAACTCTGTAGCTCCGGTGACTTATTGTTTTTGGTGGTGTTGGTAATTTTTGTGGGCATTGCATTTCACATGTTGTTATTTTTGTGGCTATGCTTTGCACATTGCCCATGTTTGCCTCTAGTAACACAAAGTAGATACAATATCATTAATTTTTCTATCAAAGATTTCACTTGTAAACCATTAAACTATGAATGTCATTGATGCTTAACATTGCTTGTGTGTTGCCAGGGCGCAGGGCCCTTACAAGACATGTTGTAAGAGGTGACTGAGGTAGGGACCTAGGGAAGCTACCCTAGTAAATAAAAAGCTTTAGCAGAAATCAGATGTACTGGTCCACTTGTAGGTGAATAACTGGCACAAAGTACAGTCGCTTGTAGACTCAGATCACATACAAATCACAAAGAGGAGTTAACAAGTGGTCTATGTGGAGTGTTAGAAGAAGAAGATGCTGAACTGCAGAAGGAAAGAAATCTCTCTCATGTTCCATAAAATTTATTTGCCCATGTGTTACGAACTGCACTAATATTTGTTTCATTGTCAAATTAGCTATAAATTGAAGTTAACACAATATGATTATCATCGGTTCTTAATTTACTCCTTCACAATCTGTTAGCTTATGATAAACATGCATTCTTTTATCTACAAAATTATATATCATTTATCAAATTTTGTTAAGAAATTAGAAAACTGCAAGGGTAAATTGTGCTTACATCTTCAATTTGAAAAGGTAGACAAATGTTAATTTTGCTGCAGCGTGTTTTTCAATAGAATAGTTAATGTGTTAAGCTGAGATCAATCAGTTTATCAGTTATATGAGGACTATCATCATAGGACTCTGAACATGTCCATAGGTGCTTTGATATCTGCCTCTACAAATCCAGCAGCATCCAGTGGCTCAACACAACTGTTTGATGTTGATTAATCAATCTTGTTTGCATATTTGATATGTCGTTCTTTTCAGACTCTACCAATATTGACACCCATCTCTCTCAATCTGTGGGACTCACAGCCCTGAAATTATTTTCGGAAAGACTCTCTCAATGTGTTAAGAATGTCTTTTCGGTCCATTGCAGCTTCCTCTGATATCATAGCCATGCCAGCCAATCTGTCAGCTCGTTCATTACCACTGACTCTGCTGCCCAGGGTCAGTGAGACCAATTATTTTCAAACTAAGAGCTAGTTTTGTTTTGGTTATATTAGGTCATGTTGATCATACAAACAGATATTGATAATAATGAATTTATTCAAGAGTTTGACCATTTTGTGTCTATATTTTGTATCTTTCAGATTCTGAGTTTGACCATTTTTGTGTCTATATTTTGTATCTTTCAGATCTGAGTTTGACCATTTTTGTGTCTATATTTTGTATCTTTCAGATTCTGAGTTTGACCATTTTTGTGACTATATTTTGTATCTTTCAGATTCTATCTGATGGCTACTCCGCTCATCTTAGTCAACTTATGTCCCTGGATTCACTCGCCAGCTGTTGGTAATGCTCGAATGTTCCTACGGAAATCCAACTTCCGTCTTTCTACACACGAGCACAGCAGGGACAGTAAGAAATCAGCTCGACGCACAATCTCACATCCGCCAGGTCATGTTGGCTCGGCTTCTGAATTCATATCTGATGGTAACCAACGAAGATCGCTCGCTCAAGATTTCTCAAGTGGCAGCAGTGGTGCCCGAGGTAGAGACCCTTCACCAAGACTGCAGCTAACAGCTCACGGAAGGACAACAGATATTTAAACTGAGTTTCATTCACAGAATGCAAAAACTGACCAGAGGGACAAGTTTCAGTGTTTTCTTTAGTGCACTGTTGAGATGAGAACAAGGAGTTTGTTTTTTGTAAGAACCAAGAGGAAGCAGCGGAAGCCAATGAATATGATCAATAAATAGACAGTATACAAGTATTAGGAGCTTCTGAAAAAACAAATTACCAGACAGGATTCAAACACTGTCGGAAAATTGGAAGACACTTACTGCATTTTAAAGGCAGATCAAACAGTTGTTCCTTATATCGTACATCCATTGAGAAGTATAATAATTGTATATCCGTTAAAAAGAAGAAGAATTGAGACATTTACTACAAACAATATGAATAATTCATAATCATATTGACAAGAACAATCATGAAAACTTAAACCAATTTTTTCAATGAATATTTATCTTAAACTCTGTTGATTAACCATCCCTTTCATTTGCCTCAAACAGCCAAGTTGTTGTTGTTGTTGTCCATTATAAGATAGAACATTGTTTGCCTCAGTTAGGCTGTTGTCCTTGCCCATGTTATTGTTTGCCTCAGCCAGGTTGTTCCCTTGCCCATGATAGGATAGAGTATTGTTTCCTCCTCCAGGTTCTTGTCCTTGCCCATGTTATTGTTTTGCCTCATCTAGGTTGTTCCCTTGCCCGTGATAAGATAGAACATTGTTTGCCTAAGCCAAGTTGTGGTCCTTGCCCATGTTAAGATCGAATATTGTTTGCCTCAGCCAGGTTATTATCTTTGCCCATTATAAGATAGAACATTGTTTACCTCAGCCAAGTTGTTGTCATTGCCCATGATAAGTTATAACATTGTTTGTATCTAACAGCTAAGTTATTATCCTTGCCCATGATTAAGTGAAACATTATTTAAAAGGCATTAATTTGGAAAGAATTAAAATTGTCCCTACTAGTTTGATTGTAAACATTTTATCGGTGATCTAAAGAGAGTAAACGTAATTGATGTCTACCATCGCAAGAAAACAATCTCTTGCACACAGACTCGCAAACATCGACTTGAATATTATCAAAACCAGCCTAGGCTACTAACTTTACAAAATTTGTGAACAAATGAAATGAAATAAAATTGGTACATATTGTGGCATACATTACATGACATAGCCATCAACCACAGTAAACGAGTCGTTGATTTTCTAGACACCACTTATACATTCAGTAGTTCGCCATTGCTTTCTGAACGGTGAGGTCTATTTTTAACTTACGTAAAATCCGAATTTGCTTCCAAACTTGCCTGCCGAGAGTTTTAACCAGGTACGCTTGGATTGTGATCGAGCTCACTACCGCTTTTGCTACAGATGTCCACGTAATGTATACACACATAAATTCATTATGACTAGCTGATGGTATAAGCACACACTAGTTTCTGTACCTCATCTGTTCTTACAGTTTACAGCATTTATCAATTTCATATAATATATTTGCGATTAACATGTATGTTTTTTACAGAAATAGTTTTACAGCTTGGTTATTGGTTATTGAACGAACGTCACAGTACTCTGGGCAGACTCATAGGTGCTCAGTGTCTCCCAAAACAGATTTAGAAGGGTATGCATACTGGTGGTTCCTGCAGCTCACTGGTTAAACATACTTCTCTCTCTGCCCCTCAAGCATCCAGTTCTACGTGTACAACATGTAATTCCAAACCCCCAAAATCACTCTGTTGATTCAACGTCTATTTTAGTTCTCTAACAGCATCTAATTTCAGCTTAACTATGTAAACATCTAATGAAATATTTATATAGTTTACAATATGTTAACATTTGATGAGATAATTTTACAGTTAACAATATGTAAAAATTTAGTGAAAGTTTTATAGTTGCTAACATACAAAAATTCTGTAAAACTATTTAGAATTGATGTTTATGCACCCAGAGGGAATCCCCTAGGAGCACAGTATCATGCAGCTGAAATCAATTTATTTCAATTTGAATATAAAGGGTAAGGAACACTTACATTAAAGCTGCGGTGACGCTACCAAATTTGTCCACAGCTGAAGAGAGAGTCTGTGTAACCGAATTTCAACTAGGTAAACTAGTTAATTTTAGAACATAATAAAACCTTGTTCAGAAGGGCAGAGATAAAATTATTTCTTTAAAGGATATTGACAATATTTTTTGACAGTATAAATATGACCCCAAAAATGTCCTATAGCATTTATTTCTGACTAGGGAGGGGTAGCTAGAGGATCTTCTGGCCCATCTGCCCAGCGTGTTCGTAGCGCGTTGGACTACGGGTGACTATCCCTCTGTGCGTGCGGGTTCAATTCCGCGGGATAGCAGAAAAAGCCACAGATTCCCCAGATTTACGGTGTCCGTGCACCGAACGAAGGGTTACGATGTCCATGGCACCGAGCGGAAGAGCTGAAAAGCTCAAGTGTTTCTGGATCTAAAAAACACCAAAAACGAGGATCTTCTGAAGATTATAATGGCTACTATGCCAGAGCTGCCACCTACAGTTTACAGATGAAGATAGATTGAGTATGATTGCGGCAGACGTCTGACACCTCAGGCAGGAAGGGGACGCATTTTGAGCTGCTGTCTTGTAAACCAAGTTACATGTTACAGGGACAAGTTACAACGGGAGACAAGTTAGACTATAATAATATTGTATCTGCATACCGGATCCATGCTGAGACTACCTACTGAGATCCTTGGTGAAGTTTTGTATGGACATCCAAGTCGAATCTATCTACTAAGATCATAGGTGGATCGATGTACTGAGATTCAATCTAAATCTACCGACTGAGATCCTGGCGGATTCATACTAAAAATCCAAGCTGAGACAATCTATTGAGATCCTGGGTGGATCCATTTACTAAAACCTGAACTGAATCTAATTATAAGGTCTTAACTGGATAAAGATACCTAGACTAGCCGAATCTACTTACCGAGATCCTGAAGATGAATCTCTATGGTTATCTGAAAAGAAATATATGTTGCACTACAACAATAAGGTTTCTTGAAGTTCTTATATTTAAATATTGTACATACAATTTTGCTCTCAAGTAAAGAATGAGAAGAAATTATTGCTATATTTATATATATATATGGTTCTTCGAAGAGTGGTCTTTGGTCTTCCACAAGAACCATCCAACAAGAAAGTAAACTATTGGGATGTAAAACCATACAAGATCTCCAACTGCTAGCAAAGAACCGTATCACATGGAGATCTAAAACCTCTGCCCTGTGTGCCGCCTTTGGCTCGAAAGGAATAAATTAACTATATATATATATATATATATATATATATATATATATATAAATTCAGAAAATATACAGGGTACTACATTGTTATTGCATAAATATTTATGGAATATTTTATCATTTCTCCACAAAATTAGTCTGATTTAATCCATGACCATTGACCTCTGACCTCAGTGTCCTAGAATATAAAGAACCAGGAAGTGTGTAGTAATTAATAATAATAAATAATAATAATTCCTCTCGTACCGTTATATGTTACATAGGGCCTGCAAGTAACTTCTCCATACCACTCTATCCTGGACAACTCGCTCAATCTCATCCATGGAACTGAGACCGATACCTCTTGCCACTCTCAGCAAAGTTTGTTTCAGGGTCTCCTTAGGTCGACCTCTCTTTCTTGAACCCTTTGCGTCCCACTTCAATGCTTGCTTTGATATTCATTGATCATTTCTCCTCAAGGTGTGTCCAACATATCTCCATCTTCTCTCTCTTATAACAGTTGTCGTAATTAATATGAAATATATCATCTGGACAGTGTTGGATTTGTCCTTATTTTAGACATGGTAATTTGTCTTCGCTGAAGGTTTATGATGAAAGCTTTATACAATAAAATACTGTAGGAATGGAAAATATTAGAGACAAGTGAAAATATGAAAATCGTGGCATATCCTTTACAGGACGTCTCCATCATCACAGTGAAGGAGCTGTTGGTTTTCTACGCACCACTTATATGTTCAAGAGTCGCAGTAGCGTAGTTGTTAGTGAATTCGCTTCTTATGTTAGTGAATTCGCTTCTTATGCTAGTGAATTCGCTTCTTATGCTAGTGAATTTGCTTCTTATGCTAGTGGTGTGGGTTCAGTTCCACAAGCGGGTATGGAACTTTTTCAGACCGTAACGGCTCTCATGTCGACCCAGCCTCAATTGGGTACCAGGACAAGCACTGGGAAGTAAAGGTTGCCAGCGGGATGTTGGCCACATCACCCATCCTGTGCTGATGGTCAATGAAAAATACGGACCTAACACTGTATTACCCTATATACCAGATGGTATAAAGAAAGTTCTTTTACGGTTTTTTTTTTAGTAATACGTTCAATAGTTTGTCAATGCTTTCTGAAAAGAAGACAAGTACAGCACAATAATGTATCTCTAAAGCTTACATAAATATAACTATTCTAGACTATAAATAAGGGTTATCTAAAGTTGAAGAATACAGACCTTTTTCGAACTCTCTATATCTACCTCTTGTTAAACCACTCTTTGTGATCTGTATATGATCTAAGTCTAAGAGCGATTGTATGTTGTGCCAGTTATGCACCTACAAGTAGGCCAGCACATCCAATTTCTGCCACACTTTTTGTTTACTGTGGTAAATTCCCTAGACCCCTACCTTAGTCGCCTCTTACATCATAGCTTGTAGGTCACAGTATTACTATTCTTTGCCATCCTTACCGACCCAAGCAACTCGCAGGAGAAAATACAAACCAGGTGTTGATATTTTGCCTCAACTTTTAACTTCAGGGGAATTTCAGTGAGTTACTCTGTTAGAGGAATTTTCCCACAAATTTAAAACTGATAACCTTGAAACTGATAACCCATATCTTTACTTCAAAATATACCCATATCTTTTGGTATCAAAATATACATCAATAAATTCTCCTCGACAATCTAATAATAAATATGTGTACATGCATAGAAGTTGTTGTTTAGTAAACTAATATTGTATTTAAGCATTTATTGAAAATTTATTAACAATATGTATCTCTAGTAATAGACACTAAAAATATTTTCAGCAATGCAACGCGTTGAAGATAGATATTTATCTTTTTGTACTGATTGTTGGAAAGTAACTGGTTTCCTTGTTCATAATATTTGAAAGTAACTGGTTTGCTTTTTTCATGTTTGAAAGTAACTGATCTCCTTGTATTATAGTGCTTTAAAGTAGCTGGTTTCCTTGTTCATAATATTTGAAAGTAACTTGTTTGCTTTTTTCATAATGTTTGAAAGTAACTGATCTCCTTGTTTATAATGCTTTAAATTAACTGGCTTTTATGTTCATAATGCTTGAAAATAACTGGTTCCCCTGTACATAATATACATCTACCTGTTTTAAATATCATCTATGACATAGTTATATCTTTGTACTTTACAATATTTTTAATGAATGCTCCCTACTGCTATATCTATTTTGATAACTAAGCTATTGTAGTATAACTAAGCTATTGTAGTATAACTAAGCTATTGTAGTATAACTAAGCTATTGTAGTGCAGTGACCTAAATAAAATGTAGTCAATTGGCAAACATTTTGAAACTGAGATGAAAAAGTTAATTTTGTAAAATAATGTTTGTATGCTTTAGGAAAGCGATAAATAAAACAAGAGACCGTAGAAGAAATGAGGTAACTAGAAGAGAAGTCAGAACAACACCTGCTATAAGATTCATTGAAAAACAGAGGCTCAAATGGTTTGGCCGCTTGTTTAGAATGAACTCGAACACACCAGTTGCAAGAACGGACAACCTGAAAATGGAATCATCAAGAGGAAGGGACAGACCAAGAAAAGATGAATTGATGGAGTTACAGACATCTTAAAACTCCATAATAACACAGCATATCAAGTGTCCGAGCGTGCACTATCTCTGAAACCGATCATCAGTTAAACCTGCTTAGCCTAACGGCAAAAAAGCTGAGGACAAAAGAAAAAAAAGATTTTTTTAAATTATGGGTAAAATGCTTTATCTTAAATATTATTGCAAAATTGTGAAAGATTTGTCATGACTTTGTACTGGTTTTTTTGGTGTAATTTGATGAACTGTTTGTAATAATTCTGAGATTGACAGTAATGACTAATCCATAATCTGAGACAGTTTAATTTAGCTCCCTAGATGTCTTGTCTTATCCAACTGTACAGTGATGCATCATGGAGAGTTTCAGTTTTCTGTTGTTTGCCAGGTGTGTTGCATCTGTAGTTGTTAGTCTTTGATGTCACAGGATATCTGTGATATTATCTATCCATCAGGTTCTTGGTTATCTTCGGGCTCTGCGTCCTGGATTATGGTTGTTATAGGTGCGAGATGGTAGTAGATCTGGTTTTCATTCTCATTAGGTGATCGAACCATTTCATTTGTTGTTTTTTAACATGTTTGATGCATTATTTTATTCCAATTACATTTCTAATGCTCTAATTTCTCAACCTATCCCATCTTTTAAGATTGACAGCATTTCTTAAACAGTTCATGTCATTTGTTGTAATCTTTCTTTGCATTTAGTTAGGAACCTTGTTTGACATTGGTAACTTAGATGCCGCTAAGTTTTTATTACTAAATCTGATTAATTATTTTAATCATTATTTGTTTGAGCAAAGAACTTGATTTATGTTTAAAAAATTGATTGATAACACAGTAAGTAAACTGGCTGATTGATTGATTGGTAAGATTGTAATAATTGCAGTTTGTTGAATAGCCATGTGTGCTCCAATCTCTTTCTTACACAGGAACATCTCACCGACAGCCCATATACTCCGTAGCACAGGTGAAGATCCCCGATGTAATTTTGAAGATTTTGAACAAATTTGGTCTGAATTTTATTTTAATCTTTTTAATAAATTTATGTTTAGGCAGTGAGTGTGCAGCTTATCTTATTGATTTTCATCTGTTACTTTTTTTTTTTAAAACATGGTCAACTTAAACACAGGATCTTCTTCAAACGCTCCATATCGACCATTGTTAACCACTCTGTGTGATTTGTATGTGATCTGAGCCTAAGAGCGATTGTACGTTGTGCCAGTTATGCGTCTACAAGTAGGCCAGCACATCTGATTTCTGCTATGCTTTTTATTTACTAGCGTAGCTTCCCTAGGTCCTACATCAGTCGCCTCTTATGACATGCCTTGTAGGTTGCAGTGGTACTATTCTTCGCTTCCTTCGGGCCCGGCATCACACTGACAAAACACAGGAACTACAGTTTATCATTCCTTTCCGATATAACTAGGAACTTGATCTCACCTACATTGAGATCAGGGAACACTGTAAATACAATCTAATTGCTCCACACAGATGTTGAAGTAAGCACTTTTGGATAAAATTACCTCATTGCCACGAAGACTCGGAACAGAATTTCCCAGAAGAGGCAAGTCAGTGTTTTGCATATTTTCAGACTTATAAATCTGAGTAGAATCTTTGTTGCAAATGACTGTAGTTATTGATCCTTACTTACCCAGAGTTAAGGACTTGTTTGTCTGGACAACAATTTAAACTGTTTCTCCTGAGAAATAAACACAAGTTTAGTCGACAGATCATTATCACTGCACAGTGAACTAATTGGTTCATAAGTAGAGCGAGTTGCTTGAGGGGCAGAGAGAGAAGTGTGTTTAACCAGCGAGCCACAGGAACAATCAGTATGCATACCCTTTGAAATCTGTTAGGAGAAACTGAGCACCTATGAGTCTGCCTGGAATGCTGGGATGTCAGTTCATTAACCAATAACCAATTTTAGTTAACATTTGCATGTGTCCACATTAGATGGGTTATATTTGAGTTAACATTTACATTTATTTACATTAGATGGGTTATATTTTAGTCAACATTTACATGTATTCACATTAGATTTGTTATATTTTAGTTAACATTTACATGTGTTCACATTAGATGGGTTATATTTTCGTTAACATTTACAAGTGTTCACATTAGATGGGTTATATTTGAGTTAGCTTGTCCATGTATTCACATGAGATGGGTTATATTTGAGTTAGCTTGTCCATGTATTCACATGAGATGGGTTATATTTGAGTTAGCTTGTCCATGTATTCACATGAGATGGGTTATATTTGAGTTAGCTTGTCCATGTATTCACATGAGATGGGTTATATTTGAGTTAGCTTGTCCATGTGTTCACATGAGATGGGTTATATTTGAGTTAGCTTGTCCATGTATTCACATGAGATGGGTTATATTGTAAACATTGACATGTAAATCATGTATCTAAATCGTGTTCCAACTCAAGTAGATATATTTTATCTAAATCTAGCTTTCCCTAATTGGGGTATATTTTTATCCAAACCATGGTGCTTCTCAGCGAGATATATTTTTATCTAAACCGTGATGCTACTCAATGTGGTAGTTATATTTTATCTAAATCTTTCTCCTGCTAATCGGGGTATATTTTGTTGAATTTGTGCTTCTACTCAAAAAAGTATATTTTTTTAGATATCTTCTTCCCTGAACGCTCCATATCGACCACTTGTTAACCACTCTGTGTGATTTGTATGTGATCTGAGCCTAAGAGCGATTGTATGTTGTGTCAGTTATGAGCCTTCAAGTAGGCCAGCACATCTGATTTCTGTGATGCTTTTTATTTACTAGGTGTAGTTTTCCCTAGGTCCTACATTAATCGCCTCTTACGACATGCTTTATATGTCGGAGTGGTACTATTCTTTGCTTCCCTTGTTAACTCCGGCACCACACTGGTGGTACCTACAACAATCCTTTGTGTGTTGTCCTTGGATTGCCAACGATGGTCACGAGACACAAAGTCGCACAGGTAAAAGCGTATCTGAGAGTTTCTGGACACAAATCATCCTCTGCACAAATCCATAAATGAGAACAAGGGCAGGTGATTGAAGAGAGGTCGATCCTGGATGGCCGAGGCAGAGGATGTTATTAAACAGGTCTGTACTCTAGATGATCTGAGGCACGGTGACGAATGGATGCCTATATCAGAGGATATGACTGCTTACGCCAGGGTTATCAGCACACTTGGACGCCGCTGTAGAGAATGGGCCCGGGCGTCGTCAATGTGGAAATTCTTGCACTCGTAGATCAGCACTCCCATCCAGGTGATATCATTATCTACACCGATGGTTCTGTCAAGCATGGCACCAGATCATCATGGGCTTACTCAGCACAACGAAACGCACACTTCATGAGGACTACGAGGCTTTTGAGACAACGACGGGTCAAAAGCGCAGGAAGCGCGCGCCAGGATTAGAGAGATGGTTCTAATCCCTGCCCTCACCTCCACGTGGTGACCCTAGTAACAGATGGTAGTTCCGGTCTGGCCAAGAGGGCAGGTGCTGTGGGAGAGCTACTCTGGGGCAAGTAGAGATGCAAAGGTAGTCATGCTTGATGGGATCTGCCCGCAACACAGACAAGCGAACTCCCAGTGTGACTATTTATGCTCACCTCTCCCGGTCGAAGGGAAAAACTTGAACGACACATGTGGAACCTTGCGGGGCGGAACTCGGAGCCCACGCATTCTCTCTCTTGTTGCATGTTTCTTGAGCCGATGAGAATGCCGGGCGACGAGTTGAACCGCACGTTGGTCCACATGGGTCAAAAGTTTGAATCAAAACCATTGAAGGGAGGTTGACCGCGTGTGACGAATTGGAGCCCACGCATTCTCTCTCTTGTTGCGTATTTCTTGAGCCGATGAGAATGCTGGGTGATGAGTTGAGTTGCACGTGGGCAACATGGGTAAACTCGGTTTTGCCCACTCAAAGTCGGACAGCCCAGTAGGAATTGACGGAAATGGTGAGGTAGGCACCAGGGCAGAGCGAGTACGTATACGGACGTGCAGGGGTGGCGCCACATGGGGCAAAAAATGTGAGCATGGAAAAAGACGATGGTGACAGGGCATCAGGGCAGGGCTAGCACACACACTGGCAAAGTCATAGTGGGCCTCATCGAGGGGCAGACCGGCACGGCAAGAGGGTGTGCATCCCCCACGAGTAGAACAACTGAAAGCCCAGCAGAGGCAAAACCAGGGCACGCGGCAGCAGAAAGGCGGCAGCGGTAGGCAGGGTGTGCGTCCCACCCAAATGTACAGAACAACTGGAAAGTCCAGCTGAGGCAAAGCCAGTGCGCGTTTCCGCTTGCAGGGAACTACTGCTGCCTTGTAGTTGATTGGGGACAATCAAAGGCTAGCGGAGCAAACCGTACACAAACCTGAATGGGCGACAAACCAAGGTGTTCATTAAAACGACCGGATTTGTTGGGTAGATGGTGCTCAAAAGCCCGAGAGGGCAGGCCGTCTAAGAGTCGCTGCCCTGAAAGAAAATAGCAACCCACTGCCTTGTGGGTTTTGGCTGGGGACAGTCAAAGGCTAGTGGAAGAAGCGAATCCGCACACAATAGCTGGCTGAAATCGAACACCCCACCGAAGGATAAGCAACTGTGCTCAAATAGGTGCTGAAGGTTGGTAAAAACATTACGTTCTGATGTTTGGCTGTTTATATATCACAAAGAGAATGATAAAAAAAGACCTAGAACGAACGAAGAAGAAGAAGACAACGACATCGAGCATGATTATGGAGATCACCGCTGCCTCCAGGGCTCTGTTATGGGTGACTGAGCAACAGGTTACCCATACGATCATCATATCAGACTCGATGAATATACTTCAACTGATTGAATCTGGAAGTATGCGTGTGGAATGGATGGACATCATTCGGAGATCACATCTCAAGAAAATGACTTGGCTGTACACGCCTGGACATGCTGGAGTGCGGGGTAATGAGCGTGCTGACTCTCTTGCAAACAGTGCCCCGACTCAAGTGGGCAGAAGTATGAACAGAGCCGATATCATCAATGCAGTACACTCTCAATTGTGTGACATGGGCGGGTCTCAGACACTGGAGCGAGTTCGAGAATTAGGCGTTAAGTTTGGAAATGCCAGACAGTGTCGTCTTCGTGGTAGAGAGTGAAGATATAGTAATCAACTTCTCAAGGGTACTGTGAGCAAATGGACTTTGGGATGGCTGCTGCAACGGAGGACAGAGTACGAATGGGAATGCCCAATGTGCCATGACGTCGATCGCATAACATAACATAATCCTTTTTGTATTTAAAAAAAATTGCACTTGCGGACAGAATAACACTTTCCAGATTCTAACCCATGACCTCCGCAACACAAGGCATCATTCGAAAGAAGCAATGGAGATGGATGGGACATTTGTTATACATGAAGAATAACTCTAGCACTAAGATGGAAACTGGAGGGTAAACAAAAATGTGGAAGACACAAAACGACTGTATTAGAACAGTAGAACAAGAACTGAAAGTAATAAAACACAGTTGGAACACAATACAGAAGACAGACAAGGATATAGAAGAATGACATGCTTTTGTTACTGCCATTAACACCAATGACACTACAGGCTAAAGGAGAGAGAAAAAGTTATTTATTTTAACTCACCAACAGAGTGTCTGGCCAAATGAATTAGAGCGTGGCCTCCATGCGGGAGATCTGTGTTCAATTCACGGTAAAGCCAAGAAATTTTTCTGTTGTGGGTATAAATGAAAAATCCTAACCTAAACAGCTTCACGTCGTCTGTACTATCCATGCGGCCATTAAATTTCTCAGGCTCTTGTCCCACCTGGTCCTACGCTACCTTAAAAAGCGGTACCACAGGCAGTAATGACCAGTTTTTGTTGGGTTTTTTACAGGACAATAGACAAAATATATTTGAGAATTGAAGACTTTTACAGAAGTTCTTCAATCAGGAGATAACACTTGTTCTCTTTATGTTCTAGATTTATAACACTGCGTCTAGATTTATAATTATGTTGAGATTTGTAACTGTTATTGATTTATAAGTAATTTTCAGATCTATAATTGTGGTCTAGAGTTATGCTTAGTTGTTCAGATTTATAATTATGTTCTAAATTTATTATATTTTTCTAGATCAATAATAGTACATATCTATATTTATAAGTGTGCAATCTTTATCTTTGAGGTCTATATTTATAAGTGTGCAATCTTTATCTTTGTGGTCTATATTTATAATTATTTCTAGATCTGTAATTGTGGTCTATATTTATAATTATTTGTAGATTTATAATTGTCTAGAATTAAGAATGTTTTCTAGATTGGTAAGTGTACGTCTCGATTTAAAATTGTCTGCAAGATTTTTAATTGATGTATTAGAGTTTTAAATTTGATGGTTTAAAATTAGAGAGTTTTTAATTTATGTATTTGAGTTTTTAATTTATGTATTTAAGTTTTTAATTTATGTATTAGAGTTTTTAATTCATGTATTCGAGTTTTTAATTTCTGTATTAGAGTTTTTAATTCATGTATTTGAGTTTTTAATTCATGTATTCGAGTTTGTAATTTATGTATTAGAGTTTATAATTTATGTTAGATTTATCTTACTCCAAAATTTATATTTAAATTTTTAAATAAACTCGAATTGTAAGTTATATGTATAATTATGTGCCAGATATGTATTTAAGTGTATAAATGTGTGATCGTCACTGCCAATATTTGTTGAATTGGATCTTTCAAAGATGTATATTTTGTGAATTGTGTTTAAGTAAAGAACATATTTTGTACATTCATTAAATATTTGGTGCAGATATGAGCATTTACGTAGACTGTAAATACACTTGTATATAATGTCACAAACTGTACAGATTAGAATGCTGAAGCATGAGAGAAGATACACAGGCTACGATTGTCCCCATTTCCTCTGTGTCCCTGTGACACTGCTGATAAAACCACAGAACATGTCCTGTAAGACTGTCTCCTATATGTCCTCCCTAGAAAGGAATGCTGGCCCTACAACTACATTCAAAACTACATGGCACCAGAGATGGGTTCCAGACAACAGCCGACTGCATCATAAGAACGCGTCTAACGGTATAATCATCAAAACTACATGGCACCAGAGATGAGTTCCAGACAACAATCATCTTCATCATAAGAACGCATCTAACGGTATAATCATCAAAACTACATGGCACCAGAGATGAGCTCCAGACAACAGTTACTTCATCCTAAGAACGCTCTAACGGTATAATCATCAAAACTACATGGCACCAGAGATGAGCTCCAGACAACAGTTGACTTCATCATAAGAACGCGTCGAACGGTATAATCATCAAAACTACATGGCACCAGAGATGAGCTCCAGACAACAGTCGACTTCATCATAAGAACGTGTCTAACGGTATAATCATCAAAATAGCGATCGCAAAGAAGAAGAAGAAGAAAATATGTCCAAACTTGTAACTATCATTACAACTTATCTGTGAAAAATCTGATGCATGTTCTGATCAAATAATGTCTCTAACCAAGAACTGCTCACACAATGTCAACAACAGAATATAAACACCATTCACTGGAGACGATTGAACATGTGATACGAAATGAACTCTGACACGAAAACTGCACTTAGATAGACACCAGAGGGTAAACGAAAATGTGGAAGACCCCAAAACCACCTGGAGTATAATTTCTTATTCTTCAAACACTCCATATCGACCACTTGTTAACTACTCGGTGTGATCTGTATGTGACCTGAGCCTAAGAGCGATTGTACAATGTTCCAGTTATGTGCCTACAAGTAGACCAGCACATCCAATTTCTGTGACGCACTTTATTTACTAGGGTAGCTAACCTAGCCCCTACCTCAGTCGCCTCTTGTGACATTCCTTGTAGGTCGCAGTGTTACTATTCTTTGATCCCCTTGATGGCCCAGACAACAGATTAGTGATAACATATATTCACTTCTAACACTCTATGACTCTAATATCTTTAGTGATAACAAGTATTCACTTCTAACACTCTATGACTCTAATATCTCAGTGATACCAATATTCACTTAACATCTATGATCTAATATCTCAAGTGTTACCATTATTCACTTCTAACACTCTATGACTCTAATATCTCAAGTGTTACCATATATTCACTTCTAACATTCTATGACTCTAATAACTCTAGTGTTACCATATATTCACTTCTAACATTCTATGACTCTAATATCTCTAGTGTTACCATATATTCACTTCCAACTCTATGACTAATATCTTTAGTGTTACCATGTATTCACTTCTAACACTCTATGACTCTAATAACTCTAGTGTACCAATATTCACTTCTAACATTCTATGACTCTAATATCTCTAGTGTTACAATATTCACTTCAACACTCTATGACTTAATATCTCTAGTGTAACATAGTATTCACTTCTAACATCTATGACTCTAATATCTTAGTGTTACCAGTATTCACTTCAACACTCTATGACTCTAATATCTCTAGTGTTACCAGTATTCACTTCTAACACTCTATGACTCTAATATCTCTAGTGTTACCATATATTCACTTCCAACTCTATGACTCTAATATCTTTAGTGTTACCATGTATTCACTTCTAACACTCTATGACTCTAATATCTCAAATGATACCAATATTCACTTCAACTCTATGACTAATATCTTTAGTGTTACCATGTATTCACTTCTAACACTCTATGACTCTAATATCTCAAGTGTTACCATATATTCACTTCTAACTCTATGACTCTAATATCTCAAGTGTTACCATATATTCACTTCTAACACTCTATGACTCTAATATCTCAAGTGTTACAATATTCACTTCCAACTCTATGACTAATATCTTTAGTGTTACCATGTATTCACTTCTAACACTCTATGACTCTAATATCTCAAGTGATACCATATATTCACTTCCAACTCTATGACTCTAATATCTCAAGTGTTACCATATATTCACTTCTAACATTCTATGACTCTAATATCTCTAGTGTTACCATTATTCACTTCAACTCTATGACTAATATCTTTAGTGTTACCATGTATTCACTTCTAACACTCTATGACTCTAATATCTCAAGTGTTACCATATATTCACTTCTAACTCTATGACTCTAATATCTCTAGTGTTACCATGTATTCACTTCTAACATTCTATGACTCTAATATTTTCAGTGTTACCATATATTCACTTCCAACTCTATGACTAATATCTTTAGTGTTACCATGTATTCACTTCTAACACTCTATGACTCTAATATCTCAAGTGTTACCATATATTCACTTCCAACTCTATGACTCTAATATCTCAAGTGTTACCATGTATTCACTTCTAACACTCCATGACTCTAATATCTCAAGTGTTACCATATATTCACTTCCAACTCTATGACTAATATCTTTAGTGTTACCATGTATTCACTTCTAACACTCCATGACTCTAATATCTCAAGTGTTACCATATATTCACTTCCAACTCTATGACTCTAATATCTTTAGTGTTACCAATGTATTCACTTCTAACACTCCATGACTCTAATATCTCAAGTGTTACCATATTCACTTTCAACTCTATGACCTAATATCTTTAGTGTTACTCATGTATTACTTCTAACACTCTATGACTCTAATATACCTCTATGTTACCATATTCACTCCAACTCTATGATCAATATCTTTAGGTTACCATGTATTCACTTCTAACACTCCATGACTTCAATATCTTTAGTGTTACCATATTCTCTAACACTCTATAACGCTAATATATTTATTATTACGTGATGTATTCTTCTTGTGTTCGCATAACTGAATTCAGGCATGATACACTCTTGTATCTCAGATCCCATAAGGTTGTCAGAGTCGAAAGGAGCAAAGTACCACTGCAACCTACAAGGCATGTCGAAGAGGACTGAGATCTGAGAGAAAGAGGCGCTGAGGTAGGGGCCTGGAAGCTAACCAGTAAATAAAAGCTTAGTAGAATCAGGTATGCTGGCCTACTTGTAGCGCATAACTGAACAATATAATCCTCTTAGTCTCAGATCCTACAGTTAGGAAAGAGTGATTTACAAGTGGTCGATATAGAGCATTTGAAGAAGAAGAAGTATTCGCTTCTGACTGATTTTTCTGTGAAGACCTGCTTTTTTGTTATCATTGTCCCTCTGTCATACAGAACCATGTATTCACTTCATGTTATCATTGTCCCTCTGTCATACAGAACCATGTATTCACTTCATGTTATCATTGTCCCTCTGTCATACAGAACCATGTATTCACTTCATGTTATCATTGTCCCTCTGTCATACAGAACCATGTATTCACTTCATGTTATCATTGTCCCTCTGTCATACAGAACCATGTATTCACTTCATGTTATCATTGTCCCTCTGTCATACAGAACCATGTATTCACTTCATGTTATCATTGTCCCTCTGTCATACAGAACCATGTATTCACTTCATGTTATCATTGTCCCTCTGTCATACAGAACCATGTAATCACTTCATGTTATCATTATCCCTCTGTCATACAGAACCATGTATTCACTTCATGAATTTATTAACACAGTTTTATTCCATGTTTTTAATTTAACTTGACACTGGAGGCTCATGTTTTCTCCCCTTCATCGATTATTTGTTGAATATTTCCACATTTGTTTCCATAAGTTAAATGATATAATATTTTGAATCCATTGTTAATTTATGAATTATGTGTATGTCTTCACTTATTATTAACTGTCATTCTGAAATTATCATATTTCTTGGTTTACCTGTAGTACTTTCTTTGAATGCTGTTAAATTGTATTTTTCATGTTAATATTTTAACCTGAATTCTAGATCTATAATTATGAGAAATGAGATACATACAAATAAGAATGAGAAATGAGATGCATACACATAAGAATGAGAAAATTTAGGTATTTTGGACATATAAAGAGACGAGAAGGGACAGCAAAGAAAACAAATGAGATTTTTAATCACGCCTGCACACAAAGAAACCTTATCAAAAGTATAAGAATAAGAAAATCAAGGTTTTTGGGCATAAAATGAGAAGAGAAGGTTTAGAACATTTGGTGACTACAGGTAAAATTCAGGGAAGGAGAGATCGTGGAAGACAGAGGGAGAAAATGTTAGATGGTCTGTCTTCATGGTTCGACACAAGATCGATATCAGAACTTATTACATGCACCAAGCAGAGAGAATTGTGGAGAGACATGATTGCCTACTTCGGCAGGCATGACACTTGATTGATTGAAAGAGACATGAAGGGCTGGAGAAGACGAAAACCACAGAGAAAATGGATTCAGGATTTAACTGATGTTTTTAGCAGAAATTCCGAAGGACTGTTAAGATGGCAAAGTTCTGCTCAGGACAAGCTATTTGATGAAATACAAGATATTTTACTCTGTAATTTGTTTTTTATTTCTGGGAAATATTTATATAACAATGTTTACTGAACTATCCAGTGTACTGGCTGTGCATAATCATAAAAGTTTATGTGAGCCTGTATATCGGCTCGGAGGAGCGAATGGGTTAATTGTGATAGTTCACTTCTTTTATAAACAGAGAAGGAAATGGATGATCATTTTGTTGTATGAAAATGTAATAATAATTATTCCTCTCATAATGGTATAAGTTACATAGGGCCTTCAAGTAATTTCTCCATACTGCTCTGTCCTGGGAAACTTTCTCAATATCTTCCATGGAATTGAGTGCAATATTTCTTGCCTCTCAGCAAAGTTCATTCTGGGTTTCCCTAGGGCATCCTCTCTTTCTTGAACCCTTTGCCTCCCACTTCCATGCCTGCATTGTTATTCTGTGATCATTTCTTCTCAAGGTATGTTCAGCATACATGACATCATCTCCTTCGTATAACAGTTGTTACTAGTGGTTGACCAGACATTTCTCTGATTTCATCACTTCTCCTGAATTGTTCATTATTTTTGCTGACATATATTGTCCAATGCGTTCAACTTGATTTCCATATCTTTAGTCATTTCCCAACTCTTACTGACATAACTTAGAATTGATACAACATTGGAAATGAAAATTCATAATTTAGTTTTAAATTAGAGCGCAGCACTTAGTTTTATATTAGAGCGCACTTAGTTTTATATTAGAGCGCAGCACTTAGTTTTATATTAGAGCGAGGCACTTAGTTTTATATTAGAGCGCGGCACTTAGTTTTATATTAGAGCGAGGCACTTAGTTTTAAATTAGAGCGCGCACTTAGTTTTATATTAGAGCGTGCACTTAGTTTTAATTAGAGCGCGGCACTTAGTTTTATATTAGAGCGCTAGCACTTAGTTTTATATTAGAGCGCTAGCACTTAGTTTTATATTAGAGCGCGCACTTAGTTTTATATTAGAGCGCGTTTCTTAGTTTTATATTAGAGCGCAGCACTTAGTTTTATATTAGAGCGTGGCACTTAGTTTTATATTAGACGCGTTTTAGTTTTATATTAGAGCGCGTCTTAGTTTTATATTAGAGCGCGTTTCTTAGTTTTATATTAGAGCGCAGCACTTAGTTTTATATTAGAGCGCAGCACTTAGTTTTATATTAGAGCGCAGCACTTAGTTTTATATTAGAGCGAGGCACTTAGTTTTATATTAGAGCGCGTTTCTTAGTTTTATATTAGAGCGCAGCACTTAGTTTTATATTAGAGCGCGGCACTTAGTTTTATATTAGAGCGCGCACTTAGTTTATATTAGAGGCGCACTTAGTTTTATATTAGAGCGCGCACTTAGTTTTATATTAGAGCGCACTTAGTTTTATATTAGAGCGTGGACTTGTTTTATATTAGGCGGGACACTGTTTTATATTAGAGCTAGACATTAGTTTTTATATTAGAGGGCATTAGTTTTATATTAGAGCCTTTCTTAGTTTATATTAGACGCAGCACTTAGTTTTATATTAGAGCGTGCACTAGTTTTAAATTAGAGCGGCACTTAGTTTTAAATTAGGCGGCACTAGTTTTATATTAGAGCAGCCTTAGTTTATATTAGGCGCACACTTAGTTTTATATTAGAGCGGCACTTAGTTTTATATTAAGCGCGTTCTTAGTTTTATATTAGAGCGCAATGTTTTATATTAGACTGACTAGTTTTATATGTAGGACTTGGTTTTATATTGAGCTGCATAGTTTTATATTAAGGCACTTAGTTTTATATTAGGCGTGCACTTAGTTTTATATTAGAGCCAGCATAGTTTTATATTAGAGCCGCCATAGTTTTATATTAAGCGAGCACTTAGTTTTATATTAAGGCCCTAGTTTTATATTAGCACGGCACTAGTTTTATATTAGAGCGTGGCACTTGTTTTATATTAAGCACGAGCCATTGAGTTTTATATTAGAGCTGGCACTTGTTTTATATTAGCGCGACATGAGTTTTATATTAGAGCGCGCACTAGTTTTATATTAGAGCGCAACTAGTTTTATATTAGAGCCGGCACTTAGTTTATATTAGAGCGTGGCACTTAGTTTTATATTAGAGCGAATAGTTTTATATTAGAGGCGACTTAGTTTTATATTAAGATGCGACACTTAGTTTTTATATTAGCGCCACTTAGTTTTATATTAGGCGTGGCACTTGAGTTTTATATTAGGCGTGGCACTTAGTTTTATATTAAGCTCTGACTTAGTTTTATATAGAGCGGCATTAGTTTTATATTAGGCGGCACTTAGTTTTATATTAAGCTGGCACTTAGTTTTATATTAGAGCGCACATAGTTTTATATTAGGCGTGCATTTTTTATATTAGAGCCGGCACTTAGTTTTATATTAGAGCGCACTTAGTTTTATATTAGAGCCGCACTTAGTTTTATATTAAGTGGCGCACTTAGTTTTATATTAGAGCGGCACTTAGTTTTATATTAGCGCGCACTTAGTTTTATATTAAGCGCGCACTTAGTTTTATATTAGAGCGCGGCACTTAGTTTTATATTAGAGCGCAGCACTTAGTTTTATATTAGAGCGCAGCACTTAGTTTTATATTAGAGCGCGTTTCTTAGTTTTATATTAGAGCGCAGCACTTAGTTTTATATTAGAGCGCAGCACTTAGTTTTATATTAGAGCGCGGCACTTAGTTTTATATTAGAGCGTGGCACTTAGTTTTATATTAGAGCGCAGCACTTAGTTTTATATTAGAGCGTGGCACTTAGTTTTATATTAGAGCGCAGCACTTAGTTTTATATTAGAGCGCAGCACTTAGTTTTATATTAGAGCGCGGCACTTAGTTTTATATTAGAGCGCAGCACTTAGTTTTATATTAGAGCGCGTTTCTTAGTTTTATATTAGAGCGCAGCACTTAGTTTTATATTAGAGCGCAGCACTTAGTTTTATATTAGAGCGCGTTTCTTAGTTTTATATTAGAGCGCAGCACTTAGTTTTATATTAGAGCGCAGCACTTAGTTTTATATTAGAGCGAGGCACTTAGTTTTATATTAGGCGCAGCATAGTTTTATATTAGAGCGCGCACTTAGTTTTATATTAGAGCGCGCACTTAGTTTTATATTAGAGCGCGCACTAGTTTATATTAGAGCGCAGCACTTAGTTTTATATTAGAGCGTGCACTTGGTTTTATATTAGAGCGCGTTTCTTAGTTTTATATTAGAGCAGGCACTTAGTTTTATATTAGAGCGGCACTTAGTTTTATATTAGAGCGTGGCTCTTAGTTTTATATTAGAGCGCAGCACTTAGTTTTATATTAGAGCGTGGCACTTAGTTTTATATTAGAGCGCGTTTCTTAGTTTTATATTAGAGCGTGGCACTTAGTTTTATATTAGAGCGCGGCACTTAGTTTTATATTAGGCGCAGCATTAGTTTTATATTAGAGCGCGTTTCTTAGTTTTATATTAGAGCGTGGCACTTAGTTTTATATTAGAGCGTGGCACTTAGTTTTATATTAGAGCGCAGCACTTAGTTTTATATTAGAGCGTTTCTTAGTTTTATATTAGAGCGCAGCATTAGTTTTATATTAGAGCGCAGCACTTAGTTTTATATTAGAGCGCAGCACTTAGTTTTATATTAGAGCGCAGCACTTAGTTTTATATTAGAGCGCGTTCTAGTTTTATATTAGAGCGCAGCACTTAGTTTTATATTAGAGCGTGGCACTTAGTTTTATATTAGAGCGTGGCACTTAGTTTTATATTAGAGCGTGGCACTTAGTTTTATATTAGAGCGCGGCACTTAGTTTTATATTAGAGCGCGGCACTTAGTTTTATATTAGAGCGTGGCACTTAGTTTTATATTAGAGCGCGGCACTTAGTTTTATATTAGAGCGCAGCACTTAGTTTTATATTAGAGCGCGTTTCTTAGTTTTATATTAGAGCGTGGCACTTAGTTTTATATTAGAGCGTGGCACTTAGTTTTATATTAGAGCGCAGCACTTAGTTTTATATTAGAGCGCGTTTCTTAGTTTTATATTAGAGCGCAGCACTTAGTTTTATATTAGAGCAGCACTAGTTTTATATTAGAGCGCGGACTTAGTTTTATATTAGAGCGTGGCACTTGAGTTTTATATTAGAGCGCAGCACTTAGTTTTATATTAGCGCGGCACTTAGTTTTATATTAGAGGCGGCACTTAGTTTTATATTAGAGCGCGGCACTTAGTTTTATATTAGAGCGCAGCACTTAGTTTTATATTAGAGCGAGGCACTTAGTTTTATATTAGAGCGCGGCACTTAGTTTTATATTAGAGCGAGGCACTTAGTTTTATATTAGAGCGTGGCACTTAGTTTTATATTAGAGCGCGGCACTTAGTTTTATATTAGAGCGAGGCACTTAGTTTTATATTAGAGCGCGGCACTTAGTTTTATATTAGAGCGCGGCACTTAGTTTTATATTAGAGCGCAGCACTTAGTTTTATATTAGAGCGCGGCACTTAGTTTTATATTAGAGCGTGGCACTTAGTTTTATATTAGAGCGCAGCACTTAGTTTTATATTAGAGCGCGTTTCTTAGTTTTATATTAGAGCGCAGCACTTAGTTTTATATTAGAGCGTGGCACTTAGTTTTATATTAGAGCGCAGCACTTAGTTTTATATTAGAGCGCGGCACTTAGTTTTATATTAGAGCGCGGCACTTAGTTTTATATTAGAGCGCGGCACTTAGTTTTATATTAGAGCGTGGCACTTAGTTTTATATTAGAGCGCAGCACTTAGTTTTATATTAGAGCGTGGCACTTAGTTTTATATTAGAGCGCAGCACTTAGTTTTATATTAGAGCGCTGCACTTAGTTTTATATTAGAGCGTGGCACTTAGTTTTATATTAGAGCGTGGCACTTAGTTTTATATTAGAGCGTGGCACTTAGTTTTATATTAGAGCGCGGCACTTAGTTTTATATTAGAGCGCGGCACTTAGTTTTATATTAGAGCGTGGCACTTAGTTTTATATAGGCGCAGCACTTAGTTTTATATTAGGCGCGGCACTTAGTTTTATATTAGAGCGTGGCACTTAGTTTTATATTAGAGCGCAGCACTTAGTTTTATATTAGAGCGCTGCACTTAGTTTTATATTAGAGCGAGGCTCTTAGTTTTATATTAGAGTCGAGCTCCCATGCGAGACCGGTTCAATTCAGGGTAAGACCAAAGTTTTTTCTATTGAGGCATAAAGAAAACATCCTAACATAAATATTTTCACTTCGACTGCACTAGCCATGGGGCCATTAAGTTCCACAGGCTCATATCACTCCTGCTCTACATCGCCCAAAAGCGGTTGCAGCGGTATCGACAGTTTTTATATTATTATATTATGTAAATATGTAAATGTAGGAATTGGTAAATGAGTGAAAGAAATATTGATATTTATGAATAGATGTTAGATAAAAGAAGTTTTTGTAAGAGCCCCATGGAAGCAACAGAAGCCAATGAATATGATCATGTAAGAGCCCCATGGGAAGCAACAGAAGCCAATGAATATGATCATGTAAGAGCCCCATGGGAAGCAACAGAAGCCAATGAATATGATCATGTAAGAGCCCCATGGGAAGCAACAGAAGCAATGAATATGATCATGTAAGAGCCCCATGGGAAGCAACAGAAGCCAATGAATATGATCATGTAAGAGCCCCATGGGAAGCAACAGAAGCCAATGAATATGATCATGTAAGAGCCCCATGGGAAGCAACAGAAGCCAATGAATATGATCATGTAAGAGCCCCCATGGGAAGCAACAGAAGCCAATGAATATGATCATGTAAGAGCCCCATGGGAAGCAACAGAAGCCAATGAATATGATCATGTAAGAGCCCCCATGGGAAGCAACAGAAGCCAATGAATATGATCATGTAAGAGCCCCCATGGGAAGCAACAGAAGCCAATGAATATGATCATGTAAGAGCCCCATGGGAAGCAACAGAAGCAATGAATATGATCAATATATAGACATTATACAAGTATTAGGAAGTTCTGATAAAACAAATTACGAAACACAGGATTCGAACCACTTATCCTTATTTCTTACTGCCCCCATTGTCTAGCCTAGCAGTACGAGCTTTCTTACACTCGCTGGTTGTGTTCGTAAGAATGCTCATACTTCTAGGCTAGGTAATGCAGAGTCGTCCAGTATATTTTCTCAGTATGATGCAAGTCTTCGAAATGTGACCCTTAAATTTTTTTTAAATAGCCTTTGATTCTGAATTTTTTTTAAACTGCACAAAATGTACAAATACTAAATCATATACATCAATATCGGAATAACATCGACCAATATAGAAAAGTGTTGCGTCAAGATTTGTAATTATTGAATGGTTTAAATTGTATTTTGATTTCACTGCTTATGCCACCCCCTTACGGTGCCGCCTGATGCGGCCGCCTCTCTGTATCCTAGCGCGGCCCTGAGGCAATAGGTGTCGTAAGAAATAAGGGTAAGTTGTTTGAGTCCTGTTTTAGGTCATTTGTTTTTTCTGAAGATCCTAATACTTATACACTATTTATTTATTGATCATGAAGAAATGTTCCTGCTGTTTGTTTGTTGCTTGTTTTACACTTCTAGATAGTGTTTTTGTTTTTCATACAGTTTCTGTGATTGATGTTGTTGATGACATGTTGTTTAATGACATAGATACATGACATTTGTGAGCATGTTGTTGATTTGGAATGTTTTGAATTCCAGTGTTATTGTTTTTTAAAGTATACCTTTAAAACATTTTGACAATAAAAATGTATTTATACTGTGTTTAAATTTAATGTTTGTTTGTTTGTGAAGCATGTCAGATATTCTTAGAATCTCCTTGGTTGAACAAGTAAAATATTCTTAGAATCTCCTTGGTTGAACAGGTAGAATATTCTTAGAATCTCCTTGGTTGAACAGGTATGATATTCTTAGAATCTCCTTGGTAGAACAGGTATGATATTCTTAGAATCTCCTTGGTTGAACAGGTAGGATATTTTTAGAATCCTCCTAGTTGAACCAGTTGGAGATTCTTGGGATTTTCCACCTCCCAACCTCAAATGTGACATGTGTAAGGTAGATACTGGCTACAAAATGGATACTATTTATTTTCAGACTTCATTGAACAATGTGAGACAAATAGAACTAATTTTTAATAGAAGAATTATTCACACTTTGTTTGTTCAAATAATTTTGGTTTGTAGGGAGTCATCTTAGCTTAATGACAGTGAGCTGAATGTGAACATATTTCAGCTGTGTTCAGTTGCCGGTACATTTAATTTTCTGGTTCACTCTGATGAAAATGGGCACATAGACTTTCTGAATTATGAATAAATTTGAAATTGTTGCCGGATCTCATGTGTAAGTACTTTGCCACTAGCTGCAAGGCATTGAGAACCTTTGTGAGTGCATAGATTCGTTTTCTTTGTTTACCCTAAAACTTATGTTTGTTACATTACAGTGAGACTGTGGGGGATGTACCTTTCGGCCCTACACATCTGTACCATGTTCACTTAGCCAGACTGCAGTGATTCAGACTGTTACCATGGTCATCACTTGAAGATGTTGTAGAATCTTGGTTAGTTCTGGTTAATTGACCCAGACATCTCATGCACTAACACATTATCTACTGAGTTCTGCAGACTGTGCCCGCTAGTCTGTTTCATTTGGCCAAGTGTTGCAGAATGTGCTCATTAGTCTGTCCCATTTGGTCATGTATCGCAGACTGTGCCCCGCTAGTCTGTCCCATTTGACCATGTGCTGCAGACTGTGCCCCATTAGTCTGTCCCATTTGGCCATATGCGGCAGACTGTGCTCCGCTAGTCTGTCCCATTTGGCCATATTCTGCAGACTGCTACATGATTTACTTCATTGTCGAATATTTCTCAAAATTTACTGTTAACATCTCCTAATTATTACTGGCTCGTAGTTTATTATTTCATGTTTGTTAACTTGTGATAAAACTACATTCATTTATATACAAAATTTGCTTCTTATTCATTACAATGGTTTCAACAATAAAGAATTCTACAGCTTGATTTGTACATAGACTTGCACAGAGAGAAAAATGTGCAAGCATTAATTTAGCTACTGAGTGTAGAATTAATAATAATTCCACTTGTACTATTATACATTACAAGGGCATGTAAGCATTTACTCCATACCGCTCTATCCTGGGCAACTCGCTCAGTCTCCTCCATGGAACTGAGACCTATATTTCTTGCCTCTCTCAACAAAGTTCGTTTCAGGGTCTCCCTATGTCATCCTTTCTTTCTTGTACCCTTTGCATCCCACTTCAATGCCTGCTTTGATATTCTTTGATTATTCCTCCTCAAGGTGTGTCCAACATATCTCCATCTTCTCTTTCGTATAACAGTTGTTACTAGTGGTTGACAAGACAATTTTCTGATTTCATCACTTCTACTGAATTCATTCCATTTTATGTTGATTATTTTTCGCAGACATAGACTACGTTAATTGTAAGATCATCAATCACGTGTAGTCACAGTGAAAAATTGTACAAAATATTCATTCAGTCACAGAGTGTAGACTTGCACAGTGATAAAATTGTACAAAATATTCATTCAATCACAGAGTGTAGACTTGCACAGAGATAAAATGTGCAAAATATTCATTCAGTCACAGAGTATGTTCTTTCAATGTGGCAGTTAATATATTAAATCCCATTCTCTGTGTAGACCACAGACCTTAGACCATATTTGTGTCATATATCCTATTCTGTATAACACAGACCCCATTCTATCTGTCTTGGATACCATTTTCTATATCTTAGACCATATGTGTTTTAGATCCAATTCTCTGCATTATAGACCCCATTATGTGTGTCTTAGACCCCCATTCCCTGCATCTTAGACCCTGTCTGTGTGTCATAGACCCTATGTGTCATAGATTATATTCTGTGTGTCTAAGAGCCCATTCCCTGCATCATAGACCCCATTCTGTGTGTCTTAGACCCCCATTCCCTGCATCTTAGACCCTGTCTGTGTGTCATAGACCCTATGTGTCATAGATTCTATTATGTGTGTCTAAGAGCCCATTCCCTGCATCATAGACCCCATTCTGTGTGTCTTAGACCCCATTCCTGCATCTAGACCTGTCTGTGTGTCATAGACCTATGTGTCATAGATTCTATTATGTGTCTTAACCCCATTCCCTGATCATAGACCCCATTCTGTGTGTCTTAGACCCATTCCTGCATCTTAGACCCTATCTGTGTCATAGACCTATGTGTCATAGATTATATTTGTGTGTCTAAGAGCCCATTCCTGCATCATAGACCCCATTCTGTGTGTCTTAGACCCCATTCCTGCATCTTAGACCTGTCTGTGTCATAGACCTATGTGTCATAGATTCATTATGTGTCTTATACCCATTCCTACATGACTCATTCTGTGTGCTTGACCCCCTCATCTAGACCCTGTCTTGTCATAGACCCTATTGTCATGATTCTATTAGTGTCTTATACCCCATTCCTGATCATAGACCCATTCTGTGTCTTAGACCCCATTGTGTATATCTCAGACCATATGTGTCATAGATTCCATTCTGTGTGTCTTTAATCCTAGTCCCTACATCTTCTTCTTGTTTGAACACCCATATCGACCACTTGTTAACCACTCTTTGTGATTTGTATGTGATCTGAGCCTAAGAGCATTTATACATTGTGCCAGTTATGCGCCTACAAGTAGGCCAGCACATCTGATTTCTACTACACTTTTTATTTACTAGGTTAGTTTCCTTAGGCTCCTACCTCAGTCGCCTCTTATGACATGCCTTGTAGGTTTCAGTGTTACTATTCTTTGCTTCTCCTGTGAGCCTCGGCAACACACAGGAGGTTCCTGCATCTTAGATCCCGTATTCAGTGCTACCAGATAAATCTTGACTTATTTTATCTAAACAAGATTTGATCGATCGATGTAATCGTTCGGTCATCAACTAATGATCAGACTGGCTAGCCAAGATATATCCAGGAACTGGATTGTTTTACAGTTTTTGGGTTTTTTACCACACAATTTTGTTTTTCACCACATTTTACTGAATGCATTCCAAAACTGTGTAGGGCTAACATGTTTACTTTCAAATAATTGTATTCTTTTCTTGTAGAGTGGTTACTGTTTTGTAATGTGCGGAAACCTACAAATCTGATCTGGCAGAGCAGATCAGATCAGATCTGGAGAAAGCCGAGGAAGGCTGCGGTGATACGTAATAAATTGGTGTTTCAGGACAAAGACATGTATATATAGTATCACATAAGCAAGCAAAAAGGATTAATAAAATCATAAACTAACAAAAATCCAACGTATCGACTATAAGTCTTCTTCAGGAAACATACAAACACACACAATGAATCCTAAATTAACTAAATCATGTATCTAAATAGGTATGTATGTAGACAATTCATACTTACCTTGTTTACACAAGGGGATGTCAGCACATCCTTTAACTCCATCACTCATCTAAGCCGATACACTGGCTCATGGTACATCCCCAAAATAGTTGCAACTAACTAAATTAAGAACACAGGAGATAAGAGGGTCAATTCTTTCCTTACATGTGGAATATTGAGTGGAGGATTGAATCTGTGACCCTCTTGTTTCCAAGTTTAAATGCTAACGCTTATGCTAACAAGTCGCAGGCCTAACACTATATATTACCCATTAAAACCTAACGATTATGAGACTGATGACCTACCTACTGTGCTATGGAGGCCTATAAAACATATGAGAATCGAACTCATGACCTTCAGAACCTGTAACACCCACCAATTTTTCACTGATATTCCTATTGTTTCCTTCTATATTTACTTGTATAGTTTTTAATCATAATTATAATAATAATTCCTCTCGTCCCATTAAATGTTACATAGGGCCTGCAAGCAATTTCTCCATACAGCTCTATCCTGGGCAACCCGTTCAATCTCCTCCATGGAGCTGAAACCTATATTTTTGCCTCCTCAGCAAAGTTTGTTTCAGGATATCCTTAGGTCGTCCTCTCTTTCTTGAACCATTTGCATCCCACTTCAATGCCTGCTTTGATATTCTTTAATCATTTCTTCTCAAGGCGTGTCTAACATATCTCCATCTTCTCCTTCTTATAACAGTTGTTACTAGTGTTTGACTAGACATTTTCCGATTTCGTCACTTCTCCTGAATTGCTTCCATTTTATATTCATTATTTTTCGCAGACATCTATTTTCAAATGCATTCAACTTGCTTTCTATATCTTTAGTCATTTTCCAACTCTCACTGGCATATGTTAGGATTGATACATTTGAATTGAAAATTGAATAATTTAGTTTTAATACTATATAACTTTCAGTTCCATATTTTATTTAGACTTTTAAAAGCTGATTCTGCTTTGACAATTCATATCATAATTTCTTTTTTAACATTTCCTGTGCTGCAATAAAAATTGCTACCTAAATAGATGAACTGCCTCTGTTATTTTTAATATACTTTATATACTTTAAAAAGCTGATGTTGTATAGCTTTTACTGTGTATAAACGTGATAACAGTAGAGCAATGAATGCGCTTTGTTCAGAAACAAAAGATTTTAAGTTTTGTTAACACTTGTGCTATATTTAATGTGAAAATAAAATGCATATGATAAGTACTTAAATCATAAAGAGATCTAGTATGTGTGATTTTAAAATGTATGAATGGTATTACTGATATAAGGAAAGACTGTAGTAAAATTCTGTAGCAATGGTGAAACGCGTAATAACAAAGTACTGTAGTTTTGGTTATTGGTTACTAAACTGACATCATTGCACTCCGGGCAGAACCATATGTGCTCAGTCTCTCCTAATATATATCAAAGAGTATGCATACTGATGGTTATTGTGGCTTGCTGATTAAGCACACTCCTCACTCTGTCCCTCAGGCATCCAGTTCTACTTTACAACGGGTAACTCCAAATTGCTTAAATAGCTGGATTGATTCAACATATATTTTAGTGTCTTCATCCAACATGCAGTCTTGAAGAGACCGAAGAACATCCCCCTTATCCATCTTCAACTCCCCAACAATCATTGCTGTTGATGCAAGCCTGTCTTCTCTCTCATAACTGCAAACACCTGCATGCTGAGGACAGTAGATCCACTAAGAAATTTAGATGTCCTTTATGGCAGGCATTCATATATCACTGTATATGTCTTCTGTATAGAAAGTCTAAATTTCTTTGCTTCTGTTGCATCATTTGTTTGATAATGACCTTTTTGGGGGAAACGTCGCTGTATATTGTTTTTGTACTTTGTAAAACTACAATACTTTGTTGTTACATGTTTCTTCAAATGTATGACTGGCAGTTTTGGCTATTTACTCATTTTATTACAATTTTAAATTGGTTGTGATGACGATGTAGATATTAAGTTAATATATTTTTAAACAGGTAGCTGGTGCATTATTTAATTTGTTTATGGTTTCAAAATGTGTTCTTTGCTTTCTTGTGCTTGACAGCCCCAGGCAAGATGGTAGTAAAAATGTTTCACAACTTGTGAGGTTTTCCAATTTTTTTTTCCATTTTTGAATGTTGTAAAACATTTTTGCATTAGAAAATAGTATGTTTATCACTGTCACAAGAAATGAACAATTGATTGCTTTTTTGTTCATTTTAATTATGCTGTTTGATAAGGACAGTTTATAACCCAATACATCTGGTGGTTAAGTGGAGAAAATGATGATTGGAAACACCCTCAAAAACAACCAAACAATGTAACCAGATATGTACTTAACTGAAACCCATAAGGGAAGCGAGAAGAAGGAAAGCTCAAAACTACCTGGTGAAGAATTGTGGAAGAAGAGGTCAGAACGATTAGAGTCTCGTTAGAAGAACTGAAAAATGATGACTGCAAAATATGGAATTAGGTGGATATACCTGCAGTCCTATGTTCCACATGGAACAAGAAGATTTACTGTTAGTTTATAATACAGATTTATAAATCAAGATAAAATAATCCCATAGAAACTGTCTTGTATTTCTTCATTTTATTTAATATAGACATTTGTAACTTCACTCTTTCATTTCAGCATTTTCAGCATGGTATTTGTCTCTCTTGCACTTCACTTCTTTTGATTTAGTCTTGTCAAATGTCTAGTCAGATCTTGTCTCAGTCCAGATCTTTCAGTTAGCCTTAATTCAGATGTCATATCTTTCTGTTAGTCTTAATTCAGATGTTTATCTTTCTGTTAGTCTTAAGTCAGATGTTTTAGTTTTCAGTTAACCTGTTATATGTCCTATCTTCTGTTACTAATTCAGATGTCATATCTTTCAGTTAACCTTAATTCAGATGTCATATCTTTCAGTTAGCCTTAATTCAGATGCATATCTTCATTAGTCTTAATTCAGATGTCATTTCTTACTTAATTCAGATGTCATATTTCAGTTAGTCTTAATTCAGATGTCATATCTTTCAGTTAGCCTTAATTCAGATGTTCTATCTTTCAGTTAGCCTTAATTCAGATGTCATATCTTTCTATTAGTCTTAATTCAGATGTTCTATCTTTCAGTTAGCCTTAATTCAGATGTCATATCTTTCTGTTAGTCTTAATTCAGATGTCATATCTTTCAGTTGGCCTTAATTCAGATGTTCTATCTTTCAGTTAGCCTTAAGTCAGATGTTCTGTCTTTCTGTTAGCTTTAAGTTATATGTCCTATCTTTCAGTTAGTCTTAATTCAGATGTCATATCTTTCAGTTAGTTTTAATTCAGATGTTCTGTCTTTTTGTTAGCCTTAAGTCATATTCCTATCTTTCAGTTAGCCTTAAGTTATATTTCCTATCTTTCAGTTAGTCTTAAGTTATATGTCCTATCTTTCTGTTAGCCTTAATTCAGATGTCACATCTTTCAGTTAGCCTTAATTTAGATGTCATATCTTTCAGTTAGCCTTAATTTAGATGTCATATCTTTCAGTTAGCCTAAAGTCAGATGTCCTGTCTTTGTGTTGCCTTACGTTGGATATTGTAAACCTTGAACATAAAATGAGAAGAGACGGGAGAACTACCTAGAGACAGAGAGTTTTTCAACTGAGCTGTTATGACACTATGTTACTTGATGATGATGATGATGATCTTTCAGTCAGATACCCTAGTAAAAAAAGTAAAGGAACCCTTTCATATCTCGTGGTATATAGGGCAATACAGTGTTAGGCCTGTATTTTCATTGACCGTCGGCACACGATGGGTGATGTGGTCAGCATCACGCCAGCCGCCTTTACTTTCCCAGAGCATGTCTGGTACCCAGTTCAGGCTGGGTCGACCTGAGAGCCGTCGCGGTCTGGAAAAATTCCACACGCATTGCAGGAGTTGAACCCAGACCAACCAGCCTTGAGAAGCGAGTTCACTAACAACTACGCTACCGCGCTCTCAAGATGCCCTACCTTTGAGTTAATCTTACATTATATATCATATCTTTTACTTAATCTTAAGTCGTTGAGTTAAGATTAAGCTCCAGGTCTGCCATATGAGTCCTGTGTTTAAGCTGGTCCTGTCTTTGAGATCTTAAGTCTTTGAGTTAATCTTAAGCTAAAGGTATATCTATAAGTTAATCTTAACAAAAGACATCCTGTAATTTAATTAATCATTTAATTCCCCAGGTTTGCCAATAAGTTTTCCAGAAATCAGACTTTAAGTTGGTGATCCTGATTGTTGTATTGATATTTGTATGATATGAATGTCTTTGTAAATATATGTACTAAATATTATTGTTATTATTATTATTATTATATGACTTCAGTGTCTGTGATTTATATTGTAATGTGATTAAATCTTCAATATTTCAGAAACAAATCTCTTTCAGACTAGTCTTTGTTACAACGTGTTTTTGTCCATTGTTTATTTCATGTTAAAGGAAGTAAGTGGGTGTAACATTGTGGTTGTAAATAAGCCAGCATAAAAATATATCATACAATATGTAAAAAGGTATGGGAAACTGGAATATGATTAAGATCAATATTTATCTGAATAACTAAAAAGAGAGCTATCAAATTGTGTACCAATTAACTTGTCTTCATTTGCGACTGCATGTCAGTCCTGCAGGCCACACAAAGGGAACCACAAGATAATATGGAGAGAGAGCTGACACTACAGCTAAACAAGCTCTCAGAACACAACAAAATTATTATCCAGTGGATACCAGCCGACTGTGGCGATACCAGCCCACTGTGGCGATACCAGCCGACTGTGGCGATACCAGCCCACTGTGACGATACCAGCCCACTGTGGCGTATAATTATGGAAGACTAGGAAAATAGAAGAAAACTACAGTATAACACAAGCTGGATTTAAACGTAACAGAGGTACACGTCACCATATATGAAAACAATCATTTAAAATCTATTCGATGTACGATATCGATTTCCATAACATTTAATACAGATCATAAGAGAACTTTACAGTGATCAAATGGTGGCTGTAAGAACATGTGATGATACATCAGATTTGTTTAACATAAAGTAAGATGTCAGACAATATTGCATTCTGTCGCCTTGTCTGTTTAACATATATGCTGGAAACATCAAGAGGAATGTTACAGAAGATAGCGGAAAACAACAACACGATCATTTTATAATCGGAGGAAGAAAAATACCTGAACTAAGATATGCAGACAATACACACAATGCTACTGTCAATCTTACAAGATAGGATTCAGAAATTAATAATGGAAGGGCAAGAGAAAAGCAAAATGTATATCTCAGTGTGACAAAAACAATGACAAGGGATAAAACAAGCGTGACAAAAAATATGTTTATCAGCGGAGAGAAAATAGAAAATGTGAACAGTTTGGAATATTTCTGTTGATGGCTACTAAAAGATGGAAATGGTATGAAGGAAATTAAAAGTAGAACGAGCATGGCCTTACAAAAAATGGAACTACTAACTAAAACAGTATGGAATGGAACTTATAGAAAAGAAAAATCAAAATACTAGGAGCATGCATATTCCCCGTGGCAACGTATGGATATTAACAAGGTAGTGGACAAATATATATGTGCTTTTCAATATAAGGGTTACAGAAGTCCTCTATATATCATGTACAGAGAAGGGAACAATTATTTGTAGCATTTTGGACAGGAAAAGAAAAGTGTTGAAGAAGACCATTATAGAAAGAGGCATCCCAGCAAATAGGAGAAGAGGAAGATCACAGAGAAGATGGATTCATGATGTAACGGATGATTTTAGTATAACGGCGGTGCATCTGGCCAGTAAGAGAGAGAAATTCTGAATGACTGATAGTGTGGTAAAGCTCTGTTCATGACAAATTTTGTGATGATTATTAAGTGAGACTATGTGGTTGTGATGAAATGTGACAGTGTGAGTATAGCAATGGTGTTGTGACTAAATGTGACAGTGTGAGCGTAGCAATGGTATTGTGATTGTTTAAGGCAGTTTTAATGTGACAAAACGTACCAATATGGTTTATATTAATCCTTTCACCTTACAAGAAGATAACATTAACTCATTGTGGGCCAAGCCCCACACTATGTGGCTTTATGTTGGGGGCTTTTAACAAGGAGCCACACTAAATGGCGCTTTTTATTCTAAAAACAGATGGCTTGTAAAAACATGGCTTTTGCCCTGGTCCACTAAGAGTTAAAAGATGAAGATGGAGCTTGATTAGTCATGTTTATCGTCTGTCAGTATGGACATTGGCTAGGACAGATCTGCGACGGACAGCTGATAGGAAAAGAAGGTCTGAAAGGCTAAAAGAAATATGAAGAAGAACTGTGGAAAGAGAGTTGAGAGATTGTGGCCGGAGTTGGACTCTGAAGTCGGAAAAGACATGCGGGGGACACTGATAATAGGGAAAGATGCCTTCACGCAAAAATCTGCCAGAAACGCCACACCAGGCGCTCTGTGTACGTCTGAGTTCATAGCGGACAAACGCAAAAGAAGAAGATTGGGGTCTGACATGGGAGACAATTGATAGAAAGGGGACATAACGACAACAATAAAAAAATCTTTTGTGGAAGTCTTATGTGTCAAACGCGACACAAAGATTATTTTGATACAGTCCCTTTATTTTCAGATGTCGTTGATGCAAGTATTAACCCCTTCCATCTTCTGAGACGTTATACTGACTCGCTGTAATTTTGGAGATGATGTAAAGCCAGGGAGTGAGATGGTATGAAAATATTACGAACGAGGAACACAGAACAAGAACTAAGCAGATTCCAGTGGAGAAAGAGCTAAAGAAGAAACGCTGGCAATGGATAGGACACACATTGAGAAGACCGACTGGAAGCATTGCAAGGAATGCACTGTTTTTAGAACCAGCAGGTAAAGAGGAGTGGAGGAAGGCCTAGACATACCTGGAGAAGAGAGCTGAAAACTGATAGCAAAATGATAGGTTTTTTAAAAAAGGGTTTTTAAACCGAAGGATTTACTTTTTTGCACCGGATTTTACAGCATATGGCTCGGTCCCTCTCCGCAGAAATGGTACGCCACCTGCCGAGAGTATTGCACAAAGCACAAACTCCGTAGCTCCAGCAACAATTCTCGGGGTCTCTGGAAAAAACTGCACTCGTGAACAGAACGGCGCGGTTCGATAGGTAAAACATGGTAAGAATTGGAAGTGATGGCAGGAGAGAGGAAGAGCTGGAAGAAGTTTGTTGAAGACATGTGCTCCGTTGGGAGTTGAAAGGTGAAGAAGAAGAAGAAAGCCAGTATACTTGCTAATTCAGCATACGTTGCGATATAAGTGAGGCCGGGAGAAAAAAAATACAGAATGAAAGGGTTAATACGTTATATGAAAGGTTAACAGTTGTACATTTTCTTATCCAGGTCATATCTCTCCTTGTTCATGGCTTCATCAATTTGTGACATAAATTGAGCAAGGGCCGCTCCACAAGATTGCTTGACTGCTTGAACAGAACACTGTCTGTACTCTTGCAAAAATCTGTAAGAGAGAAGGACACATCTTGAGCATAGCTGAATGTGAACATCTACAGCAGTATTTCCCAGCGTGGGGTCTACGCCCAAGGGGCATTTTGATTGTTAAGGGGCAATTTGTCAAATAGAAAAATATGTTATTTTGCGGTGGGGTAAATGTGTCATATACATTTAAATATGCATTTTTAGTCTACGTTGACTCCATCTTCACATTAAATTAATGTTAATGAATATTTAATACATACTTTAACAATTCAATTTTTGAATATTAAAAAATTTGGCATATGTTACACAGGGGCATAAGAATTTTAGAAAGGTTTAGGTGAGGCATGGCACAAAGAAGGTTGGGAAACACTGATCTACAGGGTGTTCAAGATAAAAGCAGCCACAATGACAAATCAAAGTGGCCAGATACGCATTGCGTTTTGTCTATTTAATACTTAATCATGTTCTGACTAGCTCGTCCTTATGTCACATTTGTTCATCGCCCTTCCGCACCATAATTACGCACCGTCACAAAAAGACTCGCTCATTTGACCAATATTACACCATAATTGAACTTTCTATTTTCATAAATATGCCAGATTGGCTCCCTTGGAGAGCTGCTTTATCTTGAACACCTCCCCTGTAGAATTAAAGCATATATCAGTTCTGATGTTAGCACAAAATAACTAATCTGGTTTGACACAGTGTACAGTATTATTCAATCGAAAGTATCGATTGTTGTAGACGTCAGGATGGATAAGGGGGATGTGCTTTGGTAACTTGGCGACCTACAGTGGGATAAGGACACTAAAAGTGACGTTTGAGTCAAATCCAGCGATTTAATGACTTTGGAATTACATATTGTACAAGTAGAACTGGATGCTTGAGGACAGAGTGATGAGTGTGTTTAACCAGCGAACCACATAAATCATCAGTATTAATACTCTTCTATATCTGTTGAGAGACTGAGCACCTATGGGTATTCATGGAGTGCAATGACGTCGGTTCAGTAACCTAACCTAGTCTACCTAATAAAATGGTCCTATGTATGACTTTATTTCCTGCTTCACCCATTTTCTTTCGTGTGCCTTAAATAACCTTCCTTATCCCATTCAATTCCACAAGATTGCTTGAACAGAATCCTGCCTGTACTCAGAGGAAGACAAGGATGTGCAAGATGAATTAACGATCTGAGAATGACTGCTACTGACGCCGACCAACTTGCACAGAAGGTTTTCAGGACTGCTGTCATGGAGGCAAGTTCCGGAAGGGACAAGCTACTTGATGATGATGATTTCGTTCAATGATATTTTAACAACTACAAAATGTTACATCAAAACTTACAGTGCTAAAAAGAATTGAACAGAAATGACTTACAAACAGTAGTACGACTGCTGCCGGGAACGTTCTGTATTCAATTCTTTTTCAAGCTGAAAGGATTTATGAGTCGACCTTTCGCATTGAACTTGCAGTTTGTCTATGAGAATGTTTTGGTTACACACAGAACCGTTAGTCTTTAGGAAGTCTATACATTGATGGAAGAAGAAAATAAGATAGTCATAGTTTTATTATGATTATTCAGCACAATTATTACATAGTATTCTTCTTCTTCTTCACTCTTCGTCCCTAGGAAAACATAGATCCGCAACCAAGGCCTTCCAAGCCTGCCTATCCAAGGCCATCTTTTCCAGATCTCTCCACTTTTCCCGTTTTTTTGCATTCCATCTCCAACACCCGTCTCCAGGTGTTCCTGTGTCTTCCTTTGCCTCTATTTCCCTTGGGGTTTCATCGAAAAGCATGTCTCGTGATGTGATCAGAGGGTTTCCTCAGTGTGTATTACATAGCATTGGTTATCCAATGTTAAAGCAATTCTGCTGTATGGGTCAGAAACCTGAAGAACGACGAAAATAATAACGTATAAATTGCAAATATTCATCAACTGGTGTCTGCGTAGAATAGAGGGATTGAGATGGTATGATAGAGTCACAAATTAGGAATTTATGGAGAGAACAAGACATATTTCAATGAACCAAGAGGTTTAAAAAGACGCTGGCGTTGGATAGGACACACTTTGAAAAACCTGGGAATATAACAAGAAAGGTCCTTTCCTGGAAATCCAGGACAGAGAGAGACGGAAAGGTCGAGAAATACATGGAGACGAGATTTGGAGGCATAAATCAACAATAGAAAGAAGAGCTAGAAAGATAGCTGCATGAGACAGCTAGAGATAGGAAGACTTGGCATGAGTTGGTTGAGGCCGATGTCCCAATCCGGGTTAAAAGGCAGAGAGAAAGAGATCGGTTATTGGTTACTGAACTGACGTCACAGCACTCCAGGCAGATCCAACGGTGCTCAGTCTCCCCAACAGATGTCGAAGGGTATACATACCGATGGTTCCTGTGGCTTGCTGATTAAACACACACTTCTCTCTCTCTGCCCCTCAAGCATCCAGCTCTACTTGTGCAACGAATAATTCCAAATTGCCTAAATCGCTAGATTGATACAACGCCAATTTAAGTGTAGTTATCCAACAGTAGATCACCAAGAAACCTAAGAACATCCATCTTATCCATCCTAAACTCCCCCAAAATCGATTTTTTTCGATGCAAGCTTCTCCTCTCTCTCGTTGCCGCGAACACCTGCATGACCTGGACAGTAGATCCACATGAGCCTCTGACGGTTGGAAATCTCAATAGACGACATCCATTCATACATAATATCTCGAAGATAAAATGTAATGTTTCATTGTATGTTCACCAACACCATCCAGCAGTAAATGAATCCAACTGACTGCATGTTTCCATCCAGCAGTAAATGAATCCAACTGACTGTACATGTTTCCATCCAGCAGTAAATGAATCCAACTGACTGTGCATGTTTCCATCCAGCAGTAAATGAATCCAACTGACTGTGCATGTTTCCATCCAGCAGTAAATGAATCCAACTGACTGTGCATGTTTCCATCCAGCTGTAAATGAATCCAACTGACTGTGCATGTTTCCATCCAGCAGTAAATGAATCCAACTGACTGTGCATGTCGTTTCCATCCAGCAGTAAATTAATCCAACTGACTGTGCATGTTTCCATCCAGCAGTAAATGAATCCAACTGACTGTGCATGTTTCCATCCAGCTGTAAATTAATCCAACTGACTGTGCATGTTTCCATCCAGCTGTAAATTAATCCAACTGACTGTGCATGTTTCCATCCAGCTGTAAATTAATCCAACAGACTGTGCATGTTTCCATCCAGCTGTAAATTAATCCAACTGACTGTGCATGTTTCCATCCAGCTGTAAATTAATCCAACTGACTGTGCATGTTTCCATCCAGCTGTAAATGAATCCAACTGACTGTGCATGTTTCCATCCAGCTGTAAATGAATCCAACTGACTGTGCATGTTTCCATCCAGCAGTAAATGAATCCAACTGACTGTGCATGTTTCCATCCAGCAGTAAATGAATCCAACTGACTGTGCATGTTTCCATCCAGCTGTAAATGAATCCAACTGACTGTGCATGTTTCCATCCAGCTGTAAATGAATCCAACTGACTGTGCATGTTTCCATCCAGCAGTAAATGAATCCAACTGACTGTGCATGTTTCCATCCAGCTGTAAATTAATCCAACTGACTGTGCATGTTTCCATCCAGCTGTAAATGGCATAGTTATTTTTCGGAATTATGAAATCAATATTGGAGAAAAAGATGACATTGTATTAGATCATCCCCATCAGATAGCTTGTCTTTAGCAGAACTTTGCCCGCCCAAACCAGTCCTTTGGAATTTTCTCTCTCATATGCCAGATCGTGGACCCGACAAGTCCGTATAGTTCAGACGGGAAATCGAAAATATCTGCTTAATGGGGGCTGATTTTTGTATATGTTTGATAGAACACTGTCAGCACGACAGCTGTGTGTTATCAGAGGCCACGGGCCAGATGTTCCGCATTCTCAAATCATCAGTTACTTCCTGAATCCATCTTTTTAATGGTCTTCCCTTCTCTTTCCGCCATGCTTCCTTTTAGAATGGTCTTCTCCAAGTCATCGTCCTTTTTATATATGTAAAATACTTCAATAGAAACATGTACAAATACAAGAAACATGTACAAATACAAGAAACATGTACAAATACAAGAAACTTGTACAAATACAAGAAACATGTACAAACAAGAAACATGTACAAATACAAGAAACTTGTACAAATACAAGAAACTTGTACAAATACAAGAAACTTATACAAATACAAGAAACATGTACAAATACAAGAAACATGTACAAATACAAGAAACTTGTACAAATACAAGAAACATGTACAAACAAGAAACATGTACAAATACAAGAAACTTGTACAAATACAAGAAACTTGTACAAATACATGTATAAATACAAGAAACTTGTATAAATTTAATTATAATTGTATTTTACTTGCAGATAACAATGTATGTTTCCCTCTATCTATCTATTCTTTAATCTTGTTTTACCTGTCAGCGTCAGGTCGAAAAAGGAGACAACTGACGCGAGGCTCTATGCGTCTTGTCTTTCTTTTTCTTCTCTAGGCCTGATTTGCCCCACAGCTTCAGTGTAAGAAATGATTTTATAGAACGGGCGTTTGTGTGCGCTTCATAAATAGTGTCTTTCGTCGCCTCTTTTATCTCTGAGGTCCACCGTGGACGGCATTTTGCTTTGTATCCACTGTATCGGAGTAACAACATTGCTCTTTGTGGCGCAAAAAGTTCCGAGCAGCTCTCGTTCGAAAGGATGACGACGCTCGGGATTTTCACACGTTTTAAAACGTGAACGGGTACCACCCTATACGGCACTAAAGGGTAAGGGCCAAAACAAAAAGCACTGTCTGTTGGTAATCTGCTTATGTAGCCGAACCATTTAATTTGTTGTTTCTTGATGAAGTTCAGTACTGATGTTGTACCACTTTTCCCGATGTCTTCATCTCTAAACCGATCTCTTCTTGTTACTCCCAACTTTCTGCGTAGACACTTCATCTCTGTTGTGACTAGTTTTCTTCTACCGTTTGATGTCAGCGTCCAGATTTGGCACTGATAGCATATGAACTGCAAAGTCTAACGTTAGAATAAAAGATGAAAGATTCTTAATCAAACATTTAGTATAATTAGATAACAACTTCATATTAGCATTTATTTACCTCTGATTCCTTCAGGTGAACAAATGTATGTCAGCAACGTTGTGTAATAGTGCACTCGCTGTAAACCCCAGTATGTTTCGCTCTTGCACATCTCCCGTATGTTCTTAAAGCATGTCTCCAAAGAATCAGAGAGTCTGTGAAAAACATGAAAATAGTGGCCCCATTAGCTTTGAGAGATAGTATCTGTAGCGCCACCAATTTGAGAGAGATGGATGTCGATATTAGTACCGCCCGAAACACCCGTATGTTGTGGAGGCTTTCAATGGTAGCAAAGAATAGTAACACTGTGGTCTACAAGGCATGTCGTAAGAGGCGACTGAGGTAGGGGTCTAGGAAACTACCCTAGTAAATAAAAATAGTCGCAAAAATCAGATGTGCTGGTCTACTTGTAGGCACATAACTAGCACAACGTACAATAGCTCTTAGACTCAGATCACATACAAATCACAAAGAATGGTTAACAAGTGGTAGATATGGTGCGTTCAAGAAAGAACAAGGCAAAGTACAGCCCGAAAAAACAACATACCAAACATGCAAAAAGATTGATTAATCAACATCAAACTGGCGTGCTGGACCGCTGGACGCTGCTGGATTTGTTGAGGCGGAGATCGGAGCACCTATGAACATGTCCGGAGTGTTATGATGATAGTCCTCATGTAACCTCATGTATAGTCATTTATATATCCATTTAAGGGAGTCTCTGTGCGGTAGAAGTTAGGTGATTATCTCTCGTACTAAAGGTACCATGTTCGCTCACTCGTGGAGCCATCTGGATATTTTCCCAGATATCCCTGATCTGATACACTTTTCTGACGACCAGTGTATATTCCATAATAATATTGAACAGCTTCAAGAACACATAAACTTACTCAACAATAGCTGCCTCAAATACAACATGAAGATCAACATTCAAAAGACAGAAGTCATGACTATAAGCAGAGAACATAAAGATATCAACATAAAAATAAATGACCAAACGCTAAAGCAGGTGAGAGAATTCAAATACCTTGGAAGTATCTTCACATCTGATAGTAGACTGGACAGAGAGATCGAAACTAGAATCCAGAAAGCCAACAACATTATATACCAGCTTACCCCAATTTGAAACACCAGCTATTCCAGTAGTGACTAAAATACAGATTATAAATTCAATCTTTATACCAACACTGTGCTACCAGAGCCAAACATGGGCACTGACAAAAGAACAAGAAAGGAAAATTACCACATGCGAATTGAGATGCCTGAGAAAAGCAGTAAATAAAACAAGAAGAGACCATATAAGAAATGAGGAAATTAGAAGAACAGTCGGAACAACACCTGCTATTAGATTTATGGAAAAACAGAGACTCAAATGGTTTGGCCACTTGGTCAGAATGAACCCGAATACACTAGTTGCAAGAGCGTACAACCTGAAAATGGAATCATCAAGAGGAAAGGGCAGACCAAGAAAAGATGAGTTGATGGAGTTACAGACATCTTAAAACTCCACAATATCACACCATATCAAGCGACCGAGCGTCCATTATCTCGGAAACCGATCATCAGTTAAACCTGCTACGCCTAGCGGCAAAAAGCAGAGAAGGACAAAAGAAAGAAAGAAAGATCCTGATCTCAGTTATCAAGTTCCTAGTCCTTTCGGACGACGATAAAACGTAGGTCCGTGTTTAATTTGAGCATGTAAAAGAGTTCTGGGCATCTCAAGATCGAGAAGAGCAGGCTGGAAAGCTGCTGCCCGAGAAAAATTCATAAGAAAAAATAAAAAAACTGCTCTACAAAAATATCTTCATCACCTTCAAAATTACATCTCGGACCTAGCTGGTGCTACGGAGTTCGTGCACTGCAGTTGAGATCTTCCTGTGTAAGACAGAGATCGGAGCACACCACACATGTTTACTCAACGAAGTGCTTGATGATGGTCCTAGCAATAAATCAATCAATCAATCCATTTGAGTTTCATCTGACCGAGTGTTAAATCAGCAAGCTGTCTGAGTCTAGCTCCAACAGTACTCAAACCATTTAAAAAATGAGGTCACAGCATAGTTACTGACGCCGTTCTCATTATATGTAGATGTAATGATCGATTGACATGGCCATAATCATTGCACTTCAGTGAATAAAAATGTTGGTTCCAATCTCTTTCTCACAGAGAACAATCTCAGCTGTTTTGTATGAACTAAGCAGCATTGATGAGAGTCCACAATGTAATTTGAAGATGAACATGTTTGCAGGAATTTTAATTATTTATTTAATTTTTCCCGGACAGCAACTCTGCAATATTCTCATGTAGACTTTCAACTGCCATTGCTTCTTTTACAAGGTAATACTAATCACGGGACCTACATTTTATCGTCCTGTTCAATTAGAACACCTACAGGGAGATCAGAAGGCACTGGAACAATATCTCTATCGCTCCACGTAGAAAACGAGCACTGTACTTTTAGAAGGGCAAAACACGTAATCACAAAGTACTGTAGTTTTACAAATTACAAAAACAATGACAAAATACAGCAACGTTTCGACCAACACGGCCTTTATCAAGCAAACGAACAACAGGAGTGACAAATTTAAAAACAAATGGACGACCAAAAACAAACGTTTCTAATGAAACGTTTTAGAAACGTTTGTTTTTGTAGTTTGTAAAACTACAGTACTTTGTGATTACGTGTTTTGCCAATCAAATAGTTTTACTGCAGTCTCATCTATTTTGTGAGTACTTTTAGAAGGAGAGGCGTGCAAAGACCCCTGACTTAGTATAACTAGAATGTGAGAGTCGTTACTGGCTGTAGTACCGTTATTTAGGGTGGCGTACGACAGGGACGACGAGAACCGAAGGAATTTAATGGCCGCATGGCTAGTGCAGTCGTCACGAGACTGTTCGTGTTATGATATTTCTTTTATGCCCCGACAGAAAGAATCCTTGGCCTTACCGGGGATTGACCACGGGTCTTCCGCAAAGGAGCCGCGCTCTAATCCATTCGACCAGACGCTTCTCATGTGATAGTTGTTATGCGAATGTTGTAAGTCGGAGTGCTAACAACCTTTGTTTTTCGCTCTTATGCGAGATCGTCCTTACCTCATCACCATTATGGACACACGAGCATATTACAACTAATGTATTACTCAAAAATACGGTGACTTTTGGGTTATGTCCAGGAAACACACTAGCTAACATATGTCTCACCACAATGAGGGCAGCGTCCTGTTGAACTACTTGACTTAACATCCTACTAACACACTTATCTTCCTACTAACACGCTTGTCTTATCATCCTGCTAACACGCTTATCTTATCATCCTACTAACACGCTTATCTTCCTACTAACACGCTTGTCTTATCATCCTGCTAACACGCTTATCTTATCATCCTACTAACACGCTTATCTTATCATATCAATATAGATGGAGACCAAAAAGGCCTTTATCAAGCAAATGATACAACAGGAGTGACGAATTTCACAGCACACTACATATAAAAAAAAATTAATTGCATATCCTTAACAGGACTTGCGAATCAACCCCAGCTTTTTAACGCTGTTTGTGATTTTCTAGACATTATTACGTTTAGTTGTTTGCTATTGCTTTCTGAACGGGTGGTCCCATCGTCCTTTGTTAAAATCCACAGAAACAATTTGCAACCAGCATATACACATTACACTACATATAGACTTTGATTTTTTTTTTTTTCGAACCAGAATTTTCAGCTCTTCGGCTCGGTGCAATGGACATCGTAACCCTTCGGTTCGGTGCCACGAACACCGTAAATCTGGGAAACCTGTAGCTTTTCTGACAGTCCGCGGAGTTGAACCCGCACATACAGAGGACTTGTCACCCGTAGTCCAACGCGCTACGAACACGCTGGGCACGCGGGCCATAGACTTTGATAAAGATGTTCCAACGGTCAAAAATCTTATCATATGGTGTTCAACCACTATGAATTCAGGTGTAGTCACTACGACTAATATACGATACCTCTCACTGATTTGTGCGTGAAGGTTGCTGAAGGTGCGGAAGATTATCCTCATGTTTCTCGCCATACAGACGAAGCTTATTCCGACTTCAGAGGTGTTTGTAATTTAGATTCCTAAGTAAAGAATCATGATTTCTGGTAGTCTAGCCACACATAATGAGAATTGTTGGCCCAAGCTGGCCTCGGACACCGGAGTTTCCACCGCACGTTATCACTAGCGCAATATGTTATCAACCTTGCTATCGACAACCATGAAAAGAAGAATGGAACCCAGACAGTGGATGACAAAATGAGAAAAAATAAATATGGGCGGTATGACATTGTGGCAGGAAGAAATATCTACATTGAAATTCATATCAAGTATTCTTCTTCTCCTTCTTCCAACGCTCTATACTGACCACTTGTTAACCATTCTTTATGACTTGTATGTGATCTGAGTCTAAGAGCGATTGTACTTTGTACTAGTTATTCACCGACAATTAGGCCAGCACATTCGATTTCTGCGATGCTTTTATTTACTAGGGTAGCTTCCCTAGGCCCTACCTCAGTCGCCTCATCGACACGCCTTGTATGTCGCAATGCTACTATTCTTTGTGTTGCAGGAGCAGGAGATATGCTGTTGATTGACTTTTATTATGAGTCTATGATGAGAGCTCTTAATATGAATGACATACTGGTCCCTGTAGACGTCTTGAATACTCTTTTCTATTCTATCGGTTTGGCCACGGCACCACTGGTAACCATACCAGAACCAAGATTCTCTGTAGTTCTATTTAAGATTTCTATTTCTGCTGCTGTAGGAACAAGAGAATCTCTCTCCAAATCAAATCACAAATACCAAATCTCAGATAAAATTTAATCAAATTTTTAATTTCTCTCTCAGCTAACCTTACTGAGCACTTTATCATTTTTCATGAATTAAAAAAACAACAATCCTACAGAAATCAATGTCTCGAGAGATCCCAGGCTTTGACAGAAAAACTTCACTGTCTTGAATATCTAGCTAGGCCTACCAGAAAATCCCCACTGGTCTATCAGATCTTCCATGTCCACTGGATCTCTATAAATAACACAGGGTCTGCTCTACTCGAGCTCCCTCCACACTAACACTTGTCCTCAGTGTCTTTTCAGTCTGTCTCCCGAATTCCGTCCCACAGTATTTATACCAGGCTGGTATTATGCAATCTATATTTGCTAAGATTTTATAATGGTCTGGTCATTCCTTCCTTGCTTTCATTCTACTAGACTTGCTAAGGTTTTATAATGGTCTGATCATTCCTTTCTTGCCTTCATTCTACTAGACATGCTAAGATTTTATAATGGTCTGGTCATTCCTTCCTTGCCTTCATTCTACTAGACATGCTAAGGTTTTATAATGGTCTGGTCGTTCCTTCCTTGCTTTCATTCTACTAGACTTGCTAAGGTTTTATAATGGTCTGATCATTCCTTCCTTCCTTATTCTACTAGACATGCTAAGGTTTTATAATGGTCTGATCATTTCTTCCTTACCTTCATTCTACTAGACATGCTAAGGTTTTATAATGGTCTGATCATTCCTTCCTTGCTTTCATTCTACTAGACATGCTAAGGTTTTATAATGGTCTGGTCGTTCCTTCCTTGCCTTCATTCTACTAGACATATATCTTTATTTATCGTTATCTCCTGGTATAAATAAACATAATCTCACTACTACAGTTGCATCCCTTGACGGCCCTGGTAAAACTCGGGAGAGAAAGTACTTAATATAGGCGTTTGTCTTCTTCTTCACCCTTCGCCCCTAGGGAAGAGGTCCGCAATCAAGGCCTTCCAAGCCCGCCTATCCAAGACCATCTTTTCCAGATCTCACCACTCTCTCCCCGTTTTTGTGCGTTCCATATCTAACTCCCGTCTCCAGGTGTTTCTGGGTCTTCCTATTCTATTGCCTGGGGTTCCATTCGGAGAGCCTGTCTCGCGATGCTGTCAGGGTTTCTCAGTGTGTGTCCTATCCATCGCCACCTTCTGCTCATTATCTCCTGTTCCACTTGCCGTTGTCCTGCCCTATCCCACAGTTCTATGTTTGTGGTCTTGTCATACCATCTCAAATGGAGTATCCTGCGTAGGCATCTATTGATGAATGTCTGCAGTTTTTTGGTGTTCACCTTAGTCGTTCTCCATGTCTCCGCTCCATACAGAAGGACAGACTTGACATTTGAATTAAATATCATTATCTTAGTTTTATTCCTGATCATTCTTGAACTCCATATGTTCTTCAGAATGGCAAATGCTGATCTTGCCTTTTGTATTCTAACCTAACGTCTTCATCTGTGCCACCTTGAATGTTGACGACACTTCCAGATATGTAAATGTGTCAACCTCTTTTAGTGGTGATCCTCTCAATAAGATTGGGTCTCTGGAACCAGCATTTAATCTCATGATCTTTGTTTTCTCCCGATGAATAGTCAGGCCTAGTTGCTGTGAGACTGTTTCTAGTTTTGTTATTTTCTCTTGCATCTGCTGATGGTTGTGAGAGAGGAGTGCTAGATCATCTGCAAAATCCAGATCCTTCAATTGACCCATCATGGTCCATTGTATTCCATTTCTTCCCCTGGCAGTTGTTGATCTCATTATCAGTCAATAGCCAGAAGGAAAAGGAAGGGCGATAAAAGGCAGCCCTGTTGCACACCAGTCTTTATTTCAAAGGCCTCTGTCAATTTTCCTTCATGCAGTACTCTAGCCGTTGTCTCCTCATACATTTTCTTTATTAGGTTGGTTAGCTTCTGGGAACGCCATATTGTCGTAGAAGTTTCCAGAGTGTTTCCCTGTCTAGGCTATCAAATGCCTTTTCATAGTCCACAAAGTTGATATAGAGGAATGAGTTCCACTCGATGCTCTGCTCCACTATGATACGCAGCGTCGATATTTGATCTGTGCAGGATCTGTTTTGCCTAAATCCTGCTTGTTCATCCCTAAGTACTGCATCTGTAGTTTTCTTGAGTCTCTCTAGGATGATTCGACTTAGTATTTTGCCTGGTACAGACAGGAGCATTATTCCTCTATAGTTCGAGCATTCTTGGAGATCACCCTTTTTAGGTAGTTTGACTATATAGCCCTCTCTCCAGTCTTTTGGTATTTCTTCCCTCTCCCAAATTTTTCCCAACAAGCCATGTAGCATGTCTGTTGAGATGTCAGCATTTGCCTGTATGGTCATTGCAGGTATACCATCTGGGCCTGTAGCTTTACCATTTCGTAGTTGGAGAATGGCCTTCTTTATTTCTGCTTTGATTGGCTTGCTACAGTCGATTGTTAGATCTTTTGCAGCTGGATCTATGTCCGGTTGGCCTAGGGGAACTGGCCTGTTTAGAAGGTCCTTGAAGTGTTCTGCCCACCTCTGCATCTGTTCTTGAGCATTGCCGAGTAATCTTCGAGCCTTGTCCTTAATCGGTTTATTTGTTTGTTGATATTTCCCTGTCAATTGCCTTGTGTTATCGTATAAATCTTTCAGGTTACCCTTAGCTGCTGCCTCTTCTGCTTCTCTTGCCAGGTCCTCTATATACTTTCTTTTATCTGCTTTTATACTTCTCTTCACCTCCCTGTTGGCTTTTGTGTACTTTTCTTGTGCTGCGACCTTTGCTGATCTTGTTCTGCTATTACAGAGATCAGCCTTTCTGCCTCTTCTCTCTGTTATCTTATCTAACGTTGACTCTGATAGCCATTCCTTGTGGTGGTGTGTCTTTTTCCAAGGGTAGTTTCACATGTACTAGTCCAGGCTTCTTTAACTTTATGCCAGTGGTCTTCAATACTTCCTTCATCAACTTCTAGGGTCTCGAATTTGTTGGAAATCGTGACACTAAATACATCCTTTCCCTTCTGCTCCTTCAGATGTCCACATTGTATCTCACCCTGTTACCATGCGTGGTCGTCATGAATCTCTTGAGTTTCATTCGCACCTTTGCTATAACAAGGTGGTGGTCAGAGGCCACATCTGTTCCTCTATAGACTTTTACATCGTACAGCGACCTTCTGAACTTCCCTGTTATGCAGATGTGGTCGATTTGGTTTTCTGTCCTGTGGTCTGGTGATATCCATGTAGCTGTGTGGATTCTTTTGTGCTTTTGTGGATTCTTATCCAACTGGTTTGCTGCGCAAAGATCCACGAACATTTCTCCATTTTCATTTATTTCCCCTAGTCCATGTTTGCCCATGGTTTCCTCAAGCCCAGTTGTCTCTACCTATCTTTGCATTAAAGTCCCTTAGCAAAATAGTAAGATCCTTACTTTTAAATTTGCCTAATACACCCTGTAACTTGTTGTAAAACTCTTCTTTTATTTGTTCTTTGCTGTCATTTGTTGGGGCGTAGTATTGGACTATGTTCAGTTTAATTTTTGCATTGGAGGTTTTGAAAGTTGCCCGGATCATTCTTGGTCATAACGGCTCCCATTCAATTAATGCCTTTATAGGCGTTTGTGGTGATCAATATTCACCTTCGTCAGCCGACAGGACACATGATGATAGACAAACTATCGATAGTTAGAGGAATAAAACTATATGAATCTTACTTGCACATCTGGTCTATGCCCTCTGCATCAACAAAAATTAGCGATCCTTTAGTATAGTTTTTTTGGAAATCTTCAAAATAGCCGAAATATGTGGTGACACATTCTTTAAAATGAACCTTGCATTGCCCGGCTTTGTTGTTGATGCTGCGAACCTGTTCTCCTCTAACGACGTCTTGCGTGATCAGCGAGGGTTCTTGTAATAAACACTCTAAATAACAGATAATTAGAAGTGAGAACATGAAAGTTGAGAGGAAATGACGAAGAGGGAAGACAAAGAGAAAGGTGGACTAGGATCAAGGCAAATACGATGAAGAAGTTGAGGAACATGTCAAAGAAAGAGACGGATCTACAATAAGATGTATACTTACTTACAGTGGCGGCTCGTTATTAAGAGCCAGTGGGGCCGGACCCACTAAAAATAATGTATAACGTGTATTTATTATTTAAAAATTAAAATATAGCAACCAAAAACCATGATTTATCCGGAAAAAATGTCTGGCCCCACCAACAAAAATGATCACGAGCCGCCACTGCTTACCTATATTTCCTCCCTCCTAGTGGGACATAGGTTGTTCCTATATATACCCAACAATTGTTCGCAACTTTTTCCGAGCCTCTTGCTATTTTCCTTATGGTCTCCCAGGATAGTCGAGCACCCTTCAGTTCCTCAAGAAGACTTCGTCTCCAAGTCTGTTTAGGACGCCATCTTTTCCGTTGTCCTTGCGGGTTCCCCTCAAGTGCTTGTCTAGTGACATTTGACTGTGTCTTCCTTGAGATATGTACGACAAATCACCATTTTCTCCTCTTAATTAACCTGGGTCATCAGATCCATGTGTTATCATGTGGTCTCCAGGTTGTAGTTTGTGCGATGGGCTAACTGCCCATCCATTTCAACAAGGCTGGATCATTGAAGAAGAAAAAGAAGAAACAAGAACGTAGTTACAGAAATGGAAAATATATTGTTCAAATAAGGAGTAAAAAAACAAAGAGAAAGTGGTAGTAAAATTTGAATAGAAAAGAGAAAGTAAAATATTATCAAATTGAGACTGACGAAAAATCTTCTTCTTCATTGAACGCTCCATATCGATCACTTGTCAACCACTCTGTGTGATGTGTATGTGATCTGAGCCTAAGAGCGATGTACGTTGTGCTAGTTATGCGCATAAAAATAGGCCAGAACATTTGATTTCTGCGCTGATTTTTATTTACTATGTAGCATCCTAAGGCCTACATCAGTCGCTTCTTACGACATGTATTGTAGGCTGCAGTGGTACTATTCTTTGCTTCCATTGCGAGCTCCGTCATCACACATGGGCGTGAAGAAGGTATTACAAATAAATAAAAAAAACGTAATTATAACTCTAGTTTCTTGGAATTCTGTCTTCTTGTGAACTGGTCACCGATATTTCTGAAGTATAAATCTTAGAAATGGACACAATGATTGATTGATTATTATTATTGTCTTGAACGGGCTATCATCATTACTCTTATGTGGCTAACCATGCGTGCACCAATCTCTTTCTTACACAGGAATACATCAGCGGCAGAGCACGAACTCCTTAGCACCTGGTAGGGTCCCCGATTTAATTTTGGAGATGGGGAAAATGTTTGTAGGAATGTGATTTTAATCTTTCATAATGAATTTTCACCAGGCAGAAGCGTTGCAGCCTGCTCTTATCGATTTGTAACTGCCAAGGGTTATTTTGTGCGTTCACTTTCAATACGGGACCTACATTTTATCGCCAGTCTCCAATAGGACTAGCAACTCTATCTCTACACTGGTCAAACCTATCGTCAGTCTCAAGGACTGGAACTCTATCTCACTACACTGAGATCAGACCTTTTATCGTCAGTCTCATGGACTCACATCTATCTAATACTGAGATCAAACCTTTTATCGTCAGTCTCCAATGGACTAGCAACTCATCTCCATACACTGAGATCAAACGCCGCGTTCGTGGAGTTCGAATCCGGATCGACGTTCTGTTCACATGCATTTTCCCTGAACCTTTAGAATTGTTGCTGAGCTACGAAGTCCTGTTTTAATACTCGGCGGATGGAGTATTTCGTGCAGATTTACCTCGGGATGGGTGAATTTCTTGTCGAGTTTAATACTCTCGGGGATGGGTATATTTCTGTGCAGAGTTTCATTTCGCGGATGGGTGATATTTCTGTAGCAGACTTTAAACTCTGGCGGTGGAGTAGAATTTCTGTGCAGAGTTCAATACTCTCGGCGGATGGAGTATATTTGTGCAGAGTTTAATACTCTCGGCATGGAGTGATATTTCTGTGCAGAGTTTAATACTCTCGGCGGATGGAGTGATATTTCTGTGCAGAGTTTAATACTCTCGGCGGATGGAGGATTTTTGTGCAGAGTTTAATACTCTCGGCGGATGGATGACATTTTGTGCAGAGTTTAATACTCTCGGCGGATGGAGGACTTTTGTGCAGAGTTTAATACTCTCGGCGGATGGAGTAACATTTCTGTGCAGAGTTTAATACTCTCGGCGGATGGAGTAACATTTCTGTGCAGAGTTTAATACTCTCGGCGGATGGAGTAACATTTCTGTGCAGAGTTTAATACTCTCGGCGGATGGAGTAACATTTCTGTGCAGAGTTTAATACTCTCGGCGGATGGAGTGACATTTCTGTGCAGAGTTTAATACTCTCGGCGGATGGAGTGACATTTTGTGAGAGTTTAATACTCTCGGCGGATGGAGTGAATTTCTGTGCAGGTTTAATACTCTCGGCGGATGGAGTGACATTTTGTGCAGAGTTTAATACTCTCGGCGGATGGAGTGAATTTCTGTGCAGAGTTTAATACTCTCGGCGGATGGAGTACATTTCATGTGCAGAGTTTAATACTCTCGGCGGATGGAGTAACATTTCTGTGCAGAGTTTAATACTCTCGGCGGATGAAGTAACATTTCTGTGCAGAGTTTAATACTCTCGGCGGATGGAGTGACATTTCTGTGCAGAGTTTAATACTCTCGGCGGATGGAGTAATATTTCTGTGCAGAGTTTAATACTCTCGGCGGATGGAGTAACATTTCTGTGCAGAGTTTAATACTCTCGGCGGATGGAGTAACATTTCTGTGCAGAGTTTAATACTCTCGGCGGATGGAGTAACATTTCTGTGCAGAGTTTAATACTCTCGGCGGATGGAGTAACATTTCTGTGCAGAGTTTAATACTCTCGGCGGATGGAGTAACATTTCTGTGCAGAGTTTAATACTCTCGGCGGATGGAGTAACATTTCTGTGCAGAGTTTAATACTCTCGGCGGATGGAGTGACATTTCTGTGCAGAGTTTAATACTCACGGCGGATGGAGTGACATTTCTGTGCAGAGTTTAATACTCACGGCGGATGGAGTGACATTTCTGTGCAGAGTTTAATACTCTCGGCGGATGGAGTGAAATTTCTGTGCAGAGTTTAATACTCTCGGCGGATGGAGTGACATTTTGTGCAAGTTTAATACTCTCGGCGGATGGAGTACATTTCTGTGCAGAGTTTAATACTCTCGGCGGATGGAGTGAAATTTCTGTGCAGAGTTTAATACTCTCGGCGGATGGAGTGATATTTCTGTGCAGAGTTTAATACTCTCGGCGGATGGAGTGACATGTTTGTGCAGAGTTTAATACTCTCGGCGGATGGAGTGACATTTTTGTGCAGAGTTTAATACTCTCGGCGGATGGAGTGATATTTCTGTGCAGAGTTTAATACTCTCGGCGGATGGAGTGATATTTCTGTGCAGAGTTTAATACTCTCGGCGGATGGAGTGATATTTCTGTGCAGAGTTTAATACTCTCGGCGGATGGAGTGACATTTCTGTGCAGAGTTTAATACTCTCGGCGGATGGAGTGACATTTCTGTGCAGAGTTTAATACTCTCGGCGGATGGAGTAACATTTCTGTGCAGAGTTTAATACTCTCGGCGGATGGAGTAACATTTCTGTGCAGAGTTTAATACTCTCGGCGGATGAAGTGACATTTCTGTGCGAGTTTAATACTCTCGGCGGATGGAGTAACATTTCTGTGCAGAGTTTAATACTCTCGGCGGATGGAGTAACATTTCTGTGCAGAGTTTAATACTCTCGGCGGATGGAGTAACATTTCTGTGCAGAGTTTAATACTCTCGGCGGATGGAGTAACATTTCTGTGCAGAGTTTAATACTCTCGGCGGATGGAGTAACATTTCTGTGCAGAGTTTAATACTCTCGGCGGATGGAGTGACATTTTTGTGCAGAGTTTAATACTCTCGGCGGATGGAGTGACATTTCTGTGCAGAGTTTAATACTCTCGGCGGATGGAGTGACATTTTGTGAGAGTTTAATACTCTGGCTGGATGGAGTGATATTTCTGTGCAGAGTTTAATACTCTCGGCGGATGGAGTGATATTTCTGTGCAGAGTTTAATACTCTCGGCGGATGGAGTGACATTTTTGTGCAGAGTTTAATACTCTCGGCGGATGGAGTGATATTTCTGTGCAGAGTTTAATACTCTCGGCGGATGGAGTGACATTTTTGTGCAGAGTTTAATACTCTAGGCGGATGGAGTAACATTTCTGTGCAGAGTTTAATTTTCTCGGCGGATGGAGTAACATTTCTGTGCAGAGTTTAATACTCTCGGCGGATGGAGTAACATTTCTGTGCAGAGTTTAATACTCTCGGCGGATGGAGTAACATTTCTGTGCAGAGTTTAATACTCTCGGCGGATGGAGTAACATTTCTGTGCAGAGTTTAATACTCTCGGCGGATGGAGTAACATTTCTGTGCAGAGTTTAATACTCTCGGCGGATGGAGTAACATTTCTGTGCAGAGTTTAATACTCTCGGCGGATGGAGTAACATTTCTGTGCAGAGTTTAATACTCTCGGCGGATGGAGTAACATTTCTGTGCAGAGTTTAATACTCTCGGCGGATGGAGTGACATTTTTGTGCAGAGTTTAATACTCTCGGCGGATGGAGTAACATTTCTGTGCAGAGTTTAATACTCTCGGCGGATGGAGTAACATTTCTGTGCAGAGTTTAATACTCTCGGCGGATGGAGTGACATTTCTGTGCAGAGTTTAATACTCTCGGCGGATGGAGTGACATTTTTGTGCAGAGTTTAATACTCTCGGCGGATGGAGTGACATTTTTGTGCAGAGTTTAATACTCTCGGCGGATGGAGTGATATTTCTGTGCAGAGTTTAATACTCTCGGCGGATGGAGTGACATTTCTGTGCAGAGTTTAATACTCTCGGCGGATGGAGTGACATTTTTGTGCAGAGTTTAATACTCTCGGCGGATGGAGTGATATTTCTGTGCAGAGTTTAATACTCTCGGCGGATGGAGTGACATTTTTGTGCAGAAGTTTAATACTCTGGCGGATGGAGTACATTTTGTGCAGAGTTTAATACTCTCGGCGGATGGAGTACATTTCTGTGCGATTTAATACTCTCGGCGGATGGAGTACATTTCTGTGCGAAGTTTAATACTCTCGGCGGATGGAGTAACATTTCTGTGGCAGAGTTTAATACTCTCGGCGGATGGAGTAACATTTCTGTGCAGAGTTTAATACTCTCGGCGGATGGAGTAACATTTCTGTGCAGAGTTTAATACTCTCGGCGGATGGAGTAACATTTCTGTGCAGAGTTTAATACTCTCGGCGGATGGAGTAACATTTCTGTGCAGAGTTGTAAACTCTCGGCAATGGAATGGCGCTAACCTTTCTGCTGAAGTTTAATACTCTCGGGGATGGAGTGACATTTCTGTGCAGAGTTTAATACTCTCGGCGGATGGAGTGACATTTTGTGCGAGGTTTAATACTCTCGGCGGATGGAGTGATATTTCTGTGCAGAGTTTAATACTCTCGGCGGATGGAGTGACATTTTTGTGCAGGATTTAATACTCTCGGCGGATGGAGTAACATTTCTGTGCAGAGTTTAATACTCTCGGCGGATGGAGTGATATTTCTGTGCAGAGTTTAATACTCTCGGCGGATGGAGTGACATGTTTGTGCAGAGTTTAATACTCTCGGCGGATGGAGTGACATTTTTGTGCAGAGTTTAATACTCTCGGCGGATGGAGTGATATTTCTGTGCAGAGTTTAATACTCTCGGCGGATGGAGTGACATTTTTGTGCAGAGTTTAATACTCTCGGCGGATGGAGTAACATTTCTGTGCAGAGTTTAATACTCTCGGCGGATGGAGTGATATTTCTGTGCAGAGTTTAATACTCTCGGCGGATGGAGTGACATTTTTGTGCAGAGTTATACCTCTCGGCGGATGGAGTGATATTTCTGTGCAGAGTTTAATACTCTCGGCGGATGGTAGATATTTCTGTGCAGAGTTTAATACTCTCGGCGGATGGAGTGACATTTCTGTGCAGAGTTTAATACTCTCGGCGGATGGAGTGACATTTTTGTGGAGAGAGACCGAACCATATAGGGTAAAACCTGGTGCAATCCTGAAGTCAATCCTTCGGCGCTATATCCTTTTTAGACACTGAAATCAGGGATCTCGGAAATATAACGGTCGCTCCATGTTGAAAACGAATAAAGTAGTTCTGGGGGGATAGACAATCAGAGATCCAAGTCCCGAATGTTTCTCTTGCTCAACGATGACCATCACGATTCAGGAAATGCAGATATTAACAAATCTTGCTATTGGACACTTGGTCTTGCCCATCGTTAGTCACTTTCTTTTCTCTAATCTTGTCTTGCCTCACAACGTCAGGGTATTTCTAGAACGAGCTTTTGTTGGCGCTTCTTAAGCCGTGTTTTTCATCGCCTTTGTTATCTCGAGATCCATCTTTTGCGTGGACGGCCTTTTACTTTGTATCTACTACCGTATCGGAGTAACATTGCTCTTTGATGTGCACTGTCTGTTGGTAATCTGCTTATGTGGCCGAATCGTTTCATGTGTTGTTCTTTTGATGCATTTGCAGTACTGATGTTGTACCCACTTGTTTCATGGTGTCTTCATGTTGAAATCGGTCTCTTCTTGTTATTCCCAGCACTCTGCGTAGACATTCATCTCTGTCGTGACTAGTGAAAGTCACTGCTATTCATTATGTTAACATGTCAATATTAACGTGTCATCTTAATGTGTAGTATCAAATTTGATGAGTAATTTCTGTCTTTTTCAATATTCAACTTCAACCCAGTCGCTGACCAAAGTTAGAGAGATGTGTGTCGATATTAGTGCAGCCTGAAAAGAACGACATACCAAATATGCAAAATGATTGATTAATCAACATTGAACTGACGTATTGCGCCTCTGGATGGTGCTGGATTTGTTGAGGGGGATATCGGAGCACCTATAGACATGTCTGCATGGTTATGATGATAGTTCTCATCAAGTAAATGATAACTGATATTTCAATATAGTAATGATAGATTTATTCAGTAGGTGATGAAATCAAGGAAATGTCGTAAGCCACTAGTAACAACTATTATAAGAAGGAGAAGATGGAGATATGTTGAGAAGAAATGATCAAAGAGTATCAAAGCATGCATTGAAGTGGGATGCAGAGGGTTCAAAAAAAAAAAGAGGACGACCTAAGGAGGCCCTGAAGCGAACTTTGCTGAGAGAGGCCAGAAATATCGATTTCAGTTCCATGGAAGAGATTGAACGAGTTGCTCAAGATAGAGCGGTATGGAGAAATTGCTTGCAGGCCCTATGTAACGTATAACAGTACGAGATGAATTATTTAATGATAGCATTAACTAGAACCATCACAACAGATGATTTATAATGTTTGATTACTTACGGTTAAATCTAAGACTCCATAGCAAGATTGCCAGTTTGAATGTCATGATAGCCTTAGTCTAATAGATGCCATTACGTTGTTCTGTGTTGTTAAGATTGTGTCCAAACTGAATAAAATTACGACTAACAACTGTTGTTAATGTTTTGTTAATTTCTTTTTGGAATACTGAATTTATGGCAAAACACGTAAAAACAAAGTACTGTAGTTTTACAAAATATAAAAACAATGACAATACAAAGCAACGTTTCGACCAAAAGGACTTTATCAAGCAAAGAATATAACAGAAGTTAAGAATTTCACTTCTTTCACATCACTTTATTGTTTATCTTCTTTTTTCTACTTCTAGTTTTTTGCATTTATTTAGTTATTTGTTTTTAGTAACAGATTTTTATTTTATGGCCGTTAGGAATTTATTGTTGTATTCTATTTGTAGTGTGTTGAATTTAGAACAGCAGTTTCCAAATTGTTATAAACACTTACACACTTTGTTTACATCTATGCAACAGTGTACAACAACATCTAGCTTCAGATAGAACTAACTAACACATCTTAAACACGTGTGGTTGATAAAGGATGGCGACACGCATGGCGACAGCTTCGGGTATACAGTCTTAATTGATCTGCCCTATGAAATTCCCAACGTATTCTCTAAAATGGGTACAAAACGGTTTAATCACATGTTTGACTACTATTACAACTACTTCGTGCGATATAATGACTGTACTTCATTCAGTGCTACATAGAACCAATATTGATATACGGATGCGAGTCATGGACAATAAACAAACAGGTCGAAAAATCTCTGAAGGCCACAGAGATGTGGTTTTACAGAAGAATGATGAGAATCCATGAACAACTAAAATGATAAATGTTGAGGTGTTAAATGAGGTCAAGACAGAAGAAAGTTTTCATCAATATAAGAAAAAGGCAGTCATTATTTTCGGGCATGTGATGAGGAGGAAGGTTTAGAACACATTGTGACAACCGGTAAAATCGAGGGTAGACGAGACAGAGGAAGACAGAGAGATACAATTTTGGATAGCCTGACTTCATGACACGGAAGAGCGTCAACATCTGAGATGATAGCAAATACCAGAGTCAGAGATTTGTAGAGATCCATGATCGTCTACGCCAGCCGGCAATGCACCTGATGATGATGATGATTAATATAAGGAAGCTTGCCCTAGGTGCCTTACTGTTCGACCTGACGCCGGGAAGCAAATCAGGAATAGAGAGTGGATAGGTTAAATTGTTACTTCTTTCTAATAGTAGTAGTACTACTACTACTACTACTACTACTACTACTACTACTACTAGTACTACTACTACTACTACTACTACTACTCTTACAGTTACTACTACATTTACTACTACAATTCCTATTACAAAAACTATTATTACTACTCTTACAGTTACTACTACATTTACTACTACAATTCCTATTACAAAAACTATTATTACTACTCTTTGTGTTGTATCTAAGGGATCTAAATCAGATATATTGACTTCACTACGTCAGGTTTTATCACGTATGGTTTGGTCCTTCTTCACAGAAATGGCACTTCACCTGCCGAGGGTATTGCACAAACCTCGAACCTAGCAGGTACGGCAACAATCGTAAGGATCTCTTGAAAAAAATGAACACATGAACAGAACGGCGTGGTCCGGATTCAAACCGACGACCTTCGGAAAGCAAGGCAATGGTTTAACTCACTCTTTGTGATATGTTTGATCATTGCCAAGAACGTGTATACGTTGCACATTGGTTTGTAGGCACATAGACTTGTATAACCATTTAGAAGACTACTTATAATACTGCTGCTACTACTATTACTTCTCTTATGTTATACGACTATTAATGCTACTACTATTAATGCTACTACTACTACTACTATTACTATTACTACTACCACTAATACTACTACTACTATTACTATTACTACTACCACTAATACTACTACTACTATTACTTCTACCACTAATACTGTTATTGTCATATTCTAAATGTCTCCAAGTAAAACCCCTGCCAACATTACCAGAACACAACGCTAGAACATTACTAGAACATATTCAAACACTACATCCAACATGCATAATAATATTTCTACTGTTGGTCTCTCTCTATATGTCACTCTCGTGCAGTCATTATTTCATTAAATCAAGTGTTATATAATTGCGTGTATAAAAGTGTCCATAACAGCGTTCACCCGTTTGTTGTCTGGGCTTGTTGCCAAGGGAAGTTACAAATAGTACCACTGCGACCTACAAGACATGTCGTATTTTTTATGTTTTTTTCGATCCAGAAGCACTTGAGCTTTCAGCACTTCGGCTCGATGCCATGGATATCGTAAATCTGGAGAACCGTTGGCTTTTCAGCAATCCCGCGAAATTGAACCGCACTCACAGGGGCTTGTCACCCGTCGTCCAACGCGCTACGAACACGCTGGGAAGGCGGACAAGACAGGTCGTAAGAGGCGACTGATGTATGCGCCTAGGAAGCTACCTAGTAAATAAAAAGCGTCGTAGAAATAGGATGTGCTGGCCTACTTGTAGGCACATAACTGTCATAGCATACAATCGTGATGCATTGACATTTAACAAATCAGTGAGAAAACGTAGACGTGCGAATGAATATAAAACGTAGACGTGTGAGTGAATATAAAACGTAGACGTGTGTGTGAATGTAAAACGTAGACGTGCGAGTGAATATAAAACGTAGACGTGTGTGTGAATGTAAAACGTAGACGTGCGTGTGAATATAAAACGTAGAGGTGCGAGTGAATATAAAACGTAGACGTATGTGTGAATATAAAACGTAGACGTGCGTGTGAATATAAAACGTAGACGTGTGTGTGAATATAAAACGTAGACGTGCGTGTGAAAATAAAACGTAGACGTGCGAGTGAATATAAAACGTAGACGTATGTGTGAATATAAAACGTAGACGTGCGTGTGAATATAAAACGTAGACGTGCGAGTGAATATAAAACGTAGACGTGTGTGATAAAATATAAAACGTAGACGTGTTGATAAATATAAAACGTAGACGTGTGTATAAATATAAAACGTAGACGTGCGTGTAAAATAAAACGTAGACGTGCGTGTAAATATAAAACGTAGACGTGCGTGTAAATATAAAACGTAGACGTGTGTGTAAATATAAAACGTAGACGGTGATTTGTAAGATAATATAAAACGTAGACGTGCGTGTAAATATAAAACGTAGACGTGCGTGTAAATATAAAACGTAGACGTGCGTGTGAATATAACTAAGGACAAAGATTGACTTCATATCAACGTTTTCACATATCGCTCGTTCCCTCTCCGTAGAAATGATTCGTCACCCTGTACGAAACACGAAACTCATAGCTCCAGCAACAACCCATGGATCTTCGAACAAATGCACTCTTGTACCGAACAACACAGTTAAAACTCGAGACCCAGACCTTCGAAGCCAATGATAACGGTTTAACCACTAGATCACAAAGACCCCAGAATGTGTGAATATATGTAACATAAGTTCTCCTCCGTATGCCATGCGAAGATACAATAGAAGAGTCATATACCATAGACAGAGAGAGAACAAATAGTGAGTCCTCCGTATGACATAGACAAGAAGATAACAACTAAGGCGTCAGTATACCATAGACAGCAAAGATAACAAATGGAAGGAGGCAGTAATACCATAGACAGAGCAGAGAACAAATAGATATGTCCAAAAGGAACTCAGAATTAAAGAAAATGACCCGATGCTACAAATTAGAATGAAAAAAACTGAAGTATTATGGACGCATTAAAAGACATGATGGATTGTAATTTACAACTGTAGGAGAAGAGATAGGTTTCGAGCAAAGAGAAAAAAAAGAAAAACTACGAAAAAGATAAGATTCAATTTGTGGTAGACGAATTGAACATGACGACCACGGAATCGGAATCTATCTATCTATTTTCTAATCCTGTTTGCCTTTCAACGTCAGGTTGAAAAAGGAGACACCTGGGCAGAGTCTCTCTATGCACCTTTCTTTCTCTTCTCCAATCCTGATTTAGTTCACAGCTTCAGGGTAAGAAGAGATTTCTAGCACAGGCTTTTGTGTGTGCTTCATAAATAGTGTCTTTCGTCGCCTCTGTTATCTCTGAGAGTCCACCTTTTGCATGGCCGGCCTTTTGCTTTGTATCCACTGTATCGTAGCAACAGTGCTCTCTGTGATATACTACCTGTTGGTAATCTGCTTATGTGGTCGAACTATTTAATTTGTTGTTTCTTGATAAAGTTCAGTACTGATGTTGCACCCATTTTTTTCTGATGTCTTCATTTCTAAGAATCGGCATAGCTGGCCTAAAGAGGAGCCACAGAATCAGGATATCTGGTCTATAGAGGAGCTACGGAATCGGAACATCTGACATATAAGAGAGCCACGGAATCGGAACATCTGGCTTATAGGAAGGTGCCACGAAGGCGGGATATCTGGTATATAAGTGAGAGCCATGGAGACGGGATATCTGGTATATAAGTGAGAGCCATGGAGGCGGGATATCTGGTATATAAGTGAGAGCCATGGAGGCAGGATATCTAGGTATATAAGTGTGAGAGCCATGAGGCAGGATATCTGGTATATAAGTGAGAAGCCATGGAGGCAGATATCTGGTATATAAGTGAGAGCCATGGAGGCGGATATCTGGAATATAAGTGAGAGCCATGGAGGCAGGATATCTGGTATATAAGGAGAGCCATGGGCAGGATATCTGGTATATAAGAGAGAGCCATGGGGCAGGATATCTGGTATATAAGTGAGAGCCATGGAGCAGGATATCTGGTATATAAGTGAGAGCCATGGAGCGGGATATCTGGTATATAAGTGAGAGCCATGGAGGCGGATATCTGAGTATATAAGTGTAGAGAGCCATGGAGGCAGGATATCTGGTATATAAGTAGAGAGCCATGGAGGCGGATATCTGGTATATAAGTGAGAGCCATGGAGCAGGATATCTGGAATATAAGTGAGAGCCATGGAGCAGGATATCTGGAATATAAGTGAGAGCCATGGAGGCGGGATATCTGGAATATAAGTGAGAGCCATGGAGGCGGGATATCTGGAATATAAGTGAGAGCCATGGAGACAGGATATCTGGTATATAAGTGTGAGAGCCATGGAGGCAGGATATCTGGTATATAAGTGAGAGCCATGGAGGCGGGATATCTGGTATATAAGTGAGAGAGAGAATTCGGAGGACTGTTATGGTGACAATGTTTTGCTAACGTGAAGATCATAGTGATAATCTTATTTTCTTGTGAAGCTGAAGATCATGGGAAGCTAATAGCAGAAATGGCGAACAGCGGTTTCAGTTTCAGGTTTGGAATATGCTTCATTTGCACTCCGGACATAGTCCATAGGTGCTCGATCTTCTGTAATTATCTCACAGCGTCGGCGACTGAATGTCCAGTTCTATTTTGATTAGTGAGACTACTCGTATACCTGTTGTACCGTTCTTTTCTTGCCACAGCAATCTTCAAACCCAGTTCTGCATGATCTAGTAGTTGGCGTGGATTGGTTTAGATGAAGTCTTCTCTGCGGCCACGTTCTAGTGAGGAGCGTTCACGATGTCAGCTCTGTCCATTGGCTGGCCTCTGATATATGAGCATAACCAGCCAGTCTGTCTGTCTCTCATTGCCAACGAGCCGATTCCCCGGGAAAAAGGAGACCATGTAATTCTGCAAATTGTGACGCCTGCAGTGATTCAGTTCATTGCCTGCGACCGAGACACTCTTTGCCTGGATCATACTCAATGAGTCACTCAGAATGCGCATGAGTGTAGTTTTGTGACTCTAGCCAGAAGGTAGTGCATTGATACCGCCAATACCTCCATTGTCATGCTGCTGTTGTCATACTGGAATGCACCACTGGCTTCCTTGACCATTCTGCCACATGAGCTTGCAGAAGGCCCATGCAGACTTTTCGTGACGACTGACCGATCCATCCGTGTAAATGCAGACGTCGTCTGCATTCGTGTTTCATCGATGATGGCTTTGATGAACAACGGTTATGATGAACAAACTCAATCTGCCGTATGCAGTTATATTACGGGTGCAGAAAGCTGGATTTTGTTGTGGTTGATGTTCTTTTCCTACGACATGAATTGCAATTCAAGTGATGAACAGTTGTGTGTCGCAACTTTAGCAACGGCCATATGCATTTATGCGGTGCAGGTTGCTTTTTATGACGGTACACGGATGTTTCATTCTGGAATTAGTTCACAAAGGAAACATTTCACAGTCGTTAGTATTTCATGTGATTTTCGTTGGCACAGGAACGGAGCAATTATGGGGTGACCCGTTGCAGTGAAGTTTGAACCATACTTATGAACTATGAACTATTTATTTGTGTAGACTGAAGATCATCATCAATCAAATAGCATGTTCTAAGCCAGCGTTTCATAACCTTGGGGCGAGGACTCCCGAGTATCCGCGAAGTACTCACAGTAGATTCTCAAGCGCTTGAAGAAATATTATAATTTTTGACATTTCAAACAGAAAAATACATTTTACAAACATGTATAAAATTAGTAATAAACTAGTTCTGCTGCGAAATCAAAGGATCCGGACCAGACCAGAGTCTGACAAGACAAGATGAAAGATCATTTGAAGTTCCCGCAGTCTGAGAAATTGGAGCCAGCTTGACTGTTGGTGTGGTGTAATAATAACTTCATCGCTAGAAGATTTTCATATCAAGAAACTGTTAGGGTCCGCTCAACAAAATGTATCTAAAAGGAGGACCTCAGTAATGCAAAGTTTGAGAACCGTTGCTCTAAACTGAACTTTCCCACTCTAACAGTCCTTATAAATTGTTTTCTATCATATGCCAGATGTCTCACCTATGCTGCTGTTATGCATAAATCATCAGTTGTATTTTCAATCCATTGTCTCCGTAGTCTTCTTCTTCTCCTCTGTGCTGGGGTGTCTCCTTCCATAATGGTTTTCTCAAACCATTCGTGTCTTTGATATGTCCAAACTACCTCAATGTTCTCTTTCTTATTTGTAGTGTAGGGATCCCTGTGGCGTAGAGGTTACATGCTTGTCTCTCGTGTCAAAGGAACCAGGTTCGTTCTCTCGTGGAGCAATTTGGATATTTAACCAGAGATACCTGATCAGAGATCCCTGGTCTGTGTTTGCTTCTATCACAAGCGAACACAAGCCAATAACAGCAGCTAATGAGCTGGAAATCATAACGACGGAGATGAAGTGTCTTAGAAGAGCTGCAGGTGTGACAATAAGAGACAACATTAGAAATGAAGAAATCAGAAGAAGACTGGGTGTGAAACCAGTCATGCAATTCATAAAAGAACAACAGATTAAATGGTTTGTACACCTGACAAGAATGCCCTGGTATCGCCTACCACGTAGAGCCTAACAGAAAAAGTATAACGAGTATAAAGCAAGAGGAAGATCACCACGCAAAAAATAAGCGACGGCATCAAGAACAGCCTTACGAAAATGAATATTAGCTTACAAAATGCCTTAAAACAAGCACACATAAGAACACTACGCCCCCTCTCACCCCAACACTTCTATAAAGAAGTAATTGACGGAAGAGAAGAAGAACACAGGTAGGAGAAAATAAATTAAGAACCGGTAACGAATGGGTTAATATAAATTCGGAACTAATGTGACAATGCAACAAATCATAGCGCATTCCGTGACATATGGCCAAACGTGACAAACAAACAGGCGCAGGCTGTGCTAATATGTAGTTAATGTGTGAAATAGCAGGCATTTAGTTAGCATCATTACATTACACATCAGGCATGAGAGGATTGACATTTTGATCAGGTAACACTTGTGAAAATTATCCCATGATTCAACTTTTGTACTCCCACTGACGTGGGCGTTTCCAGTTTCATTTCAGGTTATATTGTTTGCATCTAGATCATAGATTCCCAAACGTTTTCAGCCCACCGACCACTTTGCACAACATAAACTTTGTAACTTCACATCGCCCACTTTGTACAACATAAACTTTGTAACTTCCCACCGACCACTTTGCACAACATAAACTTTGTAACTTCCCACCGACCACTTTGCACAACATAAACTTTGTAACTTCCCACCGACCACTTTGCACAACATAAACTTTGTAACTTCCCACCGACCACTTTGCACAACATAAACTTTGTAACTTCCCACCGCCCACTTTGCACAACATAAACTTTGTAACTTCCCACCGACCACTTTGCACAACATAAACTTTGTAACTTCCCACCGACCACTTTGCACAACATAAACTTTGTAACTTCCACCGACCACTTTCACAACATAAACTTTGTAACTTCCACCGCCCACTTTGCACAACATAAACTTTGTAACTTCCCCTACCACTTTGCACAACATAAACTTTGTAACTTCCCACCGACCACTTTGCACAACATAAACTTTGTAACGCCCCTTCACATTATAACAGTGTCTATTTTCTCTTTGACATAAAAAATGATATATATTTCTGTCATACATGGTCAATTTTTAAATGATTAAATACATGAAATAGAAAATTGATGAAAAAAATGGATCGTGTAAGACGGGCATAAGATGAATTTAAATGCAGAATTCAAATTTTAAATGATTATTCAATTGCAAAATCATGAAAATATATTATATTACAATATATACTATTAATTTCTTCTTTAAGGTGCCACCGATCCCTAATTGCCCGAACAACCCCCAAATTCTTCTGAACCCACTATCGCCCCCTAGAACGCTTCAGCGCCCACTGGGGAGTGTACCGCCCTTTGGGAAACGCTGGTCTATATTATCAACATAAATTAAAACAGTGTCAAGTAGATGTTAGTAATATAATAACTCAAGCTAAAGCAGCATGAATTAAAACAGTGTCAAGCAGATGTTAGTAATATAATAACTCAAGCTAAAGCAGCATGAATTAAAACAGTGTCAAGTAGATGTTAGTAATAGAATAACTCAAGCTAAAGCAGCATGAATTAAAACAGTGTCAAGCAGATGTTAGTAATATAATAACTCAAGCTAAAGCAGCATGAATTAAAATAGTGTCAAGTAGATGTTAGTAATAAAATAACTCAAGCTAAAGCAGCATGAATTAAAACAGTGTCAAGCAGATGTTAGTAATATAATAACTCAAGCTAAAGCAGCATGAATTAAAACAGTGTCAAGCAGATGTTAGTAATATAATAACTCAAGCTAAAGCAGCATGAATTAAAACAGTGTCAAGCAGATGTTAGTAATAGAATAACTCAAGCTAAAGCAGCATGAATTAAAATAGTATCAAGCAGATGTTAGTAATAGAATAACTCAATCTAAAGCAGCATGAATTAAAACAGTATCAAGCAGATGTTAGTAATAGAATAACTCAAGCTAAAGCAGCATGAATTAAAACAGTGTCAAGCAGATGTTAGTAATAGAATAACTCAAGCTAAAGCAGCATGAATTAAAACAGTGTCAAGTAGATGTTAGTAATATAATAACTCAAGCTAAAACAGCATGAATTAAAACAGTGTCAAGCAGATGTTAGTAATATAATAACTCAAGCTAAAGCAGCATGAATTAAAACAGTGTCAAGCAGATGTTAGTAATAGAATAACTCAAGCTAAAGCAGCATGAATTAAAACAGTGTCAAGTAGATGTTAGTAATAGAATAACTCAAGCTAAAGCAGCATGAATTAAAACAGTGTCAAGCAGATGTTAGTAATATAATAACTCAAGCTAAAGCAGCATGAATTAAAATAGTGTCAAGCAGATGTTAGTAATATAATAACTCAAGCTAAAACAGCATGAATTAAAACAGTGTCAAGTAGATGTTAGTAATATAATAACTCAAGCTAAAGCAGCATGAATTAAAACAGTGTCAAGTAGATGTTAGTAATATAATAACTCAAGCTAAAACAGCATTAATTAAAACAGTGTCAAGTAGATGTTAGTAATATAATAACTCAAGCTAAAGCAGCATGAATTAAAACAGTGTCAAGTAGATGTTAGTAATATAATAACTCAAGCTAAAGTAGCATGAATTAAAACAGTGTCAAGTAGATGTTAGTAATATAATAACTCAAGCTAAAGCAGCATGAATTAAAACAGTGTCAAGCTGATGTTAGTAATATAATAACTCAAGCTAAAGCAGCATGAATTAAAACAGTGTCAAGCTGATGTTAGTAATATAATAACTCAAGCTAAAGCAGCATGAATTAAAACAGTGTCAAGTAGATGTTAGTAATATAATAACTCAAGCTAAAACAGCATTAATTAAAACAGTGTCAAGTAGATGTTAGTAATATAATAACTCAAGCTAAAGCAGCATGAATTAAAACAGTGTCAAGTAGATGTTAGTAATATAATAACTCAAGCTAAAGCAGCATGAATTAAAACAGTGTCAAGTAGATGTTAGTAATATAATAACTCAAGCTAAAGTAGCATGAATTAAAACAGTGTCAAGTAGATGTTAGTAATATAATAACTCAAGCTAAAGCAGCATGAATTAAAACAGTGTCAAGTAGATGTTAGTAATATAATAACTCAAGCTAAGGCAGCATGAATTAAAACAGTGTCAAGCAGATGTTAGTAATATAATAACTCAAGCTAAGGCAGCATGAATTAAAACAGTGTCAAGTAGATGTTAGTAATATAATAACTCAAGCTAAAGCAGCATGAATTAAAACAGTGTCAAGCTGATGTTAGTAATAAAATAACTCAAGCTAAAGCAGCATGAATTAAAACAGTGTCAAGCAGATGTTAGTAATAGAATAACTCAAGCTAAAGCAGCATGAATTAAAACAGTGTCAAGCAGATGTTAGTAATATAATAACTCAAGCTAAAGCAGCATGAATTAAAACAGTGTCAAGTAGATGTTAGTAATAGAATAACTCAAGCTAAAGCAGCATGAATTAAAACAGTGTCAAGCAGATGTTAGTAATAGAATAACTCAAGCTAAAGCAGCATGAATTAAAACAGTGTCAAGCAGATGTTAGTAATATAATAACTCAAGCTAAAGCAGCATGAATTAAAATAAAGAACACAATATGCGTGAATTCACTACCAATGACACAGCTAAAACGAATACTCCAGTGCTATATTGATCCAATACTTCTGTATGGCAGCGAATCATGAACAAACAATCAACACGATCATTAGAAGCCGCAATGAGGCGGTTTCACAGAAGAATGCTGAAAATTCCATGGAGAGTGAAGAAAACAAATGAGGAGATTTTAAATCAAACCTGCACACAAAGAAACC